>JAJLRJ010000001.1:58442288-59042288 GCA_024195265.1 Dendrophyllia cribrosa
CAATGCTTATCTCTCTCTCAGTGAAATAACTTACTACTTTATCAGCAAAATGTTTAGGAAATCTAGCAATCTGCTGGGGTATCTTGTCAATGTAATTACCACCCCATCCAGGGAGGCAAACAGCAGTCTGGCTACACTAAACACAGATTGCACCAGGGCTAGCAAAATATAAAAAATAGAAATAATTCTACCTTTAGTTTGATGTAATCATCTGTCATCTTGTTCATCTCTGTGGTTGACTCTTCCAGTTCTTTCTGAACACTCTTGATGCGATCTTCCAATTCATCATTGGCTTCTTGAAGAACCTACAGGTAACAAAATGCCATACAATGTATTTATATTAAAAAGAAATCATGACACAGCTGCTGCTCTCTTCATTACTTATTAGTTCTTATCATACTTGCCTTTATTTCATCCAAATATTCAGTCAGCTCCTTATTTTTCCTCGACATCTTGTCTTTAAACTCAGAATCATCTCCTCGGTGCATCACCATGCTCTCTCTCTAGAGTGGAGAATGGAAATTTATTAACTGTTTTCGTCCCTTAAAGCCTACAGTACAGTGCTCTTGCAATGTTTTATGTCTCATCCAAGAAGATTCTGTCTCATTTGAATCATAAAATTATGTGCATGCACAGTCTAGCCTTTTATACAATCATGAAGAAATGATACAATTCCCCAAGTTGATTATTCTGATCAGAGTTCATTTCCCTTACCAAACTGGCATATATGTAAAATATCTGCAAATATCTGTCACATATCTGTGACAGTACTTTAGTTTGTCTGTAATAGATTTATCCATATCTGCACAATATCTGCATGATGTTCACAGATATTTTGCAGATATGTCGGGGCTTCTTTAAAATATCTGCGAAATATCTGTACAATACCTGCATATATTTAACATATATGTAGAATTATTCAAAACATCTGCAAGCCATCTGTTGTAGTTTGCACTGCCAGATAGTTCCATATATGGATACCATATTGGAAAATCTCTTGACCTGGCAGTTATAAACAGTATATGGTGCCATCAAAGTGTACTTAAGAGTAATTTCACAAAACCAGTGAAACAAATTAAAACAGTCCTTTTTTAGAAGTCAATATATAATTTATTGTCAAAAACTAGCAGTAATCACAGATTATGGTGACACATTTGTTGAAGAAATTTCCAGCAGAAATGAACCCCTGAAAAAAAAAACCCAATAGGGGCGGCCATTTGGAAGACCGGACACCAAAAAATCTCAAATTTTACTACACATAAAGCACAGGACAACCAACACGAAATTAGGATTGCAAACGCGATAACAATGCAAGAAGTCTTTAATAGTGTCTTATCTTATTATATCTTATATTCTTATATGTGTTTTTGTTTTAAAACATTTCAATTGTTCAAGGTAGCGTTATGATTGGCTAGCATGTCGAGTTTTCGATTTTCCGTCTGTGCGAAAATCAGCCCGGGCACGCAAAGCAGATTGGGTGAACATGGGCCTTTAATTGTTCCAATAGTCAGATGCTTTTTACCAGTAATTGAAAGTTAACCACCGTTGTCTTTTAATTGAAATTTCTGATAGGCAAATTATATTTCTTTTTTAAATGTCCAGTAACAAATTAACCTGAATTGTATACTCAACTATACAGCAAAGTATTTGATGGTGTCAATATAAATAAATATATCCATATTTTATATAAACTTACACAGTGTAAAGCTGGTGATATTTAGATTAATCAGATGAAAGCAAGAGTACGAGAAAGGTTTCCAGCCATTAGTGCTACAGCTCAAGTGCTGTATACTGTGCCCCCCCCCCCCCCCCAGCAGTATGTATATGCGTGCCAATTTTTTTTTCAGGCATCCAACATATCTGTAGCAGATATGCAATGCAGATATTTTCACAGATATGCATGAACTGCCCCTTTTCAGTATCTGTCACATATCTGTGACATATAGGAATATGGGGCCAAATTCCTATATGTCACAGATATGTTACAGATAGTCAACTACAGATATTTCACAGATATGCTGCAGAGCTGATGGACATATCTGCAGCATATCTGTCAGTTTGGTAAGGGTTTGACTAAATAACATAAATGGTTTTCATGGCATATAGTATACCTGTTGTTCAATTTGTCGCTGTAAATCTCTCATGTCCATCTTACCCCTTTCCAACTAAATAGCAAAAAAATAATAATAATAATCTATTGAATGTGTAATAGTTAATTTTGTTTAAATGCAAATGAATTACATACTTACAATGTAGCTGTTATCATGAAATTAATTAACTAGTAGTAATCATAGATTATAGTGCGTCTCCTTATCCCGTGGCACCTCGTTTTGACCTAGTACCTCAGTTTCATGAATTAATTGAGTCAGCCACTGTTGAAAAGGGCTATGTCGCGAGATATGTCACGCAGGCAAAAACGTCGGGCCGTCATCAAACAAATTCACGCTATCGCCGTGGAATCGGGCAAAATCCTGCCGTGCTGTGTACTCCGAAAGGTCTCAGATTTTTCCGACATATAAATAGTATATTTGTCTTGATTTCATTTCGGTTATTTCTCCGATTCTGAAATCATACTCCTCAGTACATGTACCAATACCGGAACCGGAAATGAGAAATTTCGACGTTTAAGTCACGCAACATTCAACATGAAATTTTGCAAGATTTTTCGAATAAAATTACAACTACCAATTGCAAGTAAGACGCAAGACTGTTGAAGATAATTCCTTTATTGGCTAGACAAATTTTAGTCACAAAACTGCGAAATCTTTAGTCGCAAATGCGCCCAATACAGGCGCAATTTCGAGCACTGTAAAGTTAAATTATCTGCGTTCGCCTGGCACGGCCGGTCAGTGAATTATTGCTACAAGACATAAGCGAATTGCACCGTACCGTAGAACATCGCAAAGAACGACGTCGGTATTTAGGTGAAAGCTTCCCAAATCAGGCAGAGAACCACAGCAAAATCAAGATAGAACATTCAAAACATACCAGAACGGCAGCGAAGAAAATCTGTAACTTCTTGCTTGATTCCAAAGAGACCCAAAAACTTACTTGGTCCGGAGAAGAACCTCCGTCCAATTTTTCCACTGCGTACTTTTACTAGGCATTGAAATATTGAGCCGTACGATTCCAAAATCGGGAAAATATCCGAAACTAAATCAAGACAAATAGATTATTCACATGTGACATTTCGGAACCCCAGCTCCCCAGGATAATGCCTGATTTCCACGCGATGCTGGATAACTATTGTGACGTTTCAAAATGGCGCAGATTTGGTACCGACACTTTTCTCGATTCGTTCCGCTTAGCCTAGACGACGCGCTAAGAATGCTGGATACTATTGTGACGTTTCAAAATGGCGCAGATTTGGTACTGACACATTTCTCGATTCATTCCGCTTAGCCGACAAGATTAGGAAGCGTCTCCTTCGTCGACGCAATTAATTCAAAGGAGTTACATGTTAAAATAAAGTTCCTCACATCTCTTCTCAAACTTTTGTTTTCTCTTTCAGCTTCATCCATTTTGGCCATCAGCTATGAGGAAAACAAATACTGTTAAATACGACTACAGTATGCCTATGAGATGCGGCTGCTAAAGAGAGCTTGGGCCACAAGGGTCTAAACTTTCTCAGGGCTCAAAGTTAGCAACCAGCTGGTCGCATACATGTATGCAACTAGATTTTTCATTGTGTGTTTAAAAACCCATATGCACTCACATGTCTAAACAACCTGAGTTTAATGCGATTCTCTCGCTGCATCACTACTCTGCTTCATGCTGGGAGCTGGCTTCATCTGGTGAGACCAGAAGCAGCAGGTTTTCATATTTGGTCACCAATACAAGAATTCTAGTTGCCAAACATGATGCCTTTATAATAATTAACTAATACATGCTTTTTCAACATTAATCGACAAGAGTGTGTTTACAACACCAAGAACTGAAAACCAGATACAGCTGTACTCTGAAATCTACAATGTACTTCCATTGATTCTGGTAGCTTGTCAGCCTCCTTCTCAGATGTTCTAATATCAAACCTCAGGAAGGTACGAATTTATTTCTTCTGGTGCTCCCAGTATTTTAATCTGTGCTCTTAAATTTTTTTTATACAATGTGCCTAAAATGCAGGGCTTTCAATAAGATTTTAAGTAGGTGGCTGCCCTTGTGCGGCACCCATCAGAGAGCAATATTAAGAAACTGAAAATATCTCCCCTTTATAGAGAGATGCATGAATTTTACTGGGTGACTCACAACAGGACACCCGCTGGAGCTCGGGCGGGTGCCGGGTCTTATTGAAAGCACTGAAAATGTACAGCTTAAAAAATTGAGACTGGGTAGCATAAGTTAAAAATAAACTTTGAGCCCTGTTGTTACATGTAGTTGCAAATAATAGAAAAATAATAGACTGTTGTGCACTGTATTACTGTTACGATAAGTATCACTCACTTGATCATTTCTGTTTTTTTCTTTGAAAAATGCTTCCTCCTTTTCATTAAGTTCTCTTTCCAAAGCCTGCCACAAAAAAAAAACATTGATGTTACTGTTCCCCATTTAAGTACATGCATGTACAGGTTGGCTAAGATCGCTAATTATGAGGTGACAATAACAAAACACAAACATATTGTTGTTTTGGCGTCATGGGGGACACAGCCTCTGCAGTTGACATGACAAGCGACTTCATTGTGTGACCATTTAGCCTCACTTATCTCCTCAGCACTATGCGCTGGATCGAAAAAGAGTATTGGCAGGTCAAGTAATAGCAGGACCATTTAAGCCTCAGTTGTCCTCCCTGCACTACACGCTGACAGGACAGAACAAGATTTTTGGCAAGTCAATTAGATTGTGTGACAAAAAACAATAAAGATATACAGTCATGTAATTTTATAGGGAACGCTCACATTTCTTCTGGCTTCAATCTGCCGAATTTCTCTCATGAAGTCTTCCCCTCCTGCACCATCATATTTCTATACAGAGACAAGGATGCATTAATTTGTGATAATTATTAATTTACCAATTAATTATTAATTTACTCCCTTACATAAGCTATATACCGGTAGGTATGTGCGGCCTTAAAAAGGGTAATGGTTTCCAAGACGTTTTGGTCTGAAATAGGGTATAGATTTTGACCATTTTGGTCTGAAATAGGGTATGATTTGCGCACTCTGGTCAGGAATTGGGAATGTTTTTTAGAAGAAGCTACTTTTTACATCCACTGAGAAATGCGGTTTCATTAACATCTGAAATAGGGTATCGATTTAAGGGTCTGGTCTGAAATAGGGTTTCGAATTTTGGGTCAGGTCTGAAATAGGATAGGGAAAATTGCATATTTTGGTCTGAAATAGGGTAAGGGTTTTAAGAAGCGTGCCGCACATCCCCACCCAAATTTTCGGGGAGTCCCCCCCCCCCCTGGGGGGTTATATGAAAGGGAGTAAATATATACATGTATATGTTGCAGTTAATTTTTTATTTCAGGTAATTTTTGTTTTTCCTTTGTTTCAAATTCATTAGCATATATTACCATACCCAAAAACAATGGAAAAATAAAAATTACCTGAGATAAAAAATTAAGTACAACATATATATTTAGATGGCAAATGAACCGAGAGCCATGATACTCTAGTTTGACTAGAGTATCATCAGGAGTGTACCCAGCCTTTTGCAGAGCGGGGGGGGGGGGGGGTGGGAGGGGGGGCGCAGGGGTCCACCGTGTCCGAAATCAGTCACTCAAGGCAGTTCAGCTACATGGGCATTTCAAAACGCATGTGCATGTCACATTCAGGAAGGAAAACTTTCTTGAAGTGAAGTGTCAACTATGTAGCCCCAACTTCCTGTTTCTCATTTTCACATTGAAATAGTCTGCTCCATTCTCGATATTTTGTAAGGAACTGTTCTCAATTCTCATTTCATTTCATTCACTTATTTGTTTACTCCAAACCTTTACAGATGTTAACAATTAAATTAAAGTTCAAGTTTATTATTCGATAAACTGATGTTAATGAGACCTGAGACAATTGTATAAAGCCACTCACTGTCGCGTGTAACATCCCTTTTCCTAGTCCACTTGTTAAGTGTATGGCTTATTGTTATGCTAATCTCAGAGGGTACTACAATTTCTGTACTCCTCTGTATCCTTGCAAGGCCAAAGTCCAAGCCTTGCTTTCTGTATTTTCTTAAGGTCTAGGTCAAGCCTGACATTGATATAGTCGCTTTATTTACAATGTATCTTTAAGTTTCAAGCAAAGTCCAAAGTAAGCCAATCTCTGTATGATGTTATCAAACAAAGGTCCCAGTCATTTCTGTCTTATGTTGCCCTCGTGCTCTTACCTATAATGTAATAGCATGCGTCCCACCCAGTTCATTCTTCCATCGCTTCGCACCGAGCATCAATAACAATTTCCCCCTCCCCCCCCCCCCCCCCCCCACCCCCCCATGACTGAAACCTTTGTCTTTTTAAGTTTATCAACTGGAAGGTTTTTCATAGTAGAACTGCTTATTAATAAATATGGCGGCAGGGAAGTGCAACCCTTGGCTGCACTTTACCCCACAGTAAGGCTTAGCCCTTGGAGACAGGTCCGGAGAAATATCCATTCCAGGGTGGGTACCCACGGTCCCACCTGATCTGTACTCCCCCCAGGAGGGCACCCCTCTCCTGGTTCCCTAGTTCCCCGTGACTAGGGATATGGGCCTCACCCCACTGGAGACAGATCCAGACCACGTCCATGGTGGCTATCCCCGGTACCACCTGATCTGCTCTCCCCCCAGGAGGGCACTCCTCTCCTGGTCCCTGGGGGGTTCCCTAGCGTCACTTCCCTGCCACCCTGATTTTACCCATTACCTATGCGTTGTTGTCCTTAATTAACTTACACATCAACCAGCCTGCCTCGAAAGAGGATCATTAATCACATTATATTAGGAAGGAGAGGAGAGAGGCATGTCTAGATAAACTAATATTGTGCCCCCTAAAGTTATATATTAAGTATAAACAAAAAAATTGTAATTTTGTACTAAAAAAGTAAAGGAAAACTTATAAAATAGCTTGGTAAATGTCAAAAGAGATGATGTTTCATTAGTATTGAGCAAGGTACCAGCATAAAAGTGCTTTTCTAAACATCTTTCTAGATGGTTTGTCTCTGATTAATTGCGGAATACTATTCCAAAAAAATCTTCCAATAACGATCGGGCAGAATCTCCTGAGATTAGTTCGAAATGAGGGTATGACTACTTGATTAGATGATGCACTGCGGGTATTGTAGTTATGTAACTCAGATACTAGTGAAACAGGTATATTAGGAAACTTTTCATTGTGGAAATAATCATAAAAAAGCATACATGTGTTCAGTTTAACAATATCAGGAAATTTCAAAAGGCTCAGGGATATGTAGTGTGGAGTTATTGATTCCATTAAAGGAACATCATTTATAATACGAACCGCTTTGTTTTGTAATTTTATGATTTGAGACAGTGGAGCATTATAATTATTTCCCCAAAGTGTACAAGCATAAGTAAGGTAAGGATATATAAGAGAATAATATAAACTAATAAGTGTTGCTTTTGAGACATAATGTTTTAACTTGACCATTATATTTATATTTTTACTAGTTTTTAATCTGCGAAGAGAAAGGGGTTCTGGAACTCCTGGAACCCCTGGAAACCTCCCCTGGGAACACCCCTGTGATGGTCATGCAGTCAGGCTACACTGTACATGTGTATGTACAAAGACCTCACTGATGCCGCAGGTGTTGACATTTTTACGAATACCATTATTAACTCTTCAATTCCCAAGAGTGCCAAAAATCAAAATTCAAGAAAAATATATGTAGCAAAATTCAATTTTGTAAAATATTAAAAATCAAATGGTACTGGCAAAAAAAATGCTGAAGAGGTTTCACTTGAATGATCACACCATAGGATTTTGTCAACAGACTCAAAAGTTAGAGCTTCATTAGTGTCTGCATATTGTAATTGACTCTGAGGGGTTAATAAGTATTGTCACAGTCAAGTAAAAGGTTTGTGTTCAGTTGATGTTGTTGTTATATCTGCATGGTGATAATGATAAAGCCAAGAAGCGTAAACTTCTCCAGGTGACAAATATTCATCATCTAGATCAATTAATCAATGCACCAATGAGAATAATGGAAAGGTCATCAACGGTAATCGACTTATTGTTTACTAACACTTCTCATTGTGTTATTGACCAAGGCGTCATTCCTTCACCGCTGAGCGACCGTAATTGTTTGATCTTCTGTGTTTTCAAATCAGGTGTAATTCCCAAGGCACCCAGGAGAACCATTGAATATCGGTCATTTAAGCATTATTCAAAGCGGGAATTTCTAAACGACTTACAAGATTTGACTGGGACTAAGCATTGGTGAAGTGACAAGGTCAATTACATCAACAAGATGTTGTTGCCACATACAGACCAGAAAAGGCCAGTATGAATCCTTTTGGAGACTACCCAATCTTCGGTTTTCAATAAAATAATTAAAATAAATGTTCAAATTGTTTGTAATGAACATTTATTTTAACATTCTTTTTTTGAGCAAATTTAAGAAGTGGGTGTGCACCTATGACTAAATTACCTTTAATTTTCAGGCAGTAGTGTTTACTGTTCAACTATTCAGGCAAAAAAATGGAATGTGTTCCTCTACCACAATTTAAATTACAAATCTCTGACAATTGCATTTTCATGTGATGCTGTTTAGAAAAACAGTAAAATGCATCTCACCCTGTACTGCTGAAGCTCTCCTTCTAAATGTGCTATTTCATCCATTAATTCTTGTTCTGTTAGACAAACACAAGTTAAATTACAATCAACAAGCTAAAAATGTTACAAAATTTGGAGAGTGCATTTCATGTAACTCTTTAAAAGTCACCCTTATGCACCATACAGTACATGTACAGTGTATATGTAATTTTATCCAATGCCGTGAAGAATACAACCAATGAGAAGGTTGGAAAGCCCGGCCATTACATAATTATATTACATATGTGGTTACCAAAAACAGTAAACAACTGCATACAGTGTCGTTCTATGCTTTTATCTTTCTGTGATTCAAGTTCTATCAGGTTCGGAAACAGCTTTTCTACAACTCATTTGCAGTGAGTCTTTATAAATTCATGATTGTACACAAACAAAACCAAAAAGCAAAGCTTGCTGTCACGCTTGAGTAAGGGTTGTCCAAATATGGTACTTAACAAAATGAATGTGCAAACGCTGTGAATAAGCGTTACACATTTCAATGAGTTTCTTGAGTTAATACTTTAACGATTCATTTCGCTATATTCAAATTAATACATACAGTAACTACATTTTTACATAAAAATGCCTGACGTACCATAAATCAAAAGTCCTAGTCCGGCGTTATCATGATTAGCATACAAAACAACCTGATATTACATTTTAATGCACTGTACATGTACCTTTTTCTCCACCTCCACCTTTAGTCATTTCTTCAGCTATCAGTAGCTCAGCCTGGTCTGATTTAATCTGTTCATTGTTGCACACAACAAAATTGTAACATTGAGTACTAGCCAGTTAAAATAATTATCAGTTTTTCACTTAAATCAATTTGTCAATACCAATCAATATCAACGCTTCAAGTTGCGACCACTTTAGTCGCCATGGCGACTGGAATTTTGGAGCTGGCGACTAAATTTAAACCCAAGTCGCCAGTCCGGCGACTAAAATTTTGACTAATCGAAATTTTGAGCGACAATCATCCGAAGCCCGAGTAAAAAAAAAGAGAACGCTCTGACGCGTTACGAATTCACCTTGTAAAAATACTTGTTTTGTGATTGAAACCAGCAGAAATCGAGTTAATGAAAACAAAACACTTCTATCCGTAAAATATACCCGTGAGAAAGAACGGAGATTTATCTCTCGATCAGAATGAGACGAACTGTGCTCGTTCCGCTTGACTGAACTTTTGCACGTGACAATGCTACCTTTGAGCGTGATACTGTACACGCAATCTCGTAAATTTCCTCCAAGAATAAAAGGAACTGCGAAAGCTTGGAAAGTTCCACCGTTAATTGATCCACAATGAATTTTAGAAACACATCTTGTTACAGCGGATGCAAAAATACTGCATATGAAAAAGCCAGCCAATTTTGATAACAAGGGATGTATAAATAAAGCGCGTGTGTTGAGTCTAGCCGTAATCGATTCTATAAATAAAACCGCAATAAAAAAAAAAACAACTACGCCAGTCCACGGCAAATAAATTTCACTTGTATAAATGAACCAGGATTTCCTTTTTTACTTTTTTCAAGATTTCTTCGATGCAAAAAATCATGTCTTGGCGATTGCCTTCAAACATGAAAGATTTTTTTCGCATTCACTTCGCATAAAAATATGTAAATAACGCCAGGACATACGCACAATATTAGTTTCTTTTTTCGAAAGATTGTTGAATAAACTATACCAGTTACACTAGTGTTTTGTTTTGTGAATTATGAATTATATTAAACAATCCTGACATTTCCGTGTTTTTGTTTAGTGGCTTTGATTCTTAATATATATATCTTAAAATCTGATATTTTCGCGGGAAAATGGCCTTTTTCAAACAAATCTAGTGCTTCTTGCAAAAATCCTATTTAGCTAAAAAGTACATCAACGCAAAGATAAGTTAACAGTACAAGCACATAACAGCAACAATGTCGCCAGGATGTCATGTTTTCTTGTTTGTTTTACAACATTTTGTTCATTGTTTAGTTTGTGAAAATACACCGCCATTTTGTCTTCAAACCATGTGGCTTCACTTGGGTAAACTGTTAGGTTTTCAAATATGGAAGGTAGTGTCCAGTTTTCCACAGCAATAATGTAGGCAAACATTTGGCCGCTAAAGGGTCACAAGTGTTAGAAAATTTGGTTTCCTGAACTGCCAGTAAAGACATGACATTTCTTCAATCTTGACCATTGTTTTTGGTTGATATTACAACTAGTATGTACTGTAACTGTTATCTTGAAAATCTACGAAAGTCGAAGTTTATTGTAAAGGATTCATTGAAACTGAAGCTAATCATTAAGTTAGCCATTGATATATCAAAAGTTCATTATGATGAGCCGCTAATACATGTACGTTGTACAGTAATCAATCATAATGAAAAGATTTGATTTCACTTTAAAAATAGTTTGAGTTTAAAATGTTTAAGTGGTTTCAGGAAAAGGTTATAATAAATAAAGTATAAGGATATATTAATTATTAATTGAATAGTTAATTAATAATCAATTAATTAATTCTGGCGACTAAAATTTTTCACTGGCGACCAAGTCTTAAGAGTTAGTGGCCAAATGGCCACCAAGAAAAAATGTTAACTTGGAGTGTTGTATATACCTAGTTAATTTACATCAATTGGTATTGGCCAATCAATGACCAATCCATAATCGCATGAAAAACACACTGTCTATTGACTGTATCGTTATTAATTTCCATTGATTGCCAAACATGATGGTATGTAGTCCATTTGGGCAAAAATAATTTCCCCCTCACTCTCTTTTACTTGCGCGGGTACTTGTAGTGCTTTGCACCATGGCGACCATGTTTGAACGAAGAAACTTATACTGTGAAGGGCATGATAAAAGGATATCACAACTGTCTCTTCAATGTTGAGGTGGTTGAAAAGTTTACAGCAGAAATGAAAAGGGGAGACCAAGGAAATGCTTTTAAAATCAATAGCAGCTGAGGACAGCTGGATTATTTCATGCAAGTGCATGTACAGCTGTACATGTACAATGAACACTGAAGTTTTACAAAATGTATGTGAATGGCCTCTTTACATGTTTATAATATAACCCAGTGGCCAGTCTCATAAGTATGCACTGAAGAAGCAAAGAGAGATTTGAGTATGAGAAGGATTCCTTGATCCTCTCATGCAGATCAACATTACACTGTAATAAACCTGCCTTAATTACAAATGTTTATAGTGATTGTTATTGATTGATCAGTTGGATTTCTGAGATATAAGATCTACAGATGTAAAAGGTTTTAAAAAAAAACATTACTTGGATTGAATAAGTAACCGTTTTAAAGTCACTGGCAGGTTATCAGAATTGAGGTTTTAAAATTCTTAAACATGTAAGCGTACATGTACTTATATCATAATTAAGCTCAATCAAGGTACGTAAAATGTTATCTGATGTTCCCTGATTATAAATACAAGCTCTCAATGACAAATATATATATAATAGCATTAAACTGTACCTACGTACTAATCAGCAAACAAAAACGCTAATAACATATTACAACAACAGATTAAATGTAAAACAAATTAACTTCACCTTCATAACAGTCTTGGTGACTTCAAACAGTTTTATCATTTTGTTGACATCGACAGCTTCTGTAGAATCAGCGCTGACCGTCCCCTTGAGAAAAAAACACAAAACAAATCAACCATGTGTATTAAACAATCGAAAAACGTACAAGCAACAATGCAAATGTATATTCTAGTTTTGTAGTTTACCATCTCTAAGATGTCATACATATTGTCTGCTGCATCAAGATCTCCTCGAAGGGCGACTACGTCTGCCCCCATTATTCTTTCCCAGTCCAATGGCGGCATTTTGAACCGAAATAAAATATCCTTTGGTAATTTTTAGCGGAGCACTCGCGGGCCAATCTTCGTACGCACTGCAGAAAGATTGCAAAGATGTGAAATTGATCACGAAAATATTTTGTTGTGATGTCTTCCCGCGGCCGCCATTTTTGAAATGTACAAACATTCTTGGTTGCTGTGATATTACAATGCTTGCTATTGGTCCGTGGAACAGCTCAGCCAATCACAACAAACTTTAGTTCAAGCACATTTCTACAAGCCGTGAAGACTCATGGGTAATCTTGTTAGGAGGGAAACCTCACTTAATCAAACATGAAGTGGGTATTCCGAGATTGTCTGGGATTGCAGTATCCATGGTAATGGTAGGCTCGATTTGTCGATTACCAGCCGTTTTGTGCGCCCGAAGTAAGCGAAAATACAGTCGAACCTCAATTAACGGACACCTCCCGTAAGCGGACACCAAACCGCGGTCCCTTCGATTTATCCTCACCAACACTACATTTTAAACCTCCCGTAAGCGGACACGAACACCCATTTGAGGTCCACAGGGTCTAAAATAACCTCGCGTGAGCGGACAGTAAACGATATCTAGAAAATTTCTAACAAAATATCAAAAATAGGTTCGGTTTTAATAGTTTTAATTGTACATAACCTAAACAAAAGCGAAGTCCGAACAGCACAGGTACATGTTGGTAACTAGCTATTTCGATTGCAATAAGCTTTTTTTTTATCACAGTACATCATAGGGCCCGATTATATGAGCCGGGCTGTCCCGGTTAGCCGAGCTGGCCCGGTTTGCCGAGATCTCAGCACGCCTGTTAAACGCAACAAAAATCAACTTTGCGATAAAATGACAACCGGGCCAGCCCGGTTAGCCGGGATCCCGGTATCGCGATGCCGGGATCCCGGCTAACCGGGCTGAAAATTTTCCATGCAATCGCGTTTACCGGGCCAGCCCGGCTTACCGGAACAGCACAAAAATTTGCCTCTGAGCAAACCTGCTCGTCTGTAAATGGCCCTTTTTCTCTTTAAACGATAAAGAGTTACACAAGAGTGCGTAAGCACGAAGTAAATGAGCTGAAATGCAGAAAAAATCCTTAATTGAAACATTCTACGCTTTGCGCCATTTTCAAAACAACAACTTTAGGTCAAAACCGTTGATGCTAAATTTAGTTGTCGCCCGGGCTGGCTCGCTTCATGTAATACCGGGCTGAAAGTCATCTCGGCAAAATGGGCCATCTCGGCTAACCGGGCCAGCCCGGCTCATATAATCGGGTCCATAGTTTTCCTTTTTTAACGTTTCTTCGAGACAGTCACACGAAAATGTATCTTCCTGAAATCAGTTTAAACTCACAGGGCAATTCTAACCCATATCCTGCTGCTCCGTTTTATTTATTTATTTATTTTTATTTTAAAAGACATGTACTGGTGCATTATACGCCCTCTAGTGCGCTATTTTATTTTTTCAACCTCCCGTAAGCGGACACTTACCCTTGATCCCGAGGGCGTCCGCTTACGGGAGGTTCGACTGTAACTCGAAATAATTTTCTCTCAGTCTTGGCCAGAAAATATTCTGATAGGATCACCTTTTCAAAAAGAATTGGTACCTCTTAGAAGTAATCAAAGGGCTCTAAAAGCCATCTTGTGAATACGAAACAACGTAAGGTTAAGTCCACAGATTAGTTTAAATTTTCCATACTGAGTTTGAAGTCAAAGAATTGAAGAGTAAAACAGATTTAAAACGACCAAAACATGTTAGTTTGTCAGTCAGTTTGTCTTTGACTGTCTTCAGAATAATGTTTGCACCCCCTTTAAGACCTACTTTGAAAGATCACTTCATTCCAAGACCACAAGAAACAATGGGTATTAGTAAAATTATCCAAAGTTCGTCTAGAATTCGGAAAAAAGAGCTTTTACTGTCAAGGAGCCAAGATTTTCAATGAACTACCATTTTTACTTATATCCTTAACTTCTAGATTTTTATTCGAGAAAGCACTGACTGACACTTTAACTAATTTATGGAACTTTTATAGTTTTATAATGTCAAAAGTTTTTATTTATTTTTTTAATTTTTTAGCGATTATCTTATATTTATTTTAGTCAGTTGTTTAATTTACAGGACCCCTATTGATAACAGTGTTTTATACACTGATGGGTTATATCCTGTTAAAATATTCGTTATCATCATCATCATCATCATCATCATTATTATTATTATTATTATTAGCGTGACATAATTATGAATTTTGTGAAATTAGGGCTCCTAATAACGGCTGCGTAGGAGCACCATTTATATCACGGAAGGTCGGCTGTGATTAGTGCATTTCGATCCTCCACTGTTCCATTGTTCCAGCGGGTAGTTGTTACCTCAGCGGTCCGCTGTTGTCCCGTTCTCCTGTTGTTGTGTTTTTTGATCGTGGGCATCCACGCTTCAGGAATTTCAATTCCGCTATCCCTGTTAATGTTATTAGGGTGAATCGTATGTGGATAGCTTCCTTAACTCTACGTTCTGACCCTACGTGTGTACCAGTGAGGGTCTCGATCAATAAACTTGACCTCGTTCCAAATTGGATAGTGGCCGGTCTCGTGGGCGTGTTCAGAAACGGCGGAGGTCTGGGTACGGGCGAGTCGTATATCCCTGTCGTGCTCTTTGATCCTCTCCTGCATAGATCTCCCTGTTTCCCCGATGTAGACTTTGCCGCACTCGCAGGGAATCCTGTAGACCACGCCATCTTGTTTAGCCGGATTGACGTTGTCTTTTAGTCGCACCAAGTGTGACCGAAGTGTCGTGTCGGACTTAAAGACTTGAATGCCTTGTTGTTCTAGACAGCGGCGGAGAGGCTCTGATACTCCCTGGGTATAAGGTAAAACGGCGGTGGATTAAAACTCTGCCACGGGCTCTCTTCTTGGGGCAGTTCTTTTTCTTTATGATCTTCTGCACAAAAGAGGAGGGATATCCGTTAGAAACAAGTACAGATGAGACAAACTGTTGTACCTACCATGATGAATAACAACAACCTTTTCCTCGACATATTAAAGAAATTATGAATGTTTTTTCTTTGTGCTCCCTCCCTCCCCCACCCCCCCCCCCCCCCCCCCCCCCCCCAAGGCTTTCATAGATTCTGCTAGCCTAATTTTTAGCAAATTTTTCCCCTTTTTAAAAAGTAGCACGGCTAACATACATGTAATTCGCATATTTTGATAATTATCGGATCATTTTTGAGTTTTGACAGGCACGTTGATTCCCAAATCCCAATTATACGTTGTTCGATGTTGTAGATAGCATACTCACCCCCACCCCCCCCCCCCCTCGACATTCCTGCCAGTACAGTACATCTGCTCACCAGAAAATGCACTCAATTGGTTTGTCAAATAGGATTTGCTCGTATGCTGCACATGCACAATTCACGTTATATCAGCAGAACAGCCCCAGTGGGGCCCTATTTTCATATTTTTGGCTCAGATTGTGCTAGGATTAAATTTCCTACATGAAATGCTTTTACAAAACCAAGAACAACATATCAAGTGAATTCTTGAAGAAAGATTAAACCATAATCAGTTTTTAGTACATTTTTCAAAACACAGTGAACAAACTTGAAAAAAATGGCCAATTTTTTCAGGTTGCAATCCATTTCCATCCTGGCCATCTGTAGTCGGAGACACTTGCTTATAGTTTCAATGTACTCGTAAAGTAATTTTAAACAACACTGGACCATTAGTTTTGAGTATCCATTGATTCAAATACGTCTTTGGGCTTTTAACTTTAAAAATGGTGACATAGGCTCTTTAATCTCGACAAATTTAGTTTCCTTTTATAAAACCGCTGCAAAGGTAACTTTTAAATCCACTGTCGAACGCGTAGTTTTTTTACCGTAATTGATCGAATAAACGCCGTTATCAAATTTCTGGCGATGTTTAAAAGGTCAATGAAAGGAAGTAACGATAGTTACTCGAAGTTACGGTTACACGTAATTTGACACATAGTAATTGATACTTTTCAACATTCTTCTTTACCATCCCTTCTGAGCTTCCGAACCGATCCGGTAAGTACATGTATCTTTGTATTACATTATTATCAATATACGCGGCCAAATAAGAAACTGCCTTCGAGAAAACACGCGTTGTATAGAAGACCATGACTGAAACTCTCGCGATTGTGTTAAATCTGTGTTGGCTCTGAATTTGGTTGGATCCTTCATTTTGTATTTATTATGCAGACGTCTGAGGCGCCAGTCTGCCAGTGACACTGACAAAAAACAACAACATACAAACGGAAGGTTCCATGACTGAAACTCTCTCGGGATATATATGTTGGCTCTGAATTTGGTTGGATACTACATGTAGTAGTTACTATGGTCAAAAAATATCAAGACGTCTGGAGCGTGAGTGCTTCACGACTCGGTAAATATCCACCACTAGCGACCTCCACTTCGGTAACTAGTTGTTAAATATATGAATCCGGTGTGCAAACTTATGCAAACGCATGGCGTGACAATACCTCTCAACTAATTTTCTGCGAAATTCCTAGCGAAAAGCAAATTAAAATGGTTTATTATTTGCACGCAACAAATATCATATTTCCGATCTACCAATAAACAGGTCACGTTTTGGTGCTTTTGTTAAGCCTTTAATTCCCAAGAGTAGACTAAGAGTGCCAAAAATCAAAATGCAAGAAAAATCCCAAATTTCATTCTGTAAAATATTGAAAAACAATGGTAACAGTGCAAAAGTGCTGCCGAAGAGGTTTCAATTGAATGGTCACACCATAGGATTTCGTCGAAAGACTCAAAAGTTAGAACTACACTGCATGTCTCCATAATATTGATTCTCGGAGTGAAAAGGATAAAGGCGCCCTTGGCTGCCGTTGTCCTGCCTAAGGGACTGTTCATTATTTATCGGAGTGGGGGTGGGGGGATGGGTAAGAAATTGGCAAACTTTCTTTTTTTAACTCGTCAATTACGTCATCCAAGTTGTTTCGTTCACACACAATGCAAATTTATGTCACACTAAGATGTTTTCATCGTTTTCAATCTGTTTAAAGTTCAATTCTTTGACTTCAATCTCAGAATGGAAAATTAAAACCGACTCCAAATGAATTTTTCAAGACAGGATAAATGTATTTATCATGGGTTACGTAACCTCATTTTTGGGCGTTTGTGACACTTTGTCACAATGCTTCATTAGCGGGGTGTCGGGTATATATACGGTGAGGCATTCGAGTCATACGACCGCACTCTGTTCGCCTCTAAATTAAATACCCAATGGCTATATTAGCATTCAGGAGGTTTATTTTTTCTATTCTTGGCTTGCCATGTTTTGTTTTGTTTTTTCACATTATACTAGATTATGTTGTGATCGTAATCTTCATGCTAGACATTACAGTTACTGCTCTGTTATTATTTTGCGCCACATTGGTTATTGACATATATCTTGTAATTTAATTGACATGGAGGACATAAAAAAGAGGCCCGTACACGGCTCGTGTTGACACACCCCATAAGTGGTTGCTTATTACATGGTAAATGATTTATATTCGGTTGAGCGGGGGAGCGTATTAGAATATAAATGCTTTTAAAGCACCCTAGTCATCCAAAATGCACTGCGCGCTCAATCGGTGAAATCCGCCATTTTCAATGCCATCGAAATTACCGAACATTGCATAGTGAATCGGAATCGTACTGCATCGTCCCAAGTTGTGTAAATGGAAGTCTGTAACTGTTATCGTAGCTTTTTTGAATTATTAGTCTATCAGTTTGAATGATTTTTTCGTAGTTTTGCGCTACCGATGGACAAGGTTTTGACATTTAAAGTCAATGGTCTTATGGCCTCACGGTTTCTCAAGCGCAGACGGCCGAAGGCGCCAGGAAATGCAAAGAAAACTATTCTTCGCGAATCGATTTTTCACCTTTGGATGGCGAGCAAAAGTGAGGCTGGAATCGCACGGCTAACCCATAGCCAGTTCGCCGAATTATTGTTGTTAAAGAATGTACAACAGTTGCATCCGGTCGTGAGAATTATGAAACAGTAAACGTGCTGGAGATTCAAATGTTTCACAAACTGATTTCATGATGGATGCAATAACGCCATACGTTCAACAACGAAAGTGCAGCCTAGCTCCGAGACACGCAACTTAAACGCAGAATAAACTCTGAGTCGTCGAAAAAAATTGTAATATGCCATTCTATGGAATCATTGATGAAGAAACTCTATCTCGGAAGCCATGCTAACCGCAGACTTTGCTCTCACACAACATCACGGACTGAGAAATTAACTCAGTGATCATAGCATTCAGCGACTACTACTAATCTTGCAAACTATGCGCTAAAGAAACAATATTGTTATGCCGAGAACTAGCAAACAGCGATCATGGCATAACTAAATATTCTCATAGTAAACGGCTCTGGAAAGCGTAAATATCTCCTGTCAGTATCAGAGACGTTCCGAAGATCAAAGAATCGGCAACATTGAGAACAACAGTCCTGTTATATCTTAATTTTGATCTACAAAAAGAAAACAATTTCTTAGACACGTACTATGGGGTAACCCTATTCTAAAGCCGGGCTGAACTGCTATTTTGCGACAAGCAGGATTTGTGCTAGGCCTGTCACTTTTTATAACGATATTTTTATAAATATCTCGCCTCTGACCTTTCGCTACGATTTCCTTACTTTTGGTCACGCGCCACGTGTAATACAATACCGAAACTCCCGCATGTAAACAAAAACAAAGGTGTGGCTGACTAGGGTCCTTTAAATATGTAGCTTGCGAGAAAGCGTACTCGGTCTAGCCTGGGGTAAAGTTTTGAATTAAAAAAAAACATGTCTTAACGTGACACAAATACGCATTGAGCACTGGGTGACGTGATGTTTTGAATTTGTTTTGTTACGAACAACAAAGTTCAGGGCTAAAGTTCATAACTAAACTGCCGGCGACAGCCTCCAGTCGCACTTTAGAGTCTTAGATTGTCCAGAGAGGTTGAAACCCACAGTTAAAGTCCATAATGTGAACGTATTCGAAAGAAAACAACCAGCGAAGTCAAACGCCATCTCAAACTCCTCTCAATAGCTGCATACGGATCCGCATATATTTTTCTCATTAAGTCCGTACAACAAAACGCGTACCAGAGGTGAGAGCCCGAACGTTATTTCGTAGTCACGAGTTGGCTCTTAGAGCCCTTGAATTTTTTCATGTACCGCCATTTTTTTAGGTAAATATTTCTATTCCCCCCTCCCAAAGAAAAGAAGAAAAAAATAATTATAATAACGATTCATACCGTTTTATTCTAAAGAAAGACATTTTACCGAGAGCCTGCCTTCTGCCACTGCGTGTAGTGGTTGTTATGATGAGGAGGAGGCGCTGGAGGAGGAGGAACAAAATACTGAATAGAAAAAAACTTAAAATATCTCCAGCTTCTATTACAAAAATTTCATTAAAATCTATGACACCTATGATCTCACCAAACTGCTGTGGAACACTATGTATTATATTTTGCTCCTGTATTTCCTTCCTCCCTCCATAAGTCGGCAAGTACTTTAGGGGCCCCCTTTTGGCTAAAATTTCAAGTCCCGCCATTCTTACCCATCTCCACCCGCTCCCCTCCGATAAATAATGAACGGTCCCTACGTACAGATCGAAACTGGCGAGCTCTTTTAAGAAATGTTTTGCCTGGTTTGTTTCAGGTACTTAGCAAATCATGGCTCCAACAGTTGATGATGTGATGGACAAGATTGGCAGCTTTGGACGATATCAATACAGACTACTGTTCATCTTTGGTTTTATGATTTTGTTTGTGGATACTTTCCAGTTCATGATACCTATATTCCTCAGCATTGAACCGGCATGGCGGTGTAAAGATAACAGCTCTGTTTGTAACCTTAATGGAATGTTTAAACCAGGAGATGAAAACTACAATTTTCGCTGCACAATCCCACGGGACGAATGGGAGTTTGACACCAGTGAAATAATCAGCTCAGTTGTGACCGAGGTGAGGTGGATCACCTTTATGTCACTTTTTTTAATGATCGCAGAGCGATCACACCTTTGCAGGAAAAACAACCATGCTGCGGACACATTTTGTTAAGTTGTTAGTTGCATTCTTCTAATCTCGTACCCAGATCTCCCACGGTTCAGTTCAGTACCAGCACGAGTGAGATCTGGGTACGAGATTAGCATTCGTAATTCACGCTTTTGTTTCAGTACATTTCTAGAATATAGTTTTTTGGTTTATTCAGAAAATAACATAGCAACATCTTTGTTTGCTCAGCACATGGTAACACAAAATTGATAACATGGATGATAAAAGTCATGGAACAACGATCTAAAGTTGTTATTGGTTTCCTATCCACTGATAGCGACTTATATGTGATAGTTTCACTGATCCATTTTATTTCACTACAAAGCTTCTATTTCTCTTGCAGTTTGACTTGGTTTGTAACGCATCAGCGCTGTCCGCACTTACCCAAGCTGTTGTGTTCTTGGGCTCCTTGATTGGTGGGATCGTTGGAAGCTTTTTGTCCGACAAATTCGGACGCAAATCAATGGTGTACCTCTTTTCTGTGGCATGTAACATTTTAGCACTGGCTGCATCTTTCGTCCATGTTTACTGGCTGTACGTATTCATCAGGTGTTTGGTGGGATTTTGTATCGGTAAGAACCTGTTAGTTTTCTTAAGTTATAACCATTGTTGACAAGAAACGCAGTTGAACCTCAGTTGAGTAGAGTGGATAGAAAATGGGAAATGGGTGGCGGGTAATCGATGATAGTAAATGAAAGATGGAAAATGGATGAGATTAAGATAAAAATGATGGATAACAACAACAACAACAATTTATTTATAATATATAAAGATATAAAAGAAGGCGGGGTGATAAGTGATGGATAAATGGAAATGGATGAACTGGGTGGATGAGTAGTGAGAGACGACATAAAAGATAAAAGCGAAATAAAAGATGAAACGGATTGATAAAGCTTAAGGATCAATGGTGATAGATGACAATGGAAAAATGGAAAAATAAGTGATATATGATCAAAACGAAAACAACACAAAATTGTTGACATTCTGAAGATGACTAGTGACCAATTGTGTGGAGAGCGCGGTGGTACAGTGCTTTTCCTGTGTAGTGGTGTAGTGGTTAACCTGTGGAGTGGTGTAATGGTCAGCGTGTTGGACCTCAGATCTGATAGTCGGTGATTCAAGGCCTGGTCTCTCAGCCATCATGTTGTTTTCTTAGACGAGAAGGTTTGTTCCATATTGGCTCCATCCTGATCTAAGTGTATAAAATGGGTACCGGTCAAATATATGCTGGGAGTGACCCCGCGTTGGACTAGCATTCCGGGGAGGGGGGGAGTAGCAATATTCCTTATTTAATTACTTCATGCTGCAGAAACCGGATTAAGCTTCGCTGTGGCTCGTGCGACTTAAAATTTAGCTAAAATCTTTTGTACTGATTATCACTAAAGGAGCTGTTGATATCTTTAACAGGTTGCTTTTTTCTACCATTGTACGTCTTAAACATAGAGTATGTTGGAAAACGTCATCGTCACGTTGTGGGCATCGCTGTGTGGTTCTTTTGGGTAATTGGCCTAATGCTGTTGCCATTAATTGGTTACTTAATAAAAGACTGGCGCTCACTTTCCATCGCAGTCGCAGCTCCAGGCCTCTTGCAGATTTTCTTTTGGTGGTAAGCAATGCGTTTGGATTCGTTATCATTTGTTTATTTGGCAAGCGTTCAGTGAGTCAAATTTCTATTCTTTTTTTTTTAAGGGTATTCTTATTTTTTCACTTGGGTTTTTTCTTCAGATTTGATGCAGAATATATGTACAATGTTTTGGTTGTTTCATATTTGAATAGTTTGATTATTTCTCGATGATTTCATTGTTAAAAAAGTGTAATCGCTTCCACTAAGGGTCTCTTTGTAATACAATCTTCCACCTCAGGTTTATACCGGAGTCACCTCGATGGCTTCTTGTAAAAAACAAACCAGAACAGGCCTGGAAAGAACTGAAAAAGGTGGCCGACTTCAACAGAAAAGAAATTCCAGATGGAGAACTAGAACAGAAAGATGCGGCGACAGCACAGAGAACTGGTGACTTTCGGGACCTCTTCAGCTCAGTCAACATGACGAAAAGAACTCTGATATCCTGGTTTACTTGGTAGGTTAACCTTTTTGGAAAGTCTTAGAAAATGATTAATGATAGTTTCAACACCGTTTAACTAGGATCTTGACTGGGGAAATGCTGCGCTCCTGAGAGATAAGGATGTTACTTGTTCGTTTAAGCTTTGCACCTTCACGTTTTCGATCTGTTTGCGTTTCTTTTATTTTTAGGATGGTCATAGCACTGGTTTATTTCACTGTTTCATTTAGTGCGGTAACATATGGAGAAAATCGCTATTTGGTGTTCTTTTTGACCAGCGTCGTAGAAATTCCTTCCAACTGGACCTCAATAGTGCTTTGCCGTAGGTACGTTAGTAATGTAAGTGAGAATAAGCTGGTGCTGTCTCGGCTGGTGATCACGAAAAACCAGTGTCCTTCTTTGGATGTATGTACAGTCGAACCTCAATAATACGGACACCTCCGCCAATAATACGGATACCTCCATAACACATACGGACTCCTCCATAACACATGCGGACACCTCCATAACACATACGGGCACCTCCATAACACATGCGGACACCTCCATAACACATGCGGACACCTCCATAAAACATGCGGACACCTCCATAACACATACGGACACCTCCATAACACATACGGACACCTCCATAACACATGCGGACACCTCCATAACACATACGGACACCTCCATAACACATGCGGACACCTTCATAACACATGCGGACACCTCCATAACACATGCGGACACTTTGGTCTGTCCCTTTCGTGTACGTATTAAAGAGGTTCAACTGCAATTATTTTATATTCACTTACTCCAAATCAGAATTTGTAACTGTAAATTAATATTAGCAATAAAATGTGTTTATTCTCGTTCACTTGAGATGAAATAGAGAACTAACGAAAGTGAAATGTTTTTATTTCAGGATTGGCAGGAAGAAAACCACTGTTCTTGGGGTGGCCGTATCGTTCATTGCTTCTGTCATTGCCGTTTTGTTCCAACGTGATCTCAAAAACATAGGTGATCTTTCATGACCTTTATTTACAAAAAGACCGTGTTTTTTTATCTTAAAATAACTGTGTTAATTCATTGAAACAAAGTTCACACATGGGTGATAAAAAAGAAAGAAAGAAAGAAAGAAAGAAGGAAGGAAGGAAGGAAGGAAGGAAGGAAGGAAGGAAGGAAGGAAGGAAGGAAGGAAGGAAGGAAGGAAGGAAGGAAGGAAGGAAGGAAGGAAGGAAGGAAGGAAGGAAGGAAGGAAGGAAGGAAGGAAGGAAGGAAGGAAGGAAGGAAGGAAGGAAGGAAGGAAGGAAGGAAGGAAGGAAGGAAGGAAGGAAGGAAGGAAGGAAGGAAGGAAGGAAGGAAGGAAGGAAGGAAGGAAGGAAGGAAGAAATTTGAAAATGTGGCACCTGATTGAAAGTCATTTTATATATAAGCACAAATATAAATGACCCTAAGTCCTAAATAAGAATAATATTTTTGTGTACTCCGCGTCTCCAAGATTTACAACCGTTTGAATTTCACGAAAAAAATAAAACGTGCCATACTGAAATAAACACTTACCTTTAGCAGAATACTCGGGCGAGATCACTTCCTATAATCTCTTTCTTTGCTTCAAGTTGAGAGTTTTGACAGCTTAGCCATCCCAAAATCCTGAAAAGCATCAAAGCAGAACGATTTTCATCCATTGCTAAGTTTCTATCGAAGTTTTACCTTGCTGTATAAACGGACCTAAACAAGCGAGCGTCTTGGATTCGTAACATACCTCGTTTGCCCTATGCTGGCTAATCAAATCCAACCAAAGCTTGTCACGCTCGCTACGAATGAATGTGGCCGTTTAGGTCCGTATAACTTCGATAAAAAACTTTGTCTGTCATTATACCCGGATTCAATTGGCAAGTTCCTTACTACTGGGCAACTAAGCCAGTTTGAATTGAATTGGCCCGGATCGTACGTTTGGCTGCAGATGGAAGCAACCTTTGGCAATTGTTTTCTTCTTGTGTGAAACAAATCGTAACAGTCTGTGGTTCTGTGATTTGTGTCGTGGGTAATTTTTACAAGTGACAGTATTATCATCAATTTGCATTTCAGGATTCTTGGTGGCAAATATCATCATGGCACAGGGTATTGCCAAGTTCTTCATCAACATGTCGTACAGTTCAATCTTCGTGTACTCCAGTGAAATTTTCCCGACTGTTATCAGGTATTGCTTAATTCACTAGTCTATAATAATACTGCTGCTGCTACTATTATACTGCAATGCCACTTCCACTACCACTGCCACCCCGGGGGGGGACTCCCATATAAGAATGACGGTGGTGCTTGTTGGAAGATTTTCGAAAATCACCTTTAAAGGTACCAGAATCTCATTTGATGGGCGTGGCTGGCATGCTACTCAACACTCTAAAAGGCACCACAATAATTCTAACGGCAGTCTCTTTTTATTTTAGCACCCTAAGCGTTACCAATCTACAAATTTCGACCTCTAAAAGGAATGAGGAGCACCCTCGCCATTTTTATATGGGAGTCCCTCCCCCAGAACTGCCACTGCCGCTACCGCTACTGCTACTGCTGCTTACATGATGTAACTGCTGTGGCTGCTGCTGCTATTGCTGTAGCTGCTAGTGCTATTGTTATTGCTACTGCTGCTACTGTTCCTGCTACAGCTGCTGATGCTGCTTATGCTATTGCTGCTACTGCTGCTGCTGTTGCTGCTACTGCTTATGCCGCTGTTTCGATTGCTGCTCTGCTATTGCTGCTACTGCTGCCGCTGTTGTTGTTACTGCTGCTGCTGCTGATGCTACTACTACTGCTACTGCTACTCCTGTTGCTGCTGCTATTGCTGCTACTGTGTAGCTACTGCTGCTACTGATACAGCTGTTGCTGCTGCTGTTGCTGCTTCTGTAGTTACTGCTACTGCTTCTACTGATGCTGCTGCTTCTGTTTATGCTGCTACCTGCTGCTGTTGTTGTTCCTTCTGCTACTGCTGCTGCTAGTACTGTTGCCGTTGCTGCTGCTGCTATTGCTACTATTGCTGCTGCTGCTGCTGCTGCTGCTTGAAACCGATCTACTGTCCGACGCACCAAACTTTAATACGAGGCTATGTTCACACTCAGGCATTGATTACGTTGTTCCATTTCGTTATTTAGGAATATTGGTATGGGCACCTCATCTGCCTGGGCAACCATTGGAACCATTTCAGCATCTTATGTCGTTTGGCTGGTATGTAGGCTGTCTATAATACTTTTTTTAGCTTTGCTAAAACGCCAATGTCCGCACTAAACGAGTCTTGTTTATTTGTTCGACAGGTTCGCATTCACATTGTCTTGCCATACTCCATTGTTGCAGTATTTGCTTTCGTGTGTTCCGCCCTGTGTTTTCTGTTGCCAGAGACCAGAGACGCCGCAACACTCGAGAATATTGAGTCTGTAAACAGCAATTCTACAGAAATGACAGAGCAGGTGCAAATTCCGTGTAAAACAAGCAAAGAGAAAGAAGAATTGGGAGAATTGCTGCTCAAACAGTGTTATCCCGCTTGAATCAATGTTAACTAGAAAGTATTTAGGACAGTATGAATGACTTTTTTTAGAAGAACTTCTTGTAGCCAACCATTTTTCATATCTATAGTTTAAAACGCAGACTGGACTCTAGTTCCAAGCTGTTGTCGAGGCCTGCTTTAGCAATGGAAAACAAAAGAAAATACACAAACGCCTAACCTGAACATGCTCACACGGCGTGTTTTTTTTTAGCCACGTTGCCTCCACTTTGGCTTTGTTGAGATATATAGCATCTTTTTAAAACCTCTTCCTTTCATAAAGATTTTCTACTGAGCCGTTTTACGCCGTTTGTAAAACAGGATGTGTCGTGTGTTTACTGAGATATAAAGGGTTTAGTTAACAAAGAAAGTGTGGTGCTGCCTCAACTGGCCACCGTAAACAGGCCAAAAGCTGACGTTTCGAGCGTTAGCTCTTTAGCAGAGCGAATCAAAGAATTGTGGCGTATATACTGAGGGCGAAAGAGTCAGACTACTGACCGTGTCATTCCTTGCGAAGCGAGGGCCGAAGGCCCGAACGTAGCGAGGTTTATAAATTTGTCGCGCGCATTTGCGTGGGGATCGCGCGTGGATCTCTGTTGGTGTCCTGCAGTTGCCTAGCAACAAAACCGCGTGACGTTGATGCTTATAAAGTCTCGACCGCTGACAATGTCGCACTCTTATGTTTATTCACGATGGGCCGACTGTTAAAAAGTGCTACGGCTGTCGGTGAAACACGACCAATTTCACATGTAAATGAGTTAAAACAGCAAACACAACAACGCTGGATTCAACAAATTGCTAGAAATCCTCACCCGAGAAGATTCAACACCGAAAATCTGCTGGATGGAGCGAGAACGGCGACTTGAAATTCAGCGCGAGCAACTGAGAAGAAGACAAGAAACCACGCAACAGAGAGAATATCGTACATCGATTACAAAGGCTCCGAACGGCCCAGGTACACTGATTGAGCAATAAGAATGAACAGGAACGTAAACGAAATCAGCGATTACAATCGCTTCGACAAAATGCCGCCATCAGAATTCGAGACCGAAACCTATCAGGAGAGGCGACACTGAAGTTGTTGAACAAAATGATTTTGTTTGACGGAACGAGAGGCAGCAAGAATTACCCGATCAGCAAAATACTCGTGACAAGTATCTTTCAAACGGATGGAGAACAGTCGATCAACCTTTTTTACACCAGCAACAATGAGTTCAGAGTGAGATGGCCAAATTTCATGGTACTATAAAGAGTTTCACAATGTGTTACATGTAAGTTAAACGCTCCCAATGTTTGAATGCCTAAGATGTAAGCGAGATAAGGGAAATACTAAATTATATTTCCAAGAAAATGATATCGATCCGGGTGCTTTATCAGTAGAACTTCCAGGCTTGACTGATATTGAGGATACTGTAGATTGGTGTTTATTGATATAAAGTTGTACAAAATTTAACCCTCTTAATATATTATCTCAGAACAGTGATAGAATTGCAGTGAACTTGTCCTCTTACCATAACATTTATATCTGGGTACCCTTTCAGCTTTTATATTGTATGCATGGTGTCAACATGTAATTTCTCTTTCAAGTACATGCATGATAAAAACTACAGATAACACAGGTGGAGTTTATTTCACAAATATACTACATTTACATGATATTAGCATTATTTGTCAATGACCAGTGAGTAAAATATACATTACACATACTGAGTTTTTGCCATTCCTTGTAAAATAGTTCAATAAGCTGTATTCAAATGGTTTAGTAGGAAGAATTTATGTTTAAAATTTGGATAAAAACATTTTATTGGGAAAGAAACATTTTTCTGTGGCAATAACCAGTGTAATGTGTAGCAGCTTCATATGTAAACACATGATCAAAATAACTGTTTGACGTTAATTATTGCAACACTGATCAGCACCTCAAATCTCCTCAGAATATCAGTGTGCAAGCAAGCACATAGATTATGGGAATTGAGAATCTAATCACCTTCAATATGAAACATAAGTTGTCTGTGGACATTGAATATAAATTCACTGCACTATGGCTATGTGAACTGTATTGACACCAGTAATGAGAATGTAAATGTACATATTTGATTTTGGAATTTTTTAAAGGGGTTAACTCTTCATGAAGGCCTAAGTCCTTTAACCTACAAATTCTCCTTCCTGGTCTCCATACATTGCTTATAGCATTTGTAAATAATTTGTTGCTGCATCTATATAAAAACATATAAAATTTTGCGGTACATCCTACCCCGAGTTTCGCGAGGTTCTGCGAGACACGTATTTCTAGTTTAATTTAGCTGGTCCCTTAAATCGAGGTTCCACTGTATAACCTTCCATAGCGAGCGAGGGTAGGGGAGGGGTGGGGTGGGAGAAAGCCGGCGACACAATGCCCCCAGATATATGCCCCCACAAATGTCCACTTGCCGAAAACGAAATTCCTTTGATTTAGGTTACACCTTAGCCTTCGATTAAACACATAGTAATTGATACTTTAACATATTACATTAGAACTCTTCTCGCTGTCTTCTTTACCAAACCTTCTGCACTCGTTTGAGCTTCCGAATTGATCCGGTATACGTAAGTATATTTGTGTTAAATTGCGAGAAACTGAAATGAACACTTCGATATGACTGACTTGACTTGAAGTCGGTTTGTATGTGGTTAGCACAGTAAGTAATTCAGTAATAGTATAACTTTTCTAAGCCAACAGACCACGCAGGTTAAAACCCTACAAAGATGCAAAGCTCCTGGTAAAACAAATATTACTCAACCAAGGCAAAGAAATGTCCGAGCTGAGGTGTTGAAGACCATGACTGGAACTCTTGCGATTGTGTTGCCTCAGAATTTGGTTGGATCATTTATTTGTATTTATTATGCAGACGTCTAGGGCGCGAGTGACACTGCAAAAAAAAAACATACAAAGGTTCCTTTTGCTGCGAATATCTAGTAGCCCTTGGGAATAGCCTCAATAAAATTTGGACTAATGCTTTAGAGCTATGCTAGTCGAAATCGAAATAATACGTGCGATTAACGTAATGTTTTGGCAGAAACGTTCTATAACTTCTGCACAGACAAGCCAAATACTATTTTATTTGCTTCTACACTGAAGTGTTGAGACTGTTTTGTAACTGTACTCGTACCACATCGGATGATTGGGTGTCAGCCATTCTTGTGGAAGTTTATATCACGCGTTCTGTTTGATATTCATATCCGGTGTGAAAACTCATGCTACATGCCGTGAATTCAAGCATAGAGTTTATTATTTGCACGCAACAAATATCACATTTCCGATTAACAGATAAAGAGGTCACGTTTAGGCCCTGCACTTCGTCACGCGGTTTGTTAGTTTTGGCGTTTTTGGAAAAATTGAATTAAAAACTACGTT
Organism: Dendrophyllia cribrosa; assembly: GCA_024195265.1. Taxonomy (NCBI): domain Eukaryota; kingdom Metazoa; phylum Cnidaria; class Anthozoa; order Scleractinia; family Dendrophylliidae; genus Dendrophyllia; species Dendrophyllia cribrosa. Next base: position 58,471,880 of record JAJLRJ010000001.1, read on the forward strand.
AAAAACTAATTTCCATCGTTTTAAAAAGTTAAAAATTAATTTTCATTTTGCTAAAACACATGTAAGGTCTTAGGTCCCCCCCGGGGGAGTACGGCGGATCTAAAGTGACAGGAAGGTAGGAAAGATTTTTTGCGTTTGACATTCGATTTTTGGATTTCTTGATTAATTCCCAAGAGTGCCAAAAATCAAAATGTAAGAAAAAAAAATCCAAATTTCATTCTGTAAAATATTGAAAACCAAATGATACCATGGCGAAGAGGTTTCATTTGAATGGTCACCTCATAAGATAACAAAAGTTTGAACTACACTACATGTACGTGTCTCCATAATTGACTCTGGGAGTGAAAGGGTTAAAGGCCCCCCTGGCTGCCGTTGCCTTAACTACAGCGCGTAACCGGCGAGTACCTTTGAAAAATGCTTTGCCTGGTTTGTTTCAGATATTTTACGGCTAATAATGGCTCTAACAGTTGATGACGTGATGGACAAAATTGGCAGTTTTGGACGATATCAATACAGACTACTGTTCATCTTTGGTTTAATGAAGATCTTTGGGGACGCTTTCCAGTTCATGATACCAGTATTCCTCAGCATTGAACCGGCATGGCGATGTAAAGATAACAGCTCTGTTTGTAACCTCAATGGCATCTTTAAACCAGGAGATGAAAATTACAATTTTCGCTGCACAATCCCACGGGACGAATGGGAGTTTGACACCAGTGAAATAATCAGCTCAGTTGTGACCGAGGTGCGGTGGAATAGCTTTATGTCACTTTATTGAATGTGATCGCAGAGCGATGAAAACAACCATGCTGTAGACACATTTTGTTATCGTAATTCCCGCTTTTGTTACAGTACTTCTGTCTTTATCTTTCTAGAACATACTTCTTCTTTTTCTTTTGTCTTGTATTTCCGAGTCGGTTGTATACAGTTAGAAAACAACATAGCGGCATGTTTACTAGCTCAGCACATGGAAACACAAAGTTGATAGCATCGATGATAAAAATCAGAAACCCATGGGTTTCTGATAAAACTCATAGAACAACGATCTAAGCTTATAATTGGTTTCCTATCCACTGAAAGCGACTTATATGTGATAGTTTCACTGATTCATTTTCTTTTTTCATTTTTTTTTTTCACTGCAACGCTTCTATTTCCCTTGCAGTTTGATTTGGTTTGCAACGTATCAGCACTGTCCGCACTTAACAAGGCTATTGTGTTCTTGGGCTACTTGATTGGTGTGCTTGTTGGAAGCGTTTTATCAGACAAATTCGGACGCAAGTCAATGGTGTACTTCCTTTCTGTCACATGTAACATTTTAGCACTGGCTGCATCTTTCGTCCATGTTTACTGGCTGTACGTGTTCATGAGGTGTTTGGTGGGTTTTTGTATCGGTAAGAATGGCTTCTAGTTGTCTGAAGTTAGAACCATTGTTGACATGAGACTCAGTTGAACCTCAGTTGAGTAGAGTGGAAAGAAAATGGGAAATGGGTGGCGGGTGATAGATGAGAGTAAATGAAAGATGAAGATAGATGAGTTTAGGTAGTGGTTAGCGCGTTGGATTTCAGATCGGAAAGTCGGTGACGCAAGGCCTGGTCTTGTCCCAACTTTTTTAACTTTTGGCTCGTTTTCAATGTCTGCATTTAAGAAAAAAATAATTCTAGGGGTGATAGGATAAACGTGATGATAATAAAGAAGACGGCTGATAAGTGAAGGATGATTTGTAATGGATAGAGTGAGATGGATGAGTAGTAAGAGATAAAATGAAGTATAAAATAGAATGAAATGAAGGATGGAGCGAAAGGATGAATGGTGATCGATGATGATGAGGAAATGGTATTAAAGCTGACTAACGACCAACTGAGTGGAGAGCGCGGTGATGTAGTGGTTAGCGGGTAGGACTTCAGATCTGAAGGTCGCGTTGTTTCTTTAGACAAGAAGGTTTGATCAGGAGCTCCTGGTTTGATCCGAATCTAGGCGTAATAAATGAGTACCGGTCACATAATGCTGCGGGTAACCCTGCGATGGACTAGCTGTCCATCCAGGGGGGGGGGGGGGGGGGGGGGGACGGGGGGGGGGGGAGGGGGGGAGGGAGGGGGGGTAGCAATACTCCTTAGTTGCTTCATGCTACAGAAACCGGGTTAAGCTCCGGCCGTGTGGCCGGCTATGGCTCGTATGCAACTTTACCTGTGTCTAAGAGATATCCAATAATGGAAAATCTTTGGTATATTGATTATCACTAAAGGAGCTGTTGACATCTTTAACAGGTGGCTCAGCACTACCCATGTTCGTCTTGAACATTGAGTATGTTGGAAAACGTCATCGTCACGTGGTGGGCATCGCCTTGTGGTACTTCTGGGTAATTTCGCTCATGCTGTTGGCATTGTTTGGTTACCTAATAAGGGACTGGCGCTCACTTTCCATCGCAGGTGCAGTCCCAGGCCTCTTGCAGATTTTCTTTTGGTGGTAAGCAATAGAGTACCGAAGTGTGACGTCACACTTGTGAAATTATGGGATTTGATTAGATATTCGGAAAGGGCATGATGAAAAATGCCTGCTTGCCAAAAATCAGCATCTTATTGCAATTTGGGGGTGAGATATTGGCACCGTTATGCTCTGATGACTCCATACAAACCTTTCTAATTTTTGCCTTGGTTCATTACGTAATGAACGTAGTTCATTACGTAGTTCATTACGTAATGAACCAAGGCAAAAATTAGAAAGGTTTGTATGGAGTCATCAGAGCATAACGGTGCCAATATCTCACCCCCAAATTGCAATAAGATGCTGATTTTTGGCAAGCAGGCATTTTTCATCATGCCCTTTCAGAATATCTAATCTAATAATATACATGCAAAAATTTCTGCATTCTGATTGGCTGAGAGAATGTCAATTAATCCCAAACAGTGCAGAAAGTTGAAATTGAGTGCAGAAAGGTGAAATTGAGTGCAAAAAGTTGAAGTTAAAATGATTGACAGTTAGGATAGCTGAACAGATTTCGAGCTATGCAGAAACAAAATGGCGGACACAAATTAAACAAGATTCAAACAGTATAACGGAATTTTAATAGAAAGTCTTGAAAGAAAACTGATTCAAAATACGAAAACAGACAAAAGTTTTAATTACTGAGAAATACTAGGAGATTTGAGAAAAAAAGGACACGAGTACAAGTCAACAAAGAAAACGAAGCGGAGAATCAATGAGGCACCTACGAAAACCCGTGATGAATTTTACGCTGGAGTTAAAACAAATGCTAACCTAAGAATCTAATTAAACAATATAATTACAATAAACAATAACTGTTTACGTTTAAAATAGAAAGAATAAACTGTTCAAGTATCGGGAGTTAAGGAGCTGCCAAAGTGGTTGAAAGGCCTCTAGCTTGAAAGAAATGTCCACCTATTACAACAAGAAAGCAAAAAGGCGCCATAAAAGAGTCTAAATCTAACCTCGGTAATGTCCTGTGGAGCAAATGAACTCAGACCTGTGATTAAACATTCTCCTGTGCTGACAAAAAACCGTTTGGAAGCTTTCACCTCGTTGTTTTAGCTTTCAAAGTCGTCAAGAGCGTTGACTGAAGATTTTTCCGATCCAGCGTAAATAACTGAATAAACAAAACGGCGGCAGCGTACCTCGAAACCTTTCAACAATACCAGCCTGCGGATAAGAGCAAAACCATGGCGACGTCTATGTTTTGCTTCGTTATTTTACAAAGTTTCTAACAGTGGCTAAGAAAGACGAAAAACTTGTGATGCAGTTCTTGTAGAGAGTGCATGAATATTCACGCATGAATTCACCTGTCAAAATTTCGACCAATCTGAAGTGGAGTAATCGAAGCGTGGCAAAGTGAATTTTTGTAACGAAAACAGTCGCAGCGTGACAGAAATTTTGCATGTATATTATTAACAAGTAATCACATGATTATTCTCGTGCAATTTGGAATAAATGAGCACTCGTAAATTTTTCAAAGACTACAAATTGCACGAGCCATTCATTCCAAATTGCACTCGAAATCATGGGCGCTTTCCATTCGACCAAAAATTCCGGTTTGAAATTCCGGGTATTCCATGTGACGAATGGAACAGTATTTTCCGGTTGGTTGTTCCAGGCCATCACGTTAATTCAAGGTTGTTTACCATTTACACGGGAAAACCGGTTGGTCCACGGTTTGTGTAAATGGTAAGCAGAACTCCAGAAAGGGAAATTCCGTTTGAGATTGGCGTGTACCATTTACCATTTGACACCAGAAACAAGCTGAGTAACCACGCTTACACATCAAAACTGACGCAGGGCCTGGAACTGGTAGATAAAAGCAAATGGTACACACATTCCGGTTGGGGATTTTGGACTACCTTTCAAGAAATCGCGTTTTCCCGTGGAAATTTCCGTTCGGGAAGAAAAAAATAGTCTTCCCATTTACATTCCATCCGAAATTTCCGGATTTTTTGGGTAAATGGTAAACAACCCAAGTTTCGTGCGAAAATACAAAATAAACCAAAGCAAAACAGTCAAAACAAATGGCGGACTCGTTGCCTCTTTTACTGCTTTTGGAGTTGTTCGACAACTCTGAAGTTAAAACGAACGATATTTTAAGCGAGAACGATGATATCATTTTTTTCAGCGCAGCTAGCTGTTAATACATGCGAAGGAATTTTTAAAAATCGAGTCGGCGACTCGGCTTTGTGCTCGTGACTTATTACATTTCGTTTAATACATAAGCTTGTAAGCATTTCTGTGCTACTTACCAGTCCTAGCTGTGGCCATTTCTGCTGTTGTACTAGCTATGTTACGTGAGCAATCAAGCTCGAGTAAGAGCTGTAAGCTCTCGGTGAAAAACAAACACGCCGTGCACTGATATTGAGGCGCCATCTTGATTCCGGCTCGGAGAAACTGGGCCGAGCAGGAATGGTCGAATGGAACGGTATTTTCCGGTTGTTCCGATTTTCCGGAATTTTATTCCGGGAAATTTACGTTCCATTCGCTTCCCAACCCGGAATTTCCGGAATTTTTGGTTGAATGGAAAGCGCCCCATGTGATTACCTATACAAATCCCATAATTTCACAAATTTAGTTTTTGTGACGTCATCACTTCGGTACTCTATGTATGTGGATTCGTAATCATTTATGTATTTCGCAAGCGTTCAGTGATTCCAATTTCTATTTTTTAAGGGTATTGTTTTATTTTTTCACTTAATTGGTGTAACGGCACCCGCGTGCCTTAGTTTTTTTCGCAGTATTTTAGTTCTTTTCAGTTTTTTAACCGCATTTAATTTCCGTCACAATTATTTTCCATGCCCTCAGCTTAAATACCGCAAAACGTGTGCAAAACTTCTAAAGGCTCACAGAAATTCGACGGGAACCATCAATTGTTGCTGTAAGACTCAGAACCTACCAGAGTGTTCGCCCCAACACATCCTACTAAACAGGATCGCTTTAAGAGTTTACCCAACTTGATAAATCTGGGCCTTGTGGAATCTGTGAGTCATAGTTTCTTGAGTTTCACGGATCTCTCCAATACCGGAGCTGAAGCCGCTACAGTGGTTAGTGATGCGAGGGTTTTTTTCAGACTTGATGCAGAATATAAGTAAAATGACTTGGTTGTTTTATATTTGAACTGATAGTTTGTTATTTCTCGATGACAATTCGTTTGAAAGAAGTTCAATCCCTTCGGGTCTCATTGTAATACAATTTTCTTCCTCAGGTTTATTCCGGAGTCACCTCGCTGGCTTCTTGTGAAAAACAAGCCAGAGCAGGCCTGGAAAGAACTGAAAAGAGTGGCTGACTTCAACGGGAAGGAAATGCCAGATGGAGAACTAGAACAGAAAGATGCAACAGCACAGAGAACTGGTGACTTTCGGGACCTCTTCAGCTCAGTCAATATGACGAAAAGGACTCTGATATCCTGGTTTGCTTGGTATGTTAACTTTTTATCTTATTTTAAGTGATTCTAAGGATTAAAGTAATTTTATCTTTACAGAAAGCCCTTGAAAATGATTAATGTTATTTGCAACACTCTATATAACTTGAATCGTTGAACTATCGTGTGGCACTAATTTTCTGCGGGGGTTTTCACGATCCACCAAAAAAAGTTCTCGCAAAAAATAATTCCCGCAAAATTTTGTCCACAAAAAAATTACTCCACTGTCTTTAATTATATACAAATATCACCTCTTACACGTAATGTAAAATCATGTTAGTGCCCATATGCGTATACCTAAAATGTACCTCAGTTTCGTTCAGAAACAAAACGATGAAATTATAAATAAAACGTTCAGTAATGCATCAAGTGCCAGAGCAATCAGCCACACTAGGGCACGATGAAATTGTAATAGAGTACCACTGATTAACGTGTTTTACATCTGCATGTTGTTTCACCTGTATTTTGATTACATGTACTCGCATTAAAAAAAAATTAAAACGAAAATGTTGAACACGTTTTCCTGCCAATCGCAAAAATTAATTCCCAGCAGGAAAAAACAGTAATTCCCAATCGCAAAAATTAGTTCCCGCAAAACACAAAAAATTTGCCCATCCGCAAAATTTAACTCCCGCAAAAATTTAGTGCCACACAGTAGGATTTTGACTGGGGAAGTTCCACACTCCTAGTACTCCATCCAGCGGATAAATCACTATCCAGTGGATAAGTATTAACAAAATCCTTTGTGTTATCCGCTGGATATTGATTTATCCGGTGGAAAGCGCAATCCACCTTTTGAATACCCTGGGTGCCAGAGGTTTTTCTTGCGCGGTTTCCGGTGTCGGTTATGTCTCTATAGTACGGTGGCCCAAAAGTGTCACGGCAATTTCAATTTGCTCACGGCAGTTTCAACTTTGCTCACGGCAATTTCAATTTGCTCACGGCAACTTTAACTTCACTCACGGCAGTTTCAATTTGCTCACGGCAACTTCAATTTGCTCACGGCAATTTCAATTTGCTCACGGCAAATTCAACTTTCAACTTCGCTCACGGCAATTTCAATTAAAGGGGCTATGTCGCGAGATATGTCACGCAGGCAAAAACGTCGGGCCGACATAAAAAAAAATTCACGCTATCGCCGTGGAATCGGGCAAAATCGTTTTTATCGTTCTTCGTTTTATAGTTTTGGTGGGGGTAAACTATAAAACGAAGACCCTAATAAATTTTAAAGATTTGCACGTTTTTAGTGTGTTTGGTTGCCCGGGTGTATTTTTCTAGTGTATCAAACGTTGTTTACGAATTTATGATTTTTGACGGACGCAGAGTAATATCGCTGCCAATGTTGCCAATTTCGTTATCTTGTTCATTTGGGTATAGACTGCGACAAAGACCTTTAAATCTTCTTATTATTGTTTTCTTGCTATTGGGGTTGCTTAAGTTATCCGCAAACGGTACATTTAAGAGCGCTGCCTCCTAATAAGCCTCGTAGTTACAAGTTGAAAAATTCAATAAGGAGGTGCATGAGCTGTTGTAGTTTCGTGATCTGGCTTTAAAGTGTCAAAGGGGAACTAACAAATAGTAGAAATAGTTTTCTCAGCTTTTTAACGAGGGTCTTCGTTTTGTAGTTTGACCCGGCCTTTTCTACAAAACGAAGACCTTATCAATAAAGTGAATTTCGCAACCTCACAAAGCTTTCTAAGGAGGGTCTTCGTTTTGTAGTTTGACCCGGCCTTTTCTACAAAACGAAGACCCTATCGATAACGTGACTCTTGGCTATGAGGAATTGTTTTATGAATGTTTTATGTCGTTTTTACATTAGTTCTATATGGGTCTTCGTTTTTCGGTCTTCGATCTTCGGTCTTCGGTCTTCGGTTTTCGGTCTTCGTTTTGTAGACACCCGGCAAAATCCTTCAATTCTGTCGTTCTGTGTACTCCGAAAGGTCTCAGATTTTTCCCACATATAAATAGTAGATTTGTCTTGTTTCATTTCGGTCGGTTAATATTTTCCCGATTCTGTAATCACACCCCTCAGTACATGTCAGTAATGAATGTCTAGAAGTTGCATTCAGCTTAAATAATCAGATGAGCATGGATGAAGGTTCTTCTTCGGTGCTGATTGCTGTGGAATCAACCCAAAAGTTGTCTTATTTTTCTCTCTTCTACGAAAGTAATGTGCTTTCAACGCTCTAACGGAATTTATAATAACAAGCGCAAGCGATCTCAAGGTCAAGCCAGCGCCCTGGTCAAACCTAGGTCACGTACGCGAAGAGTTGTAGCTGCCGTAGTTGATCTGTTTCGAATGAAGTCCTGAAATTTTCATTGCTCTCTCTCAAGCGAATCAGTAAAAAACCCTACAAAATATTGGGTTTGTCTGTGGTAATAACAAATTACAAAGCGAAATTTTCTAAGCCGACTAGGTTTTATAACATTGAAGCATGCTACTTTTGCGCCGATCAATTCGAAACATCAACATCCCCCCCCCCCCCCCCCCCCGGGTATTTGAACATTTTCTGTGCCCGGGGAGTCGGGAATTTGATGCAAAAGGCCATCCCAGGGGTGGGGAATTTGACTTTGCCTGGGTGGGGTGGGGAATTTGAACCGGAAGTGTTCAAAATATATTTTTTTGGCCGGCGCCTATCAAACACATGCGGTAGCAGTTCAGATTCAACATGGAGCAATTTAATGGGGAAAATATCGTTTTTGTTAGTGAATGGCTCAGTAAAATGGGCTGACAAAGCTTTGCAGTGTTTTTGAAGGTTTGTATGAAAAGTTAAATTCAACTGCCATTCAACGCGTTTTAGATTTCGAAGTCAAAATGGCAGACTGCATTGCCAGTCCTGTGCCAGTCTATTAAATGTACGCAGATTTTAAACGGCCACTGATTGAAAGAAAAAAACACTGCAAAATGAACTCTCTCAAACAGAAAATTCTTTAAGGAAACATTTGTCAGTTGATATAAAACGCGTTTAGAATAATAAATTTTCACCTCGTGGAAATTAACGCTTCCAAAAATGAATCAACCGCGTTGCTAAATATTTTTGCAATATTTGTTGATCACACGAGAAATTACTCAAATAAAAAAATATCGAAAAGTAAATCCCAAAGACAACCACAGGAGTGCCGTGAAATATCAGTTGCAAAGTATACGCGGTTCAGTTGAGTATATTCTCGAGGAAAACAATAGCTAGAATAAATCAGAAAAAGTGAATGCAAAGTGTATTTTTTAATCTCACTAAAAACATTTTATCGTTAGGAGGGGCATTTGACAGTCAAATCCAGTGCTAGGGTGGGGTATTTGAATGCAATTTTGGCCCAACGGGGCGGGAATTTGAACAAGTCGATCTTCAAAAGTTCAAATGCCCGGGGCATTGCCCGGGGGGGCCGGGGATGTTGATGTTTCGAATTGATCGGCGCATTTTGTCGATAGAAATTTCGATCCTTTCCGCTTGAAGCTAAGCGTGTGTTTCTTTGGAAGACATTATTTGAAAATTTTCGCACTTTCTCAGTTCTCTTGGCTGAATTGAGGATATTTCTAAATGTGAGCGTTTACGTTTCCTTCACATTCGATTATTATATCCGCTGCCATATTTCTGCCGTGAGTGCCAGAGTGCTTATAAGTATCTGTGTTAATTTTACACAAGGTTTTGAAATAAAGGTTGAGCGGGGTTTTGCCGACGAGAAGAAGGTTCGTGGATGATCAAGAAGCTGTGAGATGTTTTGTGGAAGTTGTGGTGCTTCCACGAACAATGTGCTGAAAAATGAACTAACTCACACGATGCACTTGGGTCGCCGTGAGCAAAGTTGAAATTGCAGTGATCAAATTGAAATTGCCGTGAGTGAAGTTGAAATTGCCGTGAGCAAGTTGAAACTGCCGTGAGCAAATTGAAACTGCCGTGAGCGAAGTTGAAGTTGCCGTGAGCAAATTGAAATTGCCGTGAGCGAAGTTGAAACTGCCGTGAGCAAATTGAAACTACCGTAAGCAAATTGAAACTGCCGTGAGCAAATTGAAATTGCCGTGACACTTTTGGGTCACCGTACTATTGTGACCCGCGCGAAAAACCTCTGGAGCAGAGCGCTATTGCAATGATAGCGCCGAGCCAATGACAAGCCTGTTTAAATCGATCTCGTCCAGAATTTGGACGAGACAGCCGATTGGCTCCTAACGACCTCCCATGGGCTTTCTAATGTAACCGACTCTGTGATTGGTTTACAAGAATAGAGTACACTGCGGAAAAGAAGCCTGTGAAATGAGAAATTATTTCTGTGTGATGAGGTGTTGAAATGTCGGTTGTTATTCAGATACTAAAAGATTTGAGAAGGCTCTGGAGGAAGTCATAACAAAGGTTCTTGAAACCTTCGACGGTGTCGATACGTTAAGCGCCGAGCAAACGGATGGGATTTGCAATTTTATATGCCGCAAGGATGTTTATTTTAAGTGTCTCGCCAGAACGGGTATCGCCAGCCGACGAACGAGACTTCTTTATTCCTTCACCGGGCGAGCTGGAACATCGCTTTGATCGCGTGCTATCCACTTCAGTTTTCCAGCGGGCCACATTTCCCTTGCAATGTTCTTTCAAAGTGGTTAGTTCTTTGATAGCAGGGGTGTAGCTACCTGTACGCACGTACGCATGTGCGTACCTGAAAAAGTGGGGGAAAAAAAATAAAGATTTGGGACTTGAGGATGGGGTAGGAGGTAGGGGGAGTGTTTGAAAACAGTGATCGTGCGTACCTCTGAAAAATTCCTGGCTACGCCCCTGGATAGTCGCTTCATATTTTTCAATTCGGCGGTAGCACTTTTTGCATAACACATGCGGCCCGACAGAGAGATTGTCTTCTTGGGCGTCGAAAATCACCGAAATACGTCCGAAAATGTTCAGTTTTTTTGCGTTTTCGTTAATTAGGCTGTAGTAGCCACAACTGGAAATGACATTCACTTCGTATATTAAAACGGCACGACAGCGAAAACTTTGATTTTGGAACCGTTTTCACGGGAGTCGGAAAGCGATAAACAAACCCCGTCATTTGGCAGGTCATTTGACACCTTGTAATTAGCTCCTGTCAAAGCTGTCATATCTTCACGTGCCAGCACGTGCTAGCGCATGTGAACACAGTGGGAGGTCTTCGCTGTGATTGGCTTAGATATAATTAGATGAAAACGATCAAAGTTCACCGAGAACGGTAAATCAAACCGCTTTGGGACAGAGGTTTTCTCGCGGCTTCGCCACTCGTTGATCGGCCTTCGGCCGGCAACTCGCCGCGAGACCTCTGGTACCCAGGGTACCTTTTGAACAACCAAAGCCTGATAGATAAGGAGTTCATTTCATCGTTTAAGTTGAGCACGTTTACTGCAGTTTTCCACCTGTATAGGTTTCTTTTACTTTTAGGATGGTCATATCACTGGTTTATTACGCTGTATCATTGAGTGCGGGAACGTTTGGTGGAAATCGCTATTTGGTATTCTTTTTGACCAGCCTCGTAGAAATTCCTTCCAACTGGATCAGCATTGTGCTTTGCCGTAGGTACGTTAGTAAGTGAGAATCATCTGGAGCCGTCTCGAGTGGTAACCACGGACAACCAGTGTCCTTTATATAGCATGGTATATGCATGCACGAACTGCTCACTATGCACCACCTGACCTTTGTAACCATTGTTATTATTTTATTTAATATTCTATTATATTATATATGTTACCATGTTTTTTTAGATAGGTAGTTAGGTGTCCACAATTACTAGAGGCTTAACCCTCGGCTATGACTTCTGATACGTTAAAAAAGTTACGATGATGAAGATGATGATGATGATGATGATGATGATGATGATGATGATGGTGATGGTGATGGTGATGATGATGATGATGATGACGATGATGATGATGATGATGATGACGATGATGATGATGATGACGATGATGATGATTTAATCTAAATCATAATTATCACATTATGGAACATACGTGTGTACTGTACATTGCGGATTACTTATAATTTTACGAACATTTGTAATAAGTGAATATTTGCAATAAAAATGTGTTTATAGTTATCCACTTGAGATGCTGAAGTAGTAAGTAGTAGATAAAATATGAGCGGGAGATCTGTATAGGCGTTTACAATTGTAAACGCCCATACAGATCGGACGCGAATGTTTTATCGTACTTATGAAATGAAACAATGAGTAGAGATCTGTATGAAAAGTTAATGCATACTAATTAGCTGCGCAGTTGTCTGTATCAAAAGTTAATGCTACTGTTTAATAATTCATCAACTCAGTTGATTTGTATTGGGGTTTACAAACCTTCATTAAATTTTCATTTCTTTTGTACTTTCCTTATGAATTATTAATGAATTTTATAAACTATAATAAAAGTTGTTTATATTTCAGGATTGGTCGAAAGAAAACCACTGTTCTTGGGGTGGTCGTATCGTTCATTGCTTCTGTCATTGCCGTTTTGTTCCAACGTGACCTTAAGAACACAGGTGATCTTCCATAACCTTTATTTACAAGAAGACCCTGCTTTTTAGCGTAAAATAACTGTGTAAATCTATTGAAACAAAGTACACACATCGATGATAAAGAAAAAAACGAGAGAAAGAAAGATAGCGAATGATGCAGAAAGATGAAATGTTTTAAGCGCGTCACAAGCATCGGATAAAGAGAAATCTGATTCCCCGATGGGAACATTGAACCATCATGTGCAATACTTCACGGTTCTTGGAGTATTTCGCAAGTCTTTTCCACGGGTTTCTCGACTCTGTCTTTTTGAACGCGGAGACGGTCCTGGAAATTTTTTAACAAGCATACTTTAATATGTGTTTTGTCTGTCAAAAATAGTTACGATTCGCTAATACTAGCGGCTTTTAGGTCAGTATTAGCCCCGGATTCAATCGGCCAGTTCTTGACGTTCTTTACTACTGGGCAACTAACCCAGTTTAGTTGGAATTGGCCCCGATGGTACGTTTGGCTGTAGATGGAAGCAGCCTTTGGCAGTTGTTTTCTTCTTGTATGAACAAATCGTCACAAGACTGTGGTTCTGTGATTCGTGTCGTCGGGTAATTTTTACAAATGCTATTTTTAATAGTGCTAATATCATCAATTATAATATACTCAACAAAATATACAGTTTCTGATTGGTCAATGACGAATGCATAAATAGATTATAGAGTGCAAATTAGGTTATAAAGTGCAATACGAAAGTTGCCATGGAAACAACTTGAAAGCGCCAAATTTGAAAACAAAATGGCTGACAGCCGGTTTGCTTTATCGGACCAAATTGTTGTTGAACAGTTCAAAGAAAATGCAAAAAACAAAAACGCCACGAAAGCTACAAAAACGTGGCTGAATATCTGGGAAAACTGGGCGACTGAAAGAAAAGTTAACCCTAAACTTGAAGATTACGAGCACAAAGACCTCGATGAAATGTTAGAAAGTACGTACTAAAGATGGATTGGAATACGAACCTGAGAGTCTGAAATCCTGAAGGTTGACTAACCACAGCGCAAGAAAGACAGTCGTGAAGAAACTTCGGGCAGCCAACGTAGAGAGGCAGTCCATAATTCAGGTGACCGGCCACGCAAATAAGAATTCGCTGAACGACTACGATGAAGGAAGCGAAAAGGAGCAGCGACACTTATCCAACATCATTAGCAAAGCTCCTCCTCTTTAACAAGTAGTCTCCCACAGTTTCCCTGGTCCGATGTGGTCTTTTCCGTCAACATCTCAAGTATCCAGCAACTCATCCATCACAGAACAGATGCAAGCAAACGGCCATGGCCATGCGTTCACCGTAAACAACTTTCACAATTGGCAAGTCACTTTCAATGTGATTCAGGAACAGCGCACTTCACCGAAGTCTACACCTTAAAACTGTTTTTGTTAAACTTTACAGAATGAATGCGAACCTTTTACGCTTTCTTTCAAAAGCTTGGAAGTTCAAGCTTAAATATTTTTTTAAATGATGTGATCAATGGTTTGATTTCACGCATGGTTGATCTGTCAAAAGGTTGTTATTCTGATTGGTTAAAAATAAAACATGTGAGCATCTTGGAAACCATTGAAGCGCTTCGTGTTTACTAGGGCGCGCAGTGTACCGTGACGGCCTCACCAAAATTTTGTTGAGAATATTATAAACAAGAAATCGTATGAACTACTCGTGCATTTCGTGATTTATGGGCACTCGTGATGTTTTGAAAGTTCTCAAATTGCACTCGCCGAAGCGGCTCGTGCAATTTTGAGAACTTTCAAAACATCACTCGTGCCCGTAAATCACGAAATGCACTCGTGTTCATACGATTTCTTATACTTATAATTCAACACATTGATACACTGCCCAAATATGGTCAAAAAGTTATCGTATATGTTATGTCCACATGACGTATAATCAGCGATGGCGGTAAATTTGGCATTTTGAAGGAAAGTGAAAATGACTGCTGCCTTTTCGTGTTTTGGGGCGAAAAAGTGCGTGAACTATTAGTTAAAAAAGGGAAAAGAAAGAAAAAAAGAGAAGAAAAGAAAAGAGAAACAATATTGTTCACATGATTGGTCAGGACAAAAACGGCGCGAAATTTTCGCGTTGTCGCGGTCGCAGTGTTTCTTGGCGTAGCTGAATGAAAACTGGTTCGAAGTTTAACCGCTCGACAAAGAGTGAATGAAGGAGCACAATTTTCGTAAAATTTCTTTGGTAATCACTTCTAGAATATGATATAGACTTGATGCTTTCTCAGAAAGTTTCTGATCTCGTCATTACGGCTGTAGGAGCTAAAAATCGAGCAAGTTTGTAAACAACATTGATCGACTCAGCTTGTACTTCGGTGTTTGAAAATTTGGTGCTGATGGAAAGGAATAAAAAGCCAAATCAACTACAGGTACGATGTTTTAACCGTTTCTTGTATCTTTTAGCTGTGAATTTTTGTACGCTGCAGTTCTTTCCGACTTTTCGCCGCTATGTTTAGGTTCGTAGCCTTGTGTTTGTTCAATTTGTTTTGATTCTGAATTGAACTTTTCAAGATACGAAACACTTGTAACTAAGACATTTTATGTCATTTTACTGTGTTTTAATTCTTGTAGTCACTACTCTGTCCCGTTCTTTGAGTAGACGAAAGCTCTTCGTAGAAACTCTCAACTGATTGTGTACGCTAAATTAATTTTAGCTTGGCAAAAGTTTCGGCATTCGCTGTTTGTTGTTTAAGAAATGGTCCGAGGTAAACTATTGTTGTTAGCCTTTTTACTTAATGAAAGGTTGTATATCTCAATGATTTTTTTCTCGAAACTGTGATTTGTTATCAATGTGTTGAATTATAAAACAGTTATAGTGTTCAAGTTTGCGCAATATTGACAAAGGCGCCACTTTCATTCCTGAACTGTGTGATGTTGCAAGTTTCGCGCGTTAAAACATATGTAAGCTTTTTTATAATAAAAGGCTTGTCGGCGATATTTTCTCTTCAAACTGTGCTTTGTGTTATCAATGTGTTGAATTATAAAACTATTATAGCGCTCAAGCTTGCGTGATATCGCCTAATTTTAGCCGACTCGGCCTACGGCCTCGTCGGCTAAGTATTAGGCGATATCACGCGCGCTTTCGCGCTATAATAGTTAAATATCATCATCAATTTGCATTTCAGGATTTCTGGTGGCAAATATCATTATGGCACAGGGTATTGCCAAGTTCTTCATCAACATGGCGTACAATGCAATCTATGTATACTCCAGTGAACTTTTCCCAACTGTTGTCAGGTATAGTCTATAATACTACTGCTGCTGCTGCTGCTGCTACTACTACTACTATTACTTCTGCTGCTACTGCTTTGACTGCTGCTGTTATTACTGCTCAGTACTATTACTGCTGCCGCGACTGTTACTACTCAGTGCTACTGCTCAGCAGCAGTAGTAGTAGTAGCAGCAGCAGCAGTGCTCAGCAGTAGTAGTAGTAGTAGTAGCAGCAGCAGCAGCAGCAGTGCTCAGCAGCAGTAGTAGTAGTAGTTGCAGCAGAAGTGCTCAGCAGCAGTAGTAGTAGTAGTAGTAGCAGCAGTAGCAGTAGTAGTAGTAGTAGTAGTAGCAGCAGCAGTACTCAGCAGCAGCAGTAGTTGTAGTAGTAGTAGCAGCAGCAGCAGTGCTCAGCAGCAGTAGTAGTAGTAGTAGCAGCAGCAGTGCTCAGCAGCAGTAGTAGTAGTAGTAGCAGCAGCAGTGCTCAGCAGCAGTAGTAGTAGTAGTAGCAGCAGCAGTAGTAGTAGTAGTAGCAGCAGCAGTGCTCAGCAGCAGTAGTAGTAGTAGTAGTAGTAGTAGCAGCAGCAGCAGTGCTCAGCAGCAGCAGCAGTAATAGTAGTAGTAGCAGTGCTCAGCAGCAGTAGTAGTAGTAGCAGCAGCAGTGCTCAGCAGCAGTAGTAGTAGTAGCAGCAGCAGTGCTAAGCAGCAGTAGTAGTAGTAGCAGCAGCAGTGCTCAGCAGCAGTAGTAGTAGTAGCAGCAGCAGTGCCCAGCAGCAGTAGTAGTAGTAGTAGTAGTAGTAGCAGCAGCAGTGCTCAGCAGCAGCAGCAGTAATAGTAGTAGTAGTAGTAGTAGTAGTAGCAGTGCTCAGCAGCAGTAGTAGTAGTAGCAGCAGCAGTGCTCAGCAGTAGTAGTAGTAGTAGTAGTAGTAGCAGCAGCAGTGCTCAGTAGTAGTAGTAGTAGTAGTAGTAGTAGTAGTAGTAGTAGTAGTAGTAGTAGTAGTAGTAGTAGTAGTGGTAGTGGTAGTGGTAGTGGTAGTGGTAGTGGTAGTGGTAGTGGTAGTGGTAGTGGTAGTGGTAGTGGTAGTGGTAGTGGTAGTGGTAGTGGTAGTGGTAGTGGTAGTGGTAGTGGTAGTAGTAGTAGTAGTAGTAGTAGTAGGGACTTTAAGATACGGCAACTACGGACTACGGTTGGACGCCGTTTTTCTTTCCATGGAGCACCATGGTTTTTGACTCGACTCCTTTGATTCAAGTGTATGCTTAATTGAGTTTAGAGTGAGCAAGGAAGATCTTCCTCGTTTGGCCGAGGTTCTTAGAGTTCCGGCACAGTTCAAAGAGAGTGTTAACATCGTAAGTTTTGTTGCTCGTGTGAATATACAGAATATAGTTAAACAATGTGGCGGTCAAAATTAGTAAACAAAAGTTAGCCGTAAATTGTTCGCTTTTCTGAGTTCAAAAGCACTTGAAATTGCTCCAGAGGTGGTTTTTACATACATACATACATACATACATACATACATAAACTTTATTTTAACTCGAATTTAAGTGTAGCTTGTGAAGCTAATTTCTTCGAGTAAAATAACATATAAGAAAGCAAAAAATAAAATTTACAAAAGAAAATAAATAAATAAATATTTACACTATATACATATATTTCTATACTAATTAAAACTAATACATTGGTTAGATCACATTTTAAAATTCAAGAAGTATAGAAGACAATCACGTCTAAAAAGATATTACTTTAAGAAGTCTTCTAAAACTAGTTAAAGTAGGCTCAGATCTTACATTATTAGGTAGGGAGTTCCAGATCTTAGATGCAAAGTAACGAAAGGAGTTGAGACCAAAAGTAGTGGTAACAGGTTTGCATAGTGATAAAATATTAGTACCTCTAAAAAAGTATTCTGACTGACGCAGACTAAACATGTCTCTAAGATATTTAGGAAAACTATCAAAGTTCAAACATTTGTAGATAGTTATTAACATATTTTGTATCCTTTGGTTGTACAGAGTTGTTCCTTCTGATTTATGTAGTAGCTGCTGGTAAGACGAAACTTTATCATTAAAAACAATACGTAGGGCGCGCTTATTAAGAGATTCTAATTTATCACAAATTCTAGCACTACAAAAATGTTTAGTTTACGTGTTAGAAAAAAGAAACTCCTCAGACAATATTCTAACTTAAAACTTCCTTTTTCATACATTTTTCATGACTCCGTACTCCGTACGTAACTTGCGACGGTAGGAAGCAAGAGCAAATGTGTCTCGTCCCAGTCCTAATTTTGGTTCCGTCCGTAGTCCGTAGTCACCGTATCTTAGGGCCCGATTATATGAGCCGGGCTGGCCCGGTTAGCCGAGATGGTCCATTTTGCCGAGATGACTTTCAACCCGGTATTACATGAAGCGAGCCAGCCCGGGCGACAACTAAATTTAGCATCAACGGTTTTGGCCTAAAGTTGTTGTTTTGAAAATGGCGCAAAGCGTAGAATGTTTCAATTAAGGATTTTTTCTGCATTTTAGCTCATTTACTTCGTGCTTACGCACTCTTGTGTAACTCTTAATCGTTTAAAGAGAAAAAGGGCCATTTACAGACGAGCAGGTTTGCTCAGAGGCAAATTTTTGTGCTGTTCCGGTAAGCCGGGCTGGCCCGGTAAACGCGATTACATGGAAAATTTTTAGCCCGGTTAGCCGGGATCCCGGCATCGCACTTAGGGCCCGATTATATGAGCCGGGCTGGCCCGGTTTGCCGAGATCTCAGCACGCCTGTTAAACGCAACAAAAATCAACTTTGCGATTATATGACAACCGGGCCAGCCCGGTTAGCCGGGATCCCGGTATCGCGATGTCGGGATCCCGGCTAACCGGGCTAAAAATTTTCCATGTAATCGCGTTAACCGGGGCAGCCCGGCTTACCGGAACAGCACAAAAATTTGCCTCTGAGCAAACCTGCTCGTCTGTAAATGGCCCTTTTTCTCTTTAAACGATTAAGAGTTACACAAGAGTGCGTAAGCACGAAGTAAATGTGCTAAAATGCAGAAAAAATCCTTAATTGAAACATTCTACGCTTTGCGCCATTTTCAAAACAACAACTTTAGGCCAAAACCGTTGATGCTAAATTTAGTTGTCGCCCGGGCTGGCTCGCTTCATGTAATACCGGGCTGAAAGTCATCTCGGCAAAATGGGCCATCTCGGCTAACCGGGCCAGCCTGGTTCATATAATCGGGCCCTTAAAGTCCCTAGTAGCAGCAGCAGTGCTCAGCAGCAGCAGCAGCAGCAGCAGTAGTAGTAGTAGTAGTAGCAGCAGCAGCAGCAGCAGCAGTAGTAGTAGTAGCAGCAGCAGTGCTCAGCAGCAGTAGTAGTAGTAGCAGCAGCTGCAGAGCAGTAGCAGAGCAGTAGTACTGAGTAGTAATTTTGGAGTAGATGTTGTGTTCACACTTCATTGATTACGTGGTTCCATTTCGTTATTTAGGAATATTGGTATGGGTACCTCATCTGCCTGGGCACGCATTGGATCCATTTCAGCATCTTACATCGTTTGGCTGGTATGTCGTCTGCAATACGTTTTCTCAACTTTGCTAAAACGCCAATGTCCGCACTAAACGGGTCTATTTTTGTTTATTCGCCAGGTTCGCATTCACATTGTCTTGCCATACTCCATTGTTGCAGTATTTGCTTTCGTGTGTTCCGCCCTGTGTTTTCTGTTGCCAGAGACCAGAGACGCCGCAACACTCGAGAATATTGAGTCCATAAACAGCAACGCGACAAAAGTGACGGAGAAGAAGCAAGTTCCTTGTGAACCAAGCAAGGAGAAAGAAGAATTGGGAGAATTGCTGCTCAAACAGTGTTATCCCGCTTAAATCAATGTTAACTAGAAACGAATACAGGTCTTTCTTTTTTTTTTTTCTCTACCAGTATTTACTCACTGTTGTACAGTATTTAGGACAACGGTGTGAACTAACTTTTTTAAGGAACTTCTTGTAGCCAATCATTTCATATTTATAGTTATACTAGAAGTAATCACAGATTAAAGTGCGTCTCCTTAGGTACCTCGTTGTGACATGGCATTCGTGTTTCAAGCATGTTTCTGGTTCAAAACACGCGCTAAGCATGCGGGATACTATTGTGACGTTTGACGACGCGCTAAGCATGCTGGATACTATTGTGACGTTTCAAGATGGCGCAGATTTGGTACCGACACTTTTCTCGAATTGTTTCGCCTTGCCGACAAGATTAGGAAGCGTCTCCTTCGTCGACGCAAAAAGGCAGACTGGACTCTAGTTCCAAACTGTTGTCGAGGCCTGCTTTAGCAATGGAAAACAAAAGAAAATACACAGACGTCCAACACGAGCATGTACACACGGCTGCTTTGGCTTTGTTGAGCTATATATTGTAAAACAATAAAAATGAAAGCAATGAAACGTCACACATATTTATCAATTCTATGTTTAAAAATTAAGGGAAACTTCAGTGTTCTTAGTGTTGAAAATTATATGCAATAAGACTAATATAATCATGGGACATTTAAAAATATTGTTGACTCGATTTTTACTTGTACTCTTGTATTTTTCGCAGTGATAAAATGATACACTCGGTATTTTGTAAAAGGAAATTAGTCCTGTGGGCAAATAGCTGCTTATCCCAAGGTCGATTAGGTTGTTTTGGATTTTTACTTCCGATCGACATTTCGTGGCAAGCCTTTCCTCGAAAAGGCCTATTCTTGTATTTTATCCATTTCTAGTGTAAAGAAAACTGTTTCTTTCCGAGATCATACCAGTTGATATTTCGTAGAAAAGCAACCTTGCGATCATTGCAAATATTTACACGCTTTGTTTGACCTTTTGGACTTACGCCGATAGGTGTCGAGTCGGGATCTACAGTCACCTCTCTCTAAGCAGACACCTCTCTAAGGCGGACACCTCTCTAAGCAGACACCTCTCTAAGCAGACACCTCTCTAAGCAGACACCTCTCTAAGCAGACACCTCTCTAAGCGGACACCTCTCTAAGCAGACACCTCTCTAAGCAGACACCTCTAAGCAGACATCTCTCTAAGCGGACACCTCTCTAAGCAGACACCTCTCTAAGGCGGACAGTAAATCTGGTACCGAGGGTGTCCGCCTTAGAGAGAAATGTCGACTGTATTGTCAATACAGGTTTACTCGTTGACACGTATTACTTTAATGATCTGGAAAAGGCTGGACTAAACTTAACCAATGATGTATGATGAAGAAGCCTGTCACCTTCAGTTTTTCTACATCATGTACCCGACGTTACTAATCGAACCAAATCGAACGTTCGATTAATCGAACTTAATCGAACTGGGTTCGATTGAGTCTTATACAAGGCCAAAAGAAATACACTTTTTTTACTACTAAAGAGGAACGTTGTATTTATAATCACATAACATGTAATTCTAAAAACCTGATCTATATGATCCAATGTAAAAATTGTTTTAAACGTAATATACCATGTCAATACATTGGAGAAACAAAACGCAAACTAAATGAACGCTTTGGTGAACATCGCCGTTCTGTAAAGAATCCACATCACCTCAGCTGCCCTACTCCTATATCAGAACACTTTAATCTACCGGGACACTCTACTAAGGATATGCATCTTATACCACTGGAATTAATACGTAATAGCAGAGACTCTGTACGAAAAGCGCGTGAAGCATTTCTCATAGACAGCAAAGACGTTAGAACCACTTGGAATCAACAGACGCGACGAACTTCATTAACTTTCTCATCACTAGTCAATTTAGTTTATCACCCGTCAAACCCTTCACCAATCATATTCATTGTTTTTGTTATTCTTTAGTTTTTTCAAAACCACTTGTATAACGGTTTTACAGTTGTAATAATAATAGTGCTAGCCCCTGAAGCAGCTTTGTTTTGCAAAGCGAAATATTGGGCACTATTATATTCCACTTTTATTTTATTTGCTTTTGCTTCTGTTTTTCTGCCGTAAGGATCAGTTTGCCGTTTCTTTTGTTTCACTTCAAGTATTATTAAGTATTGTTCCACATAAGAACGATAGCAAACTTCATTGTTCTGCGGCATTAGCTCTTTCCCACATAGAATATCTTTGATTTCAAGAATAGATGAGGAGCTGATGGTTAATAATTATATTTCATTATAAAAATAAAGAAAATCCATTTGCGTCAAATAAATTTTAGGAAATGCTCGAGCTTAACCAATCTGAATAGCAGAAGACAATAGCTAATAATTTTGCTTCTTTGATGAAGTTCCCCAAATACAATTTCTTTTAAAAATTGTATGTTGTGCAATTGGGTCTCAAATTACTTGAAGCCTTAAAAAAATTAAACAAAATGCACCTTGAACCTTAACTTTTTAGCGGTTTTTGAGTCCAGGCCAATGAGATCACTAGTTGTAACAATGAAAAATCTTGACATTCCATCGTGTTTGACATTCCATTGCCGTTCAGCGCTATCCTTCTTATGCCGATCATTACTTAAAGGGGTATTTTAATCCTTTTCAAAATGCAGTGATGCTTAAAGTCTCGTGTTTAAATTAAGATTATTGCATTGCATTGCATTGCATTGTATTGTATTGTATGCGCGTGATGTTGCGGATGAGCAATTATGGTAAATAGTAATGGGAGTCGCCAAAGTAGATGGGAGGCCGGAGCTGTTATATTCACTGCAGGCTTTTGATGTCAAAGAACTTTCGTTTGCATGTGAAAGGTTATTTCACATCAACAGTAATGAAGCATACATTGAATTGCTGTTGAATTCAGTGCGATGCCAGATAAAATGCGATTCATTTAGATGACGTTTTCTCCAGAGGACAGTCACGCAGAGATGGATAACGTATAAAGGGATATTTTTCTGGCAATGAAGCTCTTTTCAAAATAACGTATGATTTTATTACTTACACAACATACTTTATACAAATAAGTTCTACATAGAAAACTATCGTTATATTAACGGATATTCCTTCTCACGGACACCTGAGCTGTAACCGAGCCGAATCGATTCAAATGAAGGGAGCGCTGTTGGACCTGTTGCTTAAACCTGATTTCGCTGTACAAACGAGATTTGTTTGGGTTTCATCGTCCTTATCAGACGAAGATGCTAATGCGCAGTTGCTGGCTTAAAAGCGCAGGACCGGCAACTGGATAAACAGGTATACTCCTGTTTGTTGAGATGAATGTCCAGGATGTGTATCGCTCATTTGACTGGATCGCACACCATCATCCGGGGAGCGATACTCATAGACATGAGCTCTTGGAAGAGTAGCTTAGCAGCGTAGGGCATGCGAATGCGAGACACCTGTAAAACAACATAAGATGCGATCAATCATAAGTAGGTGTTCCTATGTGTTTCTTCAAGCATTGCCACATGACACGAGGTCTTAATTGACTGGTGTACATGATGAAATCCTTAAAGTGTGACCATTCAAATGAAAGCTATGAAGCAATTCTTTTCTGAGGTGCTGTTTATTATGCTGTACAAGGTGGTTCTGACGTTTTAAGTCTGTGGATGGAATCCTAAAGTGCGACCATTCAAATAAAAGCTACTAAGCAGTACCTTCCTGTGGTGCTGTTTATTATGCTGTACAAGGTGGTTATAACTTTTGAAAAACGCAGTACTTTCTGGGATATTGTTATAATACTGTACCAAGCAACTCTGACTTTTGACATGGATAAAAATCCTTAGTATGATCAATTCTATGTGGCGCTCTTCATTTTCAAGGACAAATTAAAACATTCTCAGTTTTGTTTACCTGAGTCTTGTTCTTACAGCCTCTGCATTCAAATGTGTTATTTCGTAAGTTGGCGATGGCGATAAGCCCGCAAATGTTACACACGTGACAGCTGTATGGATCAGACACTTCAAAAAGCCGCTCATTGAGGAACTGCGCTGCACCGTGTGCAATCATACAATCACGCTCCATCTCACCAAAACGAAGACCACCATCACTAAAAATCAACGCATAAACATTAGATATAGTGCAACAAGCGAACAAGCCTTAAAAGGCCCACCTTCACCCAAAATGCCGTGCGCGCCGTGATCACTTTCTGGCTGAATTTCGTGCAACACGAAATTCACGCTTGAATGCGTGCAACCAATCAGATCACGCGTATGAACAATGGAGCATTTCAAAACAAAAACAAACGACCACAACGTCTTTTGGGTGAAGGTGGTCCTTTAAGTTATTTAGCTACCGTAAATCCTCAATTAAGCCGGGGGGGGGGGGGGGGCTTATTATTACAAGCGCGTTTGAGCGGGGGCTTAATAGGGAGAGAGAAAGGCTTATTATAATTTATCGAAAGGCCATAAATTCCACGAGGTTCCAGAAGTGAATAAAAATGTTAAAAATAACTTGTGCAATACGTATAATGTCACTCATATCTCCATGTCAGACAATCATTGCCCTCGTCTAAAACAAGAAGTAGAGTGCACTCTAGTCGGTTTCTTCCTTGCTAAACAAAACGGTAAGCTACGGTGAAACAGCAAAAATGTAGCCTGAGAAAACAGACGTCGTTAACGACGGTGGGGAGGAGGGAGAGGAGGAAAGGGGGGAGGGGGAGAGGAGTGATAGAGAGGGGGCTTAATAGAGGATTAACGGTATTATTCCACATTCTTATTTATTAGATTAATCAAAACTATAACAAAATTCCCGAATCTGATTGGTTATCAGCAGGCCCGATTAGTATTAGTAATAGTAATTGGACTGAGTGGAGTACAATTCAGGAAGTAATCGGGCGAGTAATTTCAAATCGGCCGAGCGCGTAGCGCGAGGACGATTTGAAATTACGAGCACGATTACCCCTGAATTGTACGACACGAAGTTCAATTACTAATTAATCGAATCAATAACAAAATTCGAGATTAAAAAGTCTATGTGGAGTTTTTTGTACTCAAAACGTTAAGGATATTTTCTATCAGTTTGAAAGCAGGAGGAAACAGCGAGAAAAAGAACCCATTTAAGTGCACCTGATTGACGCGCGCGCAACGTAGGTGTCCAATTACAGCTATCCAATTACAAAAAGTTGTAATTGGATAGCTGTAATTGGACACCCACGTGACCGCGCGCCAATTACGTAAGAAATAGGCGCGTGTATGACCAATCACAATCGAGAATTTTGTTATTGATACGATTAGAGCATTAATAGGACAGTTTACGCGTCATGCTTGTAATTGGACGATGTAATTGGACAGAACGTGTCATTTGCGCGCGCTATCCTTTTTCCGCGCGTGCATCTCCATCAAAAACACACTCAATTGTTATGTTTTTAATCACCAAAACGTGTTTACAGCCATTTAACGTTTTATCCTCAAATTTTGTTATAGTTATGATTAATTGGTAACAGGACTTCGTGTCGTCCATTTCTGTCTGTAATCATACTCGTGATTAAACCAATCGGACTCCCGCTTCGCAGTCGTCCGATTTTGTTGATCACTCGTATGATTACAGACCGACTTGGACTCCACTCAGTCCTATTACCATTATTAATTTTCCTAATTTAATACTTAAGTAGATACAGATTACTTCCCTGTTTAGGTATAACCTAATAAAATTGTAAAGTACTACACTGCACTGCAAATGTATAAATGGATTTACCGTGACCGTCCCTCCATAGGCTGTCTGGTAAGGATCTGGACTGGACCTCTGGCTCGGGAATGGATCTTGTCGTCCACCATGTGCTTCAGACGCTGGTAATAAGTTGGACCCAAGAAAACTTGCGCGTTCAACTTCCTCCCCGTGAATCCATTATACAGTACCTACAGAAAAATATAAATAAATAAACAGGTGCATTACCAAACTTCAAACGAACAACGCTGATTACATTTAAATTATTTATGATCATGCCTGGTGCCAAACTTCATTTTCGTCACAGATTTTTTTTTATAAAATGGTGTCCAATTTAATAGAAAGTCTGTCAGACGTTTTAAGGTTTAGGCTTCTGCTTATGTTTTGGGCTTGTTCGTCTTAGAGACACGTAGAAACGTTTTCACACATGTCAAAAGTGTGGATGAGGGGGTTACTAGTCATTTTGACAAATTAGATGTTTATCTTAACCTTTTTATACGTAGAGAAACCTCCACATATGCAGTTGGGTTCTGCCTTTTCAGTTTAAACATGAAACCCTAAACCTATTTAGTTTAGCTGTTTTCTTAATTCCTCACTGATATACATGGACATGGACAATACACATCAAAACAATTTTATATGACGAAAGGAGACTTAATAAATCAGGTTAGGTTGCATTTCTTGAACGATGTTTATGATTGCGCGACACTTACCTCGTTACCTCTCAGATGGTACCCATAGTCGTTTAGCAGTTGAGAAACCTTCTGAACATTCACAGCATCATTAAAGGGCGTGGCATCACCAATTTCTCCCTTGTTAGCTGACACCTGTCAATCACCAGTTCAGTGTTATACAAAGACCCCCAAAAGATCTTTACCCCTTTTACTCCCAGAGTCAATTATGGAGACATGAAGTGTAGTTCTAACTTTTGAGTCTGTTGATGAAATCCTATGGTGTGACTATTCAATAATTAAAACCTCTTTAGCAGTACTTTTGCATGGTACCATTTGTTCTAACTTTTGGGTCTGTTGATGAAATCCTATGGTGTGACCATTCAAATGAAACCTCTTTGGCAGTACGTTTGTATGGCGCCATTTAGGAATTTTCTTGAAGTTTGATGTTTGGCACTCTTGGGAGTTTCAGGGTTAATGAACTGCCATTGAACTACTTTCCCTCCACATATTTACCCTATAAACGATTTCGTACAAGGAGTATGCAACTATTAAACGGAAACGCGTATTCACAATTCCAAGGGCACGTTTTTGGGTAACACCCGGCTATTACGAGAAAAAGAAAACAACACTATGTTCTATATGAATGATGAGTATGGAGAGAAACTGATTAACTGCATCGCGCAGTTCCGTAGAATAAACTCTCAGACTCGCATTGAACACCCTGTACGTATCTGAATTTCCAAATGGACTCATTTTTGAACTGTTGTAAAGAAGATGCCATTTTCCCTGTAACCTTTTTATGTGTATGAGAATGTGATATACAGTACAGTCCAACATGTTCATAGTGATCGGATCTGAGAAAATGCCCGTCGAGTTTTGGTATTAGAAAAGAAAACATCAATCCCCGGGTATTTCATGCACCGATAGCGTGATAACTACAACAAACAATGTTGGGTGATGTAATTGATATTCAATGTCAGTCATTTTTAAGCCACATTCAACAGCTGTTACACCTCGAGACGGGGGTGACGGGAGACTTACAACCGCAATATACTGTTTATCTACTGAAGATGACTTCTACCAAAACATCATTCACAGCAACGAGCATCTTGGAAAGACTAATGATCCTTGGGGTTCAAAACATTTGCTATAGACTTAAGTTGTGGCACATTACCTTTCCTTGCAGACACTCAATCAAATGACCGATAGTCATACGACTGGGGATGGCATGAGGGTTGATAATCACATCAGGGGTGATCCCTTCACAAGTGAACGGCATGTCCTGCAACAAGACGACAGGACGACCACATTAACATGACACAATCTCGGACATACCCGGGGGAGGGGAGGGGAGGGGGGGGGGGGGGGGTTCAGGGGTTTGGGAACCCTCATTCCCTTGGCAGATCAATGAGAATTGAGAACAGAATCCTTACAAAAATACCAAGAAAGAAGCAGACTATTTCAATGTTTTAATGACAAAATGTAAGCGATTCATGATTTATCTCAATTTCTTTTCAGTAATCTTACCTCCTGGCGATACGTTATTCCACAAGTTCCCTTCTGACCGTGCCGACTGGCAAACTTGTCACCGATTTGGGGAACACGAACTGAGCGAACCTACAATGGCAAGACAACAAAGGGACCTTCAGATCAGGATATGAGTATGGCTTTTCAATCCTAATGCACATGCTTTAGATTATCACGCATCACATTTCTGGAGCTCCTGTTCTGATCAGCAACAGGACAAACCAGAAGTTATGAATTGATTTTTCAACAAATTTTCACGTTATGTTAGTCTGTTTTAACAATGCTTGGACAATAAAAGCCCACCTTTGTCCAGAAGTTGGAGAGGTGTAACAAGACACATGTGCAGTTAATAAATTAAATAGATAGAAATATCAGTAGAACTCCACTGTTTCTGGATCGAAATGGAATTTGGAAATGTTGGTTTTTATGGAGGGAGGAAAACCCTCAAAGCAAGGACATGAACCAACAACAAACTCAACCCACATACAGTACAGGCGTCACCTTCGGGAATCGAACTTGGGCCACATTGGTGGGAGGCGAGTGTCTCACCACTGCACCATCCCTACTCTCCCAGTGTGCAGTTGCTGCTTCTTGATTGACTGATAAGTTTGTAAAGCAATGCAACAGTGCCAGAGTAAACGAACAAAACATCAGTGATGAAATATCATTAGTTACCTTAATTTTGGTGAACTTGTAACCTTCTTGATTAATTGTTACCATAACCTGGTAAAAAAAAAAAACATTATTATTAGTAGGCCACACAGCAATGATGAAGTGTAACAAGACCAGGGGGCCACTAATGCCACATAGCATCCACTTTACTAAAAGCAATTATGATTATTACTTCTCTCACATCCTCTGCTGCTCTGCTGCACAATAACAGGGTTATTCCCTAGGATTGTGCCATCACCCCCTGCTGGAATGGGATGTTCCGGAATAACAGGGTTGTTCCTACCCTAGGTACCAGAGGTTCTCTCGCAGCATGCTTTCGTCAAAAGTTGGGGCTGGCCACGCTCTCGCCAAGAGCACCTTGATTTACCGTGCTGGATGTACCTTGACCCTTGATCGCATGGAAGTTTAAAAATAGGTGGGCAGCAAAAATATCAGAGACATGAGAGGTGTGTAATATGAGAGAGATGAGAGCTTGAGACAATCCTCTGACACCCAGGGTAGGTTATTCCTGCAAAGTGTCTTGCTTAGAGATACAATATGAGAGTAGAGACAAGGTTTTTATCTTTTTACCTCAATTCCAACACATCTTACCATAAAAAAAAAACCAATGCATAAAGGCAGGGGGAAGGCTTAAATAAAAGATTGAAAAGGAGACTGTGTACCTGATCGACGATGCCTGTTTCACTGGGGCGCAGAAATGTGCTTGCATCTTTCTTTGTGAAACGTTTAGTTGTTCCTTCCAGCTGTAATGATACCATAAGCAAATTAACTATTACGGTAATTAACATCTGAACTCTCCCTACAATAAACACTGCTAAGCAGAAGGGTGGTAAAAATAAAGAAATTGAAAAATAAAAAATTAAATTAAAAAATAAAAATAAAAAAAGGAAGAGACTTATATAGCAGATGTATCACATGTCTCATGGCGCTATCAGAGTAGTCAAAAGAAGACCTTCCACTGTATATGGGCAGAAGCTTTGCACTTCTGATATGGGTTATTGCCCTTCAAAATGCCAAAAGATATGATGGCTCCTCCAGGTTTTGAGATCCAAAGATTTCTGAAGTTCTCTTCTCCATTCAACTGATCTCTCTACATTTGCTAACCTAAGAGAATTGACAGCTCAGTAACATCGCAGGCTGGCACAAGTACTATATTTACACCTTACCTCATCATCATTTTCTGGAAGAGTTGTTGTCTTGCCAACGATGACATCATCACCACTCACCCTAATACCAGGGGCTATGAGTCCATCATCATCCAACTTATCATACACAGCATTACGCATGCCTAGAAAATATGCTCATATTACTGTACTTACAGTATGCTTTCCAGTTCTGGGTAATGTTCATATAATTAACTATTATAGCGCGAAAGCGCACGTCATATCGCCTAATTCTTAGCCGACGAGGCCATAGGCCGAGTCGGCTAAAATTAGGCGATATCACACAAGCTTGAGCGATATAATAGATTTATAATTCAACACATTGATAACAAAGCACAGTTTGAAGAAAAAATATCGAGGCCGGTCCATCATTTTTGCATTCTCTTGTCAAAATGCGAAATTTACATCCATCGTTGGATATACGTCATGTAGACATAGCGTATATCGATAACTTTTTTACCATATTTGGGCAGTGTATCAATGTGTTGAATTATAACACCTGTTATTGTGTTCATAAACTTCATACATGTATAAACACACTTGTATTGTTTGATACAAAAAAATGTAAGGTCAACATTTACAATCAGCCCATTATGGATCAACCCATGATCAACATATGAGCATATGATCAACCTATCTTATAATGATTAAGGTCGCTGTTTTGTGGGGGTTGACAACAGCTAATCATTCAGTCAATTTCTTATCTGTGAAACCCTTTTAATCTGAACACCCAGTTAATATAACTTTTAAACCCTTTCAGTGATGGGGAGATGTTGTTAAGATATCAAGAGAATTAATCTTGGGTGATCACATCCTTAATTTGCATGACCTCTCTGAATGATTACTTTTGGGGCTTAAGGTTAATGCTTGTAGGTGGTTGCATAATGGGACATTAAATGAAGGGCCGAGAGCATGTCCAGCCTATATGACTTTTTAGGCCTTTTTCTATTTTTTCTCGCTCAGAATAGCTCAGAATAGCCTCATTTTATCGTACAACGAATAATATCACAAGCCCTTGTCGAATTTGCACTAACCCTAAGGAATTTGACCAATTTACCTGAAAAAAGCAGAGTTCTGGCCCTCCAGTGCTTTGACGGTACATTCAGAGCGTAATTTCGAAGCCATTTGAAAGCAGTTTGGCCGTGAGAATACGCGACTGCAATACTTCTGACCAGTGCCAACAACTAAACGAAAATACCGTTATTTACGCACGCCTGGCTCGCTTATCTATCGTGAGCTCACTGCGGCAACACATCGCCTCTGTAGCGTGTGTGTAAGCCAACGTGTATGAGGCCCGTCCGGTGATTGAAAGACATCATTAAGTCCGGAAATCCTTGAGTCTCTAGCACTTCTCAAAGAAACGAGTCGTGTTTCTTGTCCTTCCTTGTGTCTGAAGCGCCATTTAGCGCTCGAGGTGAAAAATGGACCTTGGTCGGGAAGACGAGCCGGCGGGAAAGTCTGGAATCACTTCGGATCAGAAAAGGGGCAGCGTTGAGAGTTGTGGGCCATTTCCCATCCCGTGCCGTGGTCGAAATGCCCGATATCCGAAGTGCTTTGAGACTTATAGTATTTTGCAATAACTTTCGGGTGGGAACTCCATTTCGGTTTTGTTGTAGGATTTCCCGACATGCTTTGCGACAGTGGTAGATGGGTCCGCTGTGCGTGGTCGGGCACTTGAAATACAGCTTTGGGCAGCTCGAAGTGAGTTGTTGCTGGCCGGCAGGAAGACGTTTCGCATTTGGAGTCTTTAATGCAACATTAAATTCGATCTAAAAGGATTTTGAAATCGAGATACGCGTTTTGATGCGTATCAACCTTTTAATAATAAAACTTAGGCTGAAGTGAGCATGTGTTCGTCTGTGGTCTAGTGGTTTGGTCGGGGATTTGCGCTCGGACGGCTCCGGGTTCGAATCACGCTCGGCCTCATTTTTTTTTTTTTTCTTTCTTTCTTCGAACTGGACATTATGAAAGTGATTTACTTTTTTTGCGTTCGTCAAAATTTCTAACGTTTAATTTTACAAAAATATCGAACCGTGTCAGTGCGAAAACAGAAGCTTACCGCAATATTGCGTTACAATAGGAGCCTTTGATTGATTGATTTTTTTTTTTTTTGAATACGGTATTTCTCGAAAACGACGGAAAAAACAACGGAAAAAAATTCGGAACAATGTTTTGCAACTAATTTCTAGTTCACATGCCAAAATTGGACAAATCTGAGCAAGAAAAAATAAAAAAGGCCTAAAAAGTCATATAGGCTGGACATGCTCTCGGCCCTTCATATCTAAGCACACTAATCTGCTAATCTAATTATCTAAAGTTATTGTTATTCATAAAAGAAATCCCAAGGGGCATCTAGTACGGCAAAGACAAAATGCTGCAGGGTTTGTTTGAAAGGAACAACTTGTCATGAGCGGTTTAAAAGCAGTGAAACGAACAACCTGAGTGCTTTAAAAGCAGTAAAGCGAAAAACTTGCGATTTTTGCGAGTTTCTATTAAGTGAAACAAGCAACTAAAGCGGTTCAGCCGCAGTGAAATGAACTGGAGAGGTTTAAAAGCAGCGAAACAAACAACTTATGCTTTTTGCGAGAAACTTGGCTGTTTAGAGGCAGTAAAACAAACATCTTGTGAATTTTTCAAGTGAAACGAACAACTTGAGTTGATTAAAAGCAGTGAAGCGAATAACTTGCGGTTTCGGGATTGCTGTTATGAATAATAATGACTTTAAATAATTAGATTAGCAGATTAGTGTGTTTAGATATGAAGGGCCGAGAGCATGTCCAGCCTATATGACTTTTTAGGCCTTTTTCTATTTTTTCTCGCTCAGAATAGCTCAGAATAGCCTCATTTTATCGTACAACGAATAATATCACAAGCCCTTGTCGAATTTGCACTAACCCTAAGGAATTTGACCAATTTACCTGAAAAAAGCAGAGTTCTGGCCCTCCAGTGCTTTGACGGTACATTCAGAGCGTAATTTCGAAGCCATTTGAAAGCAGTTTGGCCGTGAGAATACGCGACTGCAATACTTCTGACCAGTGCCAACAACTAAACGAAAATACCGTTATTTACGCACGCCTGGCTCGCTTATCTATCATGAGCTCACTGCGGCAACACATCGCCTCTGTAGCGTGTGTGTAAGCCAACGTGTATGAGGCCCGTCCGGTGATTGAAAGACATCATTAAGTCCGGAAATCCTTGAGTCTCTAGCACTTCTCAAAGAAACGAGTCGTGTTTCTTGTCCTTCCTTGTGTCTGAAGCACCATTTAGCGCTCGAGGTGAAAAACGGACCTTGGTCGGGAAGACGAGCCGGCGGGAAAGTCTGGAATCACTTCGGATCAGAAAAGGGGCAGCGTTGAGAGTTGTGGGCCATTTCCCATCCCGTGCCGTGGTCGAAATGCCCGATATCCGAAGTGCTTTGAGACTTATAGTATTTTGCAATAACTTTCGGGTGGGAACTCCATTTCGGTTTTGTTGTAGGATTTCCCGACATGCTTTGCGACAGTGGTAGATGGGTCCGCTGTGTGTGGTCGGGCACTTGAAATACAGCTTTGGGCAGCTCGAAGTGAGTTGTTGCTGGCCGGCGGGAAGACGTTTCGCATTTGGAGTCTTTAATGCAACATTAAATTCGATCTAAAAGGATTTTGAAATCGAGATACGCGTTTTGATGCGTATCAACCTTTTAATAATAAAACTTAGGCTGAAGTGAGCATGTGTTCGTCTGTGGTCTAGTGGTTTGGTCGGGGATTTGCGCTCGGACGGCTCCGGGTTCGAATCACGCTCAGCCTCATTTTTTTTTTTTTTTTTTTCTTTCTTTCTTCGAACTGGACATTATGAAAGTGATTTACTTTTTTTGCGTTCGTCAAAATTTCTAACGTTTAATTTTACAAAAATATCGAACCGTGTCAGTGCGAAAACAGAAGCTTACCGCAATATTGCGTTACAATAGGAGCCTTTGATTGATTGATTTTTTTTTTTTTTGAATACGGTATTTCTCGAAAACGACGGAAAAAACAACGGAAAAAAATTCGGAACAATGTTTTCAACTAATTTCTAGTTCACATGCCAAAATTGGACAAATCTGAGCAAGAAAAAATAAAAAAGGCCTAAAAAGTCATATAGGCTGGACATGCTCTCGGCCCTTCAAATATAAGATCTTTCTAATAACTAGTAACAAAGCATTGGCATTCAAAATAATTATTCTCAAAAGCAAACTAATAATTAACGACTGCAGTGACCACAACTAACACAACAACTGAAGAAAACAAAAGCTTGAGCCATGTTTATAAGCGTTAATTGCTGGACTTTACCTTGACATGTGTCTCTTGTTGGTTTTTCAAAAGTTTCTTCTTGGTCCATTCCTCTCTTAGATTCTTGATCTCGGTATGAACGGTAAAACACAGACCTGGCAAAAAAAAGGAAAACAACTGTTTAATGAACATTTATTCTACTGTCTGGTGTGTTTAGACAGAATGAAGTTACATGTACATTGTATATTAAGTAAGTGTTGCACCTCTTAACAAAGATAAAATTTACTGGGAGGAGGAGGAGGTCTGGTTGCAGGTATGAAAATGGGTAGATAAAGTCTTGCATCCCCTGATGCAGGCAGACCTGCTCATTTACCTGTAGAGTCCTCTGTCGATAGCTGAAGCATTCATGATCACTGAATCTTCCTGATTGTATCCAGTATAAGATGCAATGGCAGCTATGGCATTGATTCCTATAGAGAAAGCAAAAGGAGCAAACTTACATGATGTATCAACAGGTGGGATGATAGTGATGAAATAAATGCAAAAGAAAACAAAATGCAAACTGAAAACAATTAATTTCTCCTCTCTTATGCTCTTCACAAAATAAAAAAAAAATAATGTTATAGAAATTATCTATGATAAGTATGGGTGATTAATTAACAACTATTCACCGAAGTGGAGGTGGGTAGTGGTGGATATTAACTGAGCCGCGAAGCGGCGAGGTAAATATCCACCACTACCCACCTACACTGAGGTGAATAGTTGTTTTAGTATATACTGAAACAGTGAGATAATATAACGAAAATGATGCTTTTTAACTCATTTATTCTTGTTAACGATTACAATTTTCGCGCGCAAATTGCTGGGAGGTGAATAGCACTTGCTATTCCGAGTTTCAGTAGCCAATCAGAGCGTGCCAACAATGCTATCCACTGTTTCAGTATATACGAAAGCCATTTATTGAACAACACTTTGTAATTTGCAAAATTGCAATACTTTAATAATTTAACTATAAGTTTCAGAGGACCGTTTTTAGATTATGCCGTGAAAAGGGAGATGGGGTTGACTACCCAGTCCTCAATGGCAGTTGTGCAAAGAAGAGTTTCAGATGGTTTCTGGTCCCATTTTCCACTGGAGTAAAGGACTTTAGCTAAGCTACAGCTGTAACCTTAGCTGAAGTCCTCTAATTCATCTCAGATGGATAATATTTGTCTCTAGTCTAGTATAAATTTGGCCAAACCCAGAGGAATAAACTTCTTTCTTGACTGTTCAATAAGGAGTGTTGAGGTCTAATGAGCCACCTAGCATAAAGAAGGCAAATGACAAGTGAATTAGGTTTTTTTTAGGGGGGGGGGGGGGGGGGGGGGGAGGAGACAGTTAAATGCATTAGAGAAGGAATTTATTCAAGTAAACAAAGTATGCAAAGATGTTAAATTTCTTTTGAACTAATGAAGGCTCTTAAAGGTATACACACCAGCTGGCAATTCTCTGAATCTGAGATACTCCATGGAGCGTGTGGTGACCAGCGGCTTCTGAGGGTAATACAGCACATGAGCCAGAGTGTCCATACGAACATGGAAGTTTGTTATGTACACACCCATGGCTTGCTTTCCCATAGCAGACTGGTATGTGTTACGTGGAGACTGCAAATAACAGGAGACAATTATAAGGATTTAAACACAATTCCAGTTACCCTCAATTATTTTTAAACATTCTATATAATATTTGACTTTAAAAGAACATCAATCCGTACCAAGCAAGGATGCTGCCATGACAAGATGCAAATGGGTCTAAACTGGAAGTACCTGATTTCCGAATTAACTAAGTTGCAGTTTATTCTGTAATTAAAATTCTGTCAACACAGCAAAATAAACAGGATCAACAACTCTCTGGTGTCCAGGGAATTGTTCGCTTGATATGAAACCTCAATTTTGGATGGCTTCAGTTTAAATAGTCTCTTGTAAGCAGTGCTTTCAATAAGACCCGGCACCCGCCGGAGCTCCGGCGGGTGTCCTGTTGTGAATCACCCAGTAAAATTAATGCATCTCTGTATAAAGGGGAGATATTTTCAGTTTCTTAATATTGCTCTCTGATGGGTGCCGACAAGGGAAGCCACCTACTTAAAATCTTATTGAAAGCCCTGGTAAGAATGTTTCTTAATCCAGCTAGATACTGATTAACAAGAAATGACACAGTACTTAGAGGTACTTCCAGATAGCCCCGCTGTGTCTCATCATCAACAGGCACTTTGTTGTCAATGGCGCCCAAGGAATAGTCAAGAGTACCTGATCATAGTCCATAAACTTACAAAAAAGGAACCAAATTTTTCCTAAAGAAGACCTCATGTTATCTAAACAGATGAATGTAATTAAACAGACCTGGTTGTGATCAGG
This sequence comes from Dendrophyllia cribrosa, assembly GCA_024195265.1. Lineage (NCBI taxonomy): Eukaryota > Metazoa > Cnidaria > Anthozoa > Scleractinia > Dendrophylliidae > Dendrophyllia > Dendrophyllia cribrosa. Next base: position 58,507,721 of record JAJLRJ010000001.1, read on the forward strand.
GAATGGAATAATCGAGGCACAGACTCCCAGAATCATGGCAGGATGGATTTCACAGTGAGTGTATGTTGAACAATATGCTTGACCTTTCTCTACCAGCTCATCAGGCGTCATGGAAACCATCACTGTTTCTTCTTCATTCACGTCAATATATTCTACAATTCCACCTGCCACCAACTCCTGCCAGCTGTGAAGGATAAGGAAATATAGGTTATATAATGATCAATAAAATAATGCTGTGTTACACAAGGCAATGTTTCATGCAACTTGTCTCGCAATCGAATTGTAACACAGAATGCACAGTGACCCTGCAATGTCATTTGTCATATTTATACTCTGATGCAATTGTTGCAAAAAGTAAAACAGAGTTCAACTCCAAAAAGTAAAATAACTTTTGTCTATGGCAGGTCCTGTTACTTAGTGAATTTCTTTTGTGAGACTTGTGCGATTTTCTTGACAATATTTTCATGCATTTGTTGCGAGACAAGTTGCAGAATAATGATTTAATGTTGCATATTGCAATGGCTGACCCAGATGCCATCATAAGGCAGATAGGGAATGGGGGGGGGGGGGGGGGGGGGGGGGGGGGGGGGGGGCAAAGTGAAATGCCAATGTATTGTTATGAAACCATTAGTGCAAACTATTTTGGGAGCAAAGTTATCTAAGTATGTAGCTAGCACCTTTAATAATATTATTGACTGCAATGTTAAAGTGATTAGGAGTATCATTACTGTAGATTAAATTTTTCCAAAAGGCACACAGGACTAAAGAGATGACCAACCTGTAGTCGTTGTACTCTCTTTCCTTCAACTGATCGATGTGATGTTTCTTCAGCAACAATTTCTGATTCTCGACAATCAACAGAGGCCGGCAAATCCGACCTGCATCTGTGTAAATCCTGATCTCCTTTTCTCTGAAGTCTCTTACCATCGAAACCTAAGTGAATTCCATTCATTTGTTATCTTTGAAATCATTGGCATGGTTGGCATAAAAACCTTTATTTTACAAGAAAAAATAAAACAAAACGTAGTATTACCTCAGATACAATGATGTCCATTTGTCTCCTGAGCTTCCTCAGTGTACTCATAAGCTGGTCTGGATCACGGTGGATTCCCACCCAACAACCATTTACAAATATCTTGGTTGCACTACAAGGATAGAAGTTTTATACTTAAAATTATTACTGGTTCACAGATCCATAAATTAAGTCATGTGTAACGTGTGGATTTTAGCCTTTCTCTCCAAAAATTAGACCCAGAATTGCAAGATGTGGTTCTTGCTTTCTACGATAACTAAAAAGGGTGGGAAACATGCTCATTGTTGAAGGGTTATGTCTTGGTTACATGTAAGTGCTCAAGACGACAGATGTTCCAGAAGCTGTAAGGATCTGGAAACTACATTAGGCCATGTGTTCTGCTGACTAAAAATTATTATTACTTCCAGCCCTGTGACCACAAATAACAAGATTTACCGGTTATCTCACAAATAAAATACCAGATTAATTACATAGTTATTATCTCACTTGTTGATGGCTGATGGCGTGATTTCTTCCAAATTCTCCATTGTCCACTCCTCCAAAAATTCCAAGATTGGACTGGGTTGTGAGCCAACAGAAATATATGCCATCAAAGCCAAATTCTTCACCAAACCCACAGCATGACCTTCAGGAGTCTCAGCAGGGCATATCATACCCCAGTGGGTGTTATGCAGCTGTCGTGGACGAGCAAGTTTGCCTTCTCGACCAATAGGGGAGTTTAGACGCCTCAAATGAGATAAAGTTGATGCAAACGTCAATCTGTTGAGAACCTGTGACACTCCTGCGCGGGACTGGTGAGCTTTCTTTTGATCACCCCAGTTTCCAGTTGCCAAAGAGTATCTTAGCCCATCTGTAATCACTTTGGGTTTGAGTGCCAGTTCAATGTTAAAGTCCTGAAAATAAGAATGATATTTGCACAAATGTGAATGAAAATAGTTTTTCCTTTGAAGCATTTTCAGCATGTCTCAATTATATTTACCTTGCCTCTGTCAATAAACTTCTGAGCATACATTCTAACTTCCTTCATAAGGTTTCTGAACAGCCTGAAAGAATTAAAACAAATATAATGCATTAGTGACATAAGTTATGATCTCTAGCAACACAAGCCTTATGCACTGGTCAAGAAGAAGTGACAATTTGCATAATTTCTTTCTATTTGATATAACTCGTTCCCTAATCAATGTTTCACATGTTCCAAGTTAGAAATGAATGTGAACAGGCCAGACCTATGTATACTGTAGTAATTATCGCAGACTACATCCCCTACACATTTTTAAAGGGGCACTGTCCCGGCTGAAATATCATGTTTTCATGATTATGGCCAGGAACTTGCTTTAAGCTTACTTTATTATCTTGAAATTAAAAGAAACTATCAACAAAAGTGATAGAAGCAAAGAAATATGAACAACATGTACAGTGTACATGTACATGTAAACAAACAAAATAACGGCTAGAAAAGTCAAAATTTCACAATGGCGAGTTTGATTTCTTGACCGCCTGTCAATAAATCGAATGTCATGAACTGAACTCCACTTCAATCCTTGCAATCCTGCACTTTAACTCCAAACTACTGCTTTTGTTTTGCTCTATGGAATCTTTTATCCAACTAAGTCAGTATATTTGGTGGCATTTGGCCATATAACATGGGAATAAGCTAAGCAAAAGTTTGCTATTTTGACGGGACAGTGTCCCTTTAACTTAACAGTGATTTAGGTTGTTTAACATTGTACTTACCCTCTGAAAAGAAAAGCCAGCAATGGTCCGGCCAAGTCAAGCCGTTTGTTACCATAGTGATCTCGATCGTCCAGTTCTCTTCGACCAAGTGCTGCAATTAAAAGTCTGTGCACCATGTAGCTACAGAAACAATTAAGAAGCTGGTCAGGAAATGGATCCATTACTGACATGGAACAAATTTATACAGCTATTTCAATCAACGTTGTCGGATGAAAAGGGCGAAAAGCCAAGACCGCAAGGTTGTATGGGATTTTTATGCAATGGCTTTAACCCTAACCCATACTATCTTGTGGTCTTGGCTCTAAGCTTTCATCGGACAACGTTAATTGAAATAGCTTTATACATATATGCAGCAATAGAAAAATATGAAACATTGATTATGTCAAACATTTGTTTAATCTTTGAACTTTTTAATGATTAAAACAATTGAAACATCCACATCCCTAGAAAGTTTTCTTTGAATGATCAATTTCTTACTTTAAGTGTGACCAATTAATGAAAACTATTAAACAGTACTAATCCTTGTAGTACTATTGGTTTTCCAATTTTATTACCAACTGTTAATGTTAACAGATAATTCATTAAATTTCCACTTTGTCTTCGGGATGATGCTAATTAAATAAAATTACATTGTTTGCAATTAACAACTACGTCGCAACTGGAGGTTGGGCAATTGGGGATAAACCTAAGGCCAACGGTTAGACCACAGCCCCAAGAGCGAAAACCTCCACAATGGCTGGCACTGCCAGCAACCCAACACGCACCCAAAGTATCCATCACTTCTTTCCATGCCATATGAAACTATGCTGAATGTAGGTATGACGTCTCAATATGAGAATGACCCGAACCGGAGACCACTGACTACATGCCACACTGGCCCCAGAACCTATATAAAGCTAGTTAATTAATGCACCATGCTAATATGCTACATAAAAATACCATGCCAAAATGCCAAGCTAGACAAATGCCAAACATCCTACATGCTAAAAGCCATAAACACCCTGCTCACCCCATGCCAACTACAGTGTAAAGGCTACTAAACACGACATCATGAATATACAATTGCTCCTGGTTGTTAACTGGGTTAATTTTCATTTAACTACATCAATAATTTACCAAGTCACAGCTGCATACATGTAGATATCAACTCACCCCAAGAAGTAAGCTTTCTTTGTTTCACAAAAATCACTGACACCAACATGGGGCAACATCTCCTTCTGAAGAATTTCCCTTGCGTACTTGATGCGCTTCTCTTTTGTCACGCCAGGTCTGGCACCACGTGCACCAATGAAGTTTAGAGCTACATTCTGCTCTTGTATCACAAATGCTTCATCTAAGGATGGTTTGACCTAAAACATCAAATAATTGAAAACAATATTATATCGGATCTATACAATGCAAGCTTCCATTTAGTTTAAATGTTGTTGAAAAAATTAATTTAATGTTGATCCCAGTTGCAATGTGAAATGGTTTGAGCTGTAGCTGTTTCATGGAGAGTTGGTATGAGACAATGATTGTCGTATAATAAACAATTTATTCAGTGTGAAGTTGTGTAATAAGGCTAGGAATTTTTACTCGTCAGTTTTAATTTTTTTTTAACATGAGAAAAAATAGAAACTGACTCGTAAAAATACTGAGCTGTATTGCACAATATAACACTGAATGTGACTGGGACTGAGTTGAAATGTTACTGATTAAGTGCAGTGTGATAAAAGAGAGAAATTATTACACAACAAGGGTCTCTGTAAGATTCTGGATAGTTGGGTAGTTTTAATTTCAGTCGGAGCTCCTGTAAGTGGGCACCTTCAAAAAGCAGAAAAAATGCCCATCACTGGAGCTGGCCACTCATGGGAATGATTCTCGTAAGAGGAGAATTCAAACAGAGTTTGTCAAGGCAGCTGTAAGTAGAGCTGTCTGTTAATGAGAGTGTCGGCTCAGAGAGCGTAGACTGTAATACATTGTAAGTAAGTGACTGACTGGACAAGTGTGAGCTCACTGACATCGCATCATCAATGGCTTTTTCTGAGTTAGTGCGAGTTTTATACAGTACAATGTACATGTACAATTTTCATTTTTCTCCAAAAAGATGCAGCTCAGAGAAGAAGTCAGTTTTTCAGCTATCCACTGGTTAAACTTTGATTCTTACCATTTCCATCATTTCTGGGTCATCAAAGTCATAAATAATGTGTTCCAGAATATCTCGATCAGCCACAAATCCCAGAGCCCTGAACACAATCATGATTGGAATCTCTTGTCTGATGTACGGCAGAGAACCAACAATCCTTTGACCAATGGCGCTCTTGCGACCTCCCTGACTTCCTTTCGCCAACATGGACACCCACATGGTGCTTGTTGGACGCGATGAATGTTCCAAGCATGACCTGATTTCTGCAGTGAATGAATACTTTGAATCCTTTTTGGAGAACACATAAACGGTGTTAGTAGCCATTTTCTCTTGAGCAATAAGTACTTTCTCTGATCCATTGATAATGAAGTAACCTCCTGGGTCCAGAGGACACTCGTTCAGTTCTGTCAAGTCACGATCAGTCAGGCCGCTCAATAGACAGTAGGTGGATCGCAGCATGATAGGAATTTTGCCAATGAACATTTTATTGTGTTGTGTGACTTGAGGATCTTCATCTTCCCTGATCATAGTTTTTGTGATATCAACATACAGAGGGGCTGAATAGCTGAAAACAAAAATAATGGTATTCAACATCAACATAATTACAATGTGGCTGAATAGCTGAAAACAAAAATAATGGTATTCAACATCAACATAATTACAATGTGGCTGAATAGCTGAAAACAAAAATAATGGTATTCAACATCAACATAATTACAATGTGGCTAATGCATGCGAATCATCACAGAGTCTTGGAGACGCGTTCGAAGGAATTTCCGGCGGAAATGAGCCCCTGAAAAAAAAACAATAGTGGCGGCCATTTGGAAGACCGGCCACCAAAAAATCTCAAATTTTACTGCACATAAACCACAGGACAACCAACATGAAATTAGGATTGCGTTCTTCGAACGCAATTAAAATAGCATATGTTTAACAATAAAAAGGACATTGATCAAGTGGAAATTTTTATGAACATGTAAGTCAAACTTACGTTAAATTCCTCAGCCTTGCTTCATTTGGCATCATAGGACTTGGGGCACCATCTTTCTCCCAATGTGTTGGTTTGGACAGGTAAATTTGCTCAAATTTTAGCAAAAAACGTGGCTGTAAATAAATTAGTGGAAAACAATAAGACATCCCAATTCTCTGTAGGGTTAACTTTTTATTCCCTCCCATCTATCTTCGGCATTTCAAAATAAATGTTATTATATAATATACGGTAAATAGGAAAATTAATTAAGACTATAGTTGGGTATCCCTGGATGATAAATGATAAACGATCAATGTCTGCTTATACAGGTTTCTTGCTGTCTTTCTATATAATACTTCTGTGCAGCAGGTAAACAATATTATTGATTTCTGAAGAGATAATAACTTTTTTTTTTTTAATTGAAGTTTATTGATAAGTACAATACAATATACAATATACAATATACAATATTAACAAACAAAGAACAACGTTACAGAACTGAAATAAAAGGAACAGACAAAAATAATACAACTGCTATATCAAGCTTGTTTGCGGCTAAAGGCTCAGGGATTCACGGACACTTGAAGGCTCTATAGATAATTTGTGTTTCAGAAAAGCTTTAAAGGCTAAGAAACTATATGGTTTGCTTTCTTTGGCTGCGAGATAATAACTGCAATGACTAAAGGGCTGAACAAACCTTGCAAAATCACATCCAACTTTTGCAATCAAGGTAGCCACAGAGTGCCTTTTTTATTCTCATAGTATACAAAAGGGTACTTAAATTTGAAGTTTTAGTATTTGAAAGGGTTGCCAGCTAAACTTCAGAATACCCGGCCACTTATTTGCATGTCATTGAACATGAATGGTTTCTTTTGTTTTCGTATGCTTCGTTCTATAAAATGTTTAAGGATATGTAAATACATGTAAGTGGCCGGGTATTCTGAAGTTGCTCCGGGTTGCCAAAGTTTTGCTACATAATAATTGCTGCGGAACGAGCGCAGCGAGTGAGCAGCAATATAATCAGGATTTAAGAGAAAGATATGAGAAAAAAAATATAAGCTAGGAAAAATCTCGAATTGATCGCTTTTTTACCAGAACTCACTGTGCCGCGAACACATTTTGGGCCAGAATGCACTGCGCCACGCACAATAGCCTCACTTGCTGCTTCAAGCTGTTGGCTGCGAGATTTGTAATATTTTGGTCCAACATGTCCCAGTGGAAATCGAAACTGAAGTGTCGAAGACTGCCGCGAGTTGAGCGAGGACTGTGAGGCATGATGATAGGACCGTTGGATAGCAAAGATTTTCGAAGATTGTACAGAATAAAACACAAATTTATTTTGAACTGAATCACTCCGACAGCGGTCGATGAGACTGGACTGAGCTGAGCACGTGGGGACGCGAAACCTGAGCTGAGCGCGTGGAGATGCGAACATGATACGGCTAGCTAGTAACGCAACATATTAACCTAAATTTCTTTTGCTCAACAATATTCAGACATTGCAAGAACTTGATGCGTGAATTTAAAACAAAATTAGTCTTATCAGCTGGAGTTTTCGTCGATTCATCCCGGTTACATTTGCTTTGCTTCCCCTCAAAAATGAAAGAGAAAATTCTGTAATTTACCAGCTGAGCGAGACGACAAAACAGCATTATTACAACAAATTTACCGCAGCAATTACTATCTTTTGGATACACTAGTAATAACAATATTTAAAAAGAGAACCCAACTCGCCAAGTATATGAAAGGGGTATCATTTCAATAAAAGTTAGTAAGTAAAGGGTAAGGGGTTGACCCCCCTTCCCGAGCATTATTCTTCCGAGTTTGATACGTGCAATGTTGCATGCAAATTTAGGGGTAGACACATGGTGCAATTTTGTAGTTGTGTGCAATGTTGCAGCAGGTGTCGGGCATTGCTCTTTTGTCATCACTTATGTCCCAGGTGGTAATGGTGCCAAATCAGTAAATAAATTAACCATTTACACCTGGTATAAAGGAGAACCCTGGATATAGTTGTACAAAGAAATTAAGGAAATGTTCCAACACTTGTATTTTATATGACTACCAAACAAAATTGACCAGAACCTGGGTATCTCAAACCTCTTGACAGGAAACTCAAACACCCATTTAATAAAAATCACAAACATTGTGAACAACTGCTTACTGGAGTTTCTGTTTCTGCAGTCATGTGAAGTGACTCCGCTTGCAGATCAATTTCAGGAGAGTCTTCTACAATTCTTTGTACAGACATCTGAATAAACTCATCAAAAGAGTCCAATTGCTGTCTAACGAGACCTTTCTCGTCAAAGTACGAACTGATGACAATCCAACAGGCCTCCTGCCACTGATCTCGAGTAATTTCTTCTCCCTCGTCCTCTCCATAATTATTATCTATGACAAATGCAAGGGGTTACGAAAAACTGCATTCGGTGCGAAATTGTTTTGATTGTGAAGTCGAGATGTCAAGATAAACAACTTCATCAAAAATGAATTTCTTACCGTCATCGGGGTCATACATGGCTGATAAATAATCTTCAGTTCTTTATGAACTTAAGAAAGTCTTGGTTTTATAGGATGGCGATGTTAATTTACCCGATTGAGATGGATTTTGTCTTCACTAAATAGTGTTCCACTGTACGCTTCCGCCATCACAGCCGAAGCGTAAAGCGACCGAGGGGAACCTGGGAAAGTAATGCGAGGGCGCAAGGCATTGTGGGTGAAGGTGAAATTACGCGCAAAAGACGCCAAAAGTCGGGACAACAAAAGGCAGTTTTTGTTCTTATACGACAAGATCGAGCGCCTCTTGAAAAAACCGACTATGGATCACTAACAGTACACTTGAAAGGTAACGGAATATTTTATTTCTATCTTCTGTTTCTAATGTGATGATGCGGAAAGGGGTAAACTTTCTTTAATGAAGAGGTGGTCGCCTAATGGACTTATTTGTAGGTTTCGATGGTAACCACCCGAGAATTATAATAAGCAGGCACACGTTTTCAAGGATATTTCACTTCAAAAAGTCGCCATGTTTCTGATTATTAATTCATAACAGTTGCCTCGCCGGCCGGTGAGTTTCGCAGAATGTGCCAAGGAAATTGACATGAAATTTGAAACTTCTGTACGTTTCGAAATCTACAAAGCTCCTTCATGAATCTTCGCACGCCATTTGAAGAAAGGTAATTTCCTGTAGCTGTTCAACTTTGTTGCTTCCCATGTGGTGGAAAACTTTAATTAGAATAGTTTTACGGATTTTTAAGCTTTAAACTGATGCTTGCGCCGCTTGCAGCTATAACTTTAATAAAAGTTGTCTTCTTACAAAAAACGTTTTCACGCATGATTTATGACAGCTTACAGTGCAGTCACAAGTTTATCTAATCACTAATTAGAATCTTTCAGTTCGTAATTCCGGAATTTATGTGCCTTTCTCGCGAAAACAAGAAAAAAACGAGATTATTTTCAGGTAATTCGAAGTTATTTATAGTTCACTTACTTCGAACAGCAAACCAAACTATATTGAACTGATTGAAGAAAGGTCTCGTAAAATCGGAAGGAATAATAAATATGTGTGATCAATGTAAACAAATTTTCTATAAAAGCGTATAGCTTCGATCGAAGTTTCGCGAGGGTCAATCGCATCCCTTGCTGGATGATTTCTACATTAAGCTTATGTTCTTCTAGGATACTGCGTTCATGAAGCTTTAAATTTGTACGTGTTGTTGTGGCGCGCAGAATCGACTCAGATCATTTTCATGGCACAAAGCTCCACCTACAATCAACGTGTTGAAAGCTTGAATTATCGCTCAAAGATAAGACCTTAAATTATGAAATGCTACATCGTTTCTCTTTTAACATTACTTTATATTTTCATGCAGTTTACATTTTGTGGTTTCTGACTTATTCATTTTAAAATACAGCTTGTACTGTAGTATCCTCTGATTTATTAAATGCGTGCCTCTTGCAAAGGTAAACATATTTGACAACTGTAAGCTGTAAAGCGGCAGATGTTTTGTTTGGTTAGTGTCTACTTTAATAACGATCGCTCACCTACATTACATGTAGTTAAAGACATCTCTTTAATTTTACAACTTACAATGTATGACCAAGAATGAAGATGTGTAGAAAAGATAAAAAATGACAAAACAAGATTTTTTCATCAAACAGGAAAGATAAAATAGAGTTTTTACCTCAAATCATTCTTACTGTAAATAAACAAATCTTATTATTCCTATTTTGGTTGTAAACGCTGTTGGTGAATAGGCTGCATAAAAAATTTGGCTGTGAAACTATCCTGTATTTAATCGAAACTGAAGGAGCTTTTAAACTGATCAAACTGAAAGAAAAATGTTGTTTGTGGAAAGATTGTTGCCTAAATAATAGGAAAGATATGATGGACTACAGCTCAGTGGATTTCAAGGCGTTTTGCATTGTGCTTTTAGTGAGCCTCTCTAAGGGTACATGTACCTACAGACTTCGATTTTGTCCCTTGTTTTGTACAAAATTTTGTCAGGCTTCATCAATTTTTTTAGCCAAAACATCCTTGTTATATTGGAATTTTGTACAGATAGTACTTGCCATGGTTCATGGGAACTCACAATTTTATATAGATTTAAGCACTGAAATATGTAACATGTTAGAACTTATTGCATTAGGTCAATCAATTTTTTTTTCTTTTCTATTTCTGACAGGAGAGGGCAGGTTACATTGAAATATGGGCATTTCTGCAAGCATAGCAAATTCTTCAAGAAAGTATCGTACTAACGAGGAATTACCACACTCCCAAAGATCCAGACATACAGCCATTGAGGTTGGAGATGGAAATGAAGATGATTTGGCCAGTGTGTCGAGTTTCAGACCATCAAGTCCATTAGCACATCGAGATGCAAGAGCCTTTACTTTTGATGCAGCTCGCACAAAACCACGAGAGCCAAGACAATATGTTAACAGGCATAGTTACTATAGTAACATCGAGGCTGGCAGTTACCCTGGTAACAGACACAGCTATCAGGGGAGTTTAGAACATAGTTCAAGGGCTGGCAATGGTTCACATTCTGTATATAGTGCAGCTAGAGAACCTGGATCTAGAGCTTTGGTATCGCAGAGTGCCTCTAGCATCTATGCACCTGCTCGAACCATGCGCGATGTCAGAGAGTATTTGATGAGTAAGCCAGAGTTACTAGCTGGGAAGAAGAATAGGAAAGTCAGACAACCTACAGACAGTGACCTGTATGGTCTGTCTAACAATCACAGGCAGATGAAGACTAAACAGAGTGTTTACATGGGACTTATAAACCCACCAGTCATTTATGGTATGGGTGCCAGACCAGACGATCGACAAATGAGAGTCGATCAGAAGTTGTATCTCAACCTTGTATATCCAACTATGAAAGCAAAGGAGTATCACAACCAAGCTATGAGATCTCGTCCACCACTTAAACATGAAGGCATGGTTGTTGTGAGGAAAGATGATTATTTGCGACAGCCTAATGGATACATTAAAAGACCTCCACCACAGATGCATGTGTCTAGAGTTCGTGAAGCTCCAATGGCAAGAACTTATCCTGAATCCATTTACCATGATAGAACAATCTCAGCTGCTTCGCAGAAGAGTAGAGGTCATCCTCAAAATTCGACCAAGGCCATTTCCAATAGGGGAAGTAATGGATATGTTGATTTTCCACGTATTGTTCAGGAACCACCTACAAGTCGATCTGTTAAGAGTGAAAGGCAAGCACCTCGGCACAGGCAGATGAATGGTTTTGTTAACCATGAGCATTCACCACAAAAGACTGCAAGACAGCTCAGAGATAAGGAAAATGATGAGGTAGTTTTTACGTACAATGTGGATGATCTAGATCTGAGGAAGAAGAAGTCAAGCAAGGAAACAGGACAGGTTGTGCCACTTTATTTCAGAAAATCTTTGGCTTACAGCCCCAAGTATGAATACAGTGAAGATCTTTTGTCAAGTCCGTTATGAAGATGTCAATTAATGTTACAATGTGTAAACTTAGTAATCTACTTGCAACGCTCTCCTTCACATTATATGGATGTGATTGGGAGTAAGCTGTCATGTTCAGTTTAGTGAAAAAGGGCAGCCTGGTCGGGCTGGGAGGGTGAAAAGAAAACAAAAAAATAAACAAACAGGCAGAAGACAAAAGAACCATACACCAATATGCCCCAACAAATATTCAACTGCCTGTTTGGCATACAGTAGTGACACTTAATTGAAAATGTTCATCCTTATATATGCATTGAGAAAGACTGCTGACAAATAGTCACCTTTTGTGTGACCTGTGCTACAGTGTATTAATGGTTCACAGTGTGGAGAAAAGATGCCCATTCAAGTCTTTTCTCATGTGAGAAACATAAAAATAGCCACTTATAAATAAATTCTAAGGAATTTCTTCCCATTGTCAATCTGAGAGCCAGGAATATGATCATCTGGTTTATCCATACAAGCATCAACAGAAACTATCTACACCTGTGCATGCACATCAAACATACAAATGTAGTAAAATAAAATGTATACATGTACTGTTAGCCTCCCTTTTTACAAGTCACAAACAGTCAGTACACAGCCCAAAAGGTATTTATTAATAAATAATTTAAATGACCTTCACAGAAATAATTCTTAGTACATGAGACACACATTTTCGTCATTTTAGATTTTTGTCCCGTGGCAAAAATATAAGCAATCATACAATACCAACATGTACATAATAATTATTTACACTCATTATTTTTTTACACATAGGTTATAAGTATAAATTATGCAAGTAGAGTTGAACTCCCCTAGGTATGGTCACCTGTTTACAGTGAGCATGTGTGCCATACTGTTGCCACTAAACAAAGTTCTCTTTATTTCAAAATTTTTGCCATGGCTCCCTTTCAAATATCAAGTTCTACATCCTAGCTGGCAACTTCTTGGATTTTATTGGTCAGTTGAAAGCCATATTTGAAGTAATATATCAAACATGAGGAAGATTATTTCATCAGGATATCCAAACACCAAGATGTGGTTAAGGGTTGAAAAAATTAGGCACAGCAGAGTTTGTTTAACCGAAATTCAAGGTGTTGGGATACCTGATGAAACAGTCTTTCTCAAGTGTTTGATACAATTTCTCAAACTGATGATTAAATACAGAGAAAATGAATGAACAAATCGGTTCTTTCTGTGTGTACCGGAGCACAGATGACGTAAAACAAAAGGAACAAAGAACGACAATAATACAAATGCAAGACAAGACCAAAAATACAATACCTCGCAAACAATGGAAAACAATGAGTACCGGTACACGCAGAAAGACCCAACAAATTGCTTAAATCTATCCTAATTGTCAAAGATGCATCCTGTAATTTCAGTTTCACTTTCTTTATCCAGTATCCATGTATGTTTTTGTACACTCTATTAATACTGACTCTCCCTGTGGGTACTAGTTGTAATGTACAGTGTATGTATTCACAGCATTTGACATAAATTAACACATTTTTCAGTGTATTTTAGCTGGGAATCTTGTTAAGAACTGTAAAAAAAAAAACATGCATCCACATAAAATTTTCAAAAACCAAAAAAAATCAGTAAATAAATTTTAGATGAGAAATGATTAATAAAGAGTAATTTTTGTAATTATGCAAGATGGAGTGTAGATTTTAATACTTTCACCAGTTTTGAAATAATTTGTGCAAATCCTTTGAAACATCACTCTTGTGCAAGAGTTTTTAGGAGTATCATACAAGTTAATTTAACTAGATGCTGGCATTCAGTTTGTGTAAACATACAATGTATACTTGTGTGTGCGTGTTCAGGTTTTGTATTAGTCACAGGTTAATCACCTTTTATGTCTGTATTTTCTTAAATAAAGTAATATTCAAATATGAAGTTTTAAAGCAGATAATTTTTCTCTGATGTGCTTCTAATTCTTGCCTACATGATGGGTTCTTAGCCTCTGGGAGAAAGAAAGCCCCATGCAATAATCTTACACCTGCCACCTTTTATGGAGTCATCATTATGATGACAATGCACTCATTTTCCACAAATACATAACCAGAATCATAGCTTTAACATATATTGGACATTCTGTTTCAATATGCCACTCATGGTTAACCACATTTTTAGCATATTCATTTTAAGGTGGCTCGACTGGGTTTTTTGGCGACATAATACCCCAACTTTGAACGGCTGATACTTCACTGTCTGAGCTCGGTCAGGCAAGCTGCTTCACACATATACTAGAGATGAAATAAACTTTCCGAAAAAGTATATTTCATTGACATTGGTGTTGCCATAACAACGATCTGATGACGTCATGTATTTTGCATATTAGTAATTTTCTCGACTTCTAGACCTAAACTTTTAAAACGACTGTATGCCTCTTATAGTCTAGATGTATGTCTTCAAGACTGCAAAGTTTGAAAAAATTCTATGAGAGCGTTTTCGAATAAAATTGAGTTGAATATTTTCCATCAAAAATTTAAAAATTCGCATTATTTTCTGTTATTTCGTCGATGCCAGCGCTTTCCTGACAAATTGAAACAATATTTTCACCATATATTATTCAAGTGCCATAAAACTACATTCCCTGAAGGTTTCATCCTGTTTGCTTCACTAGATTTCAGTTGATGTGATCGGAAGCAATGTCTTAAGTATGCTCATTTTACTCACAGAAGTAACACTTTTGTTAGGGAAGCGTTTATTTAAAAAACTAGTTGATGAAATTTTTTTAAAATCTTTTGATCTAAAGTTGTACATGTGATGCACTATCCCTGCAAATTCCAAGTGCATTGAATCATTTTAAGGGCGCGAAATACAATTAAAAGTATAGGGGACTTTTGCATTTGTTTTCCAAAGTTTCATTGCCGTATTATTTGTTGACAGCTGATTTATTTCAGGACTTTCTCTTTTGTCTACATTTTACATATTTGTGTACTTTTGAATAAATTTTAAACGTGTTACATGTGCATGACCGCAGCTTTATGTTAATTGCCATTGTAGTCATTGTACTATGAAAAGAATTTTCACGATCGCTTTGGAGCATGCAGGCATGGCAAACGTGTTGTTTCAAAAGCGCACAAATATGTAGAATGTAGACAAAAGCGAAAGTCCTGAAATAAACCAGCTGTCAACAAATAATACGACAATGAAACTTTGGAAGACGAATGCAAAAGTCCCCTATAATTTTAATTTTATTTCGCGCCCTTAAAGTGATTCAATGCACTTGAAATTTGCAGAGATAGTGCATTACATGTACAACTTTAGATCAAAAGATTTTTAAAAAATTTCATCGACTAGTTTTTAAATAAACGCTTCCCTAACACAAGTGTTACTTCTGTGAGTAAAATGAGCATATTTAAGACATTGCTTCCGATCACATCAACTGAAATCTAGTGAAGCAAACAGGATGAAACCTTCAGGGAATGTAGTTTTATGGCACATGAAAAATATATGGTGAAAATATTGTTTCAATTTGTCAGGAAAACGCTGGCATAGACGAAATAACAGAAAGTAATGCGAATTTTAAAATTTTTGATGGAAAATATTCAACTCAATTTTATTCGAAACGCTCTCATAGAATTTTTTCAAACTTTGCAGTCTTGAAGACATACATCTAGACTATAAGAGGCATACAGTCGTTTTAAAAGTTCAGGTCTAGATGTTGAGAAAATTACTAATATGCAAAAACCATGACGTCATCAGATCGTTGTTATGGTAACACTGATGTCAATCAAATCTACTTGTTTGGAAAGTTCATTTCATCTCTAGTTTATGTGTGAAGCAGCTTGCAAGACCGATCTCAGAAAGAAAAGTATGAGCCGTTCAAAGTTGGGATGTTATGTCTCCAAAAAACCCAGTCGAGCCACCTTAATGTAATTTAAAGATTTTTCAAGGACCTCAATACTTCATGTAGGGCACATTTTTTTGAGACATATTCTGGTTATTCTGAAATCAGAATACGCTAACTAAACCATGTTGTTTACATTCTCATGTCAAACATTTTCCAGGTACATGTACAAGAGGAATAGGTGCAATATTTAGTGGTATTCTGTTTTTGGAATGGCCAGAATATGTCCGAAAAATGCGTCCTAAGATTCACGAACTTTCAAGTCCTGCTGCCAAAGAAGAAGTAACCAAAGCTGATTAAAGTCAGTCTTCCTCCACAGTATATGAAGAAAGGGGTTAGTTTCTTAAGAAACTATGGTGAAGTGTTGATGGGGTAGTGAAACACACACAAAAAAATTAATCAACTGAGTTGATAAGATTAATTGGCTACTGTAAAGAAATTCAAAAGCTGTCGTTTAGGGCGCCAGCCCTAGCTTCATGAGAGTGAATCCTCGAGCGAGCACTCAAAACATCAGTGGCCAATTTACCTTATCAACCAATTGTTTAACACAAGACAGACTATCTCTTGGGTTCAAACCATTTACTGCTGTATTATATATACTATATTATACTGGTGTATACTTATCAATTGAAATAAATTATAATTTCTCAATTCTGGCTGTTAATTAGTAGCTTTTTCACTGCATTCATCTTCATAGAAAAACTGTGGTGGTTCAAGTGGAGGTAGAGGAACATCTTCATCAATATCACTGTCATTACCAGCCTCATCTTGGACATTTGTCACAGTGATATCTTCATGTGATGAAGCTTCGCTTCCAGATCTTATCATTTTTGTGTTGGTGGTATTAGTAAACTCCTGTGATTCAGACCCACACTGGTTCTTCACAAGATTAAAATCTAACATGTCATTGTCAAGTTCATAACCAAACTTTACCCTTACAAATTTACGCACATTGTCTAAAGCTTTCTTTAATCGCGAGTTCTCTCTATTGCAGTCTTCTAAGTTCTGACTCAGTGAAAGAACTTGCATTTGCAAGTCACTGACTTGCCCTTCAAGTTCTTGTACAGTTGATTTCTCATCTTTGGAGGCTGCACAGTCAGATAAAGAACTTGTTGAGGAGACAGAGAAGTTTTCTGCAGAAATCACCAAGCTGCTTGATTGTAAACATTCTGGGCCCTTTTTGCCATCAACCATATCTACACTGTTTTTTATTTTCACTTTTAATTGATTTTCTTTTTCAATGACTTCTTGATTTTGTCGCTCTTGATTTACTCTTGCCTGCTCCTGCTTCTGTTTTTCTTGCTCAATTTCACAATGCTTCCATTTTTCCTTTAAAATTCTTTGCTGTCGGCAATGATTGTTGAACTGTAACTGCAGTGACAACAGTACCTAGGAGAGAATATTGCCTCACTAATTAAATAACACAAGACCAAAGTCATCTTCCAGTTATTGAGTACTGTCAAACCTGCCGTTAGCAACCACCCAAAATGCAAAAATTATGTGGTCACTTACAGGAAGTGGTCGCTTACGAGAGGTCAAACCACAGGGGTCTTAACTTTGAATGACATGAACCTGTAGTAATTTCAATGTACAAAGCACGTATCAGCAAAAACTGTTTTATCATATAGAAGTTTTGATGCAAGGGACAATTTTTTTGTTGTAATGGAGTTGTACTGTAACACATTATAATTTGTTCACTATGTTTCTGTAGTGGTACCGAAATATGGGTAAGTGGTCACCTACCAGAGATTAAAAACAATAGAAAAATTCAAATGGGCTGTAAAACGGAGGTCATAATAACATGAAGTAACATGGTTTAACTGCTAATTATTTTTTTTTTTCAAGAAATAATTAGCCCTAGTAAGGGGCCGTCGACATATTCAAAAGTTCCCCGGGACGGTGAAAATTCTAAGTGGATGTTAAGGGGGGGGGTCTGACCTTAAGCGGGGAACTTGTGAATATGTTGACGGCCCCTAACAAGAAGGCAAACACATGAACAGATTGGTCATTAAACAGAGTTCTATTAATGTCTTGAAAAACAGATCAAAATATAAGGTACCTGTTTGACTTGAGTCATCTTCATGGCCTCTTGGAGAAATTCTAGAACACATCAAGTAGATACATCAACCTTATGTCTTCTAATGTGATGCCTTGAGTCATGTGTTTCTAACTTTTGAGTTTGTGGATGAAATTCTGAAATGTGGTCATTAAAAGCAAATAAAAGCAATGGAATAGTAGTTTTTCAGATTATTCTTTTAAACTGTAAAATAAAAGATTTTTCTTTCAAACTGTAAAATAAAAGATTATTCTTAAACTTTGAAAACATGCACATTGCTAATTCAATAATTAGCAACAATGGGCCTTTATCACGCGCCGCCATTTTGTAAAAAACAAACAAAAGATTTACCCCCCCAAGCCTCGTAGTGAAAAAGTTGAGAACGAGGTTAAGCAGAGGAAAACAAAGCATTTTATTCTCCTGGGAATCAACATGGCCACCGCGTGATAAAGGCCCATTGAGAAGCTTAGGATGTAATCAGCACTATACATGTAGATCAATAGATTCAATAAATAAATAACTTAATTACAATGTACATGTACATTCTACCTGATGCTTTTTGATGACAAACTATTGCATCGGCAAATTTTCTGTGGTTGACCAAAGCTTCAGCTTTTCTGTCCTGCTGATGTGCCTACAAAATATTATTGATATTGTTGAAGGTCTCACCTCAAACACATTTTCATATTGGACAATAATTTGTTTTGATATTGCACCAAATTGCCACTCAATCAGGCAAGTAGCACACTTATCTTTGGTTTGCCTATGGTTTCTTGGGTTCCCTGCGCCTTATGTTATGCAGCAGTCTCGATTTTTGTTTGTCACGATGATTTTGAGCAAGCGTACGTCCAGCGGTGTCATCATACTTAGATGCATCTGGCTCTGGATGAGTCTTTCGTCATCCATAGCACGTGCTCGCTTAAGTGTTTCTATTTGCAAATGTATCATGTCAAATTCAAACTTATTTGTTGCTGGAAGCATTCATCAAGGTCACGAACGATTTAGTGACATTTTACGGGGAAGGCAATGTTCTTTTATGAGTTTTTCAGCGTTGTTACATGCTCAGAGTTTGCCAATTGAACAATGGATCACAAAGAGCATTCATCAAGGTCACGAACAATTTAGTGACATTTCACGGGGAAGGCAATGTTCTTTTATGAGTTTTTCAGCATTGTTACTTGCTCAGAGTTTGCCGATTGAACAATGAATCACAAAGAGCATTCATCAAGGTCACGAACGATTTAGTGACATTTCATGGGGAAGGCAATGTTCTTTTATGAGTTTTTCAGCATTGTTACTTGCTCAGAGTTTGCCGATTGAACAATGGATCACAAAGAGCATTCATCAAGGTTATTTAATTAAAGCAGTTATTTAAGGAACTAGATTTAAAGAAACATTTCATTCGATTTTGTCTTGAAATCACGGGTTTTTTTTTATGTGTCACGCAATATTTATTTAAAAAATGTTTCACCAATTTATAGCACTAATCACCACAATTTAGAAAAATATAAAAACACGATCTCCTGAATGCGACTACATGTATTTTTTTTCATTGTCTGTAAATTTAGGGCCTCCAAAAATTTATTGGAAATCCGGGCAGGAGGGGGGGGTCTCTGGGCTTGGAAATCCAGGTGGGAGGGGGGGGTCTAGCGGGCCAGGAAATCCGGGCAGGGGGAGGGGTAAAAAAATCTTGCCATCCGTCGGGGGTGTGTGGATTTTTTCTGGAATAACCCATTTCACGGGGAAGGCAATGTTCTTTTATGCGTTTTTCAGCGTTGTTACGCGCCCAGAGTTTGCCGAATCTGTATTTACATTTACTGTTTCCGTTATGTTTTATTATACTGCCCAGCATCTGCTCGCAGCATTATCATTACAATCTGTAACCTTTAGTTCAATAAAACTCCAGTTTAATAAAACTATAATATTCTTATTATTATAAGTTAATATACAGACAGCCTAGCCCAGCACCAGGTCTTCTGATAAAGTGCAGAAAAAATGGAAAATGATGTGGTTTTTTAGTGTTGATGTTGTTAGGATGAAAGTTAAATTCCTTAGGGTGCGTTCCTTTGGGATGATCCGGATCCGGATCACTGGTCCAAGATCACTTGGATCATGCTGCATCAAAGGAACCGACGAATCCTTGTCCAAAGTGGATTCGTCGGTTCCTTTGATGCTTCATGATCCGAGTGATCTTGGATCAGTGATCGGGAGCCGGATCATTCCAAAGGAACGCACCCTTAGTCTGGTTCCTTACAAGGATATTAGTTCCTAAATTCACGAATCATGTTTCCATTTTACTAACTGTCACATTTCACGCACTGATTTTTGCCCTGATCACGCGTCACGCATAAATCCTTTGCCACCCTGATGTAAAAGAGGCTATTCACATAAGATTTCTGGATCACCCTAAGGACATTAACAGGGATAATAGAATCAAAATAAATGGAGCGTGGATGCCAACGGTCAAGAAACAAAAGAATGGTACTACAGTGGACTGCAGAGAGAACATTGTAATGATAACGCATATTATCAGTCTACCTTATCGCCTGATAAAGACGAGCAGTAAGCAGTCGAAAGGTTGCAATTTACATATAAAGTGACTATGCAGAATGTAACATATCAAAATCAAAACAAAAAATGTAGACAAAGTCCAATCGTGATCAATTGAGACTGCAGGTTCTTTTTCAAGCTTATTCATTATTAGAGCTCCACATCAGACACATCAGCCTGGTGCTGTCTTTTTATATCGGCCTTTTCAAAGGTAAGCTTAAGTACAGTAAACAAAATGGTTTTTATTTTCTTATATTTCTTCTCAAAGATGACAAAGAATAAGCTTTCAATAGCCTTAAACAAAGTCTCTTACTTTAATACTCGGCAACCCAGAACTAAATTAAACTTTACAAAATTCTCCAGGTTTTTATCACTAATGCAAAATTAACTTAACTTAAGTAAGACTTGACTTACCCAATTAAGAGGAAAATCCATGAGGACAGTGAACCACAGTCAAATTCAAACGTAAACACTGATTTTATACGGACTGAAAATATTATAGACTATAAACGCCTACGAGTTGTCTCCACATTGGTGTGTATTTTCCTTTCTAAAAATGAGTGGAGACTGAGAACGAGAAAACGCGCAGTGCTTATGAAAATAGGATGCAACCGCTGTTCGACCAGTGTCTATTATCGCTGGCGTAGTTAGACTCCTCAAATCCTCAAACAGAATTCTTTGGAATTCTTTGCGGTAAGTCGACGGAATAGACCTCTTTAGCTTGTATGTTTTGTTTTCCCAATGTAGATCATGTGATGTTACCCTTGAGAACTGTTTCTTTTCAATTTTCTTTTCCTCAAGTGCACATGCAGAGCATATGTATGCATAATTTACGAAAAGACAAAGGACAAATTCCCTTGAGAACATCACATGACCTACATTGGGAAAACAAAACATACAAGCTAAAGAGGTCTATTTATCGATTACTTTGCTAATCATATAATCTTGTACTTTTAATAAACTAGTAGAAGTAAACAATTTTTAATTCATAATTTATCTTTTCCAGAAAACTAGGGAGCACGAAAAGTTGGGTATAACAAGATAAATTTTATTTCTTTTAAAGGCCCACCTTCACCCAAAAGACGTTGCAGTCGTTTGTTTTTGTTTTGAAATGCACCATTGTTCATACGCATGATCTGATTGATTGCACGCATTCAAACATGAATTTTCATTGTGTTACATAGCCCTGCATTTTTTTCGCTCGGTTTTCTTCGCGCCTTCCCCAACTATTTCGTGCTTTCCCCACTATCTGAAATTATGCCTGGAACAGGCTATGTGTTACACGAAATTCAGCACAGAAAGAGATGACGGTGCGCACAGCATTTTGGGTGAAGGTGGGCCTTTAAGCACACACATGAAGTGATGTTCATGCTTTACTACTATGATGTAGGTCTGACTAATTATAGCGCACCCATTTCATTTAGCATTATTTTGATAATTATGTGCCTTCAGCATGCATATAGTATTGGAAACTAAAACGAAATATAAAAAAAACATCTTCAAGAAGAACCACTTCCCTGACACCACCGTCCCACCCTCCCCTCCACTTGTACAAACTGTTGAATAAAAACAAAATGTAAAACAAATTAATATAGTTTTATTTGTTTCCCTTATTAATGAGTATGTAGTTTGCTAAATAACCAATGGCATGTATATTTTCAGTACAAATTATGATAAATCAATGTTTATGATTGTACAGTCGTAGCTCCCCAAGTGGACACTCTAGCAAGTGCTTACAGCCACCTTTATGAAACCCGCTTATGAGAGCTTTGACTGTTTAAACTAGGAAGAAGGATGGAGTCAGATTGAAATTGGTAAAGTTATACAGTGCAAGTTACAGAGTAGTAAGGATTCAATTACATTGTGCATGTATAATAATTGTCTTTAAATGACATTAAAAATTAATTATTATGGTTATTCTGAAATCAGAATACGCTAACTAAACCATGTTGTTTACATTCTCATGTCAAACATTTTCCAGGTACATGTACAAGAGGAATAGGTGCAATATTTAGTGGTATTCTGTTTTTGGAATGGCCAGAATATGTCCGAAAAATGCGTCCTAAGATTCACGAACTTTCAAGTCCTGCTGCCAAAGAAGAAGTAACCAAAGCTGATTAAAGTCAGTCTTCCTCCACAGTATATGAAGAAAGGGGTTAGTTTCTTAAGAAACTATGGTGAAGTGTTGATGGGGTAGTGAAACACACACAAAAAAATTAATCAACTGAGTTGATAAGATTAATTGGCTACTGTAAAGAAATTCAAAAGCTGTCGTTTAGGGCGCCAGCCCTAGCTTCATGAGAGTGAATCCTCGAGCGAGCACTCAAAACATCAGTGGCCAATTTACCTTATCAACCAAATGTTTAACACAAGACAGACTATCTCTTGGGTTCAAACCATTTACTGCTGTATTATATATACTATATTATACTGGTGTATACTTATCAATTGAAATAAATTATAATTTCTCAATTCTGGCTGTTAATTAGTAGCTTTTTCACTGCATTCATCTTCATAGAAAAACTGTGGTGGTTCAAGTGGAGGTAGAGGAACATCTTCATCAATATCACTGTCATTACCAGCCTCATCTTGGACATTTGTCACAGTGATATCTTCATGTGATGAAGCTTCGCTTCCAGATCTTATCATTTTTGTGTTGGTGGTATTAGTAAACTCCTGTGATTCAGACCCACACTGGTTCTTCACAAGATTAAAATCTAACATGTCATTGTCAAGTTCATAACCAAACTTTACCCTTACAAATTTACGCACATTGTCTAAAGCTTTCTTTAATCGCGAGTTCTCTCTATTGCAGTCTTCTAAGTTCTGACTCAGTGAAAGAACTTGCATTTGCAAGTCACTGACTTGCCCTTCAAGTTCTTGTACAGTTGATTTCTCATCTTTGGAGGCTGCACAGTCAGATAAAGAACTTGTTGAGGAGACAGAGAAGTTTTCTGCAGAAATCACCAAGCTGCTTGATTGTAAACATTCTGGGCCCTTTTTGCCATCAACCATATGTACACTGTTTTTTATTTTCACTTTGAATTGATTTTCCTTTTCAATGACTTCTTGATTTTGTCGCTCTTGATTTAGTACTCTTGCCTGCTCCTGCTTCTGTTTTTCTTGCTCAATTTCACAATGCTTCCATTTTTCCTTTAAAATTCTTTGCTGTCGGCAATGATTGTTGAACTGTAACTGCAGTGACAACAGTGCCTAGGAGAGAATATTGCCGTTAGCGACCACCCAAATTGCAAAAATTATGTGGTCACTTACGGGAAGTGGTCGCTTACAAGAGGTCAAACCACAGGGGTCTTAACTTTGAATGACATGAACCTGTAGTAATTTCAAGGTACAAAGCACATATCAGCAAAAACTGTTTTATCATATAGAAGTTTTGATACAAGGGACAAATTTTTTGTTGTAATGGAGTTGTATTGTAACACATTATAATTTATTCACTATGTATACCGAAATACGAGTAAGTGGTCACCTACCAGAGGTTAAAAACAATAGAAAAATTCAAATGGGCTGTAAAACGAAGGTCGTAATAACATGAAGTAACATGGTTTACATGTAACTGTTAATGATTTTTTTTTTCAAGAAATAATTAGCCCTAGTAACAAGAAGGCAAACGCATGAACAGATTGGTCATTAAACAGAGTTCTATTACTGTCTTGAAAAACAGATCAAAATATAAGGTACCTGTTTCACTTGAGTCATCTTCATGGCCTCTTGGAGAAACTCTAGAACACATCAAGTAGATACATCAACCTTATGTCTTCTAAACTTCTCAATTCGGTTTCAAGGACCTAAGTTTTTCAACTCGTTAAGTCATGAAATTCAAAACAGTGAAAGCATCCATTTGTTTGGCAAAAGACTTAAAAAATTCCTTCTTTCTTAGTCAAAAATACTCTTTGTTGAGCTACATACTTCTTCTTTCCTTTCCTTTTCTTTTCTTTTTAAAATAATACATTTTATATTTCATGCTGTCCTCATAATTCGTATGATGTATTCTATATTGTCAGGAAGCCTACAGTTCATAAGCCCCCGGCTTCTATATAGGCTTCCTTGTCACTACCACCTTAAACATTTTGTAGTCTATCGTTAAGTTATTATAAATTCCTAGTGTATTGTATTATTATTATTATTATTATTATATATATTTTTAATGTGGTTAATGACAAAATAAATGAATGAAATGAAAAAAATGAAATGAATGTGATGCCTTGAGTCATGATGCCTTGAGTCACGTGTTTCTAACTTTTGAGTTTGTGGATGAAATTCTGAAATGTGGTCATGAAAAGCAAATAAAAGCAATGGACTAGTAGTTTTTCAGATTATTCTTTCAAACTGTAAAATAAAAGGTTATTCTTAAAACTGATTAAAAAATGCTTTGAAAACATGCACATAGCTAATTCAATAATTAGCAACAATTGAGAACCTTAGTATGTAATCAGGCAATTGAAGCACTATAGATCAATAGATTCAATAAATAAATAGCTTAATTACAATGTACATTCTACCTGATGCTTTTTGATGACAAACTATTGCATCAGCAAATTTTCTGTGGTTGACCAAAGCTTCAGCTTTTCTGTCCTGCTGATGTGCCTACAAAATAAACACGTTTTCATATTGGACAATAATTTGTTTTATTATTGCAGCAAATTACCACTCAATCAAAAATCAACTAATGAGATGCATTTCATTCAATAAAACTCCAGTTTAATAAAACTACAATATTCTTATTATTATAAGTTAATATACAGACAGCCTAGCCCAGCACCAGGTCTTCTGATTAAGTGCAGAAAAAATGGAAAATGATGTGGTTTTGTTAGTGTTGATGTTGTTAGGATGAAAGTCTATTGATTGAGACCCATACTGGTGCATGCGTCATGGAAGAGGGTAACAACAAAGGCGGGGGGGGGGGGGGGGGGGGGGGGGGGCGGTGGGTCACGATCCCGTTTCACGCACCTTTTTTACGCAATTCACGCGTCACATGTACATGTTCGTTAAATTCCTTAGTCTGGTTCCTTACAAGGATATTAGTTCCTAAATTCACGAATCATGTTTCCATTTTACTAACTTTCACATTTCACGCACTGATTTTTGCCCTGATCACGCGTCACACATAAATCCTTTGCCACCCTCATGTAAAAGAGGCTATTCACATAAGATTTCTGAATCACCCTAAGGACATTAACAGGGATAATAGAATCGAAATACATGGAGCGTGGATGCCAACGGTCAAGAAACAAAAGAATGGTATTACAGTGGACTGCAGAGAGAACATTGTAATGATAACGCGTATTATCAGTCTACCTTATCGCCTGATAAAGACGAGCAGTAAGCAGTCGAAACGTTGCAATTTACATATAAAGTGACTATGCAGAATGTAACATAACAAAATCAAAACAAAAAATGTAGACAAAGTCCAATCATGATCAATTGGGACTGCAGGTTCTATATTAAAGCTTATTCATTATTAGAGCTCCACATCAGACACATCAGACACATCAGCCTGGTGCTGCCTTTTTATATCGGCTTTTTCAAAGGTAAGCTTAAGTACAGTAAACAAAATGGTTTTTATTTTCTTATATTTCTTCTCAAAGATGACAAAGAATAAGCTTTCAATAGCCTTAAACAAAGTCTCTTACTTTAATACTCGGCAACCCAGAACTAAATTAAACTTTACAAAATTCTCCAGGTTTTTATCACTAATGCAAAATTAACTTAACTTAAGTAAGACTTGACTTACCCAATTAAGAGGAAAATCCATGAGGACAGTGAACCACAGTCAAATTCAAACGTAAACACTGATTTTATACGGAAAATATTATAGACTATAAAGTGTGTATTTTCCTTTTCTAAATGAGTGGAGACTGAGAACGAGAAAATGCGCAGTGCTTATGAAAATAGGATGCAACCGCCGTTCGACCAATGACTATTATCGCTGGCGTAGTTAGACTCTTCAAATCTTTGGAGTTCTTTGCGGTAAGTCGACGGAATAGACCTCTTTAGCTTGTATGTTTTGTTTTCCCAATGTAGATCATGTGATGTTACCCTTGAGAACTGTTTCTTTTAAATTTTCTTTTCTTCAAGTGCACATGCAGAGCATATGCTCCGACGAAGGGCTAGCGCTCGAAACGTCAGCTATTTGAATCTTTTTACGGTGGTCAATTTACCTTATCGACTCAGTCGATAAAACTAAATTCATATGTATGCATAATTTACGAAATTCCCTTGAGAACATCACATGACCTACATTGGGAAAACAAAGCTAAAGAGGTCTATTTATCGATTACTTTGCTAATCATATTATAATCTTGTACTTTTAATAAACTAGTAGAAGTAAACAATTTTTAATTTATAATTTATATTTTCCAGGAAACTAGGGAGCACAAAAAGTTGGGTATAACAAGATAAATTTTATTTCTTTTAAAGGCCCACCTTCACCCAAAAGACGTTGCAGTCGTTTGTTTTTGTTTTGAAATGCACCATTGTTCATATGCGTGATCTGATTGGTTGCACGAATTCAAACATGAATTATGTGTTACATAGCCCCACATTTTTTTTGCTCGCTTCTCTTCGCGCCTTCCCCAACTATTTCGCGCTTTCCCCACTATCTGAATGCCTGGAACAGGCTATGTGTTACACAAAATTCAGCACAGAAAGAGATCACGGTGCGCACAGCATTTTGGGTGAAGGTGGGCCTTTAAGCACACACATGAAGTGATGTTCATGCTTTACTACTATGATGTAGGTCTGACTAATTATAGCGCACCCATTTCATTTAGCATTATTTTGATAATTATGTGCCTTCAGCATGCATATAGTATTGGAAACTAAAACGAAATATAAAAAAAAAAATCTTCAAGAAGAACCACTCCCCTGACACCACCGTTCCCACCCTCCCCTCCACTTGTACAAACTGTTGAATTATAACAAAATGTAAAACAAATTAATATAGTTTTATTTGTTTCCCTTATTAATGAGTATGTAGTTTGCTAAATAACCATGTATATTTTCAGTACAAATTATGATAAATCAATGTTTATGATTGTACAGTCGTAGCTCCCCAAGTGGACACTCTAGCAAGTGCTTACGGCCACCTTTATGAAACCCGCTTATGAGAGCTTTGACTGTTTAAACTAGGAAGAAGGATGGAGTCAGATTGAAATTGGTAAAGTTATACAGTGCAAGTTACAGAGTAGTAAGGATTCAATTACATTGTGCATGTATAATAATTATGTCTTTAAATGACATTAAAAATTAATTCCTCTGTTGGTAAGTATATACATTATCATTATAATCAGCAGAAATTTATTATTATTCTCTTATGTTAATTATATATTTCATCTTTTAGCAATATTTGACTTTCTCCCAAATTCTCAAACTGATCTAATTGAATTAAATTTCTAATTCAGCATCTCTGGAGTTTCTGGCAATTGTTTTCCCCACGAGGGCCCTTGTAGGCTGGAACCTATTTTTTTAGATCGTTATTCTTCAATGATAAATTTCATTATTAATACTACCTTTAAAATTTAATAGAATCAGACTGCCATGACATGGCATATTAAATTGACAGTGGTGGACCCAAACAACATGGTAAAGAGGGCACTGGTGGGCCCGGGAGAGGGGAGGGGTACTCTCATATATAAGCTATATGGGTATGTGCCGCTGTGAAGGGTATATTTTTCAAGCAGTTTAGTCTGAGATAGGGTATAGAAAGAGAGTTTTGGTCTAGAATAGGGTATCATTTGCCGGGAAACTGATCAGTAGTATGAAAAATTAAGTGTAGAATAGGAATTGAAACTTGGAAGAGAAAGAGCCTTCCCTAAACGGAAATAAAATCATCACAGCAACAACAACAACATTGTTGACAGATGGTTTTCCACTAATAATGATACAGTTCTTAAAATAGCAAGTCTGGGATATGGTAAGGATTTTCAGTGTCTAGTCTAGCATAGGGTTGCAAAATCAGCTGAACATGGTCTGGTATAGGGTATGGGTTTCAGAGGCCGAGCAGCATACCCCCACCCCCACCCAAAAATATACAGAGTAACCCACCAGGGGGGGTTGGGGGGGGGGGAGGTTCAGAGTAAAAATGTTAGAGACTGAAATTTTTTTTCAGCCCTCCAGATCTAATAATTAGATCTAATTAAATTAAATAAAATTATTTGTTTTTTAGCAATAAGGGAGACCGGGCCCCCAGACACCTTCCTAGGTCTGCTACTGATTTATACTTAAAAATGACAGGATTATGTATGCTGTGAAGAAGAAATGTAGGTTTTGGTGCCTTAAATGTTACTCCTTTCCTTGCTTATAATTTTACATTGCAAAAACAATTTCTATTAAATAAATATATGTATACTATTGGATGCTGCACCACTCACTTTTAAAGCCAATTTTAATTGTAAATACGATTTTTGATCCACTTTGAAAATCTGCCATTTATGTGAGTGAAAACACTGTATTTTCCAGGGGTACCACATCGTGGGTTTCCCCAACTGATAATTCCTCCTAGAAACCACTTTTTCTTGTTACCCCTTGTATCAGAGAATAGAAACCCTCCCCCACTGTCCCGTTTACAAGAGTCTTTAGTGTTGCTAGCATAACCTGCACAGAGCATGTTAGAAGTGACAGGCCAAGTCTCTTTCTCATAGGCTTTTTGGCAGTTTGAGTGCCCCACTACAGGCATGTGCACTTGTTGTAATTGTGTGGTTGGATTGTCTTCCTCTGTGAGACCCCACCCTAACATGACACCCATAACACCAGCGGTTACTTTGCGGCGTTGCTGTCTATTTGGCAAACAGACTGGGCGTACGTAGTCAGTTATGTTAGCCTTCCATTTTAGTTGTATCAGGGCTAAATCTGAGTCAAAAGTCCTCCAGTTAAAGTTAGGATGGGACACTATTTCTTTGCTGTCAATGCTTTGGACATTAGGATTTTTCCGTTCAGATGTAATGTCATGAACTCCCAGACGGACCTTAATTCTAGAGTAAAGTTTTCTTGTCTGTCGATGATAAACGCAATGAGCAGCTGTTACTACCCAGTCCTCGGCAATGAGAGATCCACCACAGTGAAAAAGTCCGTTAACTACCAGTGCCACCTGCCAAGGCCATAATCCAGGAAGTGATGTACTACCACCAAATATTCTCAGTCGTTGATGTTGTACATTTGTATCAGTTAAGCTTGACTCTCCACATCCAGGCAGGCAGTAAGGCACATAATCAGACCAAGTGCCATCACTTTCACAATGCCTTAACTTCGGTCCATGTACAAAGTAATGTTTTCTGCAATGATAGGTAGCAAAGTAAGAACCATCCTGATCAATGATCTTGTAATAACCATTTAGTGGCTTTTCAGGATCAGGACAGTTATTTGGCGTTCCTAGAGTAATTTTTGGTGGATAGGTTATTGGAGGAGCTGAAGGAGGACAAGGGTGTGTGTTACAGCTAACAGCCTGCGAATTTTCTCCAAGACAAGTCTTTGCAGTTGTCAAGCTTTTACATGTCCTGACTCTCTTTTGTAAGCCACCACCACATGACTGGCTACAAGCTTCCCACGTGGACCAACTGCTCCATGCTGCACAGGGATGCATTTGACAAATGTTGGTCTCAACTTGAACAGGTCCTGTAGCACTAGAACAGTTCCCCAGATGAAGTGGACTCAGTTGCTTTCTGCAGTACCTAGAACGGGTACGGTATCCCCTAGAGCATGATGTAGAACACTGGGACCAGCTTGTCCAAGAAGACCAAAAAGAATCATTTTGATGGCTTTCCTCTGTACACTTGTCAATCATGCAACTTTTAAACAAGGCATTTTTACCATGACAACTATCACCTCCACCTTGAGGTTTGGGATTGATGCAGGCTCTAAACTTTGTCTGGACACCTGCACCACATGAGGAAGAGCACTCTGTCCAGTTAGACCAGTTACTCCATCCACCATTTACTGGACAGTCATTTTGGTAACAGCTTTTTACCTGCATCAGTGAACCCACGCAAAAATCTCTTTCACTTGCACTGCAGTTCCTAAATCGTTGCTGCTTCCCAAGCCCACAGCTAACAGAACACTGAGACCAACTTGACCATGCATTCCATTCAGCTTTGTCAGAACAAGGCCCTCGGTAGCAGGCCCTCATGTCAGTCTCATTTCCAGCACAAGCATTATTACGTGCACTTTGAACAGACCTGCGATTTAGATTGCTGCATGATCTTGTTCTTGTCTTCTGTCCCACGTCACATGTTTTACTACAGTCTGTCCAGCTGGACCATTCGGTCCATTCTCCAACCACAGGGCAGGGTTGCTGAGAACATTGTTTTCTCTGGCTAGAATCCCCAGAGCAATACGTTCCTCCATGTTGTGATGGAGGATTGTCACAGTTTCTGTATCGCAATTTTATCCTATTCCCACAAGTCTTGGTGCAATCAGTCCAGTTAGACCACTTACTCCACCCCCCATGAACAGGGCATGGTATTATCTGGCACCATTCAGTTTCAGTGGCATTCCCAGTGCAGATGTGACCTCCATTGGTGGGGGAAGGGTTGCTGCAAGTTCGTGTTCGAGATTTTGTGCCACTGGAGCAGCTGGTACTACACTCTGACCACTGTGACCATGTAGACCATTTACCATGAACAGGACAAGGCACTGCATTGCAGAGTTGTGTTTCTGATTTTTGGCCAGAACAGTTTCTGCCCCCAAACTGTGGGTAGGGACCACTACATGTTCTGTTGCGAGATCTTGTACCATAGGCACATGGCTTGCTGCAGTCACTCCACTGTGACCATGCTGTCCAATTTCCATGGACAGGACATGGATCAAAGTTACAGTATTTAACATCAGAAGAATTCCCTGAACAATTTTGGCCTCCATGTTGAGGTGATGGGTTACTGCAAGTTCTGTTGCGAGATCTTGTCCCATTGGCACATGTCTTGCTGCAGTCACTCCATTGTGACCATGCTGTCCAATGACCATGAACTGGACATGGGCCAAAGTCACAGTATCTAACATCAGAATGATTCCCTGAACAGTTTTGGCCACCATATTGAGGTGACGGATTATTGCAAGTTCTAAACCTCACTTTAGACCCCCTAGAACATGTCATTGAGCAATCAGACCAATGTGACCAAACTGTCCATCCTCCAGGTATGGGGCATGCCTGTGAG
The DNA here is from genome assembly GCA_024195265.1 of Dendrophyllia cribrosa. NCBI lineage: Eukaryota > Metazoa > Cnidaria > Anthozoa > Scleractinia > Dendrophylliidae > Dendrophyllia > Dendrophyllia cribrosa. The sequence goes on from JAJLRJ010000001.1 coordinate 58,539,193, forward strand.
TTACAATTTTCCTGTTCATTTGTATCCCCATTGCAGAAATTCCCACCAAACTGAGGAACAGGATTATTGCAGATTCTGTATCTTGTTCTTCTACCTATAGCCGTGCCCTTGGTTAAACATGAAGCACTACAGTGTGACCAGCTTGACCAGGCAGACCATCTACCATGAACTGGACAGGAGCCTAAATAGCATATTTCTGTTCCAATGCTCCTGTCAGTGTTAGGGCAGGGCTTCCCACCATACTTGGGATGCGGATTGTCACAGTGTCTCATCCTAACTCTGGTACCCCAAGAACATGTTACACTGCAAGACGACCACCTGGACCATGCCCCCCATGCGGCATCAACTCTACATGGATCTTGGGTGCAAGGGCGTGTCTCCAGGGATGCCCCACTACAGCTGTCACTGTTTATCAAGGTGAGAGAATGTTGGCAGGATCTTGTTCTTACTTCATTTCCAGATGAACATGTTTGGCTGCATTCACTCCATTCTGACCAAGCCGTCCAGCTTGCTCCACAATCTGGACCAAGGCAGCTCTTTGTTCGGATGCCCTCCCCCTTGCATTGCTCCCCTCCTCTCCCAGGTGGGGGATTTGTGCAGCGTCGTATCGACATTCGAGTTCCGCTCCCGCACGTCGCGCTGCAAGCATTCCAAGGACTCCATTCAGCCCATCTTCCATCAACACAGGTAAACTGGTTGTCAGGTACGTTAAGCAGGCGTTTACCTTTCAAGCGGTCTGGCTGGTAACAAGTTGTGCTAAATCTAGAACTGGAACGAATGTATTTCGCCTTTTTCCAAAGCCAGTGTTTCAACCACCGCAATTGACAGTCGCAGTAAAACGGATTCCCAGTTAGAAGTACGAATATTCCTGACCTTAATCCAGCGAATGTTCTGTATGGAAGCGATGTTATGTTATTGTCCTCCAGCCTCAGTATCGCTAGCGAGCCAAGTCTGCTGAATAAGTTCACTGGTATGCTCGCAATTTTATTGCCTGTAAGAATCAGCCTGCTAAGCGAACTTACATTTGAAAATGTTTGTTCGCGAATGCCTGTCAAGAAGTTGTTTGCTAGTGACAAGCCTTGCAAAGAAAGCGTTCCGCGGAAAGCATTCCCGGAAAATGTCTTGAGTCTATTGTAATGCAGATGTAATTGTTTCAACGACGGTAGATTTTGAAACAATTCTTCAGGGATGCTTTCGAGTGCATTATTATCGAGATAAACTTCCTGGAGGTCGCTTAATCCATCAAACAGGCGCCCGGGAAGCGTTGACAGCTTGTTGAGACCTGCGTTGAAAGATTTGAGCTTCACAAGGTCACGGAATACCATCACTGGAAAATCACGCAACTGGTTCGATCTCAGATTCAAGGTCGTCAGATGCGTTAGGTTCCTCAAGCTGTCTTCCGGAATGTTTGTGAGCATGTTTCTATAAAGTGACAGAATTTCCACTTGGACAGGAATAAACGAAGGGAAAATTGTCAAGCTTTTGAATCCCTCTTCGAAACCGCAGTACATATAATTCATGTTCATCGCCGTGCAATGACATTCCATAGGACATTTCATCATTTCGTTTGTATCTTGAGACAAAACAACTGGTAACGCGATCGACAGAAACAACAAACTTGAAGCAATTCTGCAAAACTTCATATCCATTGTGGGCATATTTACTTGTTTATTACGGTGCAGTTTGAACCTTGTCGTGCATGAAACTGCTGACCGTACACCCTGAAAAAAACAAAGTTTATAACACGTGTTAATTCTTTACTTTTGAAAGCACGTGTTGTCAACTCGCACGTTTCAGTAACTGAAATCTTTTGAGTACAAATCTAAAGTAAAGTTCAACAATAACACTAGCCTTAGGGCAAATTTTGATAATAAGTCACTTTGTAATTATTTGGCTAGCAGCCATCATTTCTGGGGCAAATAAATGATTTCCAACGTCAATCGGACGTCAATTAAATCTAGACATTTCGAGCAATTCTGATAACTTAACAGTAACCGTAGGTTCTGTCAATAAGTCTTTTCCAACATCATACAACAAAATGAAATCACGCTTGAATGACGCCTTTTCAGCTCTTTTGAAAGCTTTGCATCTCATCGGCGGATGTCGCAAAGTTCACGTGTACGTTTGTGTGTCAGTTCGCTACGTTTGTCGGCACCAAGCATTTGATCGCATTTCTGTTCACATTTTGTCGGAATATTCGGTGATACTGGAAGGTTTAATAGCGCTTTTAAGGTAAGAAACTTGCTCGTATTGCGGCTACGGATATTGATAAACAATTTGCACCGCTAGAAATATTACAGCTTAGGTAACTTACCTGAAACCGACCCGCACATTCAAACGCGAGGTATATTATGAAAACTGCATACAGTATGTTCTGTATAAAATACACGAACATTTAACCTGAAGTACGTTTAAGATTTCTTATCTGGGATTCTGAAATCTTTTAAACCGATTGGTGGAAACCCCGCTTAAAAGTTGTCCCTGAATTCCGTGTCCAAATTGACAGCATTTCGTTCAGTAATGTGCTTATGTAAACAGTTTACCCTCCAAAGGTAAGCTTTAGTCCGCTCAGTTAGCTTTAGCTTCACGGTTGAAGGGAGTTCGCTTGAAAGAAGCTATTGTAAACTGCAGTCGTCTAAACTAAAACTGACCTACTGAACACAATGCCCCCTCTAATTACCAGCTAACAAAGAGGTTTATTATCTAAGATTTAATCTTGAAAGTAAATTGTCAAAACATGGGAACGTACCAAAAAACTCGAGAACTTGTCTTGTGTATAATGACGGTGTACCTATACAAAACTAATCTTGGTTCATTGGATGGATGAACATTTTTATGTGCTAACTCGATAGAGAATCTATATTGAACCTCGTACATTTCGCTATTATCTATCTTGCTTCAGTGGAGGTATACTTCGAAACCACACTATCTGCTAATTGCTAAATGCAATGGAATGGGAAATTATATGTTAGGCTTTCATTGCCACGATAAGGCTGCCTAACTTAGGTAGCCTTATCGTGGCAATGAAATGATCACCCTTTCAAAAATGCTAACAACTATCATACAACCTTATGTTTGTGGTAACTTTAGCAATGTTATAAGCCCGGGCAATTGGTTTATTTATAGCCAAAATGAAATATAAGTTAATTTGCTTTTTTGAACACTTGAAAGTTTTTCAATGCACAAGTGCCAACCGACATTACCATAAGTTGATCAGGTATCGGATGCAATAAAAAAGAAACTTCTAATACACTGCACATAAACACGAATACTGATACCGGACGTGTCAGGAAACTGTACCACGATGTTTAATTAAAGAGAGAGAGAAAAAACATCATGTTGCGAAACCGATGGAGCGTTCGCCAACCACCTCGGAAAACTTTACGGAAGTGACAGCAACTCCTTCATTTATTGCGTGTTCTCTGTGTGCATCCGGTTTGCCAACATAATGACCATAAACCATAAACATCTTGTAAATCATTAACAAAGACAATGGCTCTTTCGTTTGGTGCTTGGAGCTCGCAGAATCGATCACGCATGCACCACCGCCTATTTTTGGCAAATCATGTCCACATACATGCGTGCTCAGCCTTGTGGGCATTGTTTGTATTTTAAATATTTTCGCTCTTAAACAGTCTAACAATTCTGTTTTGCAGATTTTGCTTAGCTTTGCCCTAGTCTGAAGAAATGGAAGGATCACTCAGACTGAATTGCTGAACTTTGAATCTCTAGTACATTGATACTGGCCTGAACGTTACACCAGGCACGCGATAAGTCTGACAATTAACGTATTTTGTATAGTACTTCGCTCAGTATGGAATTCACTTAGCAGTTATTAAAAGATATATTTTTACAGAGGTTTAATGAATTGTTTGGTTTTAGGAGTCATGTCCAACAATTGTTCTTCTCGTGGATTGCCCACCGCGATGTAGGGTCATGTAGACCCCTCGTGTGGTCTTGCTATTAAACCCTCAACTAATCCAGATATTAATCTTATCGCTGACGGTTACGGAGACACTCTGGCTTAGATGAAGCGCTATTTTAAACCCGCAAACCGCAGTTTCCTTTCGGCATTGACTTTAGATACAATGCGCTTTTGAAGAACACTTGTAACTAAAGTACCCATTTAGCATTTAATAGTCCCGAGTTTGACACCAGCTATGGGGCTACGACACAGTATACCACTTACCAAGCACCATCTAATAGACAGCCGATGAACCACGCTCCTCGCTGGGTTTGCTCAACGTCCAAAAAACGCGAGAAGATGAGATTTGTTTTCGCATGATCTTTCAACATTCCAATGGAATACGCCGCCAATAAACCCTTAGAAAATCGCATTATTTTTTTATGAAATACATGCTGCATTGTTTTGGGAGATCCAATCAGTGGAGATCATGTTGTTAGAATGAGCTAGAGACAAGTCCAACGCGGGACATAAATTTCTGGGGTTCATCTACAATACTGGGTTTAATACTTGTACGGCGTTTTGTTCAGTTATTTGTTTTTCGGTAATTTCTGTCACTGATCGGGAAAGTTAGCGAAGTTTTCACTAACTCTACACTAAAGTAATTAAAGTAATTCACAACAAAACAAATTTCAGTGATTTCTTCAGTATAAACGGTTTAAATCAAGGGAATTCCTCAAAGACTTGTCTAGTGCATGCATGTCAAGTTTCAGTTTGTAGGCGCCTATGAAAAGGATATAAATAGCTGTATCCTCTAAATGTAGGCTTTCCCATCCTTCCATCCCTCCTCTGTCTTTTGTTTTAATGTTTTTGTTTTTATAAGACTCTTCCTGTCAAGAAGTCAGACCTCTGACATGGATTAAAAAAAAAACATTAAGGGTCGTAGGAAGTTATATATTTTTTTGCCATATGGCAAACCAGCTTTCGACCGGTTTAGAACTTGTGCATGTAAGATAAAATATAAACGCTGATCGTTTTTGAGTCTGCTGACATCCACTTTCTAAACGGCGGGAATTTGAACGATTTTCCGCCCAACCTCGTTCCCAGGGCTTTACCTCTTCAAATATATAAAAGGAAAAATCCCTGGGAACAAAGTTGTTTTTCGCTCTGGCTCACGATTAAATGTCTTATTCCCAGCATAACCAATGGAGGGATAAATCAATTAAACTCAGTATAAACCAGTTTGACCAGTTATTGACATGCAGGCGCGCGCGAAAATAATAATGCACGGGGAAAAAACGTCTTGCACGAAGCTTGCAAGCCTTGGGCCATCCATGCTGCGCTGGTACACAGAACCACGTCACAAATTCTATCAATCAAACCTTGATATTTGTTGTTTTAGTCGAAGAAAAAAAAAACGTAATCTCTTGCGATTTGGTCAAAGGAAACGGAATGCAAAGTGACGTAGACTCGGTGAAGGAAGTGTAAGCAAAAACCGACAAAGCTGTAAACCAAATCGGTGAGATCATATTTTTTCGATTCTTTCCCGATTTGTCAAATTAGCTCAAATTCTCAGCCATGTCATGGTGACCTTTTAATTAGATCTCAATAATAAAGCGGTGATTTCAGAAAATGAAAATAATAGGATATGTGTGGAGAGAAAGAAACTCAGAAAAACATTTTCTGAGTTCCAGAGAGGTTTCGAACCCACGACCTTCCGTACACTAGTCAGAGTCGGATGCTCTGAGCTACTGAGAACTCAAGTGGTGAGTAATGGCGATTGTGGGTTGTGTAAGGGCCTATTTACACAGTACAACTTTGTTGCATGCGCGAGAATTTAGTTTTATCGACTGAGTCGATAAGGTAAATTGACCACCGTAAAAAGATTCAAATAAATTCACGTTTTACGGTGGTCAATTTACCTTATCGACTCAGTCGATAAAACTAAATTCTCGTGTTTCATCCCCCCACCGACGCAGCACCACAGTTTCTCTAGAAACTAACCCCATTCATTTGTTGCATGCGACACGCTTGCGGCATGCTTACGACATGACTTGAGCTGATTTACACGGAGTAATTCGTGTTGTAAGCATGTTTTAAGCGTGTCGCATGCAACAAAGTTGTTCCGTGTAAATCGGCCCTAACACAACGACTGCATAGCGCAAGTCACATTATGTCAATGAAGAAAAAAAGGTGTAGCTTTGAAAGTTTAAGTACCAACATCGTCGTTCTTTGATCGTTTATAGAGTGGCACACCGAAACAACGCTATCTTTTCCAATTTATTTCTACTGCAATTTGCTGCAAGAATCTTATTTAATTCAAGAAGAGAGAGAATCCCCAAACCGGTAGAACGTTATGTAAACGAGATTTTTAATGATATTTTAAAATTACGGTGCTATTGCGAGCGGTGAAAGAATATTTCATGGCGTGTTTTTTTCCCTCGCTCTCAGTATAGCTTATATTATGCTTTGTGAAGGCCCCACTAAATACAAAAACTATATCTCTTGAATCTTGCCGTTCAAAACAGTTCGATGTTTTCCTCCTTCGATGGCAGAATATACTTCTTTTAATATGGCATGAAACCGGTTTGCGGGAGTTTAATTTTGCGAACATTGAGGGATCTTATTTTGTGCGCTTCGCAACAAATCCGGAGTACAACTTTGAACTTCGAAAACTATAAACTGCATGTATGGTGATTAAACATGAGAAAATGATTTTCTCTTGTATTAGTAAGAACGATTTTCAATTGAATGTCGAAAATAATTTTGTAATTGCTTTGGTTTTGTATTGCTACGCTTTGTGATTGGCTAAAAAATTTCGCGCCACTTTATGAACCAATCAGAAGTAAAACCACGACCAATCGTGACTGACTCGCACGCGTTTTCCCGCGCTTGGCGCCGGCTGGCTACATGTATTTGCTGCGAGTTCTGATTGGTTTATTGGGTCGTCTTCGTCTGTTATGATTCGCCAGAGTAATTACTTTGGTTTTGGTTTTACGACACTCGCTCTAAAACAATAGTTTTCTTTTTGCTCAAACTACGATGTACACTGTACAGCAATTCAATAATTTTTCACAAGGACTCAGAAGAAGAAAAATATTTTTATCAGACTGCACAATACTTGTTTACTTGGCTTGTCAGATCTGAAGTGGATATGCTTGCGGGTGAATTGTTTTCAACATGCTTTTACGTTTTAACGGTAATACTTGACTGAGAATCTCAGTAATGGGAAAAAAATTTCGGAAAAAAAATATTGCAGGATTACTACATTTTGCGGGAACTTAAGCTTATATTTCCGATTCATGACTGAAAAGAACTTGCACGCTTTGGTCGGTGTTTACGGGGAAAGTAATCTTTTTTTGGCGAAGAAGCTGGAAGTGACGCCCTTCATGCAACACAGGAAGTGACGATAAGTATGACGAGTCCCGCGCATACACGATAACAAATCATAGTGGTCGACAGAGGGTATTTTTCGCACGCCGGTTCATAGGACAAAAAAAAATCTCTGCTCGCAGGATACCATCAATTTCTTATGTCTCTGTAAATTTTAAGCGGAATCGGCCACCAAATGGCCAAGATACAGTGTATAAACCTTTTTAAAGAAAGACCCCGCAGTAAAATTTTGCCTTATGAATTTATTCATGATCGACCACGTATCACCCGCGGCCTTTTCATATAAAGGAAACATTCCGTGGGCTGTCAACACTCGCAAATGTTGTGAGCAGAACATCAAATTCTTTCGAAAAACGTGAATTAGAGCGATATACAGATAAAGGTCATAACTGAAGATGTGAAGTGGAAAATAGAACACATTTTCCAAATATCAGGGAAGTTGTTATTCAGTAAAAGCTGTTGTGAATCGGCCAGTATAATTAATGCAGTGAGGCGTTGATTTTCAGTTTCATCGAGAAATCCACATGTATTAAGGCAGCATCCCATATGTTTAAGACTGGTTTTTTGGTCTTCTGGCATGGTAAAGGTGTTTTTCTAACGTTTGATTTGCGTAAAATCAAGGCATAGTTATGTCAATATTCGGCTAATTTAACCACAATATAGCCTAATAAATATCTATTGAAATTATTATTCGCACGTACCTTCCTTGACCAAAATAGCGTCATCTAATTGTTAAATATTTAAAGTTATTAAATGCACCGATGGCTTACCTGCCAAACTTCATGAACAGCTCCACAAAAGTAAAATGTTTTAAGACTCCTCAGTATCAATTATTAACCAATATATTTAGTTCAACTCCAGTACTGTAAACTTTGTAGTATGTCTGATACTGCTATTCATTTCCGTCTATTTTTTTTATTTTTGTGTTTTTAAAGGCGCGTTCAAGTCACACGATTATCAAAATACTGACACTCAATTGACCACACAATGTAGTCCGGCAGGCTACACAACACCCGCCTTACACGTGCAATCACGTGCAATCGCACGGCGTTTTACTTGAAAGATTGCTGCAAATTTAATGCCATGCATGGATGGTACCTTTGTTCTAATCCAAAACATAGTACAATTTTATCAATTTAGCTAATATTATTCGCGTCATTATGATGTATACTGATTAGAGCCAATATATCACTGAATCCGCCTAAACTAACGTGAGCGGTTGCAAAGACTTCACTGATCACCAAGCTGTCATGTACGGCTCTATTATACTCTTTTAGACCAAAGCAACTGAAATCAGCAAATGCCTCCAACTAAGAAATCATGACCTTGCTCCTACGCAATTCCTTTCTTCGAAAATGCAAATTATTTCCAGAAAATGTTTGTCCGCTAAATGCTACATCATTGCTGTTCTCTCAAGCTCTCTATTTTAAGTAAAAAGCGGCAAACTGATCCTTACGTCAAGGAAAAGAGATTGAAACAGAAGTGAGATAAAAACAAACAGTTGAATATATTAACCCGTTCACACCTGAACCGCCCGTAACCGCCCGTACAAGACTCCACTGCTTTAAAAAATTGTAACTTTCTCAATCGTGCGAACATTGCCTTAACTAGCAGTTGTGAGCATTGACTAGAAAGTCTTTCAAATTGAGATACCCAATAAACACAAAAAAGTCAGCGATTTTTGCAGAATATCAGCGTTTGAATTTGGACAATAACAAAAATTACCGTTTTTAACGTCATAGAAAAACAACAAAAATCACGTTTTTGCCTTTAGTTTTTTTTATTCAAATCATCGTGGCAAACCCAAAAGTCAACATTTACAGCAAAATTCAGTCCTAGTCCTAGCTTAGCAGTGAATTTTTTTGCTCTTATTCGTTGCTCGGGCCTAGCTACAGCTTCTTATACTAGTGCATACATACTCACCTTGCCTCGATTTTCAACATCACCACCGCACTGCATGCTGGGAAATAAACAGATTTTTTTGACAGCGTCCATTCCGTCCTCCACAATTTTCATATATACAGTCTTTTGATTAAACGTTGTCATTGATCGGTCTCATCCCTACACGACCAGACCGAAAAGGATTATGGAGAGAAATCAATTCACATTCAACAACTGCACATTCAAAATACGGAACGTTCTTAACAAGATAGGTATCGAAGCGACTCTTGTTGTCTTTGCGTAACACGCGAAGACAAACGTGAGTTTTGCTTCTCCATTGCACGCGATAGAGAATAATTGATCATGCATTTTAGTTCACCCATACTCCCTTTCGGTCTGGTCGCGTAGGGGTAAGACCGATCGATGACAACGTTTAATCAAAGGACTGTATACTAAGTCCACAGCCACTCTGACCCACCGCCGAAATTTCGCGCTTGTTGTGTTCTCCTGTGGTCGCAACTTCCAAAATATGCCGCGGTAGGTCGAGAAATTCATCCAGAGTCGAGTCCCAAAGCTACTTCGTTTCCAGGAGGTCATTTTTCCAGTTCAACGAGCAACGAACCAAATTCGTAAACGAAGTACAACACCTAACTCGCTTCATTGAGAAGTGGACTCTGAACTACCTCCAAGCTTAATGATGCTCACCAGGCAGCTACTAAAGATGAAAAATGGCTGTGAACTTACCAAAAATCGTAGATAATTCATATTGGACCCTTTATTGCAAATCAACCAAGCAAAATGAGATCGTCACAATGACGTTTCCAGTAAACTCGAGCCTTCAGTGTTTTAGAACAGCAGCACTTTCAATGGTAACTCCAAAATCCTATGAGGCGTGTGTATGCAGAAAATCGCTCAAAAACGTAAAAATCCTCAGGTGTGAATGGGTTAACGCCTTCCCTAATCCCCATGTAAACACTTATGTAAAATCCCCCGCAAGTGTTAGCTGAAAAGAAAACATGAAAGCCGCTGCGCCTGCGTTCAGCGGATATCCCCCACTGTGCGCCCTCACCCCTACCCCCATAAAGTTTCTGCAAAGAGGAAGATCTTTTTTCGACAGTTGCGGTAACAGTAGTTAAGCCTGAGAATGGCAGTGCCCGGGGGAGCCTTCCCCTTTCCCACTGAATTTTTTTTAAGTCTCTAACTTTCATCCTGGCTAAACCCCCCTGCCTCCCTCCCGTCCCTTACGATGGGGTCCGGATCTGCCACTTTAGCCGTGAAAAGCACAATCGAAATGACGAAAGACTTCGGATTACTGTATTTGACAATTAAAGACTGATTGTCATAACATTTTCGGCGTTCTGTCAATCAAAGTTGTGTGTTTTTTGGATCATTCCCAGCAGCAGAAGGTAAACGAGAGTGCTTGATAAATAAGTCGTCAAATTAACCACATTTCAGCTGATCTATAATGTACGATAAAGCTTTTCAGGGTAATTGGGTGTGAGGAATTTCTTATAAAGAACGTTTTCTTGTTCCAGGAACGATCCGACAAAAAATTACCGGAGGGGAAACAAGTGATAAAGGGCTTTCAGTGAATTATTGTTTACACGACTATAGTTTCGTCTACAGATTTTGACTTAAAAAAAATTAAAACAACTTAACATGACTTAAAGATTGGGTTAATAAAGGTGACTGTAATTTGATCAATGAGCAGCAAATTGAAAAAAATCTCTTTCAAATATATTAAGGACGATTTGTGAGTACTGGAAACACAATGACGTCTGTATGAACCCAACAGAGGTCAGTATGTACAATGCACTCCCCTATGATTTTTGTTCTCGTTACTGTCGTTACTGTGTGTTTGAACAAACTGAAAATTGTCTTGCTTCATAGTACAGTCAGCAAAGTAAAAATGATTTCTCAGGGCACTCGTATCAAAAAAGCAAAATAACCAACGTAGTTTTCACCATTAAATCGCGGTAAGCCAACCAGTTAAACTATTAAAACATTCTTGACGATGATAAGATCGTGCAACTAAAGCATATCGTACTTATCCATCAAAACTGAATGCATTTTCAAGTTATCTCACCTTAAATCGATGTTATCAGAAGAGAATGAAGATATTCCGTAAAACAAATTCACTCTTACGCGTATCTTATTCCATCAGGTTTGGTAAACGTTTGACAGCGTAGTTCACAGGCGCCAAATTTATGTAGATATCGGCAGATAAAACTGATGCCACAATAACATATCGCTTGCAGAATTAAGGTGTGATAAAGGCTCAAGTTGATGAGTTAAGAAATAAGGATGTTAAGATATAATAAAATATGCTTCTTATCTCATTATCCATCTGATGTTCTGGAGTAAATTTCTCAATAAGATAAAAAGTTGTCAAACAACAAATGTGGGAAAATGAACTGACACTGGCGCGCGTGAAAGTCCACGTTTAAACAGCTGAAAATGGAAATCAGTTATTTTACATCGCAGAATAGGAAAAAAATAATTCACCTCTCATTGCAAGTTGAGATTTAGTTATATATCAGTTCAGGGCAACTTGTCATTGTACATTATTACGTGCCGGGAAGAGAAGCGGTCAAGGCGGAAAAGCAACCGCAGAATGCTAACAAGGCGCAGATTGCATTTTGGAATTTGTGCCGGAATGGACGTAAGCTGTAGTTTTATTGACATGCTTCCGTGAAAACATAATTATTGACTTATCAAAAAGTAAGAATAAGCAGGGATACAAATGGATCCGTGATGAAACTTAAATAACGAACCGCAAGTTACGTGTACCGCAATAATAAAGTTCTCTCTGCGCTGTATACATTTTCTTTGATTCGTTCTTTGGGGATCTAATTTGAAGACAGTCGTTTTCTTGAGTTTCTCATGTCCAGGTCCATGTTAATGTTCTTTGCATGACCTTTCTATTTTAATAGTGAGCAATTAATCACTACTTGGGATTAACATGCAATGAAAATGTATTAAACATCTTGAAAACGCGGGAGGTACTTTTATAGAAGAAGGGAAGCGAAAACGGCGTGGCAAACGGCGCCACTTCATTAGAAAGCTCATTATGGATCAAGAATGGGGGACCTTTCTCCCCTTCTAAAATACTCCTATCTTATCTTATCCGCAACTCGATTCCCTGTAACATGAGAACTTCTCGCTAACTCAGATCAGAGAGGTTTTGAACTTAGTACTCCCATAGTGTCCTGTGAGGGTTCGAGTTACTGTTCATCGGTTCCTGATGTGCCGTCAACTTGATATTTGCCGCACTCACTGTCACAAGTTTATATGCAGTCTGTTTATATGCAGTCTGTTTATATTTGAAATTTGCTCCTTTGTTTATTCATGCAGTGAAGAGGGACCGGGGTGTAACCCGAGAGAAAAACAATCCATCGGGAGTCGGAGAATAGGGGGCCGGCTAAACCGGCCGGGCAGTGTTATTTGTAAAACGCCAGAAAGCGGGAGAAACGACACAAAATTGCGTCCAACAAAAGAAGAATAGGGATGATATCTGTTTACAAACATTCTTTTTGTTATTCAAATGTGCCAGCCACAAAAGAACCCTTTTGTTTCGGCAGCCAATAAGGCTCTGGTTGGCACATTAATAACAATTGGTGACGTCATTGATATCTTCCCTATAGGGCGGGATCGGTCATAGCCTGCGTGAGGGGGAGATTCAGGCGCGCGAGAACGCAAGGGTGCGCGAGGAAGGGGCCGGGAAGGAGGTTCGAACGCCTGCCACGCAGGCTCCAGCGGTCAAGGAAGGGCTTGGGAGCCTGAATTAATGGGAACGGGAATCGGAGATAAAAAACCCACTGCTCCCTCTCTACGCCCTCCCCGCTACCCCGCTCCCTTTCTGGCTCCACTCCAATCCATTCTCGGTATGAAAGAGCCTTATTCGCCAAAAAAATATTGCTAACCTTTGTTACACTTATGTCTGGATGAAACAAGCTCATTAAAACAGGATTATTTATCATCGGATTGGCTTTGAAATGAGTTCGGCTAAAAGGTTAATCTGTCTAATCGTCAATTACTTAATGTACTTTCTTCTGAAAGTTATTACGAATATTTTAAGTTGATTTTTTTCCACACTTCACACACAAATATGTCGCTACCGACATCTTGGCTCAAAAACAAAAACAAACAATTGATATCTTAGTTTGATTTATGACTTAATAGCATACTGCTTCAAGATATTTATGGCACACACGTGTAATTTTATCGATTGCGTACTCGTTTCATCTGCCACAAAAACATCAATTTTTCTCATCCGTTTCTGTTCTTTCACGACGTTAAAAAGACATTTACGGGAGACGACTCTTTTGGGCTCAGTAATACCATAATGAATCGGCCGGCTATTTTGTCAACCGCAGGGATAAACCTGAATAGTGACTAGACATAAGCGATAAGATAATTTCTCTAAACTGTTTTTATAAATGCCTTGCATACATTTCTGAAATGTGTCGCATCAACCTATCATCCCGACATGTAAACTTATATATAAGGGGTATCGGTTGAATCTATCGGAACGGCGCAAAATCGATCGCCTCTGAACAATTCGCGGTTTTTAGTTGACTAGATTAACCGGTAGATATATATATTGACCCTCTTTTCAGAGTTCTGTTTCTTTTGAAATGGAACAATTGCTCCATTTTATGTATAATCCATTGTGTGCACATAGTTTTCCAGCCTCATCTCTTCGGTCATGAGAGGAGACTTGAATGGGTTGCACTTCGACTGACTTCGAGTCGGGTAATATGGTAATTAACGGTTCAAGGGAGTCTGTGAACGAAACTCTCAAGTGCGTCCTTTTAAATGAAATCTAATGAGTGGTAATTTTGTTTTGTGCTCACAAAAAGAGACTAGGGAATTTTTGTTTCCATTTTTTAAGCGATTAGTACACTGCCATTGTTTGGGTTAACCAGCTTAGTTAATCCATTAGGTTCCGAGTGGAACATGACAAAGGGCGTCAAGCGGTAAGCTTAGCTCCTCGAGTATTTCTGGGCCGGGTTGTTCAAAGCACGATTAAGTTAACCAAGGCGGATTAGCGTAAATTATGTATCCAATTAAATAACCCATTAACGGATATTTTTTCAAAGTATTTCTGCCCTTTAGTTTCGACTTTGACGTGTCTTCACATGAAGCTTAAAATTAACTTTTGAAAACATTCTTCGCAAGGGAAATGAAATCCTCGCCGGTTAACTTTTAATCCTGGTTAGCATTAATGTAAATACCTTATATTTTATCTTTCAATTCACTTATTTTTTTGTGTCCCCTATTAGTAGAAGGAATTATTCCTTCAGCTAGTCTTTTTTTTTTTACTTTGACACAGAAATAAAGTTATCATCATCATCATCATTAATCGGCTTTCGAACAACTGGGCCCAGAAATCTATACAGTACAAGACATTGGCCTGACATGACCCGCACAGATTGCGTCATCGTCATCGTAGCTGCAGAGTTGTCCAGTATTGTCTTTCTCACCACAGGCTTACTTTCAAAATGACGGTTCGACTCGCTCAGAAGCAGAGAAAAGTTCTCTCTCTATTTGGGTTCTAACTATGCTTCTGGCTTTAAATCAAGAATCACCTGTGCCCGGGCTTTTACGCGGCAATGACGATGAGACAACCGTTATTAAAATTTGTGTTTTGGTCTCCATGTATGTACAGAGTGATGGCAGTGTGGGGGGTGAGCACTAGAAAATAGTCTATTAGCTTCTATTTATAGGGTCTCCTGACCGCAAGTACAATAAAATACTCTGTTAAGAAAAAAAGGACTAACATATAATTATAATAAATCCAAAATGTAGCATATAGAGCGGTTTTCAATTGATTGCTTAAGGTGGCTCGATATAGTATTTTGGTTTCCCTGTATAGTATATTTGGAGGCAAAACAATTTGAGTTATACTTTGCGGATCGTCATCACATTTTACCCCGAAATCAAGATAATATTACAGTATTAATTTGCCATACATGTATTGAGGTTGACGTTGCCATGGCAACGCCATTCGGCTTTTAAGTAAGGCCTCAAAACAGACATATCTTCAATTATCCTTAAAATTCCACGGTGAATTCTGTTTAAATTTTGCATACGGCCTTCGACCCGTGTGTTCTACTCGAGTACCAACTTTAAAAAAAATCTGTCAGAAATTTTAAAGAAAAAACGCGTTTTTTTAGAATTCGTTGGTAATTTTTTTCTCTGTTGACAGAATTTTTTGAAAATCGCGTAAAACGCACTTTGGATAGAACTTGTCAACATGCAAAAAATGAAAAAAAATTACCGAGCGGAAGCGGAAGTGTGGACTTCGAAAGTTTCAAATTTCTGAAAATTTTGACACGACAAGATCGGCAATTACGCATGCGTGGCAGTTGTCACGCCACTCCTCCACGCGGATTTTGTGGTCGATTTGCGGATGTTATTCTTGTTTATTCATTTGTAGACAAATCTCTTTCGCGCTGTGCAGCTTTTTGTGAGATAGAAACTGTTATCTTTTGGATGAATCGTGTCTAGTAATGGCTGGTACATCACTTGCCTTCGAAATGATTAACAATTCTGGCTAAAATCGCTGGATGCTTTGTTCCTCGTGGTGTGGATGGAATCGCTGAGTCATCGCTGCTGTCGGCGCTCTGCTCAAAATTGCGAGCCTCTCTAGAGACGCTGTAAGTCCTGGTAGGACAGGCCACTTTCTGCAATTTTTTGTAGGAGGCTTTGCTTTACTAGCCCATTATTACTCTGAGAAAAGATGTTATCCCTGAAATTGCACACGCTGGAAGCGTTCGTCTAAAAATACCATGTCTTCGAAAGCGAAGGAGGCGGGATTTACATTGCCGTTGTTTACAACGACGGGGATTGAAATAATAATAAATACGCGATGGAGAGCAAAGACATCTTCCAAAGCATCATGTGCTAAAAAGCTCTTCATTAAAAACAGATTTTAAAACCGATGGAAGATTGCTTCTACAGGGCTTTCCTCCCGGATTGAGCGATTCGGGTGTTTTGACAAGGTGAAGACTGTCGGCGAATAGAATTTTTCATGGATGAAAGTGTTTCTTTGAACTCATGCTTAACTGATAGGAGCCTCTGCGGAGGAGAGAGCCTAAGACAGCGTAGCAATGTGGGAGTGTCAAAACAAAAGAATTGTGGCCGATCAAAACACTGTGGCAATTTGCGATAGCATTACTGGAGAGAAAAGTGGTGAAATCGCTCAGATGAACAGTATGCATTGGAACGTTTTCTTTGAGCAAAGTTTTCTGGCCATTTATCGATTCCACTGACAGTTTGTTAAATCGAGAAGCGTAGTAGCTGATGTTGCATTTTGGGAAAATGCACATAGTAATTGTAAGTGTTTACCTGTTTAGTTATAGCTGCTATTTTATCTAAAGAAGTTGTCTCCGTGTCAAAAACTACAAATTGATAATCACTGTAGCCGTGTTGTTGTGTCTTTTCTTGAACGCCAGATCGAAGATTTCCTTATTTTCTCCTTTGAGTATTTCTGGTTTGCTGCTTTATTAAAAGCCATACAAAGTCTGCTTCCTTTTTGCTTTTTATTTCCTCTGGTGGTTCGTAGCTGGATAACCCTTTTTTGTGCATTTTCTTATCTAATTGACGACGAGAATCGACCACAAATGTCATGCAGTGGGTGGGAACTTCGTCGCGCACACGCTCTGTTGCTGTTTGTTCTTATTAGAAGATGAACTGTCTTTCCCAACACATTCTGCATTACTCTTTTAATAGAGTTTAGATTAAGAAAATACACTGCCCCTAAAAACAGCCCAAAATAAACTCTCTCGTATTCAGAGGAAAATTGCGTCCATGCGGGGCTGAGTTGTCGATCGCGAAACCATTCTTCACTGCATTCTTGTCAGGGAACTTTAACCGCCCTATTTTCTTTTTCTCGGTAAATCACATTACCACCAAAGAAAGAAGAATGTAAACCTAGCTTGCATACACGCGAAAAACACAGTCAACCAGGCCGGCGCAAAAATAAAATTGCGAAAGGAGTGTTGCGGCCATGTTTGTTTATCTTTTTTCTTGCATGACTCAAATTTTTAAAAGTCCGCGGGTAAATTAGAACCCAATCTGCGCGCGCCAAAAAAAACTATATCGAGCCACCTTAAATTTGGCTTTGCATTGCTTTATGATTGGCTAAAAAATCTCGAGCCACTTTCTTAACCAATCAGAAGAAAAACCAAAACCAATTGTGGCTTGCCCGCACGCGGGTTCATGTATTTGCTATGAGTTCTGATTGGCCAGAGTAATTACTGTGGTTCTCAACTGCGCTCTAGTAGAGCAGTTTTCATTTGAGTGTGGTAAAACCAAAACCAAAGTAATTACTCTGACCAATCACAGCAGTCGTAAACAATCCAGTGAACCAATCAGAGCTCGAAGCAATTGCATGTCGGCGGCGCCAAGCGCGGGAAAACGCGTGTGAGCAAGTCACGATTGGTTTTGGTTTTACTTCTGATTGGTCGAGAAAGTGGCGCGAGATTTTTTCGCCAATCACAAAGCGTAGCAATGAAAAACCAAAGCAATTGTGTAATTACTTTTCACACTCAATTGAAAATTGCTCTAATAAAAACTAATCAGTCTTAGCTTTATAAGCATCGCTGCCCAGTTTGCCAAAGGATTTTCTCACACCGAGTCGTAGACATCTGTCAGAGTTTGGGCGCCACAAAACATGCTCCCAGGTACAAAAGCGCACAATGAGCATTTGGGAACCAGAGTTAAGCACTGCCATGTACACGTACCACAAACTATTTATTTAAAATCAAAATTAATAGAGGAGTTTGTCTACGAAGTAGTTAACTGGAAAGTAATGCTTGGAAAGCTGAAACTGACAAGTTGTACAATCACGGACAACAAGATCTAGATGCTTCTTGTTATCTTAGGACCTCTTCAAACACTTAACAAAGGTTATTAATTAAAGTATTTTTCATCCCGTTTGCATGAACAGTAACAACTGAAAGAAAAATCACACGTCTTGAATTGAGTTTTTATTATTAAATGGAGGATGTCTATACAATTTTCCTCATTCTTACAGATGTTTCTAGGTGGGACCGGAGTGCCGTAAAAACTTCCATTTATTGACACGGGTTATAACTCATTTACTTAACCCTTTCACTCCCAGAGTCAATTATGAAGACATGAAGCGTAGTTCTAACTTAAGAGTCTGTTGACGAAACCTCTTCGGCAGTACTTTTGCATGGTACCATTTGTTCTAACTTTTGAGTCTGTTGACGAAATCCTATGGTGTGACAAATCAAATGAAACCTCTTCAGCAGTACTTTCGCATGGTACCATTTGTTTTTCCATATTTTACCAAATGAAATTTGGGATTTGTCTTGAATTTTGATTTTTGGCACTCTTGGGAGTTTATTAAAGGGTTAAAGTGCATCAAATATTATGCACTCGAACAACATCCATTTGCCTAAACTTAGATTTGCACATGTTACATGTATTTTCACTGTCTTTCTGTTGTGTTACATTCAGTAGACACAATCGACACATTATATGTTGACATGGTAGGTGAAAGATAGACTCCATGGATAGATCCTTTTCACATGACACACATAGTACAGTTGATTTCTTCTTGATGTTTTTTCTCAGAGTTTCAGATGCCTGTGGTGCCATCCTTTTCCGTCTTTCTTTTAAATCTGATGGATGAGAATATTTTAATACTTTGCACATGCCACCGAGGCTATGTGCATCATTAAAGTGCATCAAATATTATGCACTCGAACAACATCCATTTGCCTAAACTTAGATTTGCACATGTTACATGTATTTTCACTGTCTTTCTGTTGTGTTACATTCAGTAGACACAATCGACACATTATATGTTGACATGGTAGGTGAAAGATAGACTCCATGGATAGATCCTTTTCACATGACACACATAGTACAGTTGATTTCTTCTTGATGTGTTTTCTCAGAGTTTCAGATGCCTGTGGTGCCATCCTTTTCCGTCTTTCTTTTAAATCTGATGGATGAGAATATTTTAATACTTTGCACATGCCACCGAGGCTAGGTGAACACATGGGCAACATGCGGCTGACACAGGCAGCGCTTAGCTACAGTTTCTGTATCATTAAATAACTAGGTATTTCCTACTCTCCCTGTGTGGGATGCTAGTACATCACAGGGTTCCCATCCCCCAGAAGTTTGTTAGGCTTCCCTAACAGTTCACCACTACCCGTTTATAAACCCGGGTAAAGAGAGAAGTACAATGTCAGAGACCAGGCTAAAACCAACAACTTTAAAGTGCCTATCACCCCTAGAAAGTTATTTTCAGAATCAACTCTATGTACATTGAATAGTTGAATGGTAAAATATTTCTTGTTTTGAACATCATGTTAGTGAGTTATAGAGATTTGAATTTACAAAATGCTAATTAGATGTAAAATATTTCTTGTTTTGAACGTCATGTTAGTGAGTTATAGAGATTTGAATTTACAAAATGCTAATTAGATGACATCAACCCGGGAATCATTTATTATACAACTACTTGTTTTCACCTCAAAGTAATACTTTTTACAAATCAACTGACTATCCACAGTCTATTTTTAGTATTTATCAAATTAATTATCCTCAAGCTGTAAATAATGGCAAATTCCCAGGTTGACGTCATCTAATTAGCATTTTGTAAATTCAAATCTCTATAACTCACAAACGCGACGTTCAAAACAAGAAATATTTTACCATTCAACTATTCAATGTAAAAAGAGTTGATTCTGACAATTATAACTTTCTAGGGGTGATAGGCACTTTAAACCCTAGCAATGATATGTGGTTTAACCCCTAATATCAAAATTTATATTCTCATTTCTCATTTCTTTCCCAGAGAAGTAGTGGGAAGATAGATAGATATCAAGAGAATTCATCTTGTGTGATCATGTCCTTGATTGATAAGGCATTGATATCACAAGGAGAAATTTGACGATGATCACTCTTAGGGCTTAAAGGTTTAACATTTGTTCATCAGAAGATGTTGCGACTGCTGTCAATAAACAAATGTTGAGCGTTGTTGAATGAAAATAGCAACAGCCTCTATTTCGTTCTACAATTTGCCACTTGTTGAACAACGACAGCCAAGTATTTACAAATTTTGAATCTTAGAAATGTTCAGGTCCTTAATTCTCATGACCTCTCTGATTGATCGAGCAAATTTGAGAATTTTGATTGTGATCACTATTGGCGCTTTTAAAAAGGGTTAACCAGATTTTATGTTAACCCTATTATCCTATAGCAGAAGCTAATCACATTCATAGTTGGCAATAAAAATCTAATTTCATAAAAATGTGCATGGTTATCAGAACTAACCTGTTTTGGATTGTGTAATGGAGGCTTGTGTGAGTGTTGATTTTCCTTGGTCATCTCTTGTTTTTCTTGTGAACATTTGAAGTCCTTGGAGCGTTTGATGTACAGCTGAATCCAGACTTTTAGAAACTGCTTCCTCGTGGCCAAGTTCTAGCAAGGCCTCTAAGACAATAACAGTAAACTCTTTAAAGACAAAAACCTGAAACTACTTGTGGCCTAACTTTCTAGGTACATGTATGCACAGCTAAAGCACCTCTTCTAAACAAATGCTCAGTTACAGTTGTATGATCCCAGAGCAAGCACCTCAGTCACACTCAGTCATGGTCACAGCCACACAGAAACACTACATTTTTAACCGCCCAAAAGTGGACATCTCTCCCAAGCAGACATTCAGTTATGATCTCAGCCACATACATTGTACAAACCCTACATTTGTAAACCACCCATAAGCAAACACCTGTTCTAAGCAAAGTCACAGTCACATACAAACCCCACATTTGTAACCTCCAATACAGTGTAAGTGGGCATCTCTCCTAAGCAGACACTCAGTTACAATGCATGCATAAGCCCAGTAAGCAGTATACATGTATATTTCAGTATCTGTTCACAACAATTTTCTGCAGGAGATCTTAAGTATTTCAAGGATGGGTCAGCACCACCCTACTAAGAGCTGGTTAAAAAAAAACATGCTAACTTCGTAGCTTACTTTGACAACCCTCAGAACTCTTCCAGACAAGACAGTCCTTACTGTTGACTACTTCTGTCATCCTGCCTACCACAACAAAAATGGTACAAAACATTTTGGCAGGGCTGACTGTACCTGTATGTTTTGATGCATGTAGATTAGAATTAACTTTCTGGGGACATTTTACACCACTTGGTTCCTGTGTACATGTGCTTCCAAGTTCCGTTCTGCCATGACTGACACTCCTGTAAGGTTCTCCTAGTGATGCTCTGACATTCATTTTCAATAGGGAACCATTGTTTTGATTACAATCTCCTGACAAGTTGTTATCTCTTCCAACTGTTCTCCCATAACCAGATGTATTTACACCTGATGTCAACAGGAACTTATCAATTCTAACTTTCAGTGCACTGTTGGGTATTGGTTTACAAGTGTCTGAGAATATTTTCCCAGTAAATGGATCAGATGGCAATCGCCCCCATGTTCTCTCCAATGTAATGTGCTTTTCAAGTGTTGCTGTGTCAACATTATGGCCAGATGGCAACAACAAAGGTACCATCATAATTTCACATGTGATTGGATCAATGAAGTCTTCTGGAATAGAATCACTGCTACAGTTTGACGCAGGCAGACGCTTAGATCCCTTGCCAGTTTTGCTATGTTTCTCACTGTTACAAGTGGCCTTTAAATTTTCTCCAGAATGAATTCTGTCTTGAATACCTAAAGCATATTCTAAAATTTCTGGTTTGCAGTGAGCTGATGGTTGTCCCCAAATTTCAACTTTCCCAATAGCAGGAACAGATGACCCACTAAGTCTTGCAATTTTCATTGCCACATGGGTAACCTTTTGCAGAGAGTAAAGTCTGTGAAATTCACTGTGTAGAATGTCTGACATCCCTACAGGATAAAGGCCCTGGACTGGACTCCTCTCCTGGAACATTTGGTTATGAATATGAAATGTTCTGCCTTCATTGTCGTTCAACCAAGCAACTTGAGTGAAGAACTGAGAGTGTTCATTTTTTACTGTAGTAGGTGTTAAGTCAATCTCATAACTGTGGTTAAGAATGGATGTGTCTTTTATTGAAGTGCTGGAGGCAGTACCTTGTTGGCTAATGTCTACCTTGATAGAAAAGAAAGATGTTTAGGAATGGTCAGTTTAGTAGTCAGGGATGTAGCTAAGATATCCAACAAGTGAAATTTTGTTCATCACAGGCAGAGAATTTTGGTAAAAAAGACAGATTCCAGGCGGAAAAATCGAGAAAACTCAGTCTTCAGCTCAGGTGGTTACTCCTGCCTATTATTTACATCTCTGGTACAGTGTAGTACAAGGACCCATTCACACCAACACTAAAACATGTTTGAATGCTGTTCAGTTAAACAGGTTTAGAAAAATATTTCCATAATCATTGAACTAACAAGCTGGCACCATAAAGCAAGATTCTGGAACCTGTTTGGCTTCTTTTAACAATTTCTGACCATTACACTCATCAGTTGTATGTGGGAGTCTGGCTAACTGCAGAATACCCGGCCACTCGAGAACACTTCTGGAAACAGTGGCTACGTGGCTACTTACCCCGTAGCTTCGTAGCCATGTAGCTGCGTAGCCACCATCCCCTGGAATAGACATACAATATGTTTATTTCTAGTTCTTAAAACATGGAAAAAGAACAAGCGTGGGGAAAGAATGACTGCGTAGCCACGTATCCAGCTTTTTCCAGGGTATACATGTAGCTTCAAAGTGGCCCGGTATTCTGCAGTTACTCCAGCATCGCACCAGTGTCGGGAAGGTCGTCAGTTTCATTCAGGGGTAGCCTGTTCCAGGCGTTCAGATAGTGGGAAGTGACGGAAAGGAAAAATTGCAAGCGAAGAGAAAAGTGAGTAAACTATTGGGATGTTCCAAAAATTTTCCGCACCTGGGGATGGAAGGATAGATTTCCGTCAGATTCTGACAAGTTTTAACTTCAATTTTAATGATTCTGATAGGACTGATTTGTTTAATCCTTAATTTCCTAAAGGCCCTATTCAGACAGGTAGTTGATATTTCCGACAGCTCATGTACATGTATTTTATTTTCATATTGCACATTCCTATAGCCTTGTTTCTTTTTAAAAAAAATTCCTTACCCCTCACTTACATGTAGCACGCAAATTGCAGATTCCGACAGGGCCCATTTGGACAATACCAAAATATACCCTCAATGGGGGGGTGGGGGGGGGGGATAAAAAATGGAACGACCCAATTTCCCCTCCATCAGCACATACAATATTTTTCCTCCACATGCGCGCCATCCTTCACTGGAACAGGCTAAGTCAGGGGCTACGATTATTTTCTAAAAGTAACCATGCTTGGGAAAAGGTCTGAATACCCCCGAATTACAGTTTATTAACCCTACCTTGTCGACAGAGTCCGGAAGAGTTTCACGTTTAGTTCTTTTCTTTTTACTAACAGAGAACTGCGCAGCTTTCTGGTTAAGACTGTCTCTTTTCCTAGAAGAAACATCTTTTGTTGCTATTCCCGCCACCAGAATTGCTATGCCTGATGAAATCTGTGAGCCTACTTTGGGTTTAATAATCATGGACTCCACGTGAACTGGAAATGGTAGCTGGAAGAGCAAGAGAGCTGGAGGTTTGATAAAATGAGCGGCAAGAAAACCTCGGGAACGCTCTCTGAAATCCATACTGACAAGGTTAGTGACAGAGTATCCGTCTGAAGTAACCACGTCGCAATCCACTTTTGTTTCGAAGAAAGGATGAATAAAATTTACAAGCATTTTGGCTTCAAAACTTGAAGCAAAGAGTGCTACACGGTCGGTATGTACTTCATGTAAGAATACTTATAATGTTTGACCATAACTGCGTAACCAGGCCTTATTTCTGCTTTGCAGCCGGGCCAAATTGAATTCCAAGATGGCGACAAAGAAGAACATCTGGGAGATAGAAGAAATAGTGAATATTATTCTTCGTTTTCTTCCAGGAAGATACATAGCAATAGCTGCACAAGTTTGTCGTCTTTGGCGGGAGACAGTAGAAAGGATTCGAAGATCAAGGAGGGAATGCGTTGTATATTTATCTCCAAGGGATTCAAACTTTTCCGATTTTTCGAAAGAATTGCTAGACTCAGTAGACTTCATGAAAAAACAACATGTTGAACCTCGAGCTGTACTGCTTTTCTCAGGAGCTCGAGCTTTTCCTTCATGGAGTACAACTTTTATTAAAGGCTTTTTGCAGTCAATACAAAACTGTCTCCCGGTGAACTGTCCGTTGATCGGTTGTTCTGGTTATGGAGTGATCGGTTCTGGTCAGTCGGATTCCAGCCAGCTTGCAGCATACTCAGAAGGCTTATCACTCATGATGTTTCCTCGCTGTGATGGACTTGAAATTCGTGATTTTTATGTGCCTCTCCGAAAAAAGTACAAGAAGATTAGCGGAGTTAAATCGTTTCTTCCTGACATGAGTCTCCCCGTGAAGTTAGTTATAGTGTTGGCTAATCCGGAAACCGCTCATCCACTATCAGTTGGGAAGCTTACTAATTTGACCTTAGCTTTGAGATCAAAGTATGGCGAAGATGTAAGTTAGTAGGATTACTTACATTACTCAATAAATTTTACTAAATTTATTGAGAGTGACTCTTTATCATATTTTTAATTTTTTAGATTCTACAGTTTCTTAGGTATATTGTTAGTTTTTTAGTTTCTAAAGTTTCTTAGATTGAATCTGTGGTTTTAGAAATAACTTTGTAAAGCGCCTCGAGCAAATAGTGGATGTGTGCGCCATATAAATGAACTATTTTTATTATTATTATTGATTACTTATTGAGCTTCCGACACAGAAATGCAGGGAATTTAGCTGAGCAAGCCAAGGATCAAAAATTAAAAATTCCAATAATAATAGATAGGACACACCAGGAATGAAGTGTATTAGAGAAGTGTTTTAAATTATATCAAACCATCATTATCATTATCACCATCAACAGCATCACCATCATCATCAGCATCGTCATTATCTTCATTATCATCATCATCATCATCATCTATCTAATACTATAATACACAATGGTTTCCCATCACTGTGAATGTAAATGTGTAAAAAAAAAATCGCAAAAAAGCATTTATATTCATCATCATTGTCATCATCAATCAACTCTCTGTCGTTGAAACCATATGACTTTTAGTCCCTGATTCTTGATTTTAGATCCCTCCTAGATCCTACCTTTGACAATGTTATTTTTCCTGAGATGGACAAAATAAACTTTTGGTTGCATATCTGAATTCTTCATCCCATGTTTTGGGTAACAAAAAATTAGCTGACAAACTTTTTCTAGTTTGGCTCTGCTTAATGAGTGATCAGCAATTGAAATTAAAGGCAAATAAAAAAAAGTAAAAAATAAACAGGGACTTGAGCTGTAATAAAATAATTTATTTCACCAAAATATTAAATATTTTGATGTTTTCAGGTGATGATTGTGGGTGGCTACAGTGACAGTGATCTGTTCTACAATTCAGAAGTCACATCTCGTGAAATTATTGGTCTTGTGTTAGCTGGCAATTTACAGTGCTCCTCTACAGTCGTCACAGGTAACACGAGAACAGAAGCTTTAAAGAATCTTCCTGGTGCAATCCAAATACTTGAAAACTGCGAAGTACCAAAAGATAGTTGTTTTAGTTTGATGTTTTCATGTTTTCCGTGGGGTGATGTTAATGCCGAGTGCTTGGCTTTTAGAAAAAAATTTCCTGATATACCTTTTGCAGGATTTTTTGGAAAGGCAGTGTTTGGATGTGACACGGAAAATTTGAAGGCAAGAGGACTAAAACCAGCAGACAGCGATTTCTTACACAGCAATGCAACAGTGTTATGTTTAAATTCATTGGCGTTACAATCGTAGATGACAACAGGAAATAACAGGGGTTTTACTGTTTCAATTACTGAATTTATTTGCTTTAGTTATTTCTATTCATTTGTTTTATATTTTTCATTCTTTTTGCACTGTAACAATAATTTTTTTAGAACCATGTAGTAAATTTATTTATTTATTTATTCAGGGACATCCATTTTAGCTAGGCTATTTGAAATGTCTGTTGCTATAAGTGAATCTACGAGATTTGAAAGGAATGTTGAAAAGCATATGTTCCACTTGTTGGCTTCCTTTTTCACCTTCTTTGTGTGTGTGTCTACTGTTTCTGACCTAATCTAATTTATTGCTGTTGTAAATAACTTCTATTTTCCAAGTGAGCCCCCTTGATGTCAGCGTTGTAACTCTTAGGGCAAACTTCGCCAATAAATATGTTTAAATAAAAAAAATAAAAAATTGTTATTTTTTATTTTTTATTTATTTTGTAACAAATCCATTTTGAATTTGACAAAAGGAATGCAAAGCCAGTGTTTTGTTAGCGAACATGAAAAAAAAAATGGGAAAATATGCCATCATACCTTGTGTCCCATCAGACTGCTGTCTTGTATGCAGTCAGTCTTCAGGTGGTTATAATTTTTTTTGGCGCCATCTGCCTATTATTTACATCCCTGGTAGTACTATGCACTTATTGACTGAGTGGGAGGGCCGGACGGGAAAATATTTGGCTCTAGGTCATGGTGAAGCAAGGTCCGTGCGCCATGACCGCCATTTTCCCGTCTGGCCGGACCTAACTCAGTCAATAAGTATTCTATAATATGACTGCGCTAGTAAGTAAAAGAATACTTGTGCAGTGCGAGGTCGCTTGAACTTGAGTGGTGCCGTACGGCTTCTTCCGGACTGGCCCACGTCAACCCGTCCGGCCCCGCTCACGTCACCTTGCAATTCTATTTTCTGTAGGATTGCGTCAGGGGGCTGTACGGTCATATTAGGTCATATTATAAAAGGCCCTATTCACACCAACACTTAAAGGCCCACCTTCACCCAAAATGCTGTGCGTGCCGTGATCACTTTCTGTACTGAATTTCGTGTAACACGAAATTCACGCTTGAATACATGCAACCAATCAGATCACGCGTATGAACAATGGAGCATTTCAAAAGAAAAACAAACAACTGCAACGTCTTTTGGGTGAAGGTGGGCCTTTAAATAAATAAACTGAAGTTGGTACTATAAAACAAGATTCTGGAACCTGTTAGACCAATTTCTGACTATTACACTTATCACTTGTATATGGGAGTCCTCCCTCCCAAGACAAAGCCTTGATAAACCTCACCATTTTTTTAATTAATTAATTTATTTATTACAGCTTCACTCCACTAAATTACAAATAGATAATAAATTAAATTAATCACTACTATAAAGAAAAGTTGTGGAGAAGGAGACAGCCAAAAGTGCTAATGCACCATACCAGGGATGCCCCCACTAATTAAGGTGTAAGAAAAGTATATACAAATATAAAATGAGTGTTCTAATTATCCTTAATAATCAACTACGACGAGTAGGTGTCCCTTCTTAGGAACTTCAAGCAAATCAACTGCATTCTCACACCAGGGGCCTTGAGGCAACGGTGTTGATCTTATCGGCTCTGGGTTAGGTCTAGGCCCAACCAACTGACATGGGTAGCAGCTATGAATCAGCTTTTCAACTTGTTTGTCCATATCTGGCCACCACACCTTCTCCGTCAGTCGCGATTTTGTTCGCACAACTCCTTGATCCTTGGGCCAGCTTAATAGTTTGATTCCACAGTTTCTCTGGCATAACAACTTGGATTCCTCTCATAACGAGCTGTCCCATCACCCACAGTTCATCTTTAACTGCTTTATAGCTACTTCCTTGGAGCCGACACCAATCACCAGTAGCTACGGCTTCACGAACCAATTGCAAAGTTGGGTCCAGTTCAGACTCTCTCTCAACTTGGCGGGGCAATAATGCAGCAGGTATAGCATCAGTAACTACATGTACAGTGAGAGTGTATTCTTCTGTCTGACGTCTGACACTCTTTAGGTACTTTGCCTACTGGCAGCCTGCTCAGTGCATCAGCAGCATTTTCTTTACCATGGATGTGTCTTATGGTGTACTTGAATTGCTGCATGTAAAACATCCATCTCTCTATTCTAGGGGTTGGTGGCTTTGACTGTGGACCAAGGACAGTGACAAGCGGCTTGTGATCAGTACAGATTTCAAAATCCGTGCCATAAAGGCATAGGTAGAATTTCTCGCAATCCCACTTAACCGCCAAGGCTTCTATCTCAAACTGTGAATATCTTCTCCTACGGGACTTAACTTTCGGCTAGCATAGTGTATGGGTCGGTACAGACCATCTTCTTGCTTCTGCTCCAGAACTGCCCCTATACCGATAGGGGATGCATTTGTGGATATACGGGTTTCTGCCTCTTGTTGTAAAACGCCATGACCGGTGCTTGCGTCAACCGACTCTTAATTTCCTCTAAAGTCTTTAGGGACTGTGCAATAATTATCAGGAGGTGGGGTTAGAAAATGGGCTTCAAGTAGGAAAACATTAGGTAATACCCCCCCCCCCCCTTTAAAGGACTGAATTTAGTTATTGCCCCCCCCCCCCCCTTTCTGATCAGTCAGAAATTTTGTATGACCCCCTCCCCCCCCCCCCCCTCACACTCCTTTTATATACAAATACCCAGCATTTTCTTAATATACACCCACCTGTTATTGCTACGAGGTAATGTTTGTTCCAGACGTGGATATTACAGCAATACTAAATGTTTACTTGTTGGACATCCGTATCTGGAACAAACATGACCTCGAAGCAGTGTTCAACAAAGCCATCCGATTCCACTTCTGAATCACTTCATTGCGAATCCGAGTTGCTTGCACTGGAACTCATTTCCTCCTTGACGTTCTCTTGGGTTTCTCGTGGGATGCAAGAATAATCACCACGAGCGTACTGGAGAACTCATGCAATCAGTGCCACTTTTCCTCTACTGATCTCAGGGGCGTAGCCAGGAATTTTTCAGAGGTACGCACGATCACTGTTTTCAAACACTCCCCCTACCTCCTCCCCCCACCCTCAAGTCCCAAATCTTTCATTTTTTTCACTTTTTCAGGTACGCATTTTAAACTTTTTCAGGTATGCATGTGCGTACGTGCGTACAGGTAGCTACGCCCCTGGATCTTAAGACCATGCTGGTTGAGGTACATCTTCAATCTGTTGCAATACGATTATCTACATTGTAGTGAAATTATGATTTTGGTGCAATTTTGTCTGCACTGGTTCAAATTTATTTTGAACCAGTGCAAAATATTTGCACTGGTGTATAACTATATTCTACTGTTCAAATGTTGTTGACAATCGCCCAATTTCGTTACATTAAAATTCAACTTGAAACAAAAGACAATACTACGAGGCTTAGGGGAATAAACCATATAAATCCTTATTATCATTCTCCTAAGCCTCGCAGTGATGTCTTTTGTTTCAAGTTGAATTTTAATATATCGAAATTGGGTTATTCAAATTTAAAAAGCCAGAAACGCTTTATCACAATATTCGTCTCTATATTATAGAGAAGAATAGTTAATCGTATTGCAACAGATTGAAATTGCAGTTCAGCCACAGAACAGATCATCAAGCCTTTCAGTGAGAACTATAAACATATGAAATAAAATGTTAAGCCCATCCTCCTCTTGAGTGACTTATTTTACTTTGAGCCCCCCCCCCCCCCCCCCCTATACGTGCTTTGATTTTACTTTATGCCCCCCCCCCCCCCCCCCCTCTGGTTTTCCAACCCCCCTCCCCGATAATTATTGCACAGTCCCTTAGTGACCAACGAAAGTACGAAAAAAGCCGTTACCTAAGTACCGAACCTTGAACAATACTGCACCAAGCCAAGAAAGCTCCCCAACTCTGACTGGGTCTTTCGGTGTAGGTGCTTGGACAATAGCTTCAACTTTGTGGCTAAAAACTTGCAATCCTTGTTCGGACAATGTGTTTCCGAAATACTCCATGCTTGTCACCCTTGTCTGGCACTTTTGGTAATTCAACGTTAAATCACTTTCTTCCAGTTTTCTTTAATATCACTCGGTCCAGTCTCTCGTCGTGCTCTTCCTCTGTACCTCCGACTACTCGAATGTCATCGTGAATATTATGTGTGCCTGGACAATCTTTGAGGATTTGCCAAATTTCTCTATGGCCATGTTCACAGCAAACAAGCTGAGGCCATTAGGTCCAGCGAAGGTGGTGATCCCAGGGGGGGGGGGGGGGGGTTACTCCGGATTTCAAGTGACGGGGATGATCGAATGGGGGCAAAAATCAAAACCCTAAAAAAAATCCCTGGACCAAAAATTAACCCCAACAAAATACCATGCCGAATGAATGAATTAAGTGAATTCAAGTCTTGTTGGAGACACCCCGGGACACTTTGCGGACTATTGTGTAACCGGTTTTATGATAGAGCAAATTTCAAGAGCTAAACAAATACCCAGAAGTGAGACATTACAGGAACATAATCGTGATAAAGATAAATCCCCAGTCCCGTTCACGATCACCTATAACCCAGCACTATCAAATATTCAAGAAATACTTCACAAGAAACAACCTATTCTCCATTCCACAAATCAACTGCAAAAAATATTCAAAGATGTTCCTTTCATCGCTCACCGTCGTTCACCAAACCTTCGCGACCTTTTGGTTAGAGCTAAACTAAAAAACATTAACACGACACCAAAGCCCACCTCTGGCACTTTGCGCTGCAACTCCACTTATGGATGTCTCACCTGCCCTTACATTGACAATGGTAGGACTTCGTATACTTTTAGCAACACCGGGGAAATTAGACAAAACAACATTTAACCTGTACAGTATGTGGACCCTGGACCGGCAGGACCTTGGACCGGCACTTGCACGAACATGATGTAATTTTTCTTCGGTAAATAAAATACAACGAAAAATAAAAGTATTCGATGATTTATCGATTAGTCTTCTTTAACATGAGCTATTTTTGGCTTTCCTGCTGTTGCCGAAAGCGCGAAATTCCAGTTTGTTGACAGGTACGGTCTGTTTGTCTTTCTTCATGCTTTCCATTTCAAGGGTCCGTAAACAGCATAGCTATATTTATTACGCTAGTAAATAGTTAAAACGCAATAGTAAACCTACGTTTTTTTGTCGAATAAAGTCCGAAAGAATAAGTTTTCTATTGATGAAAATGAATTCGCTGTAGCGTTTGAATGTTTCGTTTTATCGTCTTCTAAAAAATGCCAACAACTCTCGCTTGGTGGCCCCTGGTCCGGCACTAATGTCGCTTGGGAAATTTAAATGTGCTTATTGACAAGTTTTCGGCTAAAGATGACCTGTAAGTAAAATATAATTGTTAACTACAATGAATATCTTTGTTATTTAGTCGAAAATGATATTTAAGTAACGCTTAATAAAAGAGCGGGAAATACTCGGAAATGGACTGTTTTGACTGATGATGTTTTGACTGATGTCTTGAGCGCCCGCAAAATTTTCGGAATGTCTTCCCAAGAAAATTCAGCTTAAATTTATCAGGAATAATACAAATCAGTAAAATACTATTACAAGACACTTTCTCTTGTCAAATCTTGCGAAATTATCGGCATTAAGGGTTACTTTTCGTGTCCTTATACGAGTGCCGGACCTGGGGCCACAATGCCGGTCCAAGGGCCCGCGAGCAAGACCACTATTTTTCGAATTACGAGAAAAGTATTTGAGGAGGGAAGTTTTTAGGTTGAGATGTAATAGAAAACCATAAAAGCTATCTCCAGGCAAAATTTTAGCTCATGAAGTGTCGATTCAAGTAAGATATACGAAATTATGTCCTTTAGTGCCGGACAAGGGTCCACATACTGTAATTCTAGTAACCACATATATGATGGAATGTAAAAATGTAAAAAACGGTATATATGGGAAACCAAACGCACGATTCGTGAACGCTTCACAGAACACAGACAAGGGACAAACAACCCACATCACGCCAACTCCACAGCAGCAGTCCCTACACATTTCAACTTACCAGGCCACTTTTCCGCGAACATGAGACTCATCCCGCTTGAACTGCAGTCTAAGTACCCCGGGGCCGGTACTCCCTATAATGGGCTATACGGGGGTGCTCCGCCCGAAAGGGGTACCTTTTTGAGGTTGGAGGTATATGAAAGGGTAGGGATTTCACGAAGTATAGGAAAACCGTAGGGAAAACACGAGTTGAAGAATAAAAAGGTAGGGAAAACAGCCATTTAAGTATTATAAAAAGCGCCTTTCAAAATATAACAAACAGACGCACATAAAGGCTATATGAAAGGGGTACCATTTTCAGTGGAAGGTATATGAAAGGGGTACCATTTTCAATGAAAGGTATATGAAAGGGGTACCTTTTCTGTCAAAAACGGTATATGAAAGGGTAAGGGTTTCGACCTCGGGGCGGAGCATCCCCGTACAAAAATTTGTTGAGTACCCCACCCCCCCCCCCCCCCCCCCGGCTAAGTACCATCAATGCTTCCCATCGAAAAGCACGCAAGGTCTGAATACCCCTGACTGACATATGCTTTATTAACAGTCTGATAGTTTTTCGTCTTGCCCTTTTCGAATATCGAGTTTTTTTCCTGCTCTGCGTCAAGTTTATGATTGCCAAAAATCAGCATCTAATTTTGCCTTGGTTCATCACATAATTTCACAAAATTAGTTTTTGTGATGTCATCACTTAGGGTCTCTATAAAGTGCGTGCGCGTTTGTTTTCGTACCCAGGCTTCGCGCGTCAAGAATGGTATGACGTGTTTCCGGTACCTTGTTCGTCCAAAAATCGAGTCTTGTTCTCTAATCACTCTGCAGTGAAACGAGAACAAATCATTTTCACACTAAATATCACACACTAAACAGACAAAAATCAGGAATAGGCATCTCGTTTATTGATAGCTGGACTATCAATCCAATAATCGAAATAAAGAAAGAGAATGAAGGAACAAAAACCTAAAGTTCCAAACTTTAGAGACTGAAAGCAACGCCGACGTTATCGTTAACATAACCATCCTTAGCTTTGTCTGAGCGCCAACGACCATGGCGTTTAAGTAACCTATCATTAACACCTGCGTTAGCAGTAGCGCCTCCTAATCTCAAACTATGGCAAACCAAATATTTGAGTAGGAAAACCTAATTGACAAAATGCATCCAATACTACCTCCCGGGCGCGGGTATACGAGATACCCGTGCTCCTTATTAAAAGTATAAGAAGCTTTAGACCTTACAAAATGTAATGTACGAAAAGACTTTAAGTGAAATGATAAATCAATACCAGCAGCCTGGACAAATCTATTCAACAAACTAAACGGGCAAGTTATATGGCCAGTCTTGGCCAGTATAACAACATTGTCATTTCTATAATATCATTCTTGCCCTTAGCAATAAACAGCTCAACATATTTATCGTCGCAAAACTTAACATCGCAACAGCATAAATATGCTAGTTCATTAAAGCGTAAAAGCCAGCGTAACTGTCACACAAATAGCGGCAGTGCGCAAGTCAGACAAACTAGCGTTAACCGATGCATACTTCTGACATATATTAAATATCATATCGGGAATGACAGGGCTAGGGTCTTTTTTAACTATCGGTCTAGAAAGACTTCTTTTAGCCGATTCTAGAATACCTTTAACAAAAATAGACTCGCAAGGATTAAATAATCGGTAAAGGTTATGCGCCAAGCGAATACCGTACACAGCGGCTTCTAAAGCCGAGTACGATAAATTACGTTGAAGTAAGGACTCTAAATAAGTAGCAACGGACAAATAATTAGATGGAAGAGCGCTAATTTCCTTATAGCAAGCAGCCCAAACTCTAAACTTTTCAAAAGCTCTTGAATAGCGCTCAGTAGTGGAATCCGCTTTTGCTCCTAAAACAGCGTAAAGGTAAACAACTTGCCAACCGACAAAGCTCGGGATCCGTAAATCGACCCACGAATGTTGATAAAGCCCTTGCACCTGTAATAAACAAACAAAGAGAAAAATAAGTACAAAACCCACCTCTGCAATAATTGTGGCGTACCTATGTCGTAAAACAAAGGTCCCAGTGGACCAAACAAAGTCCCAGTGGACTAATATATTTCCAAAATGTAAACAAATCAATAATGAAAAACAGACAATGTGTATCGATACGTATCATAGTCCCAGTGGACTAATAAGATACTAATACTAAATGCACATCCCAGTGGAAACAATGAATGGGACAATACAACACTGTCCAAGTCCCAGTGGACTAATGAAGTTTTGGTGCCATCAAGTTTCAAAAACAATTAACACTGGAGTACTAAAATAAGACGAGCCAAAACAAGTTTCTTTGTTTGCCCCTTGAACAATTTTGGAGGAACAAAATATCCACAACAAAACTCTTAAACGCGCCGCTTTCCTGAATAAGATATGGCCAGAACACTGACGAAGGCCAGAACGAGACAATCAAAACACCACGAGACTGACAATTAAGAAAATGCATAAGGACCACAGGGAGCAGAGGAGCCAAATTTGACCTAATACACGTTCGATCTTTGAGCTTTATACGCGCCCTGTGACTTGCGTTATTCGATCTGTTGTTTGCGAGTTTTTACCCCAGCGGGACCCCAAGCGTAATCGGCGCTTTCCGGAAAGCGTAAGCTTTCCGAGCGAGGCACGAAGTGCCGAGCAACGATTTTGTGGCGCCCACAGTCAGCAATCTGCGGTTACCCAACGGAAAGCTCCGATTACGCTTGGGGTCCCGCTGGGGCGAAAAACAGACTCGTAAGCAACAGATCTGGCAACAGATCAAGATCGAACGCGTAAAGGTCAAATTTGGCTCCTCTGCTCCCTGTGATACCGGGGGAACAAGCCAACAGTTTTCCCCGACCCCAGTCAAAAGCTACAGAAACTACACTTAAACTCCCAGGTTGAAAAAACAATGAATAAAACCTAGGAACTTTAGCGTTAACAGAATTGGCAAAACAATCGACTGTAACGGGGCCCCAGATGGAATCAACCGCCCGAAAATAAGAACGTTAACACTCCAATCGTCAAAATCGACAATTTTGCTCAAATAGTCTGCAATTTCATTCTCTGAACGCAGGATCCACTCCATATCAATGATAACATAATGTTCCTTGGAAAGCGAAAAAATTTCCATTGCCAATCTGTGCAGGTGAACCTTATTTCTACTGACCAGTCTTAACAATAACTGCAACACCCTGATTATCTGTATACCACTTCACATAACTTCCCCTGAGCAAATGAACAGTCTGCAAAGCGTGTATAACACACATAAGCTCTCTCCATGAAGAACTTTGTTTCATCTCAATTGCATCCCCGTTTTAGTATGAAACTGGTTTACCGTTCATGGAGATAAAGGCAGCGCAACCGATCCCAATAGCGTCGGAATAAACAACCCGAGAAGATAAAACATGTCAGGGGAGTTCCTCCATATAGGTCTGGAATTCAAGCTATGCAACTGCTCGCGCCAAAATGTGAGTTCTTCAAGCACATCAGAGTCTAAGACTGCGTATCCCAACCTCTTCTGCATTCAATTAACTGATGCATAGTTTCGGTCATGAGCTTACAAACATCACCCATAATCAAAAAATTTGAGATAATTCTCCCCGTAACACGAGCAAGATTCCTAGCAGAGACGCTCTTACAAGACATAATTTCAAACACTTCGTCAAAAATCCCTGAAATCTTTTCCAGTGGTAAGAACATACAATTGTCAGTTCTTGAAATTCCAAAAATACCCAACCAGCAAATGCCCTGAATGGGGACCCACTGATACTTATCCTTATTGGGAACTTACTGCAAACCCGGATTTGAAAAGATCGGACCTGACAAGCGATGAGTGCTCTTCACATTTAGAAAAACTTTGGGCCCGAAAAAAATGCCATCGTCCAAATAAACAACAATGCTGATGGCCTTAGCCGAACGCCAATATCAGTTTAACTAACGGTCCTGGACTTTCTAAAAAATATATGGACCCACAGAAAGCCCAAACGGTAAAACCGTAAATTTGAAATATTTAGTAACGCTTTCGAAAACCCATGCACGCGAAACCCCAAAATTGTTGATCAGGTTAAAAATCTCAATATGACGATAGCCCGATTTAATATCAAACGAGCAAGCCCAAGCGCAAGGCCTGGCTAGCAAACACTGAAGGAACGATTAAGCATCTTCAACTTAATCTTCAACTTCTTGAAAAAACAGTTAAGTGCCAAAGATCAAATATAAGCCTTTTCTTCCCATTACGGTTGAACGGAAACTGATAGGGGATTAATAACCACCGGCGGAAAAGTACACTCCAGGGTCACCCCACGACCGAACCAACTTTAAGACTCCAGTTTGGTGACTGCACTGAAAACAAAATCAGAATTCTGCAAGGCAGACTTGTTATTTTGAAGACTAACTGATGTAGAGGAGTATAGTAAAAAGGTATCTTGTAACCTTCGTTAATAACGCTAAGGACAAATTGCCTAAACCTACCCTTAACAATGACTGATTCAGAACCTTCTAAGTAGTCCTATAACTACGTTTCAATAAGTCTCTTTCTTCAACCCCAACCGAGACTGAGAATACAAATCAACAACAAACATTGAAATACTCATCCGTTCCAAGTCTGTTCAATGCTTCACTACTTATTGACGGTAGCGTTGGACGTGCTTGGCAAGGCTCTGTTGCTGTAAAGGCGACTGTAGTTTGGGCAAAATGGCGAGTTTGCCAAATGCCCGAGCTGCCCACAGGTGAAACATCTGTCGGAAGGTTAACTGACTGTCTGTTCCGAAATGACTGTGGCCGAAATGGCTGCTGAGGAAATTGTTGGGGACCAAAAGACTGCGAAGCAGAGCGATGTAAAGAACTCCCAGCGGCCAAAGATGCCTCTTGAGGGAATTTACGGTTCTGAACAGTCCTGCGATTCTGCTTACCAACACGAAGCTTGGTAAGCGCCCTTCTTTCAGCAGACCGAAGTTTCTTCTCATCTTCCGAATCGTCAGCTAACTCGTCTGATTCGTATTCTACGACCACCGTTCAGCCTGCCGCCGGACTCTTGTCTGCAAACCGTATAACTTTGTTGCGTTTATTCAGCAAAGTTCTACATGTAGCGTTCTCCAGAGCCTTATTATTAACTGCGGCCAAATTGTCCTCCAGCAGATGATTGGAAGCCGAGTCAATAGAGTCTATCAAATTCGAGTTGAACTGAAATTGTAACTTATTTCCTTTAAACCGAAAACTGCTGGAAGCCTTCGCCTCAGTCTTTAGTTTCTTGATTTGAAATTTTGTCGCAAGTTCCTTCTGTTCGAGACCCGCTTGAAGTCTGAAAACTTCTTGTCGAGCTTCGAATCGAGTAGACGGGAAACTAAACTCAACGTTTCTTCGCCGGAAAGGCCACTCTGAGTAGGTTCATCAAGATTAACGATTGATGGTAAACGATCACTGCCCGTTTTATCCATTTGACAGAAACGTAGCGAGAGATGCCGTCGAGTGATCTTGAAAACTGCGAAAATACCTTATATACCTAATAACAAATAGTCACGCACGCTGTAATACCGACACATTCGTACAAGCACCAAAAAAAAAAAACGTGCATTCCTTAACGTGAGAAATACATTTTTCCTGCTCTGCGTCAAGTTTATGATTGCGTTATCCTAACTTCGAACGCAACAATCTGATAGAGTTTCACGTTTAGTTCGTTTCTTCTTACTAACAGAGAACTGCGCAGCTTTCT
Source organism: Dendrophyllia cribrosa (assembly GCA_024195265.1). Classification (NCBI taxonomy): domain Eukaryota; kingdom Metazoa; phylum Cnidaria; class Anthozoa; order Scleractinia; family Dendrophylliidae; genus Dendrophyllia; species Dendrophyllia cribrosa. The sequence goes on from JAJLRJ010000001.1 coordinate 58,576,990, forward strand.
GGTTAAGACTGTCTCTTTTCCTAGAAGAAACATCTTTTGTTGCTATTCCCGCCACCAGAATAGGTGGTTTGCAATCAATCTCTAGAGACATAGATAACAATAGTGAAACGAACAAATGCCGGTGGACGAACAAAAGGAGCTAATGAGAGAACTATTATTGCCAGCATGGCGGCGATGACGTAACATGTAAACCACCTATTTGCTATGCCTGATGTAATCTGCGAGCCTACTTTGGGTTTAATAATCATGGACTCCCCCCGGGCCCCCTGGGGGGAGGGGTACTCTCGTATATATGCTATATGGGTATGTGCCGCTGTGAAGGGTATGGTTTTTAAGCAGTTTAGTCTGGGATAGTGTATAGAATTCAGAGAGTTTTGGTCTATAATAGGGTATCATTTGCCGGGAAACTAATCAGTGGTATGAAGAATTTAGTCTAGAATAGAAATTGAAACTCGAAAGAGAAAGAGACTTCCCTAAACGGAAATAAAATCATCGCGGCAACATTGTTGACAGATGGTTTTCATTAAAAACACTAACAGTGATACAATTCTTAAAGTAGCAAGTCTAGGATAGGGTAGGGATTTTCGGTACATTTTTTGACAGTTGCGTTCAAACTCACTGATGAAGAGGCAGCAGCCTCGAAACGTCTGAGAAACTAAATATTAGCGCTATAATTTAAAAGATTTTTAAGTCTACATTCACGATAACGCGCTGCACAGATGTATGCGCATTTTATATGCATCTTTTGATTAGGGATTTTCGGTGTCCAGTCTAGTATAGCTGAGTATAGGGTTGCAAAATCAGCTGAACATGGTCTGGTAAAGGGTTTTAGAGTCCCGGCAGCACACCCCTACCCAAAAATATACAGAGTCCCCCCCCCCCCTCCCGGGGCATGGACTTCACGTGAACTGCAAATGGTAGCTGGAAGAGCAAGAGAGCTGGAGGTTTGATAAAATGAGCGGCAAGAAAACCTCGGGAACACTCTCTGAAATCCATACTGACAAGCTAGCAATAGAGTATCCGTCTGAAGTAATCCACGTCGCAATCCACTTTTGTTTCGAAGAAAGGATGAAGAAAATTTACAAGTATTTTGGCTTCAAAATTTGAAGCAAAGAGTGCTACATAGTCGGTATGTCATCATCATCATCATCATCAATCTTTATTTATACACGAAATCGTTTCATATTTACATGTACTTCATGTAAGCATACCTATAATGTTTGAAAATAAATGCGTAACCAGGCCTTACTATATTTCTGCTTTGCAGCCGGGCCAAATTGAATTCCAAGATGGCGACTAAGGAGAACATCTGGGAGATAGAAGAAATAGTGGATATTATTCTTCGTTTTCTTCCAGGAAGATACATAGCAATAGCTGCACAAGTTTGTCGTCTCTGGCGCGAGACAGTAGAAAGGATTCGAAGATCAAGGAGAGAATGCGTTGCATATTTATCTCCAAGGGATTCAAACTTTTCCGAATTTTCGAAAGACGTGCTAGACTTCATGAAACGACAACTTGTTGAACCTCGAGCTGTACTACTCTTCTCAGGAGCTTTTCCTTCATCGAGTACAACTTTTATTAAAGGCTTTTTGCAGTCAATACAAAACTGTCTCCCGGTGAACTGTCCGTTGATCGGTTGTACTGGTCATGGAGTGATCGGTTCTGGTGAGTCGGATTCCAGCCAGCTTGCATCATACTCAGAAGGCTTATCACTCATGATGTTTCCTCGCTGTGATGGACTTGAAATTCGTGATTTTTATGTGCCTCTCCGAAACAAGTACAAGAAGATTAGCGGAGTTAAATCGTTTCTTCCTGACATGAGTCTCCCTGTGAAGTTAGTCATAGTGTTGGCTCATCCACTATCGCTTGGGAAGCTTACTCATTTGACCTTAGCTTTGAGATCAAAGTATGGCGAAGATGTAAGTTAGTAGGATTACTTACTAGTAGTAATTGGAAATTAGGGGAGTGCGTTCGACAGGGTGGGGTGATGGTACTAGGGGGTGAGGAAGTGGGAGGTGGAGGTGAGGGCCAATAGGCGTTGTTTTTTTTTTTTTTGGGGGGGGGGGGTCACGGAGTGGCAGTTATCAAGGCTGTGCCCCAATAGTTATCATAGGTAGCCCGAAAAGAGTGCGACTATAAAATTTAGGGTGCCCCTCAGTTAAGTTATGACTGTGCAAAAACTAAGTTTGCTGACTCGAGAGAAATTAGTATGTTTAGAAACTCGATAATATTCATTGTTTTCTCTCAAAATGACAATTTTATTTGCCATATGATCGCGACATTAATTCTATTTTAGCGCGCGCTAATACAGTTGCTTTCGCTATATAGCAGGGCACCCCTAAAAGTAACCAAAGCCAACGAGCAGCGAGCAACGAGCTGATGCGAGCGAAAGCGAAAGATGAAGGCGTTACCACTTGAGTACGTGCGTTAAAGCGAGGCTAATTGCTATTTGCAAGGCTAATTACGCATCATCAAAGCACAATTGTCGCGCATCATCAATTGCGCATGAAATCGAGGCGAGTGGTCAGCCAGTCCAAACCCTGAAATCGCATGGCATCCAGCCCAATTCCTCCCACAATCCCCTGTGCCCAGACCGATACCCCACCAGATTAGGTAGCGTTCTCCTATCGTCGAACGCAATTAATTATTTTGCCTTGTTGCTTTAATTATTTGTAGAACTTCAGACACAGGAATGCAGGGAATTTAGCTGAGCAAACCAAAAATGAAACTTATGCAATCAGTCTTCAGAAATGAAAAATTTCAATAAAAATAGATAGGACACACCAGGAATCAAGATCATTAAAGAAGTGTTTTAAATTATTATCAAACCTTCATTATCATCATCACCATCAACAGCATCACCATCATCATCATCATCATTATTATCATCGTCATCATCATCATCATCATCATTATCATCATCATTATCATTATCATCATCGTCTTCACATTCATCATCATCCTCATCATCAATCAACTCTCTGTTGTTGGAACCATATGACTTTTAGTCACTGTTCATGATTTTAGATCCCTCCTAGATCCTACCTTTGACAGTGTTGTTTTTGCTGAGATGAACAAGATAAAGTTTTGTTTGCATATCTGAATTCTTCATCCCATGTTTGGGTAACAAAAAGTTAGCTGACAAACTTTTTTTAGTGAGTGATCAGAAATTGAAATTAAAGGCAACTGAAAAAAGTAAAAAATAAAATAAACAGGGACTTGAGCTGTAATAAAATAATTTATTTCACCAAAATATTAATTAATGTGCATTAATTTGATATTTTCAGGTGATGATTGTGGGTGGCTACAGTGACAGTTATCTGTTCTACAATTCAGAAGTCACATCACGTGAAATCATTGGTCTCGTGTTAGCTGGCAATTTACAGTGCTCCTCTACAGTTGTCACAGGTAGCACGAAAAAGGAAGCTTTAAAGAATCTTCATGGTGCAATTCAAAGACTTGAAAACTGTGAAGTACCAAAAGATAGTTGTTTCACTTTGATGTTTTCATGTTTTTCTCGGGGAAGTATGACTTATGGTTATGTTAATGCCGAGTGCTTGACTTTTAGAGAAAAATTTCCTCATCTACCTTTTGCGGGATTGTTTGGTACAGCAGCGTTTGGATGTGACACGGAAAAATTAAAGGCAAGAGGACTAAAACCAGGAGGCAGGGATTTCTTACACATCGATGCAACAGTGTTATGTTTGAATTCATTGGCTTTACAATCATAGATGACAACAGGAAATAACAGGGGTTTCACTGTTTCAATGACTGAATTTATTTGCTTTGTTTATTTCTATTCATTTGTTTTATATTTTTCGTCCTTTTTTTCACTGTAACAATTTTTTAGAACCATGTAGTAAATTTATTTATTTATTCAGGGACGTCCATTTTAACTAGGCTAGTTGAAATGGAGCCCCGACTAAACCAAATAATATTACAAGACAAACGCACACAAAAAATAAAACTACATATAGAGCGTTTTCACTCATTCGGGTGGGACTCAAATGACAAAGGCCATGGCAGCCATGTTGGTGTTCCTAAAAAAAGAAGTTACTTAAAATTCTTTTGTACGGGAACACCAATATGGCGGCTATGACGTCAAGTGAAAACGCTCTATAGTCGCTAAAATTAGTGTTTGAGATGGTGCTTAAGTTTTACCGGTATCTTAAATTCCCATAGCTCCTACAAACTGCAGATATTGTGAGGCAGGACATTATATTATATCTATTCACTGGGGATAAAAACCATTTTAGACTAAGTTTTAGTCAGTCAAGTTAATGTAACATTAAGTTGCTTAATAAATTTTAGGTTCAATTATAAACTGCAAATCCCCATGTTAATTAGGAAGATGTAATTAGGAATTACACGAGATATAGTTTGAGATCATGTAATGCTCCAACACTCTTGCCTTTTAGAAGGAAATGCTATCCTACGCTTGGCGATAGAGCATTTCAGTGACCACCACGCCAAATATTTGGAATAATCTACTGCCATCAATTTGCTCTATCACAAGCATTTTATCATTCAAAGTATCATTAAAGACCTACCTTTTAATCATTAATTTTATATTAAGTACTTTTTAAAGCGTGAATACGTGCATGTGCAATGAACGGGTTATTGGCAATGGAGACAGATATGCAAATGAGCACTCACTCGCTCCTTCCATCAGCTGTAAACTTAGTGACGTAATGCTTCGTTACGAATGCGTTTCGTAACAAGAACAGCGTGAATCCAGCGATAACAATAACTAATTTGTTGTAAACGAATATAAACAACAATAGGTTTAAAGATGTTTGGCATTTGGAGTCTTAAATGCAACATAAAATCGATCTAAAAGGATTTTCTATCGAGACACGCGTTTTGATGCGTATCTACCTTTAAATAAAATGTAGTCTTAATTGAGCATGTGTTCCTCAATGGCCTCGTGGGCTAAGGCGCCGGATTTGCACTCCGGATGCCCCGGTTCAATTCACCTCCATTACTCTTCTTTTTTTTTTCCTTGAACTGGACATTATGAAAGAGATTTCCTTTTTTTTGCGTTCGCCCGTGACTCTTCCTCTTTTTTTTACCTCAAACTGGACATTATGAAAGTGATTCATTTTTTTTTTGCGTTTGTCAAAAATCCTTGCGGTTAATTTAAAAAAATATATATCGAACGTACCGTGTCAGTGTGAAAACATAAGCTTACCGAAATATTGCGTTGCCTGTTTAGTGTTAGCATTTCTTATTCACGGGTTGGCTCTGAGGAGCCTTTGATTAGTTTTTAGTTTGATAGTATCTTGGGAATGTTTTTAAATTTTTATCTTGCTTTTATTATAGATTTTTTTAATTAGTTAAACATGATGAAATGTGTGTGCAAACATTCAAATGTAACACGCATAATATAAATTGATTTTATTATTATTTATTTATTATATATTTTGTTACAAATTTTTGGATTTCACAAAAGGAATGCAAAGCCGGTGCTTTGTTAATGAACATAAAAATAAAACAAAGGGAAAATATGCCATCATACCTTGGGTCCCATCAGACTGCTATCTTGTATGTGTTGTAGTTAATTTTTTATCTCAGTTAATTTTTGTTTTTCCATTGTTTTTGGGTATGGTAATATATGCTAATGAATTTGAAACAAAGGAAAAACAAAAATTAACTGAGATAAAAAATTAACTACAACATATGCAACCCATGGCTTAGACCTCTCTGACCTCTCCATACTAAAACGATTGAACAAGCTGATGAAAACGAAAGCTTTGAAAAGTGCTTAGAGTGGACTGGGCTCGACACTGGATCAAAAGTCGGCTCTTCAAACAAACAGTTCGTAAACTGATCATCACCACACTTATGTTCCATCGTGCGGGCGAATCCAGGAATTTCTGAAAGGGGCGAATGCCATAGGCGCGTGTGTAGGGGGTCTGGAGACATGCTCCCCGGAAATGTTCTCCGATTTTACCCTCTAAAACCCCATTTCCAGCATTCCTGAGACTCAAAAAGCGTGAAACAACTACGTATGAAGAAATTTTGTTCTTTTTATGAACCACAAGGGAGAGACATGAAAAGTCAAATGACCTGGGGTATAGCCTTATATACTGAACACAGGTTATATAGTCACGTAACACGTCCCTATGCACCATGCTGAAGTTATCTTATCAAGGACAGAAGTCCGAGGGGGGACTCCCATATAAAAATTACGGAGGTGCTCGTCGTACCTTTTAGGGGTCAAAATTTGCAGATTGGTACCGCTTAGGGTACTTAATCTAAAATGACCTCAGTTAGAATTATCACGGTACCTTTTAGGGACCTTCATACGCTAACTAACTTATTCATGGGCAAATTGGAACAACACGCAATAGAAAACGCCCCCTTCAAGCCATATGTCTGTATGGTGGAGATTTATCGATGATATTTTTATGGTGTGGACAGAAGGAGAAGATAAACTCAAAACCTTCATAAACTAAATAAATTCTATCCATCCAACAATCAAGTTTACCCACGAATATTCAAATTCTTCTAACCAGGTACTTCCCTTCCTTGACGTAAAAGTACACCTCAGTCACCTCAGCAACAACCAAATTCAGACAGATCTTCAGACGAAAAACACAGACAAGCATCGATATCTTCTTAACACTTCCTGCCACCCTACTCACACCAAACGCACTATTCCATTCAGCCTTGGCCTACGTTTACGTCGCGTCTGCTCCACTGGCATTTTCTTCAATAAACCGTGCTGCCAAGAACTTATCAACCATTTGGAACTACGAGGTTACAATCCCCGCTTTCTTAAAAAAGCTATGCGGATGTCCTGAACTACATTAGAACAAGACTTAGATTCTGTTTATTGAAGAGCGTTTTAATTGCAATTAGAGGAGTTCGAGGAAAGACATTGAAAGAAAACACTACACCAATCTCTTCGCTCTCATTCAATTTGATTGATTTTGACAAAGGAGAGTAACTATAAGAAAGTGGACAATACTAATTGAGAGCTTGTTAGGCAACATATACATTTTTATTATATAAACACCAATGAAATACCAGGTGAGCTTTCGCGCGTAAACATATTTTCACACGTGAGAATAACATGTTATCTTCACACGTGAAAAGATCACAGTTGCTACGTTGTTCTACTTTAGGACTACAAAAAATATAAAAGTGAAATGGTTTGATTTCATTGGTGTTTATATAATAAACAGAACATTACATGGCCGCTTGAAGATACGAAATTTCTCTTCTTGTGTTGAAAAATATTTCACTCGTTCGCTGCGCTCACTCGCGAAATATTTTTCAACACTCGAAGAGAAATTTCGTATCTTCGCGCGGCCATGTAATATCCTCTATATAATACTTTTATTTCACTGTATTTTTTATTTATTTGTTCTAAGGTATTTATAACATAATATATATATATATTTTTTTTTTCTTTTAGAACGTAAAGTTGTTTTTTTTACGAACTTTTAAAATTTTTATCCCAAGATTCATTTTAAAGTAATTTTATACAATGTTTCACTTTTTTAATTTATTATACATACTTTTAATGTTTTTATCCAATGATTCATTTAAATTTATATTTTATGAATAAACTTGCTCTTTTTTTTTTTAGTCAATCGCGTAAGCACTATCCCACGTCACGAAACTCTTAAACCGCGACCACAGAACGGACCGAGCTCCATTTGTCATCACCTTTAATCCAGCTCTTCCAAACGCTTCTTCAATTGTACGAAAGCATATAAACATTCTACAATCCTCCGCTCGCTGCAAGCAAACATTTTCCTGTCCACCCGTCTTAGTAAGAACCAAGTTGCGTGACCGAAACACCCACGGGCATTTATAAATGTAAACATCCAGGCTGCCTCACTTGCCCATTCATACAAGAAGGTCAAAATAAATACACTTTCTCTGCTACAAAGGAAGAACGACATATCAATGACACTTTAAATTGTAAATTAAAAAACTCAATCTACTTAATTTATTGTAAGAAATGCGCAAAACAGTCCCGGGGGGATACTCCCTATCATGGGCTATACAGGGATGCCAGTTAAATTTATTGGCATCCGTACGCACGTAACAATTACGCGACAATGGAAATTCCACCATGAGGGCCTGCTCGCAGTCTAAAAGCTTATTTGGCTTACTTATCTAGCGTGGTACGTCAGGGCTAAGCAGAGACTAGCGCGCTATTTAGTATTGCTTCTTTTTCTAACAGTATACAGTATGACATGGCTCGTCAATTGCCAGTAGTTATAGCATCCGATCGGTGTGCGGAAGGTTGTGGGTACAATTTGGTGCTATGCTTGGGACAAACAGAACAGTCCAAATAAAAACAAGGAGTGCACAGAAATGTAAAATAAATAGACTACTTTATTTAAGTGTCTAAGTATTTAGCACTGCTAAATCTGTAATCATTGAAGTAAATATCCAACATAAACTAAACATTGTTAAGAATCCCAACTGATAAAGGTGTTGTTACACGTAACAATTTTTCTTCGTACAACTTATCTCGGAAACAAATAAAAATTGTTGCAAGTTGCACATACATTGTTACATGTTACAATATTAATTGCAATGCAACTGTGAGTAAATTGTGACTTTTAAACTGCTGACAAACATGACGGACGCGCTACTCTAATCCGGGTCTAAACAAAGTAATTACTTTGCTTTGCCGGGGATTTACGACAGTAAACGGCTCTATAAATAAAAGTCATAAATCACATCTTCGCAGCAATTCAATTTCTATAAGAAACTACTAGTTTACTAATTAGTTGAAATTAGCTACATGTTGACTAAGATTTATTAGAACAAAATACATGCGTTTATGAAATAATTTCAGCAAATACAAAATTAAAATTACTGTGGCAAGTCATGAACACTGCTTTAGTAACGGATGTAGGAAGGAAACAATGTTTGTTTTTCCACTGAACATAAATTGAAGAAATTCCGAAAATGAAGTACTCTCACCGTCTCACTCTCACCGTCGTTCCATTTGAATTAAATGTAACTCAACAAAAAACAGAACTGCAAAGTAATCGCTCACGACAGACGACAGCCATGAACAGGGAGGTCCCGAAGGTCGAATTTCAAATGTCTTGTAGAGTATTTTGTGTATCCAGGCTTGTTGTTGATCACTTCACTTTGTTGCCCTCTTGTTTCGTGCCATGAATACTGTTTTCTCTTCTGAATCTCAACAATAATCGTGGAATATTTGCAAAAAGAATTCCCACAAGTTACAATGGTGATGGATCACAAACACAGGTTGGCGATAATTCAGGTTCAATGTTCGTCAGCATGTGGTTTCTGAAGTTCCCCCTAGGACAGATGAAACATTACGGTTACTATTCAACTTCAAAATACTATATATTAGGCTTCTATACACCATAGAGGGGGCCGCCTTCTTTCCGAGGTAGATTGATGTGATGGGTGTGATATAAACAACAAACTCGGAATTTGTTGTGGCTCGCAAGAACGTTATTTATAAGGCTGATTAGTTAGTAGGTTTAGTAGTTATTCCCTTTTGAGTGTTTTTTTTTCAGTGAGTGTCGTTAAGGGCCCATTAACCGATTTTTCCGCGCGTTGCTAAGGAAGTGAAATTTCACTTCCGGTAAATGGCGTCAGTCTCCGCGAAAAAGCCATTTTTATCGCGCGAGCCCGGGAAATTTAAACAATTAAATGGCTCGGAAATTGTTTACATTTTAGATGTTGTTTCGTTCCGTTTCACAACATTTAAGTCAATAAGTAGGGAGCTTAACTTCTTAAGCAACCACGACGGCGACGGCAGCGAGAACGGCACAAAACAATAGGTTTAATGAGCGAACACAATGCCTCTGCACGTGTTGCACGTGCGTTTTACATTTTCGTACATTTCTTTGCCGTTCCCTGCAAAACAACAACGTCAAATGATCAAATTATAGGTTTTGTGGAGAACGTGAACCGGCACACGACGGTCAATTTTCCTTTTTTTTGAACTGGAAAGCCATCCCTTCAAATTTAGCTGCTGGACAATCCAGTCACATTAAACAAACTAAACAAATTGGAGCAACTGCAAAGTAGTTTAAAAAAGCGCGAATCCTTTTTTCAAGTGACGTTTTCCATGGCGTTGTCTCGTCGTTGCTTAAGCTCTCTATTATTGCAACACAGACGAAATGGCAGTCACAAGACAGTCAGGAGATCGTTTCCGTCTGGTCGAGTGAGCTGCGCATGCGTTGAAAGAGTTACTTCCGGTTGACTTGTGGGACACTTCCGGTTTTCTTTAAACTCTAAAGGAAATGTGATTTTTCATAAAATACACTTTTTTTCATCGAGCTACCATTTAAACCACGGTTGCAAACAAAGCTATGCATTCCTTTTGAGGAATCACGTCTTTTCCAGAAAATTACGAATTCTCCAAAATTTTGCACTTCTGTCAAAATTTTACCTTTTGGAAATTAAACACAATCTATGCATAACGAAAAGGGAATATAAATTAAAAAATTAAATCACTGAACAAAATTCCGATAAAGTAATAAGCTGACAAGCCTTTAGATTTTTTCGAAATAAGTCACGTGACCATGGGCATGGCCTGATGACGTCATCATTGGTATTGTCAATGGGGAACAAGTTAAAACCCATGAAATAACTTTGATATGACTAAATGTGACAAAGTTATTTTACAAGAAATTTTCCTTAGCAACGGGTCAAAAAGATCAGTTAATGGGCCCTTAAACCAAAACCAAAGAAATTACACTGGCCAATTTACAACAGACGCAAACAATCCAACGAACCAATCAAAACTCAAAGCAAATACGTGTAGCCAGCACCAAGCGCGGGAAAACGCGTGCGAGTAAGTCACTATCGGCTTTTGGTTTTACTTCTGGTGATGCGAGATTTTTTAATCAATCACAAAGCGTAACAATGCAAACCAAAGCAATTGCGAATTTACCTCCGACACTCAGCTAGATAACAACTGCTCCCGAATTTTCGTTCGCCAAAAACACAAAGTCTACGAATTAGAAACCGTTTTCCGACCTTTTCTGAAAGATTGCATGATGTAACAGCACCTGACAGTCGTAGTTTGTTACCTCATCATAATCTGAAAAGGGTTTGCTCCAGCGAAAACGACCCGGGAAACAGAGACCAGCCGGAAATCCGTTGAGTTCAAAACCTGCTGCAGGAATGGGAGGAAATACCACCAGGTTGTGTAACCACGACAACTGATGCTGTCCGCCGGCGACAACAAAAGGCACCAAAGGTGCACTGGTAACCATAGGGTTCAATCCTGTGTGATTGAATACGCTGTTCAACATCACTGTGGGCGCCGTGTTAGTGTGGTTGGTGCTGAAACTGTAAAATAATCGGATCATGCATTGTCAAGAAGCAATTATCTTGGTTTTATACATGCAAGAACACGTTAAAATCGCGACAAATTGTTGTCATTGTTCTCGGTTTTCTACCCTCTCCATCCCCCGCGCGAGACTTATTCGTTGTGAATCCGTTTGAATACAGCTTTCGACAGTAGCTCGACAGTAGCTTTATTTCAGCTCTAAAGGGGCACAGTCCCAACGAATAACAAAATTTCGCTTTGCTCATTAGTGCAGGATTACAAGGATGGAAGTGGATTACAGTTCATCAAATTTGATCAGCTCGTGACAGGCGGTCAAGAAATCAAAACTGCAATTCTTGGAATTTTTACTCTTTTACTCGTTATTTTGTCTCTGTAGTTAATCGCGTTCGAAAGACGCAATCCTAATTTCGTGTTGGTTGTCCTGTGGTTTATGTGCAGTAAAATTTGAGATTTTTTGGCAGACGGTCTTCCAAATGGCCGCCCCTACTGTTTTTTTTTTCAGGGGCTCATTTCCGCCGGAAATTCCTTCGAACGCGTCTCCATAATCTGTGATTAGTGCTAGTATTTATTTGCTTTCAATCACTTTCGGCGATTTGTTCTTCCTAATTCAAGATAATCAAACAAGTTTAAAGCAAGTACTTAACCATAATCATGAAAACGTGTTCATTTCCGCCGGGTAAGTGTCCCTTTAAATGTTTAAAATTATATTGCTCTTTGGTACCTTTCTGACAATAAAGCCTCGGTTTCATTCGGAGATAACTTAGGCAAACACGATTGGTCAAGTGATGGAATAACGTCTGCTAGTTTCCATGGTAATTCACTCGGAGATAAAGGTGAACTTGATTCGTCAACTGACGGTCTGACGTCCTGTTTCCATGGCGTTTCGCTTGGATATACAGTAGATCCTGATTGGACATCTAACGGCATGACGTTTGTTAGTTGCCATGGTATTTCGTTTGGAAACGATGGAAAACTTGATTGTTTAACTGAAGGTGTGTCACCCGCTAGCGGACACGACGTTTCACTTGTACGTAAAGACGAATATTTGTCCATTTGATCCACTGAAGGAGAGACGCCTTTCTGATTACGTTTACATTGTGTTCGGGGCTGACGGAGTTTAGGGCATCCAGTTGTTTGCTTTCGGAGACGTCTTCGGACGTTGGCAAACCAGTTCTTTAGCTACAGAAAACATACCAAAGACAGTGGGAATTTTTTTTAAAATCAAAAGATAATATCTATATATATGTTCATACTCCTCCTAAATTGTATAGTAAAGTATTTAAATACGAATGAAGTATGATGGTGTTGCGAGAGAAGAGGTCTATATCTTTCCGCAAATTATTAAGTTATATTGCAATTGTTGCCTGCTATAGTTTTTCCCCTTTCCCACCGTCTCGCTGATGTCACACGATTCCAGCCAGAGAATTGGGTAACGACTTTCTCCGTTTTCTTTTGATATTCGATCTGCAGAAAGACTGGTAATGAAAAGAATCAGGAGCTTAATTGTAAGCTATATATAAGCTCCTGAAAGAACTAATTGCGAGAGATTAGAGAAAATGAACCACGCGTTTTGAGTAGTACTGTAGCTCTTCCAGACCTATATTTTTATTGGCCCCGTAGTACTGTAGCTTCTATTGTGTTTAGGTCTAGGGCTATTGTTTGTGTTGTTTAACCTATTGTTTCGTTAACCAATCACTGAGCTTGTTTGGAAAGGTACAGCCTCTCCCCGCGTTTTGAAAAGTAATAGAATCGTTATCTTTAGTCTGCCAAAACAATCCCCGTTAATGCTTTCAGCGGATTAGCCTGCTTGGCAGGCGTAAACGGGGAGGGGGAGGGGCACGAAAAAGGAGAGGGGAGAAGGAAAGGGACGCCTGCTATTGGCCATTTAGAGGTTGCGCATAAGACTGAGTCGGTTTCGTTTCGAATTGCATTATGGGGCTGCTTTGGGGACGCAATTCAAACATGGCGTCTGTTCAGGATGTAAACTGAAGCTGTGATCTTGTCAAAAATGGGATGATAGTCCAGGGAAATATTGAAAGAAGTTCTCTTCTACTCATCCTCACTCCTATTGGAAAATGTGCTCCACAAATCCTTGGGCTCGGTGCGTCCTTCTTCAAGGTTACTGACACACCGATCGGCAAAAATGCTGATCCACCTCCCCATACGCATGCCGTGGGAGGACGGCCGTGCTGTTCCCAGTCAACAGCTACCACATGTGTTGTGTGGAGCTGGCGCTTAAAGGGATGCTTGCATCCACCTTGGTAGAAAAGGGCACCTAAAAACGACTTTCGGGTCGTGCATCTGATGAGTACCAACAAGGACGAAACAGCTGTCCATGGCTGCCACTGCCAGGGAAATATGGCTGTGCGCATGCGTAAGGTACTGGCGAGACCGCGGGGTTGGTGTTTGAGTGTATCACGTGCTTTTTTCGTGTTTTTCTACAATGTTGCATTTCGTATCAGTCGTACGTACGCCTTATTTACTTTCGGATCACTTGGTAAAGTGTGATAGTTCATATTTGGTGAATTTCTTCAGTTGTTGCTGCATCCAGGTACGCAACAGCTGAACTCTCCCATTTTTGACAAGATCACAGCTTCAGGTTACATCCTGAGCAGACGCCATGTTTGAATTGCGTCCCCAAAACAGCCCCATAGTGCAGTTCGAAACGAAACCGACTCAGTCTCATGCGCAACCTCAAAATGGCCAATAAGAACCACCCTATTCGTATTACGCCCACCGATTTCCTTGTAATCGAATAATATCAAATGTCAATACATTCACCTCTCCCCAGTTCCCTTCTCACCGACGCCTGCTACGCAGGCTATCAGTGGAATTGGGTCTAGAGAGTGTGCCATCAACAAACACAAAAATGAGTGAGTTCGCGCTAAATTTATGGATTAAGTGGAGGTTGAAAGACTGACAGTGGCCAAAATGTTGGCTTTTGTTGGTCCATCTTTGCCACACCACGCGGTGGTCCAGTGGTTAGCACGTCGGACTTTCAACCTGAAGGTCGGTGGTTCAAGCCTGGTCTCTGCCGTCATGTTGTTTTCTTAGACAAGAGGCTTTGCTCCACGTTGTCTCTTGCTACCCAGTTGTATATAATGCTGTGGGCAACCTTGCGATGTACTAGCATCCCACCCAGGGGGGAAGTAGTAATACTCTCAGTAACTTCATCGTATGAAAACCGGGTTTAGCTCCGGCAAATGTGAGCCACTAGGCTAGCGAAGACTTAGCCTTACCTTTGCCACATCACCAGTGGTTCGCTACAGCTACGATTCGCTCAAGTAACAGCCATTTTGATTCCAGAGCCCGCGTCCTCGACCAATGGGCGGACGTTTTTGTTTTCTTCAGTGTTTCCTCCATAAAATCAAAGCTGATACTACGTAGAACATTTAACGCAACAACAACATGATAGAGCCCAAACCCTGAAAGCCAAAATGCAACCGTGGACAGCTGTTTGCATTGGCCCTAGTTTTTCTATCTTTTTGCTGCTACACCGTGCTGACGAGACCCAACCAGGTCAAAACAGCCGTCCACGGTTGCACTGGCTCTCAGTTTGGGCTCTATCATGTCGTTGTGGCGTTAAATGTTCTACGTAGTACCAGCCTTGCTCTACTTTTATTGCATATCTATTTTTGGCTGACTAAATCTGTTACAGATCCTACGTACACCGGCAGCAATTTCGTTCGGGATCCTTTGCTTCTAATTATTTACTTATAAAATCACAAAAGGGGACTTGTAGAAAGTTGAAATAATGAGCTATACCCGGCGAGTATATATTGATGAGTTACATGTAACGTAATCTTAGAGCAGTTTTCAATTGACTGTCGAAAGTAATTACACAATTGCTTTGGTTTTGCATTGCTACGCTTTGTGATTGGCTAAAAAATCTCGCGCCACTTTCTCGACCAATCAGAAGTAAAACCAAAACCAATCGTGACTTGCTCGCACGCTTTTCCCGCGCTTGGCGCCCGCGACATGTAATTGCTTCGAGCTCTGATTGGTTCATTGGATTGTTTACGACTGCTGTGATTGGTCAGAGTAATTACTTTGGTTTTGGTTTTACGACACTCAATTGAAAACTGCTCTATTATTATTTCGTGAAGTATATTCCAGCATAGTTCGATTGTTCATAGCGCTGCTATTTTAAATGTTACCTGGCCAAGGGTAAGTCTATGTTGCTGTGCCAACATTAACCTCTCAGTGGAGGTTGGGTATGCATTGTGATCTGTCAGCCATGCCTGTAAAGCTTCAATGGTATCTTTTGAAATTCTTCTGCTTTTGCGAACACCAGACGGACAGATGCTTTGAGGAGGTACAAGTCTAAGAAGAATATTAATAAGAACAAGAATAAGGATATAATGATGTGTGTGAACATTCAAGAGCACTCCCCAGTGTTCAGTGACAGATCTAGGGGAGGGCCTGGACCAATAGTGCCCGCCAGGCCTGCCTCCCCCCTTTATCTTTAAAAAAAAAATGAGGCCCCAAGGGGCAGAAATTTTTTAGTTTATAAAATTTTCATGCTCCCCCCTCCAAACTTATTCACTCCACCTACCCCCTGGCCCACTTATTCAAAAAAAAAAAAAACAAAGAAAACGAGAAAGCAAGGGACCATGAACAAAAATGCTGCTTGTATACGCAGGATCTGCAAGAGATCTGATCAGCCAAAAATAAACAATACTATAAGAAGCAAGGGCTGACAACTGCGTAGAAAAAGTAACGCAACAATGGCATGATAGAGACCAAACCGAAAGTTTAAATGCAACTGTGGATAGCTATTTCACCATTATTGCGGCTCGTCAGCACAGTGTAGCAACAAGTTCCAGTGACTAACCTGACTGAGTTAGTACTGTACTAACGGCACTTGGTCATATCCGGAGTTTTTACCAAGTGCATATTAGTACAGTACTAACTCAGTCAGGTTAGTCACTGGAACTTGTTGCTACACTGTGCCGATGAGCCGCAATAACGGCGAAATAGCTATCCACAGTTGCATTTAAACTTTCGGTTTGGTCTCTATCATGCCATTGTTGCGTTACTTTTTCTACGCAGTTGTCAGCCCTTGCTTCTTATAGTACCACTTATTCACTCTGCCCTCCCGCTATGATGGAGTTTGGATCCAACACTGGTGTTGGAAGTGCTGTGACCCAAGTAGGATGGGGTGGAGTGTGGTGGGGGTGGGGTGTGGTGGGGTGGGGTGGGTGTGGTGGGGGTGGAGTGTGGTGGGGGTGAGGTGTGGTGGGGGTGGGGTGTGGTGGGGGTGGGGTGTGGTATGGCGGGGGTGGTGAGGGGTTGGAACACTCATATAAAAGAAAATGGAATGGTCACTGCAAATTAAAAAATGAATCACTAAAATGTACCAGACACTCACCCGGGGCAAAGCTCCCATACAAAAATGATGGGATGCTCATCTACCTTTCAGGGGTCCAAATTAAGAGATTGGTACTGCTTCAGGTGCTTAAATCTGAAATGACCACAGTTTAAATTATGGCAGTACCTTTAAGGGTATCGAGTCGAAAGAATATGACAGGACTGATATTACATGTGTTGTTTTAGAATTGATACCTCTTAGGGGTTAAAAATCCATTTGAACAACGCCCATCAAACGAGATTCTGGTACCTTTTACAGTGTTTTTAAAAAATTTCGTACGAGCACCCCACCATTTTTATATGTGATTTCCACCCCAGGGGCACTCAATCCTTCTCTGGGTAAGGTTCAGTATTTGTGGATCTACCAAAATTCGTCAACAGCACTGACATTTTCAAAACTCTTATTGCACAAATTAGACCACACGGAATAAGTTCGTTTCAGACGGATGCGTCTCTAATATAGAAACAGTCAGTGTCTCATTTGCACTACAACTGAAACTTCTGAATTTCTGTTTTTTATGTTTATTTATAAATCGCCGCTCAGGTCACTGTTATCAAGTCATTAGATAATTACAAAATAAGATACTCGCAGACAATGACAGAGCTTCCGTTTTAGCGTTTTCAAAAACGTATGTACAACGTATGTACATTAACCTATCCACATGATGTAAAGGAAAAGTTCCGGTCGCTTTTATATCGGTAAATAAGTCTGTAACTTGGTATCTTTAGAAACATAATTTTTAGGGAATTTCTATCAGTCGAAACAAGATGAAAAGATTATTTTGGCCGATTAAGAAGGAAACATGAAAACCTTGCAACAAACAGCTTGCCAAAGAAGTAAGTCTGTTCCCCTCGGTTTCTTTCCGTCAGTGAAATTTGGTCTGTAAATTATAGACGCACTTTGGTAAATATTTGTAAAGCAATATACTTCAAAATCACACGTACATTTTATCTCCAACTTGAAGTAAGAACTTCGCCCACCTTCATTTGAATAAAAAGAGATCAGGTTTCGTGTTTCAACATTCGCAATATCTTTTTCAGTTGCCTTCCTCGACTTTGAAAGCAAGAAATTTTATAGAATTCGTAACTAACCTGAGCAAAATGCAACCAAATTTGGCAACGAAAAAAAGCTCACCTCGAACGCTCCACAAATTAGAATTACAAACATTTTATCTCCAACTTGAAGTAAGAACTTCGTCCACCTTCATTTGAATAAAAAAAGATCAGGTTTCGTGTTTCAACATTCGCAATATCTTTTTCAGTTGCCTTCCTCGACTTTGAAAGCAAGAAATTTTATAGAATTCGTAACCAATCTGAGCAAAATGCAACCAAAAAAGCTCACCTCGAACGCTCCACAAATTAGAATTACAAACGAAACTAACGGGGAATGAAAAATTTTCATCATGAAAATTAAACTTCAGAAAAACGGTTCTGCCAAAGCAAAAGATGTGTCAGATATGTATCAATACGTCGAGTTTTATTTACAAAAACACTCCATTGAATGACAGCCAAATTAAAGTATAAATACAAATGTAACCCTAATCAACTTGAAACGAAACTGCTTGTAACATGTATCGAAGAATCGTAACCGTAAGTTTAACTTGTAAGAAAGTGATATAAAATGTTTATAAACAAACCTTTTTCTGAGGCGATATCTGTGTAATGCAGTACGACAATCTGCTTCATAATAATGCGCTTGGTCCCATATTTCGATAAGATCTTCGCCGTTGGAGAAACTTCCCTCCTAAGATGAGCAAGAAATGAAATATATTTCAGTTACAGAATGAACAAATTGTACGACGCTTACGAAATGAACAAGCGTTAAAAATAACTTTAAACATGTTGGTCTGTGAAAACTTCTTTTTTAAACAAACGTTATCTTTTAGGACTTGATGCACCTCTATAAGTCTGTACACTGTCTGCACGTCTTTTTTGTTCCAGGCGAGAGCAATCTTAGCTCTTGTAATTTCTTCGTTGTCGTTGTACTCTTTAGTATTTGGAAGACACATCAACAAACGCTCAATTTCTGTGAGTTTGTTGCAGCGGACAAGCACTGTCATGAGCTTGCCCATGGTCACAGGATCCGTGTGAGAAGCTAAAATTTGCTGTAGGTAGCGAGTTCGCTTCATGATTCTGTGCTATGATTTGATGCTCAAAACAGCAAAGGTTGTAGATATCGCCGCGCAATAAAAATTGGAGTGAAGGTTGCTTCTCACGTGCCGTTGGGAACGTCCAAAAAATGAAAATCCCAGACTTTGAGGCGCCATAGAGTTCTAAAAGTGTAATGCCGCAAAACAATACTTATATTTGTAAAAATATGGGATTTGATGAGATTTTTGGAAAGAGCATAACGAAAAAATGCCTGCTTGCCAAAAATCAGCATCTTATTGTCAATTTTTCAATTTTAGCTAATTGGAGTCCCCGTGGGGCGTGGGTCATTATGATTTCTAGCAAAGTCCCAGTATGTTAGGGATGGGAAGCTCTTATCAAGACCAAACTCAGATGATACAATCACATGCTATAGGAGAAAGAGCTCCCGAAATCTCAATGACCTTTTCAGACCTGGGACGCATTGACTGAAATGCCCCGAATTTTCCCCACCACAAAGGCTTATGTATACTTTAAAGGGAACCTCCATTGTTAAAATTAGAAAGGTTTGTATGGAGTCATCTGAGCATAACGGTGCCAATATCTCACCCCCAAATTGCAATAAGATGCTGATTTTTGGCAAGCGGGCATTTTTCCTCATGCCCTTTCCGAATATCCAATCAAATCCCATAATTTCACAAATTTAGTTTTTGTGACGTCATCACTTCGGTGCTCTATTGTTGCATACAAAAGAACATCGATTCTTAACAATAGCGGCAACCGTAACACGTCATAAATATTCAAAATGGCGGCGCGCGGGAAATTTAAATGCAAAACTGGGCGATATTTATATCCATTTTATTTGTACACTAAAATTATATTTGCACCTGTCTTTTAAAAATTTTAAATTTCAACGTTATTTCCAACAATTCAACGTCAATTTGTTCTGACAATGGAGGTTCCCTTTGAAGTCCTCTCAAATAAATTTTCCCAATTCCCCCACATACATCCTCCCCTCCCCTCCGCCTTCGAGGAAGCCGATGACAAGGGCATGACAACCATCTCACTGTTTAAGACCAGAAAATTAAAATTTAAAATTTTAATCCCAGGCATTGACCCCTAGAGTTTTAGCATGCAAAAAATGGCAATTTGAATCAGCTTAAAAAACTTCCAACCCAAAAACTGTGCGAAGAAAATCGTCCGTGCACCCATGTTACACGGCATCAATTTTTTAGCGAAACTTTTAGGGCAACATTGTTGCGCTAGAAATCCTCGTTGCGAATCGTGCCATGTAACATCACCTTAGGGACGGACCAGTTAATTTTTTTGCTGGGGGGAGGGGGGGTTGGGCAATTTCTTCTGAGTACATGAGCTTATTAGTAATAATATTATACTCCCGCTGAGTATGAATTTTTTTTTCAGCATGACTATTTGCAAGAATTTTTTTTACCTTAATGCTTGATTTTTTTTCGTGTGCTTTCTTGTGCACGATTTTTTTTCCTCTTAAATTTCTTCTGCAGGAATTTTTTTTTGGTAATTGCCCAGCCCCCCCCCCCCCCCCCCCCCCCCCCCCCCCCACAAAAATTAAATGGTCCGTCCCTTACAGGATACTGACGCTATATCTCTCTCTCCTCCGCAGAGGCTTCGATGCGGGGAGAAGGGAGAATCCGCTGAGCGAAGTGAGTGCAGGTACAGGCGCCCACACCGAAAACCCCCGTAAGGGCTGCCTACCATTTGTAGGAAAAAACCGGTTGGAATGAGTATGTCAATTGCTTTTTTCGCGTAACATAATGGTAAGCGATTTTCCAAATTTACGACCAACCGACAAGATTGCCCTTACCATTTAAATATTCCATTTCTTCATCCTGCCGTGCGTTTCTCGAACGTTTTGGACCCGAAAAGCTGTGTTACTTACAGATTGTTTACCAATAAAGATTCGGTTTTTGTTGATTTTAAAAGCTAAGCAATAAAATCTCACGTTTACAACACAACTTTAGCTGATTTGTGAGCTTAAAACTGTAACGCCTTTTGTTCAGTAGAAACTACATTTAAAAAATAGCTTTCGGGCCCGAAAAGTCTTCTGGAGTTTCGAGAAACGCGTGCCTGGTACCCAGAAAGTTAACTCGATTTGAATTTTTCTAAATTTTTAAATTTTCCTTAAAAATGGTAAGGAAATTTCCAACGTTCCATTCTGAAACGGAAAAATAGGCGGGACTATCCCTGGAGGTATTCCACAATTTCCGAACGGATTTACCGAAAATTGTCTGATCCATTGACTTTCAACCGAAATTTACGGATTTTTTGGATAAATGGTAAGGGACGGACCATTAGAAAAGTGATGGGGGGGGGGGGGGGGGGGGGGGGGGGGGGGGGGTGGGGAAAAAAAAAATTCGTGCAAGGGAAAATGCCAGGGAAAAAAATTCGTGCAAAGTTCAAGGCAAAGAAAAAAAAATTCATGCAGAAGGAGAAGTCCTATTGTGGTTGTTATTTAATATATAAAAGCTGCCAAAGTGCCTATTGAAAATAGCGCTCTTGGCGTTTCAAAAATTCAAAACATTCTTGGGGCCTTCCTATACTATTATTTATAAATAGTATTATAAAGGTGACAGGCCAAACACGACTCCCGCTAGTCGCAAAATGTATAAAGAAGCCTTTAGAAATGCTTTCCCAAGAAGGTCTACGAGATATTTGTTCCCTTTAGATCACCCATATAGAATTGTGACTAGTCACTATTATCTCTGTCTCAGTTTTGCATGCTCGATATGTATTGTATGACTCTTTGATGATCTTTGGGATAAAAATCTCTTAAGTGACAGGAGATTTTCATGCTGTGTAGCCATTTATGGAATTGTTGTTTCTCTTTGCCTTCGTTATGCTAGCTCTCTTGGCATATGTTAGGGCTTCTTTGGCTAACTTTTGTTACAAGATATGTAGTGATCGGCTGCAGTTTTTGTTATTGTTATGAATATGCTAGGATCAGTCAATCTCTCAGCCCTTGCAGGGGCGTAGCTACCGGTACGCACGTACGCACGTGCGTACCTGAAAAAGTCGGGAAAAAAGAAAGATTTGGGACTTGAGGGTGGGGGAGGAGGTAGGGGGAGTGTTTGGAAATTGATTGTGCGTACCTCTGAAAAATTCCTGGCTACGCCCCTGCCGTGATTTAGTGTCAAAGTCTGCGGTGTGCAAGACTTGTGAGAAAGTGGATTTTTATCACGGATGTAGGCGTCTAAGATCAAAGTCTGAAGCTGCTGTGTCTCTATTGGAATCATGACTTCTTGCAGTTTATGTTTTACAGTGGCGGATCTAGGGGGAGGATCGGGGGGGGGGGGGGGGGGGGGGGTCCGGACCCCCCTTTCAGACCTGTGTCTCCCTTGTGGTTCATAAAAATAATAGAATAAAATTGTTTTATACGTAGTTGTTTCACCTCCACCAATTGACTGATTGTCAATTTTTTGACTTAACAAACGCTTTTCGAGTTTCAGGAGTGCTGATAACAAAGCACAGTTTGAAGAAAAAATATCGACACCGGACCGTCATTTTTGCATTCTCTTGTCAAAATGCGAAATTTACCGCCATCGGTTGATATACGTCATGTAGATATAGCGTATGTCGATAACTTTTTTACCATATTTGGGCAGTGTATCGATGTGTTGAATTATATTCCAAGTGTTTATATAACTCAACAGTGCACGAGGAACAATTTTTTTTTTCTTTTATAAAATAAAAACGGTTATAATGATCCTTACGTCACGCGCGTGCTTTATCGAGTTATAATGAACACGATTTAACCAATCATAGCGCGCGCATTTCCTTGAGCATTTTATAACGAGTGATAATGAACTCGATTTATCCAATCATATCGCGCGCATTTCCTTAAGCATTTTATAAAGTGTTATTTGTTATTTCTATCACGCGACTTTTAGGATGCGAATAACCGAAAGAAACTTAACAAACTGCGAGACGTAATAGCAGAACAGTTGGATATGGATGACTGGAGTGAAGTGGTCGATAAATACGGAAGCAAGGTTTCCAGTGAGGTGTTGCTGCCATTTGCAAGGTAGATTTAATTGAAAACTACCTGTAATCCTGCACATGAAGTTTTGACTTCAATGTGACCAGGAATTAAATATAGATAAATGAACCGTGTCAGTGTGAAAACATAAGCTTACCGCAACATTGCGTTATGCATTAGCATTTCTTATTCGCGAGTTGTCTCTTAGGAGCCTTTGATTTTTGGTCAAGGCTTAATTTTATCAATTCAATAATTTTGTGCTTCAACAGACTGGAGAGCGTGGAATTAATTCCCGCCATCTTACACGAATTCATAGAAGAGTTAATAGAAAGTGACAGTCCACATGTTTACCCAGATGGCAGTCAAACAAATGTCTGGTCAAGAAACGAAGGCGATCTACAGATTGAATTAATCACAGGCACACCACTGAACCCCCCCGGACGGTTGAAAGCAAACATTGTAGTTGCTGAATGCACGCAAGATGATGATGTAAGTTTAGTGCATTCGGAAGACAAAGCTACGCAACCAGCATGATAAAGACCTGCGCCATTATTATACGGCCATTCCAATTAATAGAGTGGTCGCATCAATGAGCTTATCATTGTCGCAAATTTTACAAATTTAAAAAAAATTGATGGCCATAAGTTAATAAGGCGGTGGTTTCCCGAGCATAGTGCACCCCAAGGCAATTGATATCCTTCTGTTTGCCGGGACCTCAAATAATCCTGTGATTTGAGATTACATAAACAAGGACGAAAGCATTTAATGCCAGCTACCTGTAATGAGGTCAATAGGAAATTGTAAATCCAAAAGGAATACCATATCGTGAATTTATATGGTGTTGTTTGACCTCCTTGTTATGCTCAGGAATAACTGAAATGATGTTGTCAGTAGATTCTCTTCACAAGAACCTACGTTAACTGAAGGAGAAAGATCTTACAAGATTAATTGCCCTAATCTTCTTGTAAGTTATTAAATGTATTTTTTTGACAGAGCTTTTCAAAGGATGAAGTGCGATTGGTCATCCAAAAGCTTAAAACAAGGAATCTGCAGAGGCAGCTGTTCGTTGTATTGACTTCATTTGAAGTTCTGGATGAACTGCTGCATTTGGCAACAGAGATCAATCTCAAAAGCGAAATCGTTTTGGTGAAGGAAGATACCATACGAATGCACAGAATAACCGGTACTAATTGGGAATTTGTAACGTAAACATAATAATCATACAATTGAATTGATATTATATTTTACCTGCTTGTCACAAAACGGTATTAAGGTTATTTCCTAGTATTGTATTGTGCATCTCTACTGGGCTTTCTAATTAAATTATATAATTCATTTGATGCACACTACGCACATACAGCACAGTATACACAAGTTACACTGCAGAGATACAAGCAATAGGTTTATAATATATAGCACCCCAAAAGTAAAAGTCGATCTTGGCTTCAACCCAGACGGCAACTTTCACACTTCCATACTTAGCAACCTCTCATGGTCTCATCCACAACCCACCCATCCACCCCTTCAATTCCCACCTCCCCATAACTATAAAATAACATATAACATGTGCTTCATTTGTTTTAGATAATACTTTACCGACAGCATGTAGACCAGTGGTGATTTTTAAAAAAACCACCTCCGCTGTCACTGAGACATATCACTTGCCAGTGCCTGAAACCAATTCAGTGTCAAACCTTTTCGCCACCTTAACTGACTTGATGTCAGTTATAAAGTTTCCAACAGACACAGTGGTGGACACCACATTAGATGGTGAGTAAAATGATTTTCTATTCCGGTAACCACATTAAAGTGGTTTACTTGGTAAGCTGAGATGTAAATTCATGATAACCCTGCATACAGAGATATATAACAACTTCTTGAATAGGTGATAAGTTACTGATCTTTCAGCTTCGATCTATAAGAACGACATTATTTCAATATAATTAGATACAGGTAAGCGAGACCCAGGCGAAATGTCTTGCAACATTCAGTATGCGATACCGTTTTAATATGAAAAGAGGCATTTGTCCCATGACTGAAAATGTCTTGGGAACAAATATGAGGAATCCCGTGGGGGAAAGGAGGTATCCTCCAAATGTTTTGTTTGGAAGGCATACGTTTCAGAGCTCGGACACCGTATGGGAGAACAAGTCAATTCAGCCCATCCAGACGACATTTAGTAGCTGGTTTGTGATATTGTTTGCATACAGGACAGGTTGTCCAGTGAAATCTTCATACAATATCACTGTTTTTAAACACTTTGAAATAACCATTGTATTAAACACAAAATGCAATAATTTTTTCTTCCAGTAAAAACTGTTTTGTGTGAATTTTGTATCAGTCGATTGTCGCATCCTAATATGACTGCCACGAGAAAAGTTGCCCATACCATTACTGGTGCCCAGTTTCTCTCAGTCCAGTTTGTTTTGTTTTGGTTTTGTCCTTGGCCAATCACAACGAAGAAATGGCTTGGTCCCTGGACAAATGGAGATACAATACTAGAGAAATCACAAATTAAATCGATCACAAAGATTAATCTATGCTACTAAGTTTTTATTTTCGTTAAATTTTCTCTTAATGCTTTGTTTCCTACTCTTTCCTTCACAGTCGAAGTCGCCGACGCAGTTTCTTTTGGTGCCATGACAGTGATTGGATCCGTTGCAGATATTACCATTTATAAGGAGAAGCTTTCGCGATTCCAAAGAGAGGAATGAAAAAGTGTGTGTGTGTGTTGTATTTCTTTGTAAGGCTCAGAAGTGACCATTTTGCTCTATTGTTATTTCTTTCGCGGGAACGAGACTATTGTTTTTGTCGTGCAATGCATAATGGTCACCGCTGGGTCTTTAAACAAACATTCTCTTTTTTTACACAGTGATTGGTCTACATTTTTTAAGTAAATTGTGAAGGAATTGTTGATCTGATTTAGTTCGGCTGACGCGAGTTTTTTTTAAGCCATTGGCTTATCATAAGCGATTATTATGATTCATGTCAAACATAAATCAATCAAAACGTGGCAGTGACACCACTCACCTAGACAGATGAGTTTTGAACTTTTCATGGCGTCATTTCTATGGTAGATATGAGAAAAGTCCGTGGAAAATTGCGGATAATTTGTTGATTTTCAATAGGATCCGCTGATCCTGACATAATAAGTGTGTATGAGAGTGACTGAGTGGCAGTTTGAGCAATGAAGTGAGTTGATCAATTGTTTGAATTGCGTGCTTGCCGTTGACTCATTGAGTTTTTTTTTTTTTTTGTAACAATAAAAAAGAGCGGTCGTCAGAGATGTCAGTGATAAAGATGACGTAAAAGACGGGTGAAAAAACAATGTCACTGACTGATCTTCCAAAGATTCCCTGAGAAATAAAATCATAACCACAGTTTTGATACAAACATCCAGTTGTTTATTGCTGTTATTGTTTCAGGATGGAGGCAATACTTAAGTACCATCCCATCCCTTAATATATTGAAATAAACAACAAAACGATTCAGTGTTTACAATTTAATTGACACGATACTATTACAAAACAGATTGCTAGCACTCATAATTATCGCTTGTTCTAGGACCCAGTTATGTTTTATTAGGTCGGAATGGATTTCACGTAGATCATCCCCACGCGCCGAGCAACTGTTTAATTCCCATCATTGAGTACAAAACTCCAATGTTCGATATGTACTTCTAAAGTTCGTTTCTTTTCGCAAACTACAATTTTGACCCTCAGAATGAGATAAAACTTCACGTTCAAGCTCGATATACGCTCGAGCTTGGTCAAAACAATATACGGGACACACTTGACATTGATAACATTTCATGCCGGGCATGGGATTGAGCCAACTGTAGATTTCATGCCCCGGATGGATAAAATGAAGCTCAATCTAGATTTCATGCCGGGCATGAGATTAAGCCAACTCTAGATTTCATGCCCGGCATGAATAAATTAAAGCCCAGTCTAGATTTCATGCCGGGCATTCCGGATTGAGCCAACTCTAGATACCGCATGCCCGGCATGAATAGAATGAAGCCCAATCCAGATTTCGAACCATACCGGGCATGAAATTTAGCCAACTCTAAATTTCATGCCCAGCATGAATTTTTTATGCAAAGTGGCATGAAGCGAATTATTTCATGTCCTTGAAGCGACTTTTAAGGACACGATCTAAAATAATAATTTCTTCATGCCCAGAGTGCGAAAATATATTCTTGCTGGAAAATTCACCAAAATGGGTTGGTCATTAAGTGATCTGGGCATGTAAGGAAAATGGCCATGTCAGACAATATCTTTTTCGTCCGTTGTCAAAACAAATTTTAGTTTCTAAGCCGTTTACAACAGGCGTGTAATTCTGGTGTCAAGTTGTGTTTGTTTCATGCGTTTCATAATAGGATATAGTCTTGTGCAACGTAGCGGACTATTCCTAATATATATTTTTCAAATATACGTAATGGTCAAAAATGGTTTTTAAGTATTACACCTTTTTTTAATTACTAAATGAAAAACAAAGCAATATTTGTCTGAAAAAAAAAATTCGTGCAGAGGGTTTCACCTGCAAAAAAAAATCCTGCACAAGCAATGGGCGAAAAAAAAAATTCGTGCAAGCTGAAAATCCCCCACCCCCCCCCCCCCCCCCCCCCCCCATCACTTTTCTAATGGTCCGTCCCTAAGCACCCGTACGCAAGGAGTTATAAAAAATACAAAACTGAATGCAAGGCTGGCACTACGGCAAAAGGAAGCCAAATGTCCAATATTTCGACTAATACAACTAGTCTTCCTCAGGGCCAGGGCTATACTGAAAGAAAATATTGTAACGGCTCCTAAAATTTGCAAAAAAAAAAATGGTTATAAGGAGCCTCGGTTTCGGGCATGCGCACAAAGCAAAATTTCGAGCAAGAAAAAGTTTACTGCGCTTGACTTTTCTATTTTTCGTTTTATTCCCCGTTCTTTTTCGGTTCTTATTCCTTTTCCCCCCTCGTTGTTGGTGGCCTTTCACTAGACTTATTTATGTGGAAAAAGTTTCCCGGAAAACGCTTAAGAAGGTGAAATTTATGTGGTAAAAGTTTCCCGGAAAACGCTGAAGAAGGTGAATTTTTTTTTTTTCAATTCAGTACGAAGACCGGATTTTCCTTCGATTTTGCTAGTGAAATCTGGAAGGTTTTTCGCGTCGTGTATTAACTCTGGCCAAATCACGAGTTCTCTCTCATTTGCATTTGGGCACTTTTTAAAAGATTTCTTTCTTCTACGTGACTTAGTTATAAAAGACATCTTGTGCGAAGCACTGTGGTCCCGTCACGGGTGGTATCGGGCGTTTGAGGTGTCAAAACTGTCAATCAAGCGTTTGGTGCTCGCGGCCTGAAGTAGACGAGGGAAACTGGATCCCATTCATACCGCAGAGATTATCAACATGTCCAGTTCTAGTTGCGAACATTATGTGAGAAAATGTTCTTTTCTGGCTCCTTGTTGTAACAAGATTTATCCATGTCGCTTTTGCCATGATGCTGCTGAGAAAACCCACGAGCTAGAAAGGAAGAATGTTCAACAAATCAAGTGTAACCAGTGCGCTACTCTACAAAATGTCGTGTCACACTGCACCGCATGCGGGATCAATTTTGGATTTTACTTTTGCTCGATTTGCCGATTGTACGATGATCGAGATAAGGGCCAATTTCACTGCGATTTGTGCGGAGTATGTCGGACAGGAGGAAGAGAGAAGTATTTTCATTGTACAAGATGTGATATGTGCTACCCGAAGAACATTAGGAGCACGCATACATGCATCGAGAAAAGTTCCAGATCTAACTGTCCCATCTGTATGGAGGACATGCATTGCTCCCCAGTACCTTGTCAGGTCCTGAGATGCGGTCATTTGTTACACGAGACGTGTTTTCAAGCATGTTTGAAATCAAGGCTACTACAATGTCCACTGTGTTCTACATCAATGATGTGAAATGACCACATGCAAATAATCAAATCACAGCTTTTATTCGAAGTGCATACGGAAATGATTTCTGAAGATGTCATAGAAACCGTGGTTAGTAATGTTTCTACTTATATCTCTGATGTTCAGGAATAATGAATGGTATTAGGGATAGCAAACTTTATCTTTTTAAGGCCTGATCAGAAGAACTGCGTACATGTACATGAAGATCACTATGGTTGTCAGGGTGATTACTGCAACACTTTTTACTGTGGTTGACTGCCAACCAACTGTACCCTGGAGATGGGGGGGGGGGGTACTTTGTATATTTTTGGGTGGGGGTGTGCTGCTGGGACTCTGAAACCCTTACACTATACCAGACCACGTTCAGCTGATTTTGCCACCCTATACTAGACTAGACACCGAAAATCCCAACATTACACCAGACTTGCTATCTTTAAGTGTTTTTAATGGAAAACCATCTGTCAACAATGCTGCCGCGATGATCATCTTTTCGTTTAGGGAAGGCTCTTTCTCTTCCAAGGTCCAATTCCTATTCTAGACTAATTTTTCATACCACTGATCAGTTTCCTGGCAAATGATACCCTATTCTAGACCAAAACTCTCTGATTTGTATACCATACCTAATCCCAGACTAAACTGCTTGAACACCATACCCTTCACAGCAGCACATACCCACATAGAGATATATGAGAATACTTCCCCCCCTGGCACCTGTATTGGTTTGTAAGGTACTTAAAGGCTTTTTATGTATTCAGTTTGGAATCCAGGGGGAGGGGAGTTACTCAGCTACAATAGTGATGGGTATAGGTGTGAATGAGGCCAAATTGTTAGACCCCAAAAAAGTCCTATTTATTAGGCTAAAACCAGACTCAATAAAGAAGTCCAACAGCCCAGAATATAATGCTCCAAAAGGCCCTTTTCTCTCTGCATAAAAAGGTTACACTTTATGCCAACCCCCAGAATAGTCCTCATCACAATCTTTCACCCCAAAAAGTCACCACAAAACGTCTAACCCCTATCACTATTATACCTGTGTACCCCCCTCCCCCTTGGGGATCGGCCACTGGACCATAAGGGGCAGCCAACGTGTAATAAATATTGTGGACACTAAAGCAGAAGTTTGTTGGTCACCTCACACATTGACATGTAAAATGAAATCGAGAAGTTCTCTGCAGAGGTTTCTTCTTGTTTGTCTTACGTATTTGTATGCAACAAAAGGAGGATATTACCATCTTCCCAGCGTGCTTTGGGTAAAATTCGAGTGAATGACTTCCAGTGGAACCGAAGAACGCAAGTATTTTAGTCAAAGTTGTACATGGATTTCCTCGCTTTAATGTAAAGGCTTGGAAATAAAACAATATGTACCTTATTCCTCCATTAATAATGTGCCAGGAAATGTTTTTCTTGAAGTGGCGTGGACCCATCGAAAAAAATTATAGTGGTGTAGTTTGACTGTTGTCGTCCGTGTCTGTTTGTAGTCATCCTTAATGGATATTTTAAATTGGTTGGATCGATTCAAAAAAGGCGAGTCAAAAGTGAAATAATACCCAATTCCAGTCATTTAAGGCATAAACTTTCTCAAAAACGTAATTGACTCCAATTGACTCCGCGATTTCATCCTAAATTTTGAAGTTGAAAGTGATCTATTTTGGAGGCTGTTTGTTTTTATCGGCGTTGAATTGAAAGTGACTACATCCGGCAAGCTCCAAGTGGCGCGTCGTTTGTGAGAAGATCTATTAGCATTTGTGGACCGATTTGAGTTTTATTTTGGTCACAGCAAAATATAAATGAAATGAAGCTGAATAATTAGAAGAAACGTCAGAAAAAAGCGAGAAAAGCGAAGACCGATTTTGAACTAAAAATAACCCAGTAACCGTAAACAAACACAGCAGGACAGTCGCGTGCTGAGTGAGTAGCTGTTGTTTTATATTTTCAGGTTTTTTTTAGCAGTGGTTAGCAGGAATTATTTCACCAGCTCTGTTCACCAGTGTTAGGTTCAATAAGTCAAAGCAAGCAAATATATGGATATTTCTTCTAATATAAGCCGGTATTGTTTTGAAATGGAGAGATGGTTTATTGATTCCATGAATCTGTGAAGAGATTTCAAGTTTAAGCAGCCTTAAAGCAAACTGTAAACATAACCCGAAATGGAAAATATTCTGAAAGATGAATAGAATAAATAGGTTAACGTAGATTTCTTTCGAAAGGTTTTTGCTACGACCAACTGACCTCCAGCCTCAATGGTGTCTGTGTAAAATGAGTTGCTTGCAGGTCGCTGCCGTTTGATAATATAGTTAGCTTGCAGTGCATGATGGGAAGATGGTAATATCCTCCTTTTATGCAACATGAGATTGAACAGTTCTTTGCAGAGGATTCTCTCACATTAGTAGTAGTAGTCGTAGTCATAGTGGTGGTCATCGTAGTCGTTGTAGTAGTAGTAGCAGTAGCAGTAGTAGTAGCAAAACTTTATTTAATAAGAGTGACCTTTTCAGCTCAAGGCTGGTATCCATAGGGGGCCCTGCATCTGCATCCATTGTGCTATACAGAACAACCAAGACATTCCTGCTCACAAGGTACTCTTGCTTCTAGTAAACAACCCCCATGACATTGCTTTCGTCGTCAGATTTTCAACAATAACAACAAAAATGAAAGATTGGTGTTTCAAAACTTTCTCACAATTTATTAACTATTGCAGCTTAACCCTGCTTTCTGGACACTTACCCGAATTACTGTTAACACTCATGTACCAGTACATGTTGTATAAGACTTAACCACCCATAAGCTGCACCCTCCCTCCTCCTCCCTCCCCCTAAATCCCTCCCACTCCCCCACCCCCTCCCCCATCCCCTCCCCCACCCCCTCCCCCATCCCCTCCCCTCCCCCACCCCCTCCCCCTCCCCCCCCTTTGAAGCTTAATTTGAGACATAAAAGTACGAAGTACAAAAGTAAGCAGCTTATAAATAAAACTAGCAGTAATCACAGATTATGGAGACGCGATCGAAGGAATTTCTGGCGGAAATGAGCCCCTGAAAAAAAAACAGTAGGGGCGGCCATTTGGAAGACCGTCTACCAAAACATCTCAAATTTTACTGCACATAAACCACAGGACAACCAACACGAAATTAGCATTGCGTTCTTCGAATTCGATAACTTGAGCTAAGTGAATGCTTTATTTTCTGCGAGCTTTATGGTATGGATTGCTTGGGGCTGACATTGATCAGAAATGTCACTTGTTTCTGATAAGTATATTCTGACAAAAATAACATCACAAATCATTTCCCAAAAATTTTTAGCAAAACATTAAGTGTTTGTTAGGAGTTTGGACTTCTAGGCAATTTAAACTCCACCAAAATAGATTGTCTTGCAGATATAGCTGCACTCAATATTTTGAACTCAAAATTCAAACAAAAAGATGTAGCTTATACAAGAGTCTTAAAGACCCATTATTGAGCATTATGCTTTACGCACCTCTTAACAATTGAAGCCTCGCTCCTGTGCAAACCAAAACAACAGAGGCGTGTGAAGCATAATGGACAATACTGGGCCTTTAACGGAAATACATACATTTTTTTAGAGGGTTTCTCTAAAATTGACCTTTAATACAAACTATTTTTCTGGGTCTGATGGTGTTCCAATGAATGGACTTCAAGTGTTGTTTTTTTCTTCATTTTACAGAAAATAATACACAAATTAAATATAAAATAATGGCTTAGAACTGTAGAAAAAGATACAAAAGCACAGTCAAACAACTTTGTACAATGTTGTTAGAAAGATTGGTTTTCTAATGACAGCGTGTGCTGCTTGTGTGACCCAAATCATGCCACTCAAACCCAAATATTTATTTAAAACAATTTAGCTTTTAAGTGTCATAAAACATTTAACTGTTAATTTGTTTTGTTTATAGCTATTTAACACTGTTGCTGCCACAATCAAACTCTGAATTCATTAATTTGCATCATTGTTACATTTGTTTCTATGGACAAATTCCTCAGGTTTTACTGTTCAAAGAGAATTCTAAAGTCTTTCCTTTTATTGTTGTTTAGTATTTTTCGATTCCAAGATTGTTTCAATGTTTTGAGCTTGGGTGACCTTAGGATTGTAGCCTGCATAGCTGGTGGAATTGGTGCACAAGGACAAACTTTTGGCAGCAGACCCACCAAACAAGGGGAAGATTGCAACTTGCTAATTCCTCCCCATTCTCTTTGTCCTCCCCATTCTCTTTGTTGCTTCTGCACTACAACATATACATGGCCCGACTGCCAATATTTTGCCCCAGTACAAACAATCCCAACAGCTATGCAGGCTTTTGAGAGTGAGAAGGCAGGAACATTCCCAGGGAAGATTAGGGTTCCAGAACCCCTGTTTTGGTGCTATTGTACGTAGCTGACAATTCACTTCAAGAACTTTTACCTTCATGAACGTGACAGGTACATGCATTTTGAATGCCATTGTAACTGAGCTGTCTTGAGTGACTGATTACGGATGAGATGAACCCCCCCCCCCCCCCCCCCTCCTTGCAAAAAGGCTGTGTACATCCCTTGAAGGTTACCCATTCACTCCCAAAAGCAACCAAATCAAATTTCAAGAAAAGTACCAACTTTCATTTTGTACAACACTGAAGAAAAAACAGTGCAACGGGAAAGTATTGCACATTGAAGAAGAGCTTTAATTTGAATGGTCACATCATAGGCTTTTCTCCATGGGCTAACAGAATGGAGTTACATATTGCATTATTTGGGGTTTGACTTTGGCAGCAACAGAGTCTATATTCACAACACAAACATCTAAGCAAGCAATAAGGTGAGCCACAGGCTACCCATCCTCTGGAAGGGTATATTTTTATAACTGCATTGGTTCAGGCATTTTTTATAGAATAAAATTACATTAAAACACAGTTTATATGGTATATACGTCTGGTTGTTGCTGTCATTGATGAGCTTAGCCATGATGTTATTGGCTGTTGAGAGTCAGGTCAGTGATTGATGAGTTTCGATCCGTGTGTTGTTATTGTAATTTCTGTCGTATTGTTAGTCAAATTTGTCGGTGAGTTCACTGTATTATTTGTTTGTTCTTAGAACAGACACGACTGAACCGATACCAACAGCTACCTGCGGCCTACAAACGACTGCCAACAGAACAAACAAACAACAGACCGAACTTACCGACATATTTGACTAACAATACAACGACAGAAATTATATTATAACATAGCTAGGAAATTCGCCCAATCTAATTCAATAGCGCGAGCGTGCATCCATTTAAACTCGATAGACGCACGCTAAGCATGAACCAATTCTTAACTGACAATACACGGATCGAAACGTTCCCGATCCTTCCTCTCCCATACCCCCTCCCTATGTTTTATTTTTTGCCCCTTTTCGCGCCCCACGCCTTCGCGCGCCTTCCGCGCTCTCGGAAAGGAGACGACCGCTCTGCAGGCTAGTTCTCGGGGGCATATAAAGCCCCCGAGACCTAGCCCCCCGTCAGAGCGAATCGAATGGGATTTGCTCAGACGAAGGGCTGTTCATTGGTTATCATTTTATACAATACAATGGGGTATATCGCAAAAAAACTTATGCGGTTTCTAGATCTGTGTTTCTTTAAAGTCTCGAAAACATTTCAGGCCCGAAAAATTATGTGCATAAGAAACGTTTACGGTCAACAGACTGATTCGGTTGCCTACCAAGAAACGCCTGTAGGCTATCATAACTAAAATTCCTTGGTTCTGTCCCATGGTTTAAGTCAAGGCATTATATATAATTAAAATAAAATACAAGTGCATAGTTATCTTTAAAGTCTCTCAGAAGTCCACTCCGATCATCGCTAATCGTTACTTACAAAAATTAACAGACACAAGTACAGCAGGAGAGCAAGTGGAAGAAAAGTAATTCCGACGACGAAATACATAACAATAAGTAATAAAACCCAGCAAATGCCTGAAAATAAGAAAAATAAATTACCAGTTAAATTTCTGTAAAAAAATTAGTTTTCACTTTCCAGATCATGGACCGGTTGTTCGAAAGCCAGTTAACGCTAACTCAGGATTAAAACTTAAAAAATTGGGCAAATTTGTTTGAATATATATATTTTGTTTTATTCTTTTGTTTACTCTTTCATCGCCTTGCCGTAAGGATCAGTTTGCCGTTTTCTGATTAAAACTTAACCGAGGATTTCATTTCTCTTGTTAGAAGTGTTTTCAAAAGCTAATTATAAGTTACATACGAAGGCAAGTCAGAGACGAAACTAACGGGTAAAAATACTTTGGTAAAATCTCCATTGATTAATTATTCAACTGGAATCAAAATTGATGCTAACTCCTGGGTTAGCTTAACCGCGCTTTGAACAAGCTGGCCCAGGAAAATTGGTCACCTGTCGGAAGATAGCACCCGATTCGCGTATAATTAACCGCATATAAGCGGGTCTAATTAACATCAAATTACCGCATGCAAGCGGTAAAATAGGCCCTATTTACCTAACAGTAGTATTCTTTATATTACTGACGTTAGACACAGAACTGAGAGAAAATAGCTCAGTTTAGCACTGATCTGCAGTGTTTAAGGTTAAGCACTGATTATAAAACGGTTATGGGTAACTCTATAAATATGTTAAAAATTACAGTTCCTCTCAGCTAGCCCTCCTTGGTGTAGTGGATATGGGTATTAGTTATAAAGCAAACGACTCGGGTTCAAGGCATACACCTTTCTGATCTTTTTCTTTTTTACTAAAAAAAAGGAGTTTTACTTTATGTAAAATTTTCAAGTGAAAGACAAAAGCCAGTTTGAGATCAGCTGTATTTTCGTTATTTCTCAGTAGGTGAATAGGGCCTACTTTAACCGCTTGCATGCGGTAATTTGATGTTAATTAGACTCGCTTATATGCCGTTAATTATATGCGAATCGGCTGAAGATAGTGGCTCGACTTCGTTCCCAAGTTCCTTTCTCTTCCACCTTCGAAGGAGGAACCCTGTGAATGAGGTTGAGTGACATTGGCTTACAAAAGATTCTAAAAGTGTAGTGTTTGTCAGAAAAAGGGTGTATTATAAACAAGAATTATTTGCATCATTTTGTGACTGTATGGGGACTGCAATGCCCTCCTTAAAGGTTGGTTGACTTAATGTAAGAACGGGCGTTGAAAGTGTTTGCTTGTATCCAATTTCAATATTTTTAAACTAACAGTTACGAGGGTCGATTTTTTTTAAATCAGGTGTTTTTCTATACATATTATATCCGAAACGAAGTCGGTTACTCCCCAAGTTGATCCATACATAACAATACATGCGGTTTAGCTGACAGTTTTTGAAACAAGATTTTATAAAGATGGTCGCTTACGAAAGTGTTACCTGACATAATAAGCCTACATGGAGAAATGCACTGTATTCTTCAAAGAGTTGTTTTAACTTCAAAAGTCCCGTTTGGGGACTTATTTTAACAGTAAATTTTACTTCCAAATGCGGAGTTTGAAATACCTCTAATTAATTGCAAATGGAGTTATCTTCACTAATTATGAAGTTATTTTAACTCTACTTCATACGAAAATAATTCCTTTTTGGGCCGGGTTAAAATACCTACTTTTAGAGTTGGAATAAGCACAAAAATAATTAACCTTGGTGTAAGGTGTTAACAATTTAGAGTTATTTTAGCTCT
Source organism: Dendrophyllia cribrosa (assembly GCA_024195265.1). Classification (NCBI taxonomy): domain Eukaryota; kingdom Metazoa; phylum Cnidaria; class Anthozoa; order Scleractinia; family Dendrophylliidae; genus Dendrophyllia; species Dendrophyllia cribrosa. The sequence goes on from JAJLRJ010000001.1 coordinate 58,613,348, forward strand.
TTGAAAAAACATTCGTGGCCAAATTTCCCGACAGCATTCAAAATGCAGCAAACATGATTTTGCATTGCCACTGTAAGTCACGGTATAGTAGAGTGACTAGAGTCTCGATACAGTCCCGGCTGAATTCTTACCTTTGCCTTTTAACGAGTACCACGCGTGCTGACTGTCGCAGGCGCAGCAATAGTACTTGCAGTCACGCTCAGGGGGGGAAACGACCACGACTTGAGTAGGACCGGGTAAGGCTGCTACTCTGGGGGAGCTGGGAAATGTTCCCATGGGATACCCGCTGAAATTAAATTTAGTAACATTTTCTATGAATAGATAAGGCTTCCTTTTATTTACTGTTACCGTAAACTTCCGGATATTATCCCGAATATGCGCTCTTTCAAAATTGACTCCACCCTTAATCTCAGACACAAAAATCCGTCCGAAAATAAAATAAACGTCAGTCCTGGGCAAATGATTTATACAGGATTTGTAAGTCAACAGACTGTTGGGTGTAGGCATGCATTGATGGGCTCCTGGTGTAGGTATTTCGCACAGAGCCACAGGGTACCCACTCGGCCGAGGCTTAACCCGGTTTCTGTAGCATGTAGCAACTAGGAATATTGCTACTCCCCCCTGGATGGGATGCTAGTCCATCACAGGGTGACCTGGTTTATATACTATGGGGTGACTAAGAGTATTGCTACTCCCCCCTGGATGGGATGCTAGTCCATCGCAGGGTGACCTGGTTTATATACTATGGGGTGACTAAGAGTATTGCTACTCCCCCCTGGATGGGATGCTAGTCCATCGCAGGGTGACCTGGTTTATATACTATGGGGTGACTAAGAGTATTGCTACTCCCCCCTGGATGGGATGCTAGTCCATCACAGGGTGACCTGGTTTATATACTATGGGGTGACTAAGAGTATTGCTACTCCCCCCTGGATGGGATGCTAGTCCATCACAGGGTGACCTGGTTTATATACTATGGGGCGACTAAGAGTATTGCTACTCCCCCCTGGATGGGATGCTAGTCCATCGCAGGGTTACCCCAGCATTTTGTCGCCGGTACTTCACCTGGATGGAGAGAGAGACAATAGACAACTTCGAAAAATACCACAATACTCTTTAAAGTGCAGGTTTGGGTAGTGCTTGATGTAAGCCTGATTTTTCCAATTTCTTTTGTTTTCAGCACGAACTGCACGTGTTATGCTTTAACTTCTTGGCAATTTGCATACGGTGCACATTTGTATACACCTAATTCAATAAAGGTTGCTTTGGTCATTGGTAATTGGGCATTGGGAAGCTATTGTTTGGTGTTCACTCAAGCAAAGCATTGCATTGTGTTCCGTATGCCCAAATGCCAATGCCCAATAACCAATGACCAATTGTCAAAGCAACCTTTATTACCTATTATTAGGTATATGTTGTAGTCAATTTTTTATCTCAGTTGATTTTTGTTTTCCTTTGTTTCAAGTTCATTAGCATATATTTCCATACCCAAAAACAATGGAAAAACAAAAATTAACTGAGATAAAAAATTAACTACAACATATATGAACACACAATGCTACGTCCTATCCTACATGTACTCAGAATTCCGTTGTGCCATTCTAACAAAGGAGACTTGAATAATTACACCCCGGCGAGGCTGAGTCTGCACATAAAAGATTATTATGGTATTTTTCGAAGTGGCCTATGTGGAGTAAAGTATCTTTTCTAGGGAAACAACACGACGGGCGAGACCAGGCCTCGAACTACCATCCTTCGAATCTGGAGTCGAACGCGCTAACCACTACTCCAGCGCGCCTCCACCTTCCAAATTTTACACCCTTCCAAAAATAAGCGCCCGAAATATCACAGAAAAATCCGTCCGCAAATTACAAAAGGTAAGTCCAGAACAAAAGGTTAAAACAGGATTAGCAAGTCAGTAGACTGTTTAACGTGTTGGTTTCTTTGGGGTTTTAAGAGACTACCGCAGTGTAAGTTAGGTGGATAGTGGCGCGCTCAAGTCACAGGTCACCCAATGAAAACCACCGACAAAATGACCAGAATACTTCCTAAGAAAACAAATTCGCGACGACTTTGAATTTATCGTATCAAAAGCAAATCATGATTAAATAATTTTACCTCTCAGTTTTCTCTGCAGTCGTAATTTCAAATGCGACAACACTAGAAAAGACGCAAAAGACAGATTAGGGAAGAAAACACACCAAACGTCTCAGTGCATAATTAAAATATATATATATTTTTTACCTTAATTGCGCCCAAGAAAACCCATAAAATTTATTTACTATTTTATACGATGACCGTATAAAGGCCGGCACACACTAGGGGACATGTTGCGAGGACATGAAGGGGGAACATGTTGCAGCGACAGTTTTTTTCGTGTGACATCCCCGTTTTTGCGAAAAAGTTCTGTCGCGGGGACACAATTTTGTCCCCGCAACATGTTGCATGAAATTCAGCTGGTTTGAATTCGTGCGTCATTGAAGCGGCGACAAAATAATCCCCATTACGATGTCGCATCGTGTGCACTGCTCTTGCAAACTGTCCCCGCCACAAAATAGAAATAAACCAATAAAAACGCGCCATTGACTATCCCATGAGCCTTCAGTAGCAGGCGCCCTCAGTGATTTCTGTGATTTTTATACCTCAATCCGCTTTGTGTGCACCAGCTTGTACTGTCCCTGCAACATGCGCCTATACTGTGCACACGAAGGGGCTTGTCCCCGCTTTATGTTCCCGCAACATGTCCCCTAGTGTGTGCCGGCCTTAAGGCCCGGTTCAGACGCCGAACTTTTCATGAGCCGAACCTAATACCTTGAATTAAGTACATGAAAAGTTCGGCGTCTGAATCAGTTAAGAACTGCTATTTGAATTTGGAACGGCTCAGCCGTTCTTCCCGCCTGGCTCAGCCGGGAATTTCGGCTTTGGAACGGCTTTGATTCAGACGCCGAACATTTCATGAGCCGAACCTAATGCATAAAAGTTATTATAACTTATTTTACATACAGTTTCTCGTATGTTTACACTTTGCCTGAAAACCTCTGTCCTTTCGATTTGTTTCTCTTTAAACTGAATTAAGTTCGGCTAATTAAGTTCGGCGTCTGAATCAACAGGCGAACTTTTGTTAATTTGGGTCGGTCCAAATTCGAATTAAGTTCGGCTCATGAAACGTTCGGCGTCTGAACTGGGCCTAACTCTGATCATGGGAAATAAACTAAACTTGAAAACTTGAAAAAACTTGAAACTTGGATATTCAAGCCACTTCTTTCAACCGCTTTTGGAATTTTCCCAAGCTACGGGTCGAACATTTCCAAGGTATGTCCGAAGGCGTTTCGACTCAGTATGCCTCAGTGTGAGGGCTGGAGTTCGGCTTAACTCTGTATCCTGTTCATTATTTTAGACCTTAACATCTCGTATCTATGCAGTTAACTGCATATCGTTGTGTCCCAATTTTATTGCTCAGTAGCGTGGATTTTGGGTTTCCCAATAACCCGTATCCTTAAAATTTTTGCCGCAATTTCCCATATTCCGCAGATACCCCTAATGGTTCCTCTCTAGTGGATAATAGGGAGGTTTAGATTTGGGTACGAGTACGAGATTGAGTACGTGCACGACTTTTGAATTTAAACTCCAGTCACATCCCCTGAACTGTCGGTCCTTCCTGTTGCTGACCGGAAGATATTTAAGGACTGACTCTAGCTAGAGCAAACAAGGAATCAGAGAATTAACTCTGTGTGTAAATTATAGTGCTAAGATAAACCCATAAATTTCCCTGTACTGAGCGTTAGCCCTAGTAAGGAAATGAGGGACCACACGAGGGAAAGAAAAAAATCTTTGACCTCGGTGGGATTCGAACCCACGACCTCCGGATTAGATATTCCGTCGCTCTACCGCTTGAGCCACGAGGCCGTACGGGAGCAGATCGTGGGAAAAGGTGGTAATTCGTGGCAATGAGAATGTGAAGGGTACAAACATTTATTTTTTTCTAGCTAGAGCATGCGAATTCGAACTAGATTTAAAAGTCGTACTGGTAGTCAATCTGTTACTCGTACATCTAAAGTTCCCTATTAACAGTTATCAATGCCGCTCCAACATGGCTGTTGGACATGGCTTATTAAAGAGAAGTAATTTCCCAAAGTCACAGATGGCTGAGCGAAGGAAGCAGTCACCGATGACGACTCCAGTCGACACGATCACGAGTGAAACTGCACGTGCATTCATCCACTCTTGGAAGAAGTTGATCAGTATCAAATTTCTCCTTGTAATATCGGTGCTTCATGAATCAGAAAGGTTATGAGAATCAGGAATATGATCACCCAAGGTCTTGATAATTTTTATTAACAACTTCTCCGCTCTTCTCCTCAAATAAATGTATGAGGACAGGAAAGGAGAATTTGTATTTTTATATTGGATTGAAAGGTTGGGTCTTGGTTCAGTGGTGTTTGAATTTATGAGATCCTGTGGTCACCATTAACGTGTCACTGTTCACGAAAATCCTTGAAACGTGTCACGTTTCATCAAAACCTTGGCTCCGTGAACATTTGAAGTATATGATCACATTCATGGTTTCATTTGATTGTTTGGTATACAGCCAAATCAAAAAGTTGTATCTTAAAGCACTAAGCCGATGTTTTTCTACTTCAAATCTAGGAAAAGTGCGAGAACTGCTCTTTTTATTTTAACTGACAAGGGGCGAATTCATTTTGTGCTGTGTTTCACAAAAAGTGGAGTTTTTTATTAAGGAATACCAAGACACAAGTTATAACCGCAGACGTGAAATTGGATAGCATTCTTTCCCTTTTGGAATGGGTTATGTGAGTTGACTCACAGAAGACATTTTATTCCACGCATGTATCTCTGAGTTGCTTTAACTTTCTGCGTTCACCATGTCAGTTTAAGCTAATAGGACGCTCAGTCAGTGAGCATTTGAATACTGCATGCAGGGCTTTTCGGTGTCGAAACTATTGACTGTAGAAAGCAAAACAACAACACATGGGCTCACCCTTCATCCGTGGCAGCTATGATCGTTTTCTTTGCCACTTCAACGTCTCCAATCCTGGCGCGCTCTTCGTGAACAGCAATTACAGCGTCGTCACTGCTCATTTTTGCTTTTCACTGTTTCAGTGAGTATGGGTTTATTGATGCCAGTTAACTGTAAAGTACTCGAGGCTGTCAAATCATCCAATCAAAAAAATGGCTGATTTACATTGGCCGAGCATGCGATTGAAGTTACTATAACAACGGAGATTGAATGCCTAAATGTGACACAGACGGGCGGGGGAGGGGGAGCAAAACGCGTGGGAGGGGGGGGGGGGGGGGGTCTGAAGGTTGTGTCGTATCTACGCGTTGGCTCATTTTCAATCACTAGAAGTTGATAAGCCTTTTGCAATAATTGATCACCTGACCAAATATCTTAAATGCACCTAACCCCCAATTTTGTTTTCCTTTAATCAACTCAATGTACGTTGAAAAGTCGGATAGTGAAATATTTCTTGCTTTTAACGTCGCGTTAATGAGTTATAGAGATTCAGTGAATTTACAAAATGCTAATTATAGATGATGTCAAATCAAGACTACCATTATTTCTACTTCAATTTACAATACGCAGTTCACAGCTTAAGGATAATCAATTTAAGAAATACTCAGAAATAAAAGCTATTAATAATCAATTGACTTGTAAAAAAATATTACTTGGAGGTGGAAACAAGTAGTTGTATAATAAACGAGTCTTGATTTGACGTCATCTTATTAACATTTTGTAAATTCAAACCTCTATAATTCACTAACGCAACATTAAAAACAAGAAATATTTAACTATTCAACTTTTCAACGTACATAGAGTTGATTAAGCAAAAAAACAATTTTGGGTTTAGGTGCACTTTAAACTTGCATGACTATCAAAAAATTGAAACAGTATACTTCAATAAGCCGGATCACCAATTTTCAGACTAGTTCTGTTTATTAAGGGAGACATTTAAAGATCAGCCTTGCAGTTTATTGTACTGTATATATTTAAAGATGGTTTGAGTGCGTTTTACATTTTAGTACATTTCTTTGCCGTTCCTTGCAAAACCACAACGTCAAATGATAAAGTATGAAAACTCCGAAGAACATCCTGCAGTACTCAATATTTAAGTCAACAACAAGGATCGAGATAAATTGATACGGAAAGGTAATATTTTTGTTTAATTCAAAACCATTTTCAAACGCCTGGAAAGAATTACAAACATCACACACATACTTGTAAGAAATTAAACAAACAAAGCAAAGAGTCCTAACAAAATTCTATGCAATTAATGCCAATTCCTTTGTGGCTTTGCATCCCGGGCACTGAAGTTTATAGATAACATGCGACTTGAGATTGAACGAGATGGGATCTTTTGTGCCACAGAATGATAATAGCTTTCTGGTTTTATATAGGACTTTGAAGCACGTAATATCGGCAAAACGGATCGCTGTCTTATACTCCGGTTTATAATCGATCCGTCTTGATGAACACGGAATTACTAATTACAACTCAGCCATGTACTGTCACCTACACAATTGTGAACAATTTAGACACATTGTTGAAATACCCAATCTACATAATGCCATCACAAATTAAAGATGTGATATCAAACTAAAGCCTGGTTTCCATATAATCGCAACGATCGCAGCGATCGTTACGATCGACGATCGCTGCGATTCTTTTTTTTTTTTTTTTTTTATTGTAATAAATCTTTACATTACTAATGCAATTAATAAAGTTATATTACATTACAATGTTTCTTTCTACCCTTACCATACTTCTACATACACATTACAAAGTTTGCCCCCACCCTCTTAACCCTTACAATGTTTCTGGCTACCCTAATTAACCCTCAATAGTTATAAAAATAAATTGCAATGTTTACATTTACCCTGTTCACCCTTACAATACAATACTAATACATGCACGTTACAATGTTTGTCCCCGCCTTACTAACCCTTACTTACAATACGAATACAATGCGATACAATAGCAACAAAAAAAACAACAACAATAAAAGCAACAACAGCAGCAGCAAAAAGAGTAAACCTCTTGACCGCTTTTTTGTCCCCCCCCCCCCCCCCCCCCCCAAAAAAAAAAAAAAAAAAAAGGAAGAAGGAAGAGAAGCAGACTTTGATGGAGTTTGGCTTAAGCAATAAATGATTCCCATTTTGCTTTGAATTTTTTTGTCGTGTTCGTTTTGACTGCATAACGCTTTTTAATATCCTGACATTTAAGGACTGATTGTGAAAAGAGTCGGAGGTTTGGCAGGGTTTTATTCAATTTCGAAGTATAGATATGAAATCTGCCTAAAAGAAGGGCGTGGTGAACTAGAAAACCATTTGTTTTATTAATAAATCCTAGACAGGTGAGTTGGGGCAAGAGGAAATTTTGTGATATGACCTTGTGTTCAATCAGCCAAGATTGAACCTTTTGCCAAAATATTTGGACACGAGAACACTCCCAGAAAAGATGTATTAGGGTTTCAACTTTTTCTTCACAGAAGTTACAAATATCTGTAGAGGACAAACCTATTTTAGAAAGGTAATTATTTGTTGCGATTCTTCTGTGAAGAAGCTTGAATTGGAAAACCCGTAATTTGGTTTCTCTGGTACAGTGAAAAGGTAAGGCATAGGTTGATTTCCAGTTTATTAATTTCCCATCAATATTGCAATCCTTTAGCCATTTGTCCTGGCTTTTTAAGGGAGTAGAGCTGATCTTTTGGAGAAGACGTTTGTAAGCCACTCTGGAAAGATTCGAGACTGAGAGCAGATTGAGTCCAGTCGACTCGTTTTCCGAATTGTCTGCGACATGATGCTGATCCTGCTTTCTTATAATTTTAATCGAACAGACAACACCATAGTATTTCAGAAAAGACGTCTTAACTTTGTAACGGGTTTTGAAATCAGTAAAGGATAGGAAATTGGAGTCTTGGTTTAAACTATCTTTCACATGATTAATTCCCGCACGGGACCAGTCTCGGTAGAAAATCGGTTGATTTGCAACCCTGAAAAGGGAATTGTACCAAATTGGTAATCGCTCAAAATTGTTTGGATTTTCCTCGTAGTTTAACTCAGTCCAGATTTCAACTAATTCTTTGGTAAAATCATCTTGGATGTTAAGGCCATTTACATCGGTTGGTTTAAGGTTACCAGTTAAGAGAAGTTTAGTGTCTTGTTGGGCTAAAAAGTGATCAAAGAATAACTTCCATTTACCATTATTGCTATTGTCCAGATATTTGTTATCCACTTTGCTTTCAAAGCACGATTGAATGTTTAAATGTCCAGTATATTAAGTCCACCATTTTCATAGTCATTGATACTCTCGCTTCGTTTGATTTTATCTCCCTTCCCATCCCAGAGAAAGTTGAAAAAGAGTCTATGAATTTCTTTTAAGTAATATTTGGAGGAAGTCAAAGGGGACATAATATACACAAGCTGAGAAGCCGCTAAGCATTTAATAACAGTAATTTTACCTAACAGTGTTAATCTTCTAAATTGCCAGCTGTTTAAAATGTTAATGATGTTTCCTTTTCTTTCCTGGTAGTTAAGCGTAACAGTTTCCTCCTCTGCAGTTGAAAACCAAACACCTAGTGCCTTTGTCTTTTGGAAAGGCCATTTTATATTTCGTTTTATCGGTAGCTTATCTGTTCGATTTTTATGTGTGCCGATCCAGAGAGCTTCTGTTTTCTCGTAGTTAACTTTCAAGCCAGACGCTTGCTGCGATTCTTGCGATCCTTGCGATCGCTGAGACCTTAGGTTTCCATATGATCGCAGCGGTCGCAAGGAAACGTCGAGTAGGCCTGGATCCAATAAACTTTAAGTGCATTATGGGATACAAGGCCTTGGTGTGCAATGCTTTCTGGGACATTTTGGATCGCAAGTTTCCATATAAAAACCTCTCGATCGCAAGGATCGCAGAGATAGAAATTTTTCTATCTCTGCGTTCGCAATCGCAAGGATCGTAACGATCGCAAGAATCGCCAAGTTTTTGGTTTCCATATGATCGCATGGGGTCCCACAACACCTTTTTCTGCGATCGCTGCGATCCTTGCGATTATATGGAAACCAAGCTTTAACCATCACGTCCACAATGCTATACTACGCAATGCTTCAATTCTTGCGATCAACAGTAATTTCTATCGGCTCTGTTTCTTGGAATCCCTTTATATTAAAACTGACAAACCCTGCCTGAACACCGGGATCAAAGCCACTCACTGTAAGGAATTGGCATTAATTGTTTGCATAGAACTTTGTTAGGACTCTGCTCTGTTTATTTCATTTTTTACAAAATTATGCGTGTGATGTTTGTAATTCTTGCAATATATATAAGCTACGTTTGTTTTGTAAATTTGTCCATCGTTTGAAAATGGTTTTGCATTGAATTAGACAAAAATATTACATTTCTATCAATCTATCTCCTGGTTGTTGACTCAGATATTGAGTACTGCAGGATATTCTTCGGAGTTATTTTCATACTTTATTATTTACACCTGTCGGCTGAAAATGGTTTCAAATGATCAAATTATAGGTTTCGTGGAGAACGTGAACATACGACGGTTTATTAATTTTCCTTTCTCTATTTGAAAATGAAAGCCAACGCCCTATGAATTCAACGTTCATTTTACGTACATGAGGGAGCCAAAAATGATTGACAGATCGGGAAAGTTAACGTGCACTTAACTACCTAGCAAGGTGGTTTGAAAAACCTAACTCGGTTTAAAAAAAAATATTGATATAAACAGATGAAGTTCCTCGAAGCAAGATTTCATTCCTTGAAGCTCTTCGTTTTCCACCATAACACAGGTTCAAGCTCCTCGGCCATTTTCAATGAAAAATGTGCGAAAAAAGAGAAAATTCCTAAAAGGTCCTAAAAGTTTGCAAGATTCACTAAGCTCGTAGCTGAAGAGAGAGCAATGGATTTGATGGTCAATAGTTAAGATCAATAGTGACGCCACAAATCAGAACTCATTTCCAATCCTTCCATTTGAAACACGCGGTCATTTCAGACACGTTTCGTGAAGCCTTCGGAAATCCTCGCACTTTTTGCATAAGTCTGCTTTATAATGGTTTCTTTTGGTGTTTTTGCATTGGTGTCCTTTGGTCACGTTTAAATGGATAAAGAAAAAAATGCTAGCAACTGTTAACAACTGGCAGAATTCAACAGCATCTACGCTTGAATGACCGGTTATTTATATCTAATTACCTAGAGGTCTTGTCATTGTTGTCAAGGATAAAACAACAGTATAGCCTACCAACTTATGTTTTGTTTAATTTCCTATTGAATTATTGTATTGGCCTTCATGGCTACTGTTGTCAAGCATAAACAATATTAGCGACTGAAGCTCTAACTTGGCGGACATAATATAAACCTCTTCACTGAAAATTTTAATACGTAGTTATTTTACTTTTGTTTTATGATGCACGAAGAGCATTTGCTTCCCAATTTCTTGGGACAAAACAACTTTCTCAGTTATATATTTTTACTCGTGTGACGTTTAATATTGAGCTCTATGGGACGCACTTACGTAATACCGATATTCTACCGTTATAAAAAGGCCCTTGTGGTCAGTAGAAGTTAAATATTTCTTTGTTCATCATTTAGTTGATTATGCAAACTGCTCCTACGACAACAAAAGTGTTGTTTATGACTCAGCTTAAGAATGTTCCGCTCTATGACCATTACGTTTCTTTATCGGTCACCTCTCAAATGAAAGGAAACAACCATCACGCCATATTGAACTGTTGTACTTAACAACAAGCAAATAGGAGACGTTCCGATGCAAAGATATCAGTAATAAGAAATGGTGAGCCGCAATAGAGTCTTTCCAATGGAAGAAGAGGGAAATGGTGATAAAGAAAACGGACTACAAGAAGCGCATGCTATTACAAATGGATCGGCAAATGGTTTGCCTCCACAGTTTTCGGATGTCGAGTTTCGTCAAATTACAGGTCCTAATTCATCACTCGGTGAAAATCAAAGTTCCTTGATAGTCGTACTGCAAAGTGAAAATGAAAGCCGAGTTCGGCCACCGTCGTCACCGGGCTGTTTGAAGAGACGAAATAGTAATCTCGTAAATTGTGAGAAAATGTTGCAAGAGATTAATGCAACTTCAAGCGAAGCGGGTCCGAGAAAAAGAAATGAAGGCAAAGGCGCGTATACTGCTATTTTGGAATTTGTCGACGAAGTGAATGAGGAGAACGACGGAGAAAACAGAGAAAGAGCGCAGAGTGATCATGGAGAGGATCGAAGCGAGAACCAGGCGGGTGAAAATGAATCTGATGGGCCCAAGAAGCCAGTAGACCCGAACCATGCTTTACTGCAGTATTTTGGGAAGCTGTCGAGTTCTGGCGATGTGGACGATTCATTGGACCTGGAGCACATTCAGTCGTTGTTACATGAAGGGGCTTCAGTGAATACCAGTGACAGGTTCGGCCAAACGTTACTTCATGAAGTGTCCAGAACTTGGGGAGTAGATGTCGCACAGTTCTTTATTGACCAAGGTAGGTAACTGTTGTTTGATTCAGGGCTGCATGCAACAAGTGTGTTCTCGATGATTCGCAGTATATGTTTTCTAGAAATTCTTTGTATTAACAGTGATCCCCCCTATATTGCAAAAAATAATGGCCAATGGGGTCGAATGTTTTTTCAGTCTCTCATATTTTTACGCCGTGCCCTCGCTAATTAGGGATCTTAAGGTGTTTCCCTCCAGTTTTCATGCAGCCGCACCGAACATTTTGAGCTGCCGCTTAACTAACGTCCCTTTATTGAATTAGTATAAAACTTACACAAAATATTGAACTAAGTTTGAAGTTTAAAAGAGTGTAACAATTTTGTAAATCGCATTTCAAATTGCGGAGATAACGAGAAACATTGAAACCACTTGAGCCTGCATTCCGAGCGATTGCGATGGCTGTCTAGAAAAAAAACAAAACTATTACAATGAACTATGGCATATGGCAAACAAAATATCTAAAACCTAGAAACTTTTGTCAAGCCGATTTTGAGTAAATCGGAAAAACATTTCGAACTTGTGATTTTGTAAGCGTATGAGTGCATCCATAAGTTGCTCAATTAATCAATTAAGCTTAAAATCGTTTTAGGTCAACTTTATTATTTTATTTGACCGTGTTGCAATGTTTCAATCAAGATCAGTGAAACTTCGAGACAAATCGAATCTAGCTCCAAAACTTAAACGAGAAACATTTTCAAACTTTTAAAATTTCATCTCATACACTAAACAAACATTTTGGCGTGAATTTGAGATTGAGAAATTAAACTTTTATAAGCTTACCTGATTAAGCAACTTATGGATGCGCTCATACGCATGCAAAATTTCAAACCGTCCGTACGTATTCAGCTCCTAGACAATTCAGTCACATTTGACAATAATAATAATAATAATAATAATAATAATAATAATATTAATATAATTTTTAAAAAACCAAATCTTTTTATAACAAAGCTAACTAAAAAATATTATGATTAATTTCACTTTAAAAAAACTATTCAATCAAAACACTATTTACATTATTCCTTTCGATAAAAAAAGACACTTAATTTCGATTAAGAAAATTCATTCCATTAAAAATATATCGTATATTCGGAAAAAAAAAATTCAACGAAAAAAACGGTTCATTTCAACTAAACTAAATTAACGAGCTCACGCCATTATCACACACATAATAATAATAATAATAATAGCGAGAACGTTCAAATATAGTAATAATAATAATAATAATAATAATAATAATCGCGTTCGAAGAACGCAATCCTAATTTCGTGTTGGTTGTCCTGTGGTTTATGTACAGTAAAATTTGAGATTTTTTGGTAGACGGTCTTCCAAATGGCCGCCCCTATTGGTTTTTTTCATGGGCTCATTTCCACCCGAAATTCCTTCGAACGCGTCTCCATAATCTGTGATTACTGCTAGTATAATTATCGATTATTTATACCAGATAACTCTTTAGTACTATAGTACTGTTATCAACGGGGTCCTGCTAAGTAAAACCAAAAGAAAATAATTGGACAATTATAATCTCTTGGTAAAACGATATACATAAAAGGGGAATCATGTACTAAGTTACAAACTAACTAAGAAAACTCTTGTTAAAAACATTAAAAACTCAATGAAACCTTACAAGTAAAATCGTCTAGCGCTTACAAACTAAATAAGAAAACTCTAGTTAAAAATATTAAAAACTCAATAAAACCTTACAAGTAAAAATCGTCTTTTCTAAATAATATTCTAGAGTTAATGTTTCTTAAGCTTAAAGCCTTAGCGAAATTAAAAATAGATGCACCTAAAAAAATAAAAACTACTATACGAAGTGTGAAATTAAGTTTGATCTTGGAAAGTTTTACTGTTTTTTCGTTGTTTCTAGTGTTTGCGTTGTGATTTAATCGTTCGAAGTAAGTTTTAAACGGAGAACAAACAGACATTGAACGCAGTCAAAGACACAAGAATAATAAATAATAATAAATAATAATAAATAAATATCCTTTATTTACCCACGGCAGTGTTTATAGCTCAAGTGCTAGTGGGACCGAGCATTCAAATTAAACATAACATTTTTAAAAATCCCAACTGGCAGGAGGCAAACCAGTTGGCTATTTCACAAGCGTGGCCGAGGAGTTGAACTCGGGTCTACCGTGAAACAACTCCATCTAGTGGTCAGAGCGGGATTTGAACCCGGGACCTCCGGATTTCAAGTCCGGCGCCTTAACCACTCGACCACACTGCCTCCTCGGCACGCTCTCTTATTTAAAGGTTTACGGGACTCTGCCCATCCAAGACTGTTATGGCCACAATATGTTAATACCGGCATAATCATCGTTATGTAGATTCGTTGGGCACTGAAAACATCGGCAATACTACGACAATACAACAATGTTTATACACTGTAACAGGTTGACTCTCGATCCTGCTGCTTTCTTGTAAGCTTTGTGAAAATGAGTATCAAAATTTAGTGTCGGGTCCAGATGTACGCCGAGGTACTTTTAACTTGGTGTAGTGTTGATGGTAGAACCATTTACCGAGAGCTGAAGTTGACTTCCATCGGAAACAGATTTAACCGTTTACCGGTACCAAACAGCATCACCTCAGTTTTTTCCTTCCTCAGATTGATGATAAGTTCGTTGTCACGAAACCAACTAGAGAGATTATTTAAGTCCAGGTTGGGTTGTTTTGCATGACAACGAGGTCACTTGAAGATGTAAACATAACTGTGTCATCTGCATAGGTGATGATTTTACAATAACGAAGGGGGCTGTGCACATCGTTAAAATGGATAACGAAAAGTATAAGGGGCCCAAGAATACTTCCTTGCGGAACTCCAGTATAAACAGAATTTGGATCAGAAAGTACACCATTATATTTAACAATCTGCCTGTGAAGGAATAAATAATCAGTGAACCATTTCAGTTCCATATCATGTATGCCAGTTTTCTTAGAAGAACCGAATGACTAATAGTATCAAACGCCTTAGATAAGTCTAATGAAAACTGCTCCTGTTGCCTTGCTATTGTCAGCCTCTTTCCTGATAAGGTTGGTGAAGTAAGTAACAGCTAGTTCCATTGAACGATTCAGGCGGAAACCAAACTGCCGACACGCAAAAAGTAGAGTATGACGCTCGAGATGGGTCATCAGCTGCTTGTAAACTGTTTTCTCTAAGATCTTTGACAGAGTAGGGAGAATTGAAATTGGCCTGCAGTTGTCAATTTCTGCCAGACCCAGATTTATAGAGGGGAATCACCTTTGCCACTTTCTGAATTAAACAAATTGGAATAATTGCAAAGCAGTTTAAAGAGTGCAAATTCGTTTTTCAAGTGACGTTTTTCTTGGCGTTGCCGTCGTCGTTGCTTGAGCTCCCTGTTCACTCCCCACCCTTATTCACCCCTTCCTTATTCAATCCCCCCTTTCGATGGAGTCCAGATCCGCCACTGATTAAGGAGAATGAACAATTCGAAATAAACGCTAGGAAATGTCCATTGTTACAAAGAAAGTTTTTATTTCTTGTGTTCTAGGTGCAGACGTCAACAAAGCCGATGATTACGGTCGAACACCGTTACACGTGGCAGCTTCATCTGATTATCCAGAGATGGTCAGGTTCCTCATCGAAAATGGCGCCGATTTTCACGTGACGACTAAAGGAGAGTTACAAACTCCGCTTCACTTTGCTGCAAGGAATGAAGCATCACGCTGTGTTAAGATCCTTCTTGCTTATGGAGCAACCCTCGAAGTTCGAGATTTCAAACAGCGCACGCCACTTCAGGTAGGGCAGAGAAACACTGACTAATCGGAAGAATTACAAAGGAATCTGGTGGGTTGTCTTATATACCCCCGGCATGGGCTTGATGAAATTGTTCTGATTTCCTTAGTTCAGTACAGTCACTGTTCGGTTTTACAGCAGAATTAAACGAGAAATATCAGACCAACAAAGCTAAATAGCTAATCACAGAGGAAGAATAGCATGTAGTAATAATAAACATATAACCATACGCGTCCACAGGAAAAGATATTGCCATGCTAATGCGTTAAGGCCATGTCATTTCCAGAGTCAATGATGGAGGTATATTTAGTCTAGTTTTAACTTTTGAGTCCGTCGACGAAATCCTATGGTGTGACCATTCAAATGAAACGTCCTCGGCAGTGATGGTACCATTTGTTTTTCAATATTTTACAAAATAAAATTTGGGATTTTTCTTGAATTTTGACTTTTGGCACCATTGGGAATTAAAGGCCGGGTTTATATCGATTTCAAAAGCTCTATTTTTTGTAAATCAGATACAACTAAGGCCCCGTTTACACGGGTCCGGACAAATTTTTGCACGGACGAATTTTGTTCCTAGACCACGTGTTTACATGGATCCGTGCAAATTATGTTACAGATTGCAGTGGTGTTTACACGGATCTTGCACACTTAGCCGTTCAAAAATTCGTCCAGTTCCGCCAGTCCCGTGTAAACGCAAGGTGGAACCGTGCAAGTTTTTGTCCGTGCAAACATTTGTCCGGACCCGTGTAAACGGGGCCTAAGCGACAACGTTTCTTACACTAAAAAAATGCACAGAATGCTCATTTTGATTTTGTGTTGCAAGAGAAGAATGGTAATTGTAAAATGTAATTCTTCAGGCGAAATATAAAATGCCTGTTGAATTTCACCAGTCCAGAACAAGAACAAAAAGTTGTTACCGTTAAGTGTTACTCTTTTCTCAGCCTCATCAAATTCAACAAGACCCAAACAATTTTAAAATTAATACGCCTTCTGAATAGTAATGCATTTGTTTGATCCATTAACCTCTTAATACGTTATCTCTTTTCATTTTTCTTCGCAGCTCACAGCAGAAACCAACAGCGCTGAATGTGCCAGAATTTTGATGGAAGCGGGTGCGTCTGCCGGGACACGGGACGATAGCGGGATGTCGGCACTTACCCTTATGGTCACAAAAATGCCGAGTGTGGTAAGTTAAATAAGTATCAGCCTCTTTTAGAAAGTAAAAAATTTGGATTTTTTTTTTTGTAGAACTGGAGCAATTTACATAAAGAAGCTTAACTGTCATGAGGAATTTTGAGGTCAAAACTAAAATGCCCCAAATAACTAGTTTTGTCATAAACGCAATGTTTATAGACCACTAAGAGATGATCAAGTGAATTTTCGAAAAGGGAATAAACCATAATCAGAGTTTTAGTAAGTTTTCCATGGTGCAAGCCGATAAAGTTGAAAAAATTAGCCCAGTTGTTTCAAGTTGCAATCATCTATATCGTCCATACTGGCCATCTGCAGCCCAAGACACTTATTTCAAACAAAAACCAGACCACTACTTTTGGGTTTTCGCTGAGGTAAATATGTCGTTTGGCTTTTTAAAGTAGAACTAAGAATGGTGACATAGCCCCTTTATTGGTACACTAAGCAAATACATCGTGCAAAGTGCTCTAGGGACACAAAACTAACATGTAAGTTTTCTTTCTTAAAGTTTCCGTTTCAGATCGGTCCATTGCATTAAATGTGAATATTTTCGTTTTTGAAACACCCTCTTATTGAATAATCTTCCTTTGTCTATTTGTTAGGCACTTCGAGCGTTGGATCAGTTCCATATCACGGACAGATCTCATCGTAAGCAGCGATACTATCTCAACTTCCTGGAGTATTGCGATCCACCAGACACGAAAAACCGCTCGGTTCTCACGTCACCTTTACAAGCAGTCGTGGAAATAAATAGCCTTGAGCTAATCATGCATCCGATATTCCAGCGACTGATTGAAGTCAAATGGCGATTTTTTGGCATGAGAGCATGGCTCGGAATCTTTCTGAATATTTTACTTACTGTCGCATATACTGTTCTAGGGATAACCCATTCCAGAAATGTGAGAGATTACTATTATCCTTTTAGCAAGAACGGCTGGCGAATACCCCTGGAGGCACTCGTGGTGATTTTAACGTTCAACGAAATCAGGAAGGAGGTGAAAGAGTTCTACCAGTCGAGAAGAGAAAACAAAAAATTCATCAGCTGGAGGAAGAAAGAGATCAGGCGTGACTTGGAGTACTGTCATCCACGCTGGACTCAGGAGAAAAAGTACATTAAGCAGCATGTCCGACAGGTCAAAGAACGCCAAAGATTTTACTTCCAAGACAGATGGAACTATTTTGACTGGGTCACATATGTCATGCTGATAATCGTCATCATCCTACACATTGTCAATGTCGTCGTCGAAGACAAAAAATACAATGATATATTTATTAAGATCCTTGCATGTACCATCATATTGATGTGGGTGCGACTGCTTAAGTTCGCCAGACCCTTCCCAAGCCAAGGTCCATTTGTGGTCATCTTGGATAACATCCTCGGCGACACAATCAGATGGGGTTTTGTCATTGGTATGTTTTACATCCCTTATGCTGTTGCTTTTTGGATGTTGTTTGGCGGTAGTTCAGCTCATCCTGTCAAGGGTTATGACACAGTGTACCACTTGGTTTATACAATTATTCGATATCCACTTGTGGACAACTATGGTTTCGATCGCCTGGACAAAGTCGCTCCAATCATGGCACGTGTGCTGTGCGGAAGTTTCCTCATCATTGCAGCTATTATTCTAATGAACTTGTACATTGCGCTGCTGTCGAACACGTTTCAACGCGTCTACGACAACGCACGTGCCACGGCAGCGATGCAACGCGCCCGTCTCCTTCAAGATCTCGAGTCAGATGCGTCTGACAAGACGGTTCGACGGTACAGGGAACACATCCGAGACAGATGCAGCCCAGAGGGGAGCGACTTCCATGTGATTATATCAGACGAAGAAGAACAGCACAGGAAACAAAAGGAAAAGATTGCCTTGGTCCATACCATTGTCAGCGATCGTCTTGGTGGCAAAAAGTTTGGAAAAGTCCAAAAAAGCGAGTTCGATACAATAGTGGAAGATATCGACCTTTTGAAGCGGTCCCAGAACGAGATGGAAAAATCACTTGAGCGGCTTCATCTTCGGCTTGAAGAGATTGGAAACCTTAACACCACTATCTACCATGAAATCACTAAACTGACACAGCAAGGAATAGAACAGAAATCAGCGATAACTGGTGTCAATGAAGATGTGACCAACTTGGAGACTAACATGGTTAACAAGTTTGGAAGTCTAGCGAGCGGCCTCGATTTGAAGTTCGAAAATCTCGAGACGGATGAAAAATTAAGAAATAGCGTGTTAGAAAGCAACATGAACACAAGGTTTGACCAACTGGAAACCGAATTTAAGAACATTAGTTCTTGTTATGATAAACATGAACAGGAAATGACTGCTAGAATAGAAGATCTAGAAGCTTATATAGTCAGCATCGAAGAAAATAAAATGAAGGAGAAGAAAGAGAGAAGACCCAGTCCTAGACCAAAAAGTAAATCCATCAGCACGGGTGGTTTTCAAATTGTGGAGGCAAACAGAGAAGTGGCGAAAGCAGCTGCGATATCGACAAGTAAAGCCGTTGGTGATAGCCGCACACAGCTGCCTGAATTCGATCAAAGGGAAAGGGAACCAACAGAGAAGCAGCGAAGAACCATCACCTTGTCTGGCCAAGCAGCAAGGGACGAGTATATCGCCAGACTAAAGGAGAGTTTGATGAAGACTGAAGGAGAAAGTGATTCAGAAAAAGACTGAGAAAAAGACTGAGAAAAAGCAAGTGAGACATTCTGATTTACATAACGAAAACAAAAGATCCCATGAAAAAACTAAGTGTTTTAACCACTGATATGCGCGATTCAGAGGATCATAACGCTCGTCAATATATCATGGATTTAACAATTAAGAAGACAAGTTTTAACCAATATGACGTTAAAACCCCAACCAGCATTCGCATGTTTCCACGCGTGCAGGTGCAGTTGTCTTTGGTTGTTGCACCCGTGGCAAAATTTCACTTGTAAAGCCCATTTAAAAATTAATGACAAATAATTTACCCGGTTTAATCGGATACCCGATCCTAATTAGCATAGATTG
This sequence comes from Dendrophyllia cribrosa, assembly GCA_024195265.1. Classification (NCBI taxonomy): domain Eukaryota; kingdom Metazoa; phylum Cnidaria; class Anthozoa; order Scleractinia; family Dendrophylliidae; genus Dendrophyllia; species Dendrophyllia cribrosa. The sequence continues at coordinate 58,632,832 of JAJLRJ010000001.1, forward strand.
AGGCGATGTTAGGGCTTTGTTTTCACCGCATTTAATGATCAGTGCATGGCGAAAGCAGCTGCAATATCGACAAGTAAAGCCATTGGTATTGGCCGCAAACAGCTGCCTAGATTCGATCAAAACGACTAGAACCAACAGAAAAGTTAAGAAGAACCATCACCTTGTCTGGTCAAGCGGCAAGGAACGAGTATATCGCCAGACTAAAGGAGAGTTTGATAAAGACTGAAGGAGAAAGTGATACAGAAAAAGACAAAAATGACTGAGACTGATATGCATGGTGCAGTTGCCTTTGGTTGCTGCACCAAAATTTCGCCTGAAAACTGCTTATTTGAACTTTCACCTCTTCACCTCTGTCACCTCATTTTGTGTCATTGGCAAAGCAGTTGCCTTTGGTTGTTGCACCAAAATTTCGCCTGAAAACTGGTGATTTGAACCTTCACCTCTTCACCTCTGTCACCTCATTTTGTGTCATTGGCAAAAACACTTTAAAAGTACAAAATGCCGAGGATTAGTCGGTAATTGTTTTGCATGCCATTTAACTGGGTAACCAGAGCTTAGCTCCGCCAGCACAAACCACCAGGCCCCAATGGTTCAAAAGTTGGATAGCGCTATCCACCGGATAAGTCACTGTCCGGTGGATACGTGTTAACAAAATCAATTTTGTTATTCACTGGGTAGAGATTTATCCAGTAGATAGCGCTATCCACCTTTTGATTGGCCGAAAACTGGTTGTAGCATGGTTAGCTGATTTAGTAACCTTGACGTTTCGTTTTCAGCGCTTAATCCCGTTGCATGACTATCTGTTGCGCAGACCCATTCTTTTCATACGTTGGCATTTTTGTTCCCATTTATACGTAAACACACAAGACCATCTTCATCAATTTTTCTTTTCGTTGATTGTAACCTTTGTAATTAACTAATTAGCATGAAGATTTGTCAGCGTGATGTACTTATGAGATTAATTTAATTATTTCCCAGAAAAATGGTCCAGAATAAGTAAAAACAAAAACGGACGTTTTACATATACAGTCTGTTGGGAATTACAAACTTGTACCAAAGAGTAACGGAAACCAAGAGAAAATGATTAAAGAGAACACAACCCGTGCCCCATGATAATTATTTTCAATATAATATTTGCTTGCGCTCATGTTGTGAAGGTTATTTGCATTCTCGCTCCCATGACCGCACGGTCTCTATTCCACAGACATTAGATATTATATATCATATAGTTCTCATTATTGATTTTGCTTGTATAGTGAAGGGAAATCGCGTGTTGTGTGAGAGGCTGCGAAAATCAGCAAAAAGCCACTTCTCAAACCGAACTAATAATAGATTTAAAATAATTTTCTCTGGAAGAGACCCATGTATGGGGGATCTGTTCTCTTAGATCTGTTGTTCTCTTAGATCTGTCTTGGATCTGTTCTCTTTTTTCTCTTGCGGAAACACAAACATTTAAGGAGGTCGATTGCGGAATCCCAAAAATGTCCAAAATCATACCCCCTCGTTTAAAAAGCACTTATGGAAAACTGGGGACTAATACAAATTCAGCCATTTCTGAAACTGAAAACCATTTACAAGAAGCTTCTGATCATAGCATATATGACAGGTAAATATCTTAATTTAAGACACGTTCGTTAGAACAATAATCTGAAGGTCACTGATGCGTCTCGAGCACAAAACCATAGCGAGGAGTCTGCGTAGGCCTGTCAAGAAACCTTTTGTCTCAAGGCAAAATGGGGGGAGGGGGGGGGGGGGGGGGGGGGGGAACTAACCCCCTCATCTCCGCGGCCCCTGATAATTCATTAAATTTCATTTAAGCTAGGATTAGAGCGAGAAATAAACCTACGGAAATGAAATACAAATGACTAAAAGCGACGATGGAAAAATACTTACATTGTTATGGCTATGAAATTACCAAACTGGTACAAGAAGAAAGAAACACCGAAATGAACTGTATTAAACAGCAGTTAGCGCGATTGCCAAAAGGTTTTTAAAAATTGAAGAACCGTAGCCAGGACTTAACATATCAAAAACGTATAAAAACGTTCTCTGGCTATTTACAATACAAAATTTTGAGCTTTCGGCTGTCAGTCTACAGCCGGGCTTCGATTAATAAAAATGGATGAAAAGTGACTGACAGCCGAAAGCTCGAAATTCTATATTGTATATCGCCAGAGAACGTTTTTATAAATTTTTAATATGACAAAAGGCTATAAAGAAAATATTGCGGCGCAACTAAATAATAACGGTTCAACTAAATTATGCGAAACGCACATGCTGAAAAGTATTACTGAGAACTGAAAAACGTAAATAAAATAAACGCAAATGAATAGAGATTAATAGATGAAAAGGAACAAATAGGCGATACGAAATTACTCATTTCATAAACAAACACGCGAGAATGAAAACATGCAAAAAATGAATAATATATAAGCAAACAGCAAAAATAGCATGTTTAGATCCTACAACAACTGTAATAATGTGTTACAACTAACTTTGACCGAGATTTTGGTTTGAGTAAACTGGCAGTATTTCAACAGCACTATCTCCGCTTGACTGACGAATGTTTTCATTAAAATTACTTGGAGCTTTTATCATCGTTGTCAAGGATAAAACAACAGTAGTTAACAACTGATACTTAAAGTGCCCATAACCTAAAATTATTTTTTTTTATTTTCGTATCTAAATCTACACGTCACGTAATGAACATCTGCGAAAACAATTTTTGATTTCAGTAAAACGTGAATTTTTTATGAATATTTCAAATCTTCCAAATCCTATTTTTTTTGTGGTATACCCGTCTCGCTGTTAAGAAGGCCAACGGGCTCGCATGTTTCTTAATGTACGTCACAGTTCCTTTGTTTGAAGTCACAAGTTCCTTTGTTTGAAGTTATGTGTTCCTTAATCTACGTCACGGATCCTTTGTTAACCGAGAGGGACCGAGAGGAGACTAATGCGAATGGTGGACCAAAATGGCGGCAAATTTCGCAGACTTTAAAAAATCATAAAAAATTCAGGTTTTGCTGAAATCAAAAATTTTTTTCGCAGATGTTCATTACGTGACGTGTAGATTTAGATACGAAAATAAAAAATTTTAGGTTATGGGCACTTTAAGCTAGCTAGCAAGAGACCTGGTTTGAATAAACAGGCGGTATATCAACAATACCATCTACGCTTGATTGACCGGCTATTTTCATTTAATTACCTAGCTACAGCTCTTATCATTGCTGTCAAGGATAAAACAACAGTGCTTATGTCCAACAGCTAGCAAGAGACCTGACTTGTTATTGTTTAAAATTATTCTTATATCGGCCTTCATGCAGCTACTGTTGTCAAGCATAAACAATAATAGCGACAGAAAAGCTCTAACTTGGACCAGAAGCTTATCACGTATGAGCTTCTGCTTGGACATAACATAAACCTCTTAACTCAAAATGTTAATCAGTAGTTATTTAACTTTCTTGTTATGATGCTCGAAGCGCTTTGCTGCTCAATGGACAAATTGCTTGGGACAAAACAACTTTCTCCGTTATATTTTTATACACGCGTGACGTTTCAATTTAGCTCTATGGGCCACACTTACGTCATACCGATATTCTTCCATAATAAAAAGGCCCTTGTGGTCAGCAAATGTTACAAATGTCTTTGTTCATCATTTAGGTGGTTATACAAACCCCTTCTATGACAACAGAAGTGTTGTTATGACTCAGCTTAAGAATGTTCCGCTCTATGACCATTACAAGGGTTTCACACCATACTAAACTGTTGTCTGAAACAATAAGCACCTGTAACTTGGACAACGTTCTCATGCAAACTGAAATCAGTAATGAAAAATGATGAGCCGCAAAAGAGTCTTTCCAATGGCAGAAGAGGAGAAGGCTGATAAAGAAAACGGACTGCAAGAAGCGCGTACTATTTCAAATGAATTGGCAAATGGTTTGCCTCCGCAGTTATCGGATGTCGAGTTTCGTCAACTCAGTACTGGTCCAAATTCACCAGCCAGTCATGAACAAAGTTCCTTACTTGTCGTACTGCAAAGTGAAAATGAAAGCCGAGTTCCGCGGCCACCGTCGTCAACGGGCGGTTTGAAGAGACGAACTAGTAATCTCGTAAATTGTGAGAAAATGTTGCAAGAGATTAATGCAACTTCAAGCGAAGCGTGTCCAAGAAAAAGAAATGAAGGCGAAGGCGCGTACGCTGCTATTTTGGAATTTGTCGACGAAGTGAATGAAGAGAGCAACGGAGAAAACAGAGAAAGAGCGCAGAGTGATCATGGAGAGGACGAAAGCGAGAATCAGGCGGGTGAAAATGAATCTGATGGGCCCAAGAAGCCAGCTGAAGACCCGAACCATGCTTTGCTGCAGTATTTTGGGAAGTTGTCGAGCTCTGCCGATGTGGACGATTCAGTGGACCTGGAGCACATTCAGTCGTTGTTACATGAAGGGGCTTCAGTGAATACTAGTGACCGGTTCGGGCAAACGTTACTTCATGAAGTGTCCAGAACTTGGGGAGTAGATGTCGCACAGTTTTTTATTGACCAAGGTAGGTCATTGCTGTTTGATTCAGTGCCGCATGTGTCTTACCGGGCATGTGTCTTACTCGATTTACAAATTTCGGTGATTCACAGCATATGTTTTCCCGAAATCGTTTTTATAAAAAGAATGGTTTCAGTTCCTCGAACATTTTCATCCCACCCCCCCCCCCCCCCCCCCCCCCCCCCCCCGGCCTTATTTACTCCGTCCACCCTAACATTGGAGTTAAGATTCTAAGGAGAATGACTGACATTTCGAAAAAAGGGCTAAGAAAAATTCATTGTTATAAAGAAGGTTTTCACTTCTTGTCTTTTAGGTGCAGACGTCAACAAAGCCGATGATTACGGTCGAACACCGTTACACGTGGCAGCTTCATCTGATTATCCAGAGATGGTCAGGTTCCTCATCGAAAATGGCGCCGATTTTCACGTGACGACTAAAGGAGAGTTACAAACTCCGCTTCACTTTGCTGCAAGGAATGAAGCAACACAGTGTGTTAAGATCCTTCTTGCTTATGGAGCAACCCTCGAAGTTCGAGATTACAAACAGCGCACGCCACTGCAGGTAAGGCAGAGAAACACTAAACCGAAGAATTGGAAAGAAATCAGGTGTGTGTGCAACTACGGAAGCTACAAAGCCCCTGCAGGACTTTATACAATTGTTCTGTTTTCTTTACTTTAGTCCATGCAGTCACAGGTTGTCTTCCCAGTAGAATAAAACGAGAAATATCAGACCAATAAAACTAAAGAGCAAACCACGGAGGAAGAATAGCATATATATAATAATACCATGTGATAATAATAAAAATACAACCATACGCGTTCAGAGGTAAAAGAGATATTGTCATGCCAAGGCGTTAATATCAATTTCATTAGCTCTAATTGTAAATCAGATACAACTAAGCGAAAATGGATAGCGCAGAATGCTTACTTTTATTTTGTGTTGCAAGAGAAGAATCGTAATTGTAAAATGTAATTTTTCTGGCGAAATATAAAATGGGTGAATTTCATGAAGAACAAGAACACTGTGAACAGTTGTTTCGGTTGCATGTATCCTCTTTTCTCATCCTCATTCAACAAGACCCGAACCCTTTCAAGTACGCCTTCTGATACAGTAATACTGACATTTGTTTGATCCACTAACCTGGCTCGCTATCTAAATTCGTTACCTCCTTACATTTTTCTTTCCAGCTCGCAGCAGAAACCAACAGCGCTGAATGTGCCAGAATTTTGATGGAAGCGGGTGCGTCTGCCGGGACACGGGACGTTAGCGGGATGTCGACACTAACTCTAATGGTCACAAAAATGCCGAGTGTGGTAAGCAAAAAAAAGTAGCAGCTTCTTTTCGAAATTAAGAAATTGTGATTTTTTTTTTGTAGGACTGGAGCAGTTTACGTGATATTTAGTTTAGTGCAGTGTTCAGATGAGTGTCGTAAAACCAAAGCCAAAGCAATTACTCTGGCCAACCACAACAGAGGCAGACAATCAAATGGACCAATTAAAACAGAGGCAGAAAATCGAATGGACCAATCAAAACAGAGGCAGACAATCCAATGGACCATTCAGAACTTAGTCAAAGCAAATACATGTAGCCGGGCATACTAAGCAAAAACATCGTTCAAAGTGCTCTAGGGACACACAGCAAACGTCAATTATTCTTCCAGAAAGTTTCAGTTTCAGATGTTGGTCCATTACATTAAATTATTTTCGTTTTTGAAAATCCTCTTATTGAATAATCTTCCTTTGTCTATTTGTTAGGCACTTCGAGCGTTGGATCAGTTCCATATCACGGACAGAACGCATCGTAAGCAGCGATACTATCTCAACTTCCTGGAGTATTGCGATCCACCAGACACGGAAAATCGCTCGGTTCTCACGTCACCCCTACAAGCAGTTGTGGAAATGAACTGCTTTGAGCTAATCATGCATCCGATATTCCAGCGACTGATTGAAGTCAAATGGAAATTCTTTGGCTTGAGCGCATGGCTCGGGATCTTTCTGAATATTTTACTCACTGTCGCATACACTGTTCTTGGGATAACCCATCCCAGAAATGTGAGTGATTACTATTACCCTTTCAGCAAGAACGGCTGGCGAATACCCCTGGAGGCACTCGTGGTGATTTTAACGTTCAACGAAATCAGGAAGGAGGTGAAAGAGTTCTACCAGTCGAGAAGAGAAAACAATAAATTCATCAGCTGGAGGAAGAAAGAGATCAAGCGTGACATGGAGTACTGTCATCCCCGCTGGACTCAGGAGAAAAAGTACATTAAGCAGCATGTCCGACAGGTCAAAGAACGCCAACGATTTTACTTCCAAGACAGATGGAACTATTTTGACTGGGTCACATATGTCATGCTGATAATCGTCATCATAATGCATATTGTCAACGTCGTCGTCGAAAACAATAGGTACAATGATATATTTATTAAGATCCTTGCATGTACCATCATATTGGTGTGGGTCCGACTGCTTAAGTTCGCCAGACCCTTCCCAAGCCAAGGTCCATTTGTGGTCATCTTGGATAACATCCTCGGCGACACAATCAGATGGGGTTTTGTCATTGGTATGTTTTACATCCCTTATGCTGTTGCTTTTTGGATGTTGTTTGGCGGTAGTTCAGCTCATCCTATCAAGGGTTATGACACAGTATACCACTTGGTTTATACAATTATTCGATATCCACTGGTGGACAACTATGGCTTCGATCGCTTGGCCCAAGTCGCTCCAATCATGGCACGTGTACTGTGCGGAAGTTTCCTCATCATTGCAGCTATTATTCTAATGAACTTGTACATTGCGCTGCTGTCGAACACGTTTCAACGTGTCTACGACAACGCACGCGCCACGGCAGCAATGCAACGCGCCCGTCTCCTACAAGATCTCGAGTCGGAAGCCTCTGACAGGACGGTTCGACGCTACAGAGAACACATCCGAGACAGATGCAGCCCAGAGGGAAACGACTATCTTGTGATTATATCAGACGAAGAAGAACAGCACAGGAAACAAAAGGAAAAGATTGCCTTGGTCCATACCATTGTCAGCGATCGTCTTGGAGGGAAGAAGTTTGGAAAAGTCCAAAAGAGCGAGTTTGATACAATACTGGAAGACATCGACCTTTTGAAGCGGTCTCAGAACGAGATGGAAAAATCACTTGAGCGGCTTCATCTTCGGCTTGAAGAGATTGGAAACCTTAACACCACCATCTACCAAGAAATCACGAAACTGCTGCAGCAAGGAATAGAACAGAAATCAGCGATAACTGGTGTCAATGAAGATGTGACGAACTTGGAGACTAACATGGTTGATAAGTTTGGAAGTCTTGTGAGCGGCCTCGATTTGAAATTCGAAAATCTCGAGACGGATGAAAAATTAAGAAATAGCGTGTTAGAAAGCAACATGAACACAAGGTTTGACCAACTGGAAACCGAATTTAAGAACATTAGCTCTTATTATGATAAACATGAAGAGGAAATGACTGCTAGAATAGAAGATCTAGAAGCTTATATAGTCAGCATCGAAGAAGATAAAATGAAGGAAAAGAAGGAGAGAAGACCGAGTCCTAGACCAAAGAGTCAATCCATCAGCATGGGTGGTTTTCAAATTGTTGAGACGAACAGAGAAGTGGCGAAAGCAGCTGCGATATCGACAAGTAAAGCCGATGGTGATAGCCGCCCACAGCTGTCTGAATTCGATCAAAGCGAAAGAGAACCAACAGACAAGCAGCGAAGAAGAACCATCACCTTGTCTGGCCAAGCGGCAAGGGACGAGTATATCGCCAGACTAAAGGAGAGTTTGATGAAAATTGAAGGGGAAAGTGATTCAGAAAAAGACAAAAATGACTGAGAAAAAGAAAGTGAGACATTCTGATTTACATAACGAAAAGAAACGACCCCCTGGAGAAACTAAGTGTTTTAACCATTGACATACGTGATTCAGAAGATCATAACGCTCGTCAATATCGTGGATTTAACAATTAAGAAGACGAGTTTTAACCAATATGACGTTAAAAACGCAACCCGATTCCGTGTTTCAGCATGCGCATGTTTCCACGCGTGCAAGTACAGTTGTCTTTGGTTGTTGCACCCGTGGCGAAATTTCATTTCTAAATTTCTTTTAATAATTTATGACGAATTATTTATCTGGTTTAATCGGATACCTGGTCCTAATTAGTATAGATTGTAGCGATATTATTTCTTCGTTTTCGCCGCATTTAATGATCAGTTTGAGAAGCTATATCAAACACTCGAAAGAGTGTTTCATCAGGTATCCAAACACCTCGAAGTGGGTTGAAAAAAAAAACTCGGCTGTGCCTTGTTTTTTTAACCCACTTCTAAGTGTTTGTATATCCTAATGAAACACTCTTCCTCGTGTTTGAGTCGTTGGCAGAAAGATCAGAAACACTTTAAACAAAATGTCGAGGATTAATCTGTGGTGTTTTGCATTTCATTTAATGGTGTAACCAGAGCTTAGCTCCGTCAGCGCAAACCACGAGACCTCAGTTGTTCTAAAGGTGGATAGCGTTGCCGTTTTCAATCCCTATGGATACCCAAGCACACAAGACCATCTTCATAGCCTACGTGTAGCCGTACCAACGCCTGAGAAAAAAACGGGAGAGAGGGAATTTCTTGGGCCTGGGGATTGGTACGGCTACACGTGGGCTACCATCTTCATCGATTTTTCTTTTCGTTGATTGTGACCATGAAGGTTTATTAACGTGATGTACATATTAGATTAATTAATTTCACTTAAATCTATATGATATGAATGGTCCAGAATAAGTTAAAAAACCGCAATTTCACACACATATAATATCCTTTTGCAAATTTCAAACCATAATATTAAGGGAGTGGTAAACTTGCTCCTCGTTCAGTGTATATATATATAAGCACGAGGGAATTTTAAAAAGCACGAGAGAAGTGCTCAGAGAAACACGTACCTCTCGTATTTCTTGAGTGTTTTTATTTTTAGTTCTCAATTGCTTGTATAACTCAACAATGCATGAGGAATAAGTCTACTGTTGATAAATAAAAAAGATGGTAAATATTAAGCTCGGTAATGAATTGAGAAAGATGTAATGTACGCCATGTCACCACTGTAGCAAAGCTTTGAGGGCGACTGCAAATCAATAAAGTATTTGAAATTGACAATGGTTTATTGTTTCAGTTTGATTACCTAATGGCACATTTACATAGTCGAGTGGGCGAACTAGTTACCCGCGCGAGGGAAGGTCACGCAAGGAAAACTTACCACCAAACAATATTAGCGAAGCGAAAGGTTGCACAGCCATCTTACATGACTCGCGTATTGTATAAACTGTAATCCTCGAATTTTGCCATTTTCGTCTACAATTTCCACAAAGTAAAATACAAATATAGGCAAATGGACAAAGGTCCGAGTTTTTCTTTTCTTCCCAGCTTCAGCTGAAATTAGTTGTCCGCCGTTCTCTCGGGACAATTACGCCTATTTCATTTGGCTGCCCAATCCTGTTCGAACTAACAGTGAACTAGATTTGACCAATTAAAGCGCGCGCATTTCATTAGGCATTTAATCGTATCAATAACAAAATTCTCGATTGTGATTGGTCATTCGCGCGCCTATTTCTCACGTAATTGGCGCGCGGTCATGGGGGTGTCCAATTACAGCTATCCAATTACAACTTTTTGTAATTGGATAGCTGTAATTGGACACCTACGTTGCGCGCGCGTCAATCAGTTGCATTTGAATGGACTCGTTTTTGCTGTTTTCCTTATACTTTCAAACTGACAGAAAATATCCAAGACGTTTTTAGTACAAAAGAGTCGACATAGCTTCTTAATCTCGAATTTCGTTATTGATGCGATTAATTAGTAACTGAACTTCGTGTCGTACAATTCAGGGGTAATCGTGCTCGTAATTTCAAATCGTCCTCGCGCTTCGCGCTCAGCCGATTTGAAATTACTCGCTCGATTACTCCCTGAATTGTACTCTCAGTCCAATTACTATTACTTATAACGAATCATAATAAACTCCGTCTGACCAATCATAGCACGCGTATTTGTTTAAGCAATTTATAAGCACAACAAAATGGAGTTTTAGTAAATGACAATATAATTTTACACAATCTCAAGTTATGATCGTCATAAATTATACAGTGATATAAATCCATCTTTAATTAACTGCATATTAAAATTCAAATGTTAGAAATAAAGTATTCTTTTTTTTCTCATCAGTGTTCAACAGTACCCAGGACTGTACCTATAGTTGGTGCGCTGAGCGAAGCTAATCAGTATCTGATCACACCGGTAGACGGCTTTTTTGTGATCAGGACGGACACACAAACGGCACCTCCCTTTTTGACTCAAAATATACTACGTATAGGCGGTCTTAAGTTCAGCTGATAAGCAAGGCGTAAAATATTATATATATTGGTATAAATCCAAGAGCAAAACAGATCGAAGGTGTGGTTTTGAGATAAGGTGTAAGATTGCAAAGTTCAAAGTGGATTGCTGTTTATCAAATTTGCGTGGAATTTTGACCTTTCACGCGTTATTTTGTCTCTTTAGTTAATATTTCCTTGCTTTCATTATTTTTGTCGACCTTTCCTTCTTATTTCATGATAATAAAGCAACTTTACAGTAAGCTCATGGCCATAATCATGAAAACACGACATATCATCCACACACAGTGTCCCTGAACTTTTTCCCCAAAGTTTCTTAAGAAAGTTTCTTCTTTTTCCGTTTGCCTAACGTATGAATAACATCACCAAGCATATCTTTCACTTCGGCGATCTGATTGTGGAACTGCGCTGTAAGCGCTTTTTGTTGTTGCTCTAATTTCTTCATTTCTTCTCGCAGTTTGTGCAGGTCATTAGAGGAGCAGCTCCCCCTCTTTTTCCGTTCGTTATCCTGTTCGTTTACGTGCGTGTAGATGTGATCGACTTGCTCCTTTATCTGATGCGTCATTCTTTGCAAATCTTTCTCGTCTCCCTCGCCAGATAAATCATCATCGTAGTACAATTCTTCCGGGTTGCATCTCGTGTAGATGAAGTTCGTGAACGCGCGTCGTTTTGAAACCGACAGATTTTTCTCGAGAGAGAGTATGGTGCTCGCTTGCTGCATCACAGCGTTTGCTTTCACGTTGTCGTAAACTCTCTGAAAAGTGTCCGACATCAAAGCGATGAAAAGATTCAAGCAAATCACGCCAGAGACCGCAATATAGGTACCACAAAGCACCTTGGCCATGATAGGTTTGGCTTTTGACAGACCGTCATAATTGTAGTCATCTACAACAGTCATTCTAAACATGCTGTAAAGGAGATCTGTAATGGTGGAATATCCGTCGACCCCTTTTTGACTGAACACCATCCAAAACGAAGCCGCGTACGGAATGTAAAATATAAAGAAAAGAAATCCAAATTTGAGCACATCGTATATCACATGACCAAGCATGACTACGAACGGTCCCAGAGTAGTGAAAGCTCGTGCGTACTTCATAAGGCGAATCCAGAGTACCACAAGTGTCGCAGAGAGAATATTGACGTGTACTGACAGTGCCATTGAATCATCATGGAGATAAGCTATGAGAAGCGTTGCTATGGAAGCAAGGATCATGAAATAGGCAAGCCAGTCGAAAACGTTCCAGGCGTCTTTAAGGTAAGATGGTTCCTGATGACGCAATGAGTCGACTTCCTGCATGAGGTACAGTCTCTCCCCAGGCCACCTCGGATGACAGAACTCTAAATCGCCACGCAGTTCTTCTTCCCTCCATTTTACCCAGAGCCTGTGTTCTCTTTTAGAAGCAAAGTATTCCATGATTTCCTGTCTGATGAAATTCAGCGTCATCAACAAGGCGATAGAACCTAATACCACCCTCCACCAATTCTTCTCGATTGGGTTAAAAAGTTCATTTGCCTTATATGGTGTGGTGACTCCAAGCACGGTCCACAATATCACGAAAAACAAGTTTGTTATGACTTGGAACCAGGCGCCTCGCTTCCCAAAGTAATTCCACTTGACTGCAATGAGTCTCTGTATTACAGGGTGCATGATTAAATCAAACTGCTTGAGCTGCACAATGACTTCCAGTGCTGTCTTGGCACATCCGCTGCTCATGCAGGTCGGTACTGGGGGCTCAAGGTAGTTTAAGTAGTAGTATTGCTTTCTGTTTGCACGGTCGGTGGAGTAGAATTGATTTAGCGCTTCTTTCGCCTGTAAGGAAAAAGATGGAGAATCTTACACTGATTTTTAAGCTTGCGTAATTGTAAATCATATCCAAGAGAGTATCATAAATAGTCCAAGCTTCGCTGTGGTCGCGTTTAATATTTATGTTTCTATATTTACTACGCTCGTTAATAGTTAACTGTGTAGCTGCAAGAGAGTGTTTAATAGTTATTAGTTAAATTTGATGTAAATGCAAAAGCGAGCAATGTGTTCACCTAACCTCCTAGAAGATAAAAGCCAGTAAATATTAAATACTAGGTAATTAAAACAGGTTTTTAAAAAAACTGGTAGCAAATACCATATGCACATTTCAAACATCTTTTTCAAGATGATGTTTTACTACGCTGAATTTGTTTGCGTTTCACGGTAGTCGTTTGCCACTCTTGACATTTGAAGCAGTCGCGCTTGCATTCATGCTCGTAAACCATGCATAATATACAGTTGATTGACACGCTGACGTCACTCACCACACTTGGCATCTTGGTGATCATCAACACCAGAGCTGTCATACCCTTGTCATCAGTCACACCAGCATCCGCTGACCGCTCTATCAGAAAACGCGCCGTATCAGAACGATCCAGTTCCGCTGCAACCTGACATGAAACCACACAGTGAAAACAAGACCTTATGATCTTCTGATGAAAGGGATATTAGGTTATAACATCGGACGTGGAAAACTTGAGTGATTGTGTATTTCACATATACACTGTCATGTACAGAAAGTTAGACTACAGTACTTATGGAGTCCGGAGGGGGGGGGGGGGGGGGGGGGGGGGGGGTACTCCCGACAATGTAGGATAAGTGTGTGCCGCCAAGGTTCTCAAATCCTGACCCTATTTAAGGGTAGAAAATCGAGATTTGATACCCTTTTTAAGGCCCAGTTTTAACAGACCATAGACCGCGGAATGCAAATATGACCGCCCAACAATTTTTTGTTTGGACAGGTTCTCAAGAAAAGAAAAGCAATTGAATAATGATAAAGATCAGGTCAAAATAAGTCATCGTGTGCATTTTCAAGGCTAGATTCTTATTTTAGGAGAAGTTGTAGGCAATCAAATTTTGGGAAAAACATGAAAGCGAGGCTAGTCAGGATAGAATCTCTTTTCTCATACAAATGCTTAAAATTCAGTGAGCCATAACTTTGCAACCGTTAAACCAAAAACACTCAAACTTTGCAAGATGATACACTTAGCAGCACTTGTTTACGTGATGTCATTAATTTCTCTGAAAACTTGGCCAAACAAAAAATTGCCTGGCGGCCATATTTGCATTCGGTATATGTCCTTTTCGTTTTGTGCGTTGGGGTGGATACTGCAATTTAGTGACCCTATCTAAGGAATATCTAAGGACCACAATACCAAAAATACCAAAACGGATACCCTATTTAAGGACTGAGCGCCTAAAAAACCCTACCCTATCGGGCGGCACATACCTATACAGCGTATATAAGGGAGTACCCCACCCCCCCCGGGTTATGGAGCTCCCAAACCCCTATTAGTAAGCAGAGTTAAGTATTACAGACCTGTAGAGCGGTTCTCTGTTTGAAATCCTTATCTGTTATATCAGCACCACATTTCATCAGCATCTTCAGTGATGAAGGCGCATCATTTCGTGCGGCGAAGTGCACAGGTGTCTGCAACTCTTTGGTTGTCTTGGCGTGAATGTCTGCTCCCCTCTGAACAAGAAACTGTACCATCTCTGGGTAATCCACTGCGGCAGCCACATGCAGAGCGGTGCGGCCGTACTTATCTGCTTGATTGACAGATGCCCCTGTGGAAAGAAAGAGAAACATTTTTTTTTTGCTAAACAGGGCGGTTTTCTCTTCCAGTGTCTGCCAGTGGCTAAAGTTCCACCGCGGTCAAGCGTCCGAGCCGTTTTTCGTTTTATTTAGTGGGATTTTATTTAATATTAAATGGAAATATGGGCAAGCATGTAAAAAAAAATAAGTTGACGTTACTATCTTTTAACTTTTCTCAAAATGATGAGTTTTTTTCCGTTGAAAACTGACCAAAACTCTTTGCGCCTGATCAAAATTATGTTGGCAAATGGCGCCGACAATTCTGCAGTTCACAGTTTTTAAACGCTTAGAACGTTTCTGGTAAACTTTCAAAACGTTTGTTAAATCTCAGTGTATTGGCAATATATTTAAACAGTGAAAATGACCTTAACTTTTAAGTACTTTGTTTAACTTTTGCAAATTTCTCTCGTTTTACCGCGGTTAAGACTAAAGCGCGCCTAGGATTCAGACCGTATAATGTAATCTCGTTCCAGGACCTTCTCCGCGTTCACACTGACGGGCGGAGCAAAATACGCCACTGAAAATCCTGGCGTCATTTCATCGTGTAAAACAGGATGAAATATCTTTGTATCGTTGGAAAATTCCAACGCCATTCCACCGTGTGTCACGTGACAAAATACTCCACGGTTATTGGAGTATTTCGACAGCCTTGTCCAGGGGTTTCTTCCCCCAGTCCGAAAAAAAGCGGAGAAGGTCCTGGGGACGAGGTTGGCCGATGTGTTGATGATGATGTGATGATGTGTTGCCACAGCTCCTAACACAACTATCAGCCAAGCTCGTAATATGAGCGTCAAAATCTAAGGGTTTGTTTGGGAAAATACAGTCTAAGGTCTATGAACGACTATTTAACAAACTTTTCTTATTTGTACCGGTAGTCTGTGTCGTTGAGCATATTTAGAGCGATCTTTATTTCATACAAACTCTTATATTCTGACTTTGTATGTAACTTACAGAGACCACTGAATGGCGTTCATATTAGGAGAGCTTGGCGCTCATATTAGGAGAGCTTGAAACTCATATTGGGAAAGCTTGGCGCTCATATTAAGAGAGCTTGGCGCGCCTGTTAGGAGAACTTGGCGCTCATATTCGAGAAAGCTTGGCGCTCATATTAGGACAGCTTGGTGCTCATATTAAGAGAGCTTGGCGCTCATATTAGGAGAGTATTAGGAGAGTTTGGCGTTCATATTAGGAAAGCTTGGTGCTCATATTAAGAGAGCTTGGCGCTCTTATTAGGAGAGCTTGGCGCTTATGTTAGGAGAGCTTGGCGCTCATATATATTAGAAGAGCTTGGTGCTCGTGAGTGAATTTCCTGAGGATTGGACTAGACAGTTTGCTCTTTATTGTAATCTTTCCCTCGATCGTCGATAATCTTTTAGGAGACGAAGGAACTAGGTGCTAGAATACGGTACCTTACATTTTACTCAACTTTTATTCTATTTTTATATTGTTTAATTTTTGCAAGAAGCAGTATGGGTTTTGCTAGAGATACCATAGTAGATCAGTTCTAGCAGAGAAAGCAGCAGATAAACATAGAAAAGTATTCGTGAGTATGCCAAGGGAGATCGAAGAAAAATATCACATGCAAGGTCTCGATTAATTTCAGTATATAATTAAGCTATATACATCACAATAGGTAGAACTCAAGCTATATAACGGAAATATATAATTTACCCCAGTTTTACTCCTGTGCAAATGCGCACGATTTCAAAATTGTAAGAAATCCCAAGTTATTATATCAACTTAATAATTAATGAAAACAAACAAATCAAAAAAAGCTGCCAAATAATTAAATTTATTTCAGTGCCGAGTCGCTCCTTAGAAGTCTTAGACCCGGTTCAGACGCCGAACTTTTCATGAGCCGAACCTAATACCGTGAATTAAGTACATGAAAAGTTTGGCGTCTGAATCAATTAAGAACGGCTATTTGAATTTGGAACGGCTCAGCCGTTCTTTCCGCCTGGCTTAGCGGGGAATTTCGGCTTTGGAACGGCTTTGATTCAGACGCCGAACTTTTCATGAGCCGAACTTAATGCATAAATTATTATAACGACTGGTGCGTGTTCTGACATCTTTGCCTGAAAGTCGCTGACCTTTCGATTTGTTTCTCTTCAAACTGAATTAAGTTCGGCGTCTGAATCAACAGGCGTACTTTTGTTAATTTGGGTCGGTCCAAATTCGAATTAAGTTCGGCTCATGAAAAGTTCGACGTCTGAACCGGGCCTTAGACTTGCGCTGGACTTATAAGGTACCAGAATCTTATCAAATGCCTCAGTGCAGATTTGTGACAGTAAAAATCCAAGTTTAAAACTGGGAATCTCTTCATTTGAGCTGGGTAACCGGATTGGCTCAGTTAGCGGGACGGTTTTTTCTTGTGCCGAACTTCATAGCCCGGTTACTTAAAATTGTACGTGATTGTGTGCACAAACTGAATATAAACTCATGATTTCCTTTCCTGTAATTCTAAAAATTCTTATATCTTTACTCATTCAACATCAATCATTTCTGAAAAAAAAGTCTAAAAGAATAGGTCGAAATTAATGATGCTAATCTCTTCCATCTTAGGCCCCGTTTACACGGGTCCGGACAAATTTTTGCACGGACAAAAACTTGCACGGTTCCACCTTGCGTTTACACGGGACCGGCGGAACTGGACGAATTTTTGAACAGCTAAGTGTGCAAGTTTCCGTGTAAACACCACTGCAATCTGTAACAGAATTTGCACGGATCCATGTAAACACGTGGTCTAGGAACAAAATTCGTCCGTGCAAAAATTTGTCCGGACCCGACAAATTTTTGCACGGACAAAAACTTGCATGGTTCCACCTTGCGTTTACACGGGACCGCGGTACTGGACGAATTTTTGAACGGCTAAGTGTGCAAGTTCCGTGTAAACACCACTGCAATCTGTAACAGAATTTGCACGGATCCATGTAAACACGTGGTCTAGGAACAAAATTCGTCCGTGCAAAAATTTGTCCGGACCTGTGTAAACGGGGCCTTAGACAGGAGCGTATGCGTATTTTTATTTTTTTCCATCCCGGTGGCTGGGCTGGGGCCCGTTTCTCGTAAGACCCGATAACTCATCGGGGTCCGTTTCTCAAAGGTCCCGATAACTTTTCGGGCCCGGAGCTATATATTTTAAAATTAGAATCTATATAGAATGTAAGTGTAGTTTTTAGCCTACAAACTACCCCGACTTGTTTCGTTAACTCAGAATTTTATTGCTTAGACTTTTAAAACCAGCAAAATTTTGAACATTGCGCGCATAAAATAGCTTACCGGGCCCGAAAAATTACCGGGACTTTTGAAAAAGGGGCCTCTGGCCCGTCATATGGAAAAATGTCCAGTACGTTTACCGAAATCCCGGTTGGACAGACCGAGACCTCGGTAACCGGCCAGCCCGCCTTCTCATATGAACACATCGCAAATATTACAAAGAAAATAGGAGTGAGGCGAGATCTTGTTAACCGGGCCAGTCCGCCGAGATCATTTAAATTGAACAGGCCCTAAAGCGCATATGTTTTTTGGAAGCAGTTTTGATTTACAATTACCGTTGGGGAAGTATTGAATCAATCTTAGTCACTAGCACACACCTATTTTATATAAGGAATTGAAAAAACAAATAAACGTAAAATTGTCTGTGCTAAATAAGGCAAACCGGGAAATATTTACCCCAATCATGACAGAATTCAATTGAATCGTATAGTTTTATTTTTATACCTGTAAAAGTATGAGATCGTTTTTTTTTTCAAGACAAAAAAAGGTCGCTTTGTTTTCTAAGCGTGTATTTTTCTCAAAAACTTTTTCGTGGGAACGAAGACATCTGGCATTACAGTGGTATGGCAAATTATTTTATTATCTCATATATCGTCAAAACACTAATTTGTTTTACAACTCTGGGGTATCTCAGTTTTGTTTTACTGGTTTTCTATACATGGTTAATTTAACCTTGCCTGAATTGCGTATTAAGCATAAAAGGAAAATATAATAAAAAATTACGCCTTCTATAAAAGCAATAAAAACATCATATTTAATATCTAAGATCGCCGGCACCGATATCGATAAAATATTTTAATCAAACTGAGCTACAAAATTCTTCTCAGGGTGAAAGGACGCCTAAAGAAAAGTGTCCGTGACGTTTAGAAGAACAAAAAACTTGGTTATAGCATGGAAATTACCATAAATCTAATACGAAAGAGTATAAAAAGCTCGAGATTCAGACCAAATGTGACTTGTATCATAACATCTGCTATAAGGAAAATGGTGATAAAACTTTCATTTCCAGTTCTCTTTTTTATTAATCAATGTTCGGTTTATTCCAAAAATATTGCTACCCGCGCTGTAGCTTAAAACGGTTCAAATTTTAAGGTTTTCGTATTAGTTATACAAGAAAAAACCAACAATTTTGGTTTGTGTATCTCGCGTGCCATACACTAATGTAACATTAAGAAGTATTCCTTTCTCGCACCGCTCATCAGCTTATTGCAAAACAGTCGGCGGTAATAATTTTAATTTCCAGTCTACTTTTATCATATCATTCCGCTTAATTTCAATTTCTTTAAATGAAAAAAAATGTATGTATATGATTGATAATCATGATAATTGATAATCTTGACTCGCTTCAGGCATTACTTTTTGTTGTTGTAGCTCAACGACCTTATTTCATGTGTTCACGAAAAATATTTTTCGCGAGCCAACTTCAATCCTTATATGATCTTTTTATACTGAAATGTTCACCGCGACTGATAGGAAATACGAATATGCTATATACCTATGGACAAAAATACTTAGTTTTTATTCAGAAATCTTGTAAGAAAGACACACTACTTTGTAATGAATGTCGAAATCAATCAATTGCTTTGTGTTTGACTTGCGTTTGAGGTGAACAAACCCCATGCAATTCATGTTTTGGTATTTAAAACTGATATAAAACCGCGATTATTTGACGCGACCGTATTTGAAAATCCCTTCCGGCCTTTCTCTCTAAAATCAACTTGCATGTAAACTGTAAATGTTTTTACTAGGATGACTTATGATGCGTCACAGAGTGACAGAAAATTCATGCAGTGAAACAACATTATCAAAGGTTTCTTTTCTTACCTCGTTCGAGAAGTAACTTAGCAACAGATGGATCCCACTGTCTAGCTGCCTCGTGTAACAATGTCTGCCCATGCCGATCAGCTGTATTCACGGCCGCACCGTTCTCGATGAGGGTTTCAACGAACTCCAAATCAATGAGTTCCTCTTCGCGTGTTGACGCAGCCATCTTAGCGAAGTAATACAGCAAGGCTCTGCTAGGCGAGCTTACTGTAGATACACCACCATCTTTTCTGTGTTTCTCCTGTGAGGTTATCTCCACAAGGTCTTCCAAATCGCTCAGTTGCGCAGCGTTCATGCGGTGGTGATTTAATCTCATGCTTTCTCGAATGGTTGGAAAATCAATACGCGCTTTTTGATACTCATGCCAAGCTGACATGTCGCTTCTTCTTCTGGCATATTTCCTCCATTTTGACACTGTCACTTTCGCCTGTCCAGCAGATTTTAATGGAGAAACAATTCGTATTTTTCTTGGCACGTCAGGACTCTCTTTTTCTTCAGTGCTTAGCATCGATATAGAACCACGCGCACCTTTGTTTTCTTCAACTAAATCCTGCTCTTCCTCCACTGTAAGCTGAACAGGAATCACTCTGTTCTTATTTATCTTTCCGTTTGCCGTCATTTTATTCAGCCAATGTATCGCCCAAAGCCAATTTCAGCAGCGTCTTTGCTAATGACTCTTGTTGCTTGAAATCACTCCACAAACAAGTTTGTGCCGGCTTGTGTTAACAACCGTCTCAATTTATGATTATATCCTGCCGTCGTTAAGTAAATTTGCCACCCGTTACTAAGTCAATATTCAGATTCAAAGTTTGTATTCTTTTCTTGCAAAGCCGAGAGAAATAAAAATTAAAACTAACACGCCAGACAGTTTTCCGGGTACAGATAACATGTTGCGATAAAATATATATTCTGCAGACAGCGCGGAATAATCACAGAATGTATTTATAGAGCTACATCGTACATGGTATCGACTTACTGCTACTGCCAAGGCAAATTATTTCACCAAATCCTTCCAATATTTCGCGAAGTACTCTTTTAACATTTATTCATCGTTGCAGGTTTTGATCTGCGCCAGCGTGATTCACGGAATGACAGTTCTTTGGCAGTGAGAATATTTTAAATGAACTGTAATCTTTTGGGCGGTGATTCAACCATGCGCACCGAAGCTGGTATTTGTTTATCTCGCAGAAATGAACTCCTAAAAAGTGATTGGCTCGATAATAACCACCTACCGTTCAGGAAAATTAAATTTAAGATTTTGTCTAAAAAAAATGGAATAAAAAAAAGAGAAACGGTCTTTCCTCTTGCAGACGATCAATTTTTTTCAATTAGTGCCAAGAAACTAATTCCCTTTGAAACCTTTTTAATGTACTGGAGAAATGAGTTTGCACACACTTTTTCAGTTTTTTCAGTATAGCAGTTTTAAAGGTATAAGTCATTTGTTATTATAAATATGACTTAAAATTGTGATGCGGTTTTTTAAAACCAATGGAAATAACTGTCTACGCGTCTCGTGCGCGACAGGTGAATTGATAGCATGAGCCCGCGAGTCTCAAAACCAGCTGTAAAGGTACTAAAAGCTGCAGGTCATGCGCACACTTTTCACGTGGAAAAACAACATGGCGAACGAAATGCAAGAAAGTTGCTCTTTTCATGAAATGAATTTGGACGATCGATTGATAAAGGTAAATTTCACTTTAAATATCGAAATAAAGCAGGAATGCCTCGTTTGATCTTCATGCCGTCTTTTGATTTCATTTGACAGGCGATCGCGAAGTTAAACTGGTCACAACCATCGCCGATCCAGGTAAGCTTATAGTTACATGTAAGTTTGCTGTACCATAAAATTAATGCTTACAACTTACGTACTTTGGCCTATTCACTCCATGTCGGAGCATAAGCCACGGACGAAACTCTTCCAACTTCCTTTGTCTCTAGCCAATTTGCTGTACAGTAAGACGTATTTTCTTACTCGAAAAGTAAAAGATAAGCTTATACAGTGTATTTTCCGTACAAGAAAACACAAGAACAAGAAACAAACGTCTAGGGCAAAGATTTCCACTGCTGCTTCAAGTTCTCCCAAGCGATAGCGAGTGTGTCCGTAATCCATATTAACTTGGAGAAATTACTTTTGTCACATTGTAAATTTTGTGAACCCAGCATTATCTGTATAGAATGAGCTTTTTTGTATTTCCTTAAGAATGTAATGCCTTAGAAAATTTCCCTTGATTCATTATAGAACCTTGGCTTACAACAATTCACGCATGATATTCTTAGGCCTAGTTTATACGTCGAATTTAATTCAGACAAATTTAATTCTGATTAACTTTGTCTGTGAGACATTGATATTATAGCTCTGATTTAGACGACGAATTAAATTCAGACGAATTGTGAGCCGTGACTGCCATTGAACAGTGGGTAAAAGACATGGCCTGCTTCAAGAAAGGGATTATTGTTTCCATGATTAATAGGGAAAGGTTAAAAAGGAAAACAACTTCTTCATCGAATGATATCATTAGATGTGATCAGGAAACGATTATTGTTGCGAGTCTCGATTATACTCTGTTTCTTGCTGCATTCTTGTGAAACTGTTCAGAATTCGAAAATTTGCAGTTGTCATCGCTTTCAAAGAAATCAGGGATTCTGGAATTTGGTCTAGTCAACGTACGATGATTCTAGGTTCAAGAAAACTTTTTGTGTGTCACGAAAAACATTCAATTACATTTTGAATAGTATTCGACACGATCGTGAAAAAGATGTCATAGAATTACCAATACCTCTTAATTTCTTGCATTAAATTCGTCTGAATTATTTTCGTCTCAAATTCGACGTACATGTATAAACTAGGCCTTATTTAGGTAATTTCCTGACATTAATATTTTACATGTATAATCCTCCAGAAATATGTGCTATTTTGACTGGTGTTATTTAATTGACAGGAAAAGGCCATTCCACTAGCTTTGGAAGGAAAAGATATTTTAGCAAGAGCAAAAACTGGATCAGGAAAAACAGCTGCGTAAGTTCTTCTTTAGCCTGATACTCAAAATAATAAATAGAACTCATTTCTTCAAGGTATAAAAATAGACACCCTTTGAGGAGCATGTGTAGAATCATGATTCAATAGTTACAATTTGCCCATGTTTGAAAAACCTGGGTCTACACTGGACACTGGACACTGCAGTGAAATCTGCTGAAAAATGTTTTAATTTTGTTTTTACTTCTTGAACATTCTTAACTTTATTGGTTACATACATTGTATGTATTATTTTATTTTATCCGTGTAGGTATGCAATACCAATGATCCAAAGAATTTTGCAGGATAAACAGGTATTTTTTTTACTGTCATACTGATTTCTTCCTAGTTAAATAAATTTATTTAGGGTTTGATTTTTATTCCTTTTTTTTCTGACATTAATCTGAAACAAAGAAAGATATATCAAGCCAGAAGGAAATTTACACAAAACTACTGCATTTAACTGCATTAACTGCATTTATAGACTTGCAGCTTGCAAGCAGATGTCTCCTTTCCCGCTGAGAGAAGAAAATAGGAGATTTCTGCATTTTTATAACTTAAGTTCTTATTTTTAACAGGTTAATTCCACAAGTAGTGGAGTAAGAGTGCTTGTGTTGGTCCCCACCAAAGAACTTGCAAAGCAAGCTCACAGAAATATCAAGGTAAACTGCTGCAGTGTTATTGACATCCAATATACATAAGAAATGAGAAGATTAGATCAATAGCAGAGTTTATACATAATCCCCTTATTACAGGGCATGTTCACAAACTTTGCTAACTGGTCAGATTTAAACTCAAGATCCAGATTGTACATGTACATGTATCTCTATTTTGTTTGGCATAAAGTCCATTTAATATACTACTGCCAATTTTAGCCTTACGTTAATCCCTTACACCTGTAGCTTTTTGGTGTCTCATTAGTGTGTGCAAATTTATGCATGCATATTATTATTTTAATTTGACTTCCGGTCATTCTCACTTCCAGTTCTAAACATAATGTGAGCGATCGAACAGCGTTACTGAAGTGTCACAACACCGTCTCCTACAACCTTCATTACATTGCTAGTGTTCACATTGGGTATATATATAACACACAGAAGAACAGTGGCTTTTTTGTGGTACAGCCTTCATTTATACAACATTGACATTAGGACTGAATGGAAGGAGTAACTCTTCTCCATGTCGGACATCTTCTTATCTTGTTTGAAATAAACCATAAAACTTGTCTTATGCATGTGCATGAGTATAGGCTTCTTGGAGCCTTTTGTTAAATGGTGCATAATTTTTATACAAAGCTCAGTACACCTTATAGTTTTGAGCACATGACTACCAACCAAAAATTGTCTGTTATGTAAATTTATGCTTGGTCTTGGGTGTGTGTAATCTTTGCTTTTTCTTCCATGTACAATGTAGGAATTATCATTGTACTGTTCTCGGGAAGTCAGAGTTGCTGATGTTGCACAAGGAAATCTCGCAAGTACCAAGTAAGTAAGCATCAGTTCAGCTTACATGTAGGCCTGGAGCCTCGGTATACAATAAAGGTCAGGCTGCAGAGGTCAGCTTGGCTTGGTTACCAGTGGTGTGGAAAATGTAGTTTGTTTACCCATGTAGACTCATACATGCATTCCAGATCAAAATGGAATTGAGAATGTTGGTTTTTGTGGAGGAAGGAAAACTGGAAAACTCAGATAAAAACCTGGAGCAAGGATAGGAAACAACAGCAAATATAACCCACTTACACTGAAGTCACCTCTGGGGGTTGAACATGGGCTACATTGATGGGAGAAAAGTACTCCATCCCTGCTCCCTACATGTATGTGTCCATGCATGGGCACCAGAAAAAAAATTGTAAACAATAATTCTCAGTGATTTTTATTTATTTTTCTTTTTTCTTTCACAAACAAGCTAAAAATCAACCAAAAATGCATGTACATACATACATATACATACATACATACATACATACATACATACATACATACATACATACATACATACATACATAAAGTGTAGAACTAGATATACGTAAAACAGTGCTCAATACATTAATGTAGAGTGAAGTATATGTTTGTGGAGGAAAGAAACAAATAAACTACGCTTTCATCCCGACAAGCCTGTTTCGTGGTTGCCCACTCATCAGGGGATTTAAATCCCCTGATGAGTGGGCAACCACGAAACAGGCTTGTCAGGATGAAAGCGTAGTTTATTTGTTTCTTTCCTCCACAAACATATACATACATACATACATGCAACTGTACATACACAGGGCTTGAAATTGCGCCTGTATCGGGCGCATTTCGACTAAAGATTTCACTTTTCGACTAAAATTTGTCTATCAGTCACGATTTTGCAACTGTTTTACGGCCTACAGCCTGTAGCTAATAAAGGAATTATATTCAACAGTCATGTGTCTTACTTGTAACTGGTAGTTGTCATTTTATCCGAAAAATCCTGCAAAATTTGCGTTGAATGTTGTGTGATTTAATTATCAATTTCATCATTTATGCGGTTTCCACGAAGTGTATCATAGGCGCACTTTTTCAGACTTTCTCAGAAATTTTCTCATTTCTCATTTCCGGTTCCAGTAGTAGTTTTATTTTATTTTATTTTTTGCGACTTAAATTTTCAAACTTGGACTAAATTTTAGGAATTACTCGCAAATTGCGATTGAGAATTTTTCTTCAATTTTGAGCCCTGATACATACTTTATTACAACATCCCCAAAGGGGATTTTCAGAGGCAATAAAAATACAATGATAAAATTAGAAAAATATGTTGTGGTTCAATTTTTTCTTTGGTTTGAAAATTTTCAAACCAGTTTGATTTTTGTTTTCCTTTGTCTCAAAATATGATAATGAATCTGAGACAAAGGAAAATAAAAACTAAACTGGTTTGAAAATTTTTAAACCAAAGAAAAATTTGAACCACAACATAAACAATGTATAGTAAAATATAATACAAAATATATAAAAGCATAGTGTGAATCTATAAACATGATAAGCAATATAAGTCATCTAATCACATAGAGTTACAAAAATTATTTAAAAGCTGAGATTTAAGGCGACATTTAAAATCGACAACCAATTGGCAAAGTTTAAAATCGTTCGATAGAGAATTCCATAAAGTGACTGTCCTGTAATAAAATGTTGTTTGGCCACTGGTGAGAGCAAACATTACACAACAAATGTAAAATCATGATTTGACAAATAAAATTTTCCATGCAGAATTGTCAGAAGACTTGTCCAGATACAGTACATATTGTTGATAGCAAAACATCAAGTTTACTAGTGTGGCACAGTGATGATGTTATTACGGTACCCAACAGATGCAGGTTCTTAGCATTTATTTATCTTTATTTGAGGTCACTGTTGATGGAGAACCCTGATATTGTAGTTGGATCACCAAGTGTGCTATTGGGTCATGTACAAGCTAAAGTGAGTGCTATATTGTGTTAATATATACCGATTAAGAACCTCATTTCATAATTTCTATTTTTGTAATTTTAAAGGTTTTAAAAACTTTTATGGCATTAAATAATTAGCACTCCAATTTCTTTTACTATTATTATGCTAGAGAAAAGTTTTTATGGTATTGTATATTACATTATTTAATTGTACTGTTACTCAACGTGCTGACCACACCAATAATGTCATTATAATTTTTGACACAAGACTAAATTAAATACCATTTCATCTTGTTATCAGCTATTCGGAATGGAGAAAAAAAAAACCCTTATCTTTCATTGATAGAATCATAACATTCTACCGTGGGTTCTTGTTTCCTAGATGAATGAAAAAGTTTCCATGTGTAACAATCATTGCTATTGCCCAAGCATAAGTTCCAGATATAAAAATATTGGCTGTCTTGTGTTCTTCTTTGGTTGGTCACTCATGAGATATTGAATTGAACATTTGAAGAGAAATATCATACATGTACACTGTATGTCCAATTAGCCATGTATTATTTTTGTTTATTATATACAGTAAGTGACTCTAATGTTACAAAGTTTTAGGTAATATTTTCCGAAGATTTCCAAAGATTTTTTAAAATTCTCCGAATACTGTCCAAAGGTTGCATGAACAATTCCGATAATTTTTCAAAAATTCTCCAAAGCTGTCCGAACATTTTTTAGGAAGATCAAAGATGTTTAGATTGTAGATTAACACCTTAAAGCTTGTTTGACATTAAATAAGGACAAACATGGTAGAGCGTAACGGGAAGAAATATTATAATAATATTCTAATATTAATAATAATATTATTGATAATTATCTTCACTCTTCACAGTGAAGATAAAATTGATATCTTCGCGGGTTGTCGAGATATGATTTTTTTGCAGTGGGAGAAATCCTTGATGTATTATTAGACATAGCATTGTAGAGTGCAAATATGCATCAAAAGCAGTGCAAATATGACATGTTATTACACTCTTCTGACCGCGCACTAGGAAAAACACTTTCAAAAATTTAGATTTAGGAGAAAATAACTGCAAAAACTTGGGCTTGTACTTCGTGGAAGACTTAATTACATGCACGCAAAACTTCCCGGCACTTTTTTAGGGTTAAAAACTCATTTTGAAATGGTTAGCTTTCATTTACTGTTATGGATATCACTACCCAAAACTGTAAATAAAAGCCAACCATTTCAAAATGAGTTTTTAACCCTAAATAAGTGCCAGGAAGTTTTGCGTGCATATAATTAAGTCTTCCACAAAGTACAAGCCAACACTTGTGTTATACGGCTGGGCATTTTTACTTGTCAGTCAAAAACTGGCTCTTAAAAATGCTCAGCCGTATATTTACACAACTTCATGCTGAATAACCTAGAGCTATGTATTTCACTGAAGTTTATATAATAAAGTAACATACAGATCAATGGCAATGTATTCTTTTATGAATGTATTTTAAGGGTCACAGTAAAGTTTGGTTTAACATTTGGTGTTCTTTTCATGTATTCAGAACCTTGACCTTAAAGTTAGCCTTCAGATGCTGGTTATTGACGAGGCTGATCTTGTATTTTCATATGGTTATGAACATGACTTGAGGACTCTGTTAAGGTAATGTGCAAATAGATTCAAATGTCACACTTCATTCAATGGAATTTTTGAAATATATGCCATTAGTTTTGTAAGTTTCAGAATTGTTTTAAATTCACTTTTATTATATTTTTTATTTTGGTAATTTTATTGTAGCCATCTTCCTAAGATTTATCAAGCATTTCTCATGTCTGCAACTTTAAGTGAGGTATGTTTTGCAATTAACAGTGTGGTTTTCCTAAGTATATATTACCCATATTTACCAATACAATAAAATACAAAAAAAATATTTACTAATATTACTTCATAAAAAAGATTGATAAATACATTAATCTAACATTTTGCCATAAATACTGTAATAGTACATATTTAACTGATTATGTACATTGTACCATGTGATCACATGATTACATTGTACACTGTATATTATTTTACATGTAATCTTAGCAAAACAGGCTTTCAGTTGTTCAAGCAACTCACCATGAGTCTTCCTGTAGTTAAGTGGTTATGGAGTACCTAACTGATGATCTCAGAATTTAACTTGAGGTCTGATGTTTGTAACAAACCAAGCTTAGTGGATGGTTTATTTATTTAAATCATTAATAGCATAACCATAACTGAATAATCTGATAGTTTTTGGTGAAATTTGAATAGTCACGGCACTTTAATATTTTAATGACGATTCCGAAGAGTCGGGAAATTAATTGGAACCGATTCCAATCATCTGATCGGCATCCAATATTTGGACACATTCCCTTACATTTTCAAGCAGATAGTAAAAGTAGAGGCTGCTATCCATTAATTTAAGGTATCCATACAAGAACGTGTACATTTAAAAACCACAAAAAGCAACAAATTAAGTCTAACTTTTAAAAATGCAGTTTAAGAGTAGAGGACGGTAGATATCAAATTAATTAATGATTTCTTTTATTAGTGTGTGCTACATTGTATCTTGACACTTTTTATTATAGTACTGTACATGTAGGTGATCGACATTTAAATATTTAGGTTGGCCAAATTGATATTGGTTTAGATCTCAGTTTTGCTTTTAACCCCTTTGAACCTTTTCTTTTATCAGCCAAAAATAATTTTGCATGTTTCTTTTCTGCAGGATGTGACAGCATTAAAGAAGCTTGTCCTTCACAATCCAGTGAGTGTACAAATGTTTGTTTCTTGGAAATGATTATGAGCAGCATAATTTAATTATGGATCTACATGTACATCATGTTCATGTATGTTACAGGTAAAATCCGGTCTCAGGTTAGATCAGTACAATAATATTGTAATGTATTCAATAAAAGTTAAATACATGTACATGTGTACTCAGTATTCAATTTAAGTAAGTTAACCTAACCCAAGTAAAGAGCTAACTTTAACGCATAGTTAACCCTACATGTACATTTGTAACTAACTCTAACACAAAGCCAGCCCTAGCTAACTCTAATACAGAGCTGACCCTAGCTACAGTGTAACTCTTAACATAAAGCTGACCATCATAGCACTGGCTACATGTATCTTTGTGCTTGGGGTGACAGTTAGCTTTGTGTTAGGGTTAGGGTTAGCTTACCTACAGCTGTAGATTGAATACTGGGTACACATTCATTACCTATATTGAATAATGATTCAACCTGAGAACATATTTCAGCTGCAACAACTACACCGTTCTATAAGAATGTTCCCTCATTAGTGTCAGCTGAGTTGCAGAGTAACATTGGAGAATATTGACAGTTATATTTTAGTTAGAACTTTTTATAGTATAGTGTATTAATAAAAAAAAAATGTACCTTAAACACCGCTATATAAGCCGCACTTTTTTGCCAAAATTTTTGCTCAAAATCGAGGGTGCGGCTTATCTACGGGAACATCTGCAAAAGGTTATTGTACTTTTCAGTGTATAACATAGAACACAAATTCTTTAACTTTAGACGATGTAGAAAAGTGAGTGTTGTCTGTCTAAAAGAGCGGCCAGACCACCCCGATAACCAAATATCAGAACAATCCGCATCAAAACATGTAACCCACGAACATGAGCATTGTGTTTATGAATTGTAAAATTTAGCCTCAAATTGTCAAAATACCTGTGTTAAAACAGTGCTCACTAACTGCTAAAACTGTGTTTTTTTTTTCAATATACGATGATTCGATGGATAGAAGCAAAGTCTAGGTTATGTTTTGTGGAGCCAATTTTCTGACCTACGTTTTTAATTAAAAAAGTTTTTTGTTTTCCACAATTTGAGCTTCAAAACTCGGGATGCGGCTTATCTACGAGTGCGGCTTATACACCGGTGTTTACGGTACATGTACCTGACCTGTCCCACTTCAAACTTACTCTACATTGCCTTTACATCTGCCTTTTTGAGCTTATGATTAATTATCTATTTTTAACTCATACTGTACATGTATATACCTGCCAACTTTTTCTGAGTGATAGGCGTGAGAATTTTTTTGTAGGAGTGCCAGGATTTCCGAAGGCGACCCGAACAAATCCGAAGAAAACCCGATCTATTCCGAAGATGTCCGAAGATGTTCCGAAGAATTCGGAAATTTTCATGGAGCTCAGACCTCTGTAATTGTAACGTTCAGAACGATAAAAACCTACAAAAAAGTGCCATACATGAACGTAGCTATATTTTTAATTGGATCATACACATGCAATCAGTTAAGCTCATAGCTCAAATCTATAAGTCAGGCGTGAGAAATTGCTCCATAGGCGTGAGTAGGCGTGAGGTCGGAGTTTTGGACTCGCAGGCGTGAGACTCACGCCTAAGGCGTGAGACTTGGCAGACCTACATGTATGTTAAAATTATAGTATTTTTTAACTACATGTAACTCGATAATTTAAAATATTTTTTTGTTATTTACAGGTTATCCTTAAGCTTCAAGAGTCACAACTTCCATCTGATGACAAACTCACACAGTATTTTATAAAGTATGTTTGGTAAAGCAGAAATCCTTTTCACGGTATCAGCTTAGTAGAAGTGCATTGTTCACAATGGTAGTTTAGTGTCAGTTTATGGTATTTGAATGTGAGACCAAGCTTTTAGCCAGCAGGGTGTCCAGGCCCCACTTTTTGAAGAAATTCATGAAAATTGTACCTAATCCTTTAAAAATTTATGATGAGAAATATCTTCCGGATGCCCACTTTTCAATTTCTGGCTAAAAGCCTGTCTGAGACAAAGGAAAATATAAATTAAACAGGTTTGAAATTTTTAAACAGCATTTAAAACCAGGTTTAAAACCATTTGACACAATCATATGAACTTTTATTTTGAAGATGTGAAGTCGATGAAAAGTTCCTGTTAATATACACACTTCTTAAGTTGAGGTAAGAAGTCAGAATAACTTTCTTGTGGTCATAATTTTCTTACACGGTTATCATTGAAACAGTACTGTGACTTGAGTTTCCTTTTCCTTTTATTCCCCAAGGTATATACATTTTTATTCACTTTTTATTACAGACTTGTTCAAGGAAAAACCATTCTTTTTGTCAATGGGATTGATAGGTGTTATAGGTAAACATGAAACAAATTTTAATTTACTGGTTAAATTTACATGTGACATGCGAAAATGCTCACACTGATTTTGCTCATGAAGTCACACAGACAGATTTTTTTATACTTTAACTTCTTTTCTTTTGCAGACTTAAACTCTTTCTTGAACAGTTTTCAATCAAAGCCTGTGTGCTTAATTCTGAATTGCCACACAATTCCAGGTAAATTAATAAGTATTAACAATGATTTAGAAATACATAGACAAGTAAAAACAAGCGATATAATATCCCGACGTTTCAGCGACCTCATGACGCCATTATCAAGGGTACAAATGAGAATAAAATTAACAAATGCGAGTTCAAGAGTAATAACTAATTTACATAGCGGAGGTGGCTACACAAATATTTTAGCACGGATTGTGTAGCCACCTTGTGTAGCCACCTCCGCTATGTAAATTAGTTATTACTCTTGAACTCGCATTTGTTAATTTTATTCTCATTTGTACCCTTGATAATGGCGTCATGAGGTCGCTGAAACGTCGGGATATTATATCGCTTGTTTTTACTTGTCTATGTATTTCTAAATTAATAAGTAATATTTTTATTAGTGATCTGTCATTTCACTGCATAATAAGCGTAATAATTTATTTGGTTCAGTGACCACGGCTTAAGTGATAAAGTCATTAAAATTTATAATTATTATTTTTTTGCCAATTTCAGATTACATATTGTAGAAGAGTTCAATCGAGACATTTATGATTACATCATAGCATCTGATGAAAGTGTTTTTGATGCCGTTGCTACATCATCCAGTATCTTTTTTGTTTGATCCTAATTAGTGGCATTTCTTTGGTTACTTGTCCTTGAGAGTCATTTTACACGTAAGCTTTTTTCAAACTAGTCAGCTTGTCAAGAATATGTTGTGGTTCAAATTGTTCTTTGGTTTGAAAATTTTGAAACCAGTTTAATTTTTTATTTTCCTTTGCCTCAGATTCATTATCATATTCTACGACAAAGTGAAAGGAAAACAAAACTTAAACTGGTTTTAAAATGTTGAAACCAAAGAAAAATTTGAACCACAAACGGACGACCAGATGACTGCGATTCTGGATACCAGTACATGTTGTCCTAACAAACTAAACAGTGTTGCAGCTTGAGATGGATGGAAGGAATACTGGCAGCAACTAGCTCTTGATATTTTTTCTTTTTTCAGTTAAAACACTACATTTAAGACCTCTTTTGTGCAACCACTTCACCCAAACACCCACCTTCCTACATGTACAATAATATTATGGTGAAACGAAAGGACCAAAATAGTAATGCTGGGTGGGAAAGGAAGATAAAACTAGCGAGGAGAGACTGCAAATGACCTTTGAGCTGACACTGACCTACAACTAGATACACCTAAGAGAAAACTTGACTCAACTGCCGACAGATATGACAAAGCCAAAACCACAAATTTGCTTACAAGAAGATTGAACAAATTTTGAACTCTGTATGCTCGATGAGGAAAATTTAAAATGTTGTTGCTTTTGTTGCTTGTTATTAATGAATTACAATTTATTTAGAGGTTGTTCTCCTTGATTTATAAATTTAAATAATCAGCAAATGTAAAGAAAAAGAAAAAGTGAGTATATTATTATAAAAAGCTTGTCTAGGTTGAAATTATGACCATTATTTTCGCATACAAGTGCAAATATTCCATAAGGCCAATTGAAATGTAATGTAATGTAAACCTTTATTTAAACACAAATTAAAGTCGTTCACTACTAACATTATTTTCCAACTGGATAGTTTATTGTAAAATATTCATGGTAAGCACCTTTGTTAAAATGCAACACATACAAAAGACTCATATAGTTTTCTCAGAGCAAAAACATAATTTAATTGAATGACTTGCAAGAGACTGTTTCGAAAAAGAGTGGCACCTGCCAGGGCGAGTGGCCACACAGAAAAAAGATGAAGAGCTGGTTCTTTTGATTTTGCCAAGAAGCAGTGCGAGACTCATCACAAGGTTTGATGACTTTTCGATCCCACAGTTCAACATTCAGTCACCCTCATCCCATGCTGGCACTCTTCCAAAGTGGTCTATTACATCAACTGAAAACTGGCAAATCTACTTTGACAAGAAAGTTGTTCTTTGTTTCCATGCCAAGGCTAGAGATTTTCATAAAAAAGGCCAGAATCATTTAGGACTTGCTTGCCCTGGGTCCATCATTATATATACATACAATGGAGCCTGTGTACGACTACACTTTTAACCCTTTCACTCCCAGAGTCAATTATGAGGACATGCAGTGTAGTTCTAACTTTTGAGTCTGTGGACGAAATCCTATGGTGTGACCATTCAAATGAAACCTCTTCAGCAGTACTTTTGCATTGTACCACTTGTTTTCAATAATGTATTTCACAAAATGAAATTTGGAATAATTTTTTATATGAATTTTTTTTTTTGGGTTAAGGGTTAGACACTTTTCATGAGTCCCCACAAAAGCTTGTGCAGTCAATTTCTTACCTTTAAAGAATAAACCAGTTAATTCAACCAAGAAGTGCTAGAAATGCAATTTACAGCGTGCTTTTAGTCAGATTTTAGGATGTTGTTAGATTTAACCTTATAACTATTTAATATCGATTTTTTTTGCACAGGAAAAAGAAAGACAAGGAATATGGAGTGTCAAGAGGAGTGGATTTCCAAGGTTTGTTACTGGAAAAATAAACAAGTTAGAGAAACCAACTCACACATCATTCCAAGTACTTAGCTCATGAATGTCAGTTATGTCCAGGATTGCAGATAATTACATGCATGACAAATTTAATAAGTGTCACAAAGTGTCCTCTTGCTCTTCAACTCAACTTCAACATCACTCGTTTTCAAAAATTCAGACAATAAACGTCACGAAGTGTCCCAGAAATTCTGCTCTTTAAGTAAAGATAAACAGGTGCGTTTACCCTAACCTAAAAACAACACTAACACTAATGCTTACCTTACATTTCAAAAAAGATAGTTAACACTTAGACTTAATGGGACACTTCGTGTTGGATATCAAAATTTGTCATGCATCTAATTATCTGCAATCCTGGACATAAGTGCAATGTTGCTAACTGATCAGTAATGAAAGTTTATTTTAAAGGTTATATTTTTAACTACATGTATTTCAAAAAAATGATATTAGCTACTTTTCATCTTTTGCTAGGAGTTGAAAATGTCATTAATTTTGATTTCCCTACGACTGTTGATGCCTATATTCATAGAGTAGGAAGGTAAGAGGATACACTTATGCTTATGAACACTGCAGTGAAGGCTATAGAAAGCTGCTAGTTTTGTATGTCATTTGAAAAATTAAGGCTTTTTGCTGTGTTTGGGTAGAGCACTATAATTTAAAACTTTTCACTGCCAAGAGAACCCACATTCACAAATTTAAGAAATCCCAAATTTCATTTTGTAAATGACATGAAATAACAAATACATGTAGCACCACATTAAATACTGCTCATGGCATTTTTTAGGATTTTGTCCAGACTCAAAAGTTAGAATCACCTTGTACAGCTCAATTAACAGTACCACAGGAAAGTACTGCTCAATAGCTTTCATTTGAATGGGCACACAGGATTTTATCCACAGACTCAAAAGTTACAACTACATAACATGCCTCATGGTTTGGTTCAATGGCAGTGAAAGGCTATAAGGACCTCAGCAAAATACAGAACCAGGTAAACATACGTGCTGCACACTCATCATAAACCACTTTTACACAATGAACCAATCTGGCTTTGGTGTAAAGCATGCAATCTGCAGCTGCTATATATAGATACATGTATTACCCTTTTAACCCACAAGATTAAAAGACAAATTCTCCTTTCTTGCCCCCATACATTTCTTGTAGAAGTAGTGGGGAGAAGTTTTTAAAATACATGTATCAACTGAGAGAATTCATCGTGGGTGATCATGTCCTTAATTCTCATGACCTCTCTGATTAATTAAGCATGGATATTACAAGAAGAAATTTGGCAATGATCACTATTGAGGCTTAGAGGGTTAAAGGGTTAAAGCTGTCTTTGGTGAGAACACCCACTGCTTTGCTCATCAGCAACATGATTGCTTACTTTGTGTAGTGTACTGTGATGCTGTCATGTTGCCCCTAACGATGATTATCTTAATGTTATAGGACAGCTCGTGGTGATAATGACGGTACTGCCTTGTCGTTTGTTGCTGCAGATGATCATAAATTACTAAGACAAGCTGAAGAAGAGCTAACCAAAGAATTCACAGGTGTGTTAAATGCTGTAATTCCGCTTCACAACGTTGTTGTTTTTTTCTTTTTTTTTTTTAATCAACAATGCATCATGCATGATTTGGTCTGTGGAGGCTAATACCCCTCACCTGAGTTCAAATGTTGTAACCATTGTAGACTGCAAAAGTGATGAGAGCCATACATATGCGTGAAATCCTTAGGCTTACTTACGCGCGCATCCCCAGAACAACAGCCCCTCGCACACCATATGCTTGTGATACATGTATCTCACTAGTGAGTCCAGCATATGGTTGAAGTAGGATCAATATGATCACTCAACGAGAAATCTCACGACTCAGCACACCCTTGTATACCCTAGATACCAAAGAAAATGCCTCTAGTCCAAACAAACCGCAACTACGTGTCGACTTGATTCTGGTGTTCACAGCTTCTCTATTAAACCACAGGTTCACCATCCTCTCAGACCCTTTGTTTGGTGTGCTGTGCTTTTAATTTGTGTTTGTTTTGATGATTTAAAGCTTACGAGAGTGCTTTTACAAACTTGAGTTTCGATTCTACTTCTGAGTGACAGTTAAAAAATCAAGTCAAACCACAGACCACCACACAAACAGAAGGTGGTAAACCTGTGGTTAAACAAGAATATGGCGAACGCACAAATAGAATAGGCCATTTCCGAGTTACATTACGCCTCGTTGTCAAAGCGAGGCTAGGTGCAGAACCTTTCATATGAAAACTCATTTTCATATGAAAGGTTTCGCACCTAGCCTCGCTTTGATAGAGAGGCTAAAGGCAACTCGGAAATAGCCTATTGCGCTCTTTAAAAACGGAAGAATATCTACATACTGCGAGCGTCGATAATAAATGATAGTAATTGTTCTGATGATATTAAAATGTGTCTCAATGTTCTAGGAGAGAAAAAAGAGATTTTTAAACCATATCAGTTTAAAATGGAGGAGATTGAAGGATTCAGATATCGAGCACAGGTACCGAAATATTCAAGTTACTCATTAACTCATTCGTTGCTTATTTTCTTAAAGCTCGAGATAAAAACAGACCAATTAAGATTATCAAAAAACAAAACGACTTTCTTTAGTTTTTCTTTTTTGGAAGACATGTTTCGATGGATCTTCCACCGTTGTCAGTTACAATGGATTAGTAAATATGAATTTATATTGCAATGGTGACAAGACAAA
Organism: Dendrophyllia cribrosa; assembly: GCA_024195265.1. Lineage (NCBI taxonomy): Eukaryota > Metazoa > Cnidaria > Anthozoa > Scleractinia > Dendrophylliidae > Dendrophyllia > Dendrophyllia cribrosa. The sequence goes on from JAJLRJ010000001.1 coordinate 58,669,445, forward strand.
CTTTGAAAACATGAAAGTGGTTAGATAGGAAGTGTTGAAGACAAGATTGGTAAGGTTTGGTTGTTAATTTAGCATTTTTTTTTGCGGGCAACCGAAGAGCAGCGCTTCCCAATCTTGTCGTTGCCTTTTGTGTAGCCAACTGAAATAAATCGCGATTGTTGTCCGGAATATGCTTCTCGTCCTGTACCTTTTCTTTTCGTCTCTTAAAATCAAACTTCATATGGAACACTCCATATAATCCGGCGAGCGCGTCTGCCATCACTACATAACAGAAGACTACACGATATTGCAATCTATATGTACAAAAACGAACTTGTACCTTTTCACTTAGATGAAATATTTAGTTTTAAACAATCGCGTTTTTATGTATACTTATGTTTACTACATGAGCGGGAGTGTTGTATCGGCCTACACAATCACGAGGTGCAGCCAAGTGAATGTATAGTGCCGATACAACACGGACGCGAATGTTGTAAACAACTTGTGAAATTCACATTCCAGATACAACTCACTAGTGAGTTGTATCTAATTTACATTCCAGATACAACTCACTAGTAACTCGACTTGTAACTGCTGCGAGTTTTAAAAGGCATGATGAACATTTTATATTTTATACTGTTTTAGACTGCGAGCAGTCTCTTATTTTTCTTTAAATCAGCCGAGCGCGATTGAGATTGGCGTGACATACGAGCCGCGAGGGACGAGGGCGCTAGCTCGAGAAGAAAAAATAAGAGACGCCCTTTTCCCTCCCTCGCCCCAATCCCTTCTCGTTTTTACAGCAATTTGCATAATTACAAGTGTACGCTCTCGCGCGTGGCACTGAGGAGAAAAGGGCGACAGCTCGCGGTCTAATAGAGCGTTTTCACTTGACGTCATAGCCGCCATATTGGTGTTCCCGTACAAAAGAATTTTAATTAACTTCTTTTGTTAGGAACACCAACATGGCTGCCATGGCCTTTGTCATTTGAGTCCCACGGGACTGAAGGTCACGTGAGTGAAAACGCTCTATACCGTTTATACGTTTTCAGTATAGCTTATTAATCACCCATTTTTTTTTGTGTTCACAACTCCAGGTTTCCCAAACGGCCTTTGATTCTTTGTTATTCTGCATTTTTGTTTTTGTTTATTCGAAACACGCCAGTTGCCAATAAGTAGAGAAAAAGAACAAGCCATGGTTGAAATTTTCGCCCCAAAAATCCCATTTTCCCGATTCGTTTTTAAAAACGAACCTCGGCCATCGAAACTAGTTAACTGTCCCATATGATCAAAATGCTTCCTTTCCTTTCTCCTCTCCCGGAAGAAAAGATAACCAGAAGAGAGCATTGTGGACGTGATGGAAGTCACATGCATGCTCTTGCATACTCTATTGAAGCAAGTTTATTCGTGGCCACGTTCCAACCCTTGGAGAGGTCAAAGGGTCCATGTCTGTAACAATATTGTTTTCATATAATCTGACAAATCCTGAGAGCTTTCAGATTTCTTAGAAAGTTGATTTTTGTTGAAAATTTTAATAACCTGATCCTTGGCAATAGTTCAATAGATCTAGTTACATCTGATCGCCGCACCCAGATTTCAGAGTCTTTTAGCTCGATCAACTTTGCTTCACCATGGATGTTCAACAACTATTTACAAATCTTAGGAAAGAAGCTGAATGCTCGCTGTGTTTAGAGACAGTGAATAATCCGAAGACTTTGCCGTGTCTTCACTCATTCTGCCTGAAGTGTCTCGATAAACTCGCAGGCTTCGCAAGAAGACAGCTTCAAACAACCATCAAATGCCCGGTTTGTGTGACTGTCTTCCAAATCCCCGAAGGAGACTCGTTCAACAACTTGCCCACATCTTTTCATCTCAACCGACTGGTCGATGTTCTTGCTTTGAAAGATGGCAGCGCACAGGCCCAGAGATGCAGCAGTTGTGACGAGAACAACATCGCAACTTGTTACTGTTTCGTGTGCCAGAACTTTATCTGCACTGCTTGTTTTGAAGCTCATCAACGCTTGAAGGCCACAAGAGGTCATCGCAATGTTGTGATCGACAAACTGCAAGCGCAAGATGTGGAAGAGTTGATCCACAGACCCGTCATGTGTTCACAGCAATATCATGAAAATCAACCGCTGGAATTTTATTGCGAAGAATGTAAAGTTGCTATTTGCCACAAGTGCAGTGTAGTGAGTCATAATCGACACACCATGACAGACACTCGGAAAGCCGCGCAAGTCCAAAAGATGAAAATGGCGGACGCTATGGCGAAAGTGAAAGAGGAAACTGTTATTTACGAGAACAAAATAAGGAAACAAACCGAGTTGATAGAGAAAAACAAAAACAGAATTTTGTCCGCCGAAAAAAAGATGACAAAAGCTGTTGAAGAATTTATTTGCGATTTGCGGAAACATGAGAGGACTATGAAGGCTAAGTTTGCTAAAATTTTCGAAGCGCAAAAAAAAATTCACGCAACACGATTGGAAAGCTTTGAGTTGGTTGTCGCTCAACTGAAAAGTTGCGTTGAACGAGGCGAGAGTATCTTGGAAAGAGACATCAGCGTTGAAGTTCTGCAAACAAACCAGACCATTATTGGACGCTGTGAAGAACTTCTGAAGGCGAAGAAACCTAAAATTTATAGACAACCACATGTACATTACATGGTGGAAGGTAAAGCGAACATTTTGGATCGAATTGTGGTCAGTAACACGGATCCTTCGCTATCGTTAGTCGAAGAGCACAGTCGGAAAGAGGTAAAAGAAAACACAGAAACAAATTTCACGATTGTTACCAGAGGTTCAGATGGGTTACAGTGTTATCATGAAGATGATAAAATAAACGTCAACATTTCAACTCCAGCAGGTGATCGACTGCCAACAGAAATTGAAGACACCAAAGACGGCAAGTACACAGTGACATACACACCACAATGTGCTGGACAACATAGAGTAGAGATCCAAGTTAATGGTCAGCCGCTGACTGGTAGTCCCTGGATTGTGCAGGTGATTCCGCATCAGTATCAATTTGCGTTTCAATTTGGAACGACTGGGATAGTGCAAGGAAAGTTTATCGAACCGTTTGGTATTGCTGTGAGTGACATGACTGGAACAATTGCTGTGGCTGACTCTAAAAATAAAAGAATTCAGATGTTTAGCTCTGATGGGAATTTCCTAAGAGAAATCGCAGTTAAGAATAAGCCTTTTTCGTTGGCATTTACCGAGACTGGTGACCTCCTTGTCTGTATCCCTGAAGGCGGCAATCCGCTTTCTCTGTTTACGGAAGATGGCCAGTTCATCAGACACATAAACGATGATCACCTAGAAAAACCCCGTCACCTATGTGTTGAAAGTGATGGTCGCATAATCATATGTGACTTGACTGGAAACAAAATCAAGGTCGTTAGCCCTGACGGGAACGATTTGCTGCTGTCCTTCAGTGCTCCAGGTTGTGATGCAAATCCCTGCTCCGCTGTTCATCAACTGGACAAATTCTTTGTTTCTTATCCTGACGCTGATTGTGTCAAAGTATTTAACAACGCAGGAGTGTATCTATACGATATTGGCTGCATGGGATCTGGTGAAGGACAGTTTAATGAACCAAGTGGACTCGTTATTGACAAGTTTAACAATCTAATCATCTGTGATGCAAAAAACAGAAGACTGCAACTTTTCACACTTGACGGGAAGTTTGTTTCTAATATAGCAGGAAGTTATTTTGAGGACAACTGCCTTCTCTATTATTGTGCTGTTTCTATTACTGGACATTTGTTTGTGACTGATGCAGCAAAAAACCATGTTTATGTTTTTAAGGACATTTTAGGACATTTTTTAGGACAGTTTTAGCTCAACATTGTTAAACATTTTTAAGCTTGTATGGAGTTTAGAATTGAAAAGCGCCTTAGAACAGTTGATGAGCACTTTAAAAAGCTGTTAACGAAAGTTATCGCGCGCATTGCAAATGCTGAAATATCTGACAATGATCCGATCCTGGACATTGTAAATAAATAAATAAATAAATAAATATGGTCCTAAGACTTTAATATTCTTGAAATTGATAATCAGAAGCATGATAAATTCATAACTCTGAAAAATAAATAACCTTATGAACAAGATGCAGATAAGATTTTAGCAGAATTTTAGTGTTATTGGCATTAAATTCCAGTCTGTATACTAATATTGCTTCATAAGTAAATTGTTGTAAAATGCTTGGAGTTTTTTTAATAAATTCAAGTTATTATAGAAGACATCATTAAAGAAAGTTTGGCTTATCTTTTACGACAAAACCTTTAGATAAACCATCTTTTTGTTGCCATAGTAACCGCTGGGCGCGAAGGAAAAACAGGAGAAGGTTATGTTTTGTGGAAAAAAGAAGAAGAAGAAGAGAGAGAGAGAGGAGCCCCGGTACCTAGGTTTTCTTCAGAGAGTAACATTTTTTGGTTTCACTCCTAGCGCAGGGAACTTTTGGACATTATTCTACTGTTCAAGTACAAATCTGGTGTAATGTATATTGTCTGTAGTAAATACCGTATTTTTTTCGATTAAACGCCAGAGCGTTTATTTAAAACTCGCCTCGCGGTCGCGGCGTTCATTTGAACCCGGCGTTTATTCGAGACCCGACGTTTTTTCGAGACCCGACGTTTTTTAAGCAGGGGTAGACTACGAGTAGTCCCTCATTTTTCCTCAGGGATAGTAGACCGAACGAAGCGCGAGCGCGCGTGAAAATCACCCCACGCGAGAAAGGCGAGGCGCGTGGGGTGATTTTTACGCTCGCTCTTCTATCCCTGAGGAAAATGAGGGACTACTCGTAGTCTAAAGCTGGGGTAATTTTTCATCATTTTTCATGATCACAGTTTACGTCTTTCATTACTAAATTCCTGGAGTTTCCTGATTCAAAAGCTGAATTGATCAAAATGTTCCTACTGAAAAACATGATGGAAACAAGAACGAGAAGTGTCAGAGAATCAATAAACCGAAAGACAATTAACCAGAAATTCAAGTGATGTTCCCTAACCTTGAGACTTTTATCTGTCTTTTCATATAAACCATCCTGACTCGGATAAAGAAACAATGATGCGACGCCCGAGATGATATGATAAAGATGACGAACTTTATATCTCAGTAAAGAAAGTCCGTCGTAACAATCAGTCGCACAATAACGAATTCAAATTAACACCGGAGATTCATCGTGTCACGAGTGTGTGACAAACAAAAAAATCTGCATTCCCGCACACCGGATGCTCTAACCACTGAGCTACGAGAGACTAGCTCTCGTAGCTCATTAGTTAGGGCTTCCGACTGGCTTGTGAGTCTCCCTTGTTAACCACTTCTTTAGCGCCAGTCCTTATAGAGCAGTGTCCAGTTAAGGGTCGAAGGTAATTTCGCGATTGCTTTGGTTTAACATTACTACGCTTTTCGATTGGCTAAAAATTTTCTCGTGTAAGCTTCAAGGCTTGTTGCTTCAGTGGGAACGGCCTATTTTTTTTTTCATACGCGTTCAGGAGCATTTGAACATCTGCAAAATTAAGAGTCATGTCTTATCGTCCGTTCTATGGACTGTTTCCTAATCTTAGGTTAAATAAGTAAGCCATGTATATGTATCGGGTAAAACCTGTTCTTAAGCAAAACCAAACCGTGTCACCCTAACACTTTCTATCTAACCACTTTCACGTTTTCTAGTTGATTTACACTGTGCATGTATTGTCAATATTAGTAAAACTTTTTATATCATTCACAAATCCATTGTAACAGACAATGACGAAGAATCCACCGAAACATGAGTTCAAGAAAGTCATTTTCTTTTTTAAAATAGTAAATTAAAGCTGCAATGCAACTTTGTAATTTGTGGTACTTGTTAAGCTGCTGTTACACGTAACAATTTTTTGTGCAACTTGTATCGCTAAAAATATCGTTGCAAGTTGCACGCACGATTTTAACATGTAACACGCCCTCGTGCAACCGAATTTTTGTTTTTTTAAGTTGCATGAAGAGTTGAATCGTTTCTACTTCTGCAACAAATTTCTTCAAGTTGCACAACAAAAATACGTGTAACATGGTTCTTGCAACTTGTTTCGCCGTACTCTTTAGTCGACAGATGCGTCGTTTTTCAACTTACGTTTTTTTTTTCACGAGACAATTTGCATGACAATTGTAACGTGTAACATTCTTCGTGCAACTTGCAACAAGTGTTTTTGCGAGACAAGTTGCAGGAAAAATTGTTACATGTAACAGCAGCTTTACTGACCACTCTTCTTGTTTGTTTTCCTCAGGACGCACTAAGAGCGGTGACAAAATCAGCAGGTAAGTCGAAGAATTGCAGAGATGAGCTTCTTAAACTGCAAATAAGCTTCTGGGCTGTTAAAGTGGTTTCAAATGAGTGTCGAAATAATTTTACGATTGTGTTGGTTTTGCATTGCTAAGCTTTGTGATTGGATAAAAAATCTCGCGCCATTTTCGTAACCAATTAGAAGTAAAACCAAAATCAATGACGACATGCTCGCACGCATTTTTCTGCGCTTGGCGCCGGCTATATGCATTTACTTCGGTTTGTGATATGTTCATTTGTTTGTGTCTGTTGTGATTAACAGAGTATAAATAACCTTGGTTTTGGATTTACGACACTTATTAAACACGAAGTTCCGGTATAAAAGGAGCCTGGCCTGGCCATTCTTGGTTTGCAACCACGTGACAAGGCGGCCATGTTGGTGGTCAATACAATACAATTTTTGTCGTAGAATTTGCATGAAAATAGAGTTTAGTTCCCTGCGGAGAGAAACGCTTTTGTTCTTGACCACCAACATGGCCGCCGTGACGTCACGTGCAAACCAGCAATTCTCATCTCCAGTCGTCAATCGACCACTGAAGCATTAACAACTGACAAAAAACTAAGACCATTGCTAACACAATTTGGAAAAACTTTATGAAAGTTATATCAGAAGTCTTTATGAACTTCTATTTCTATTTTTGCTTAGGTAAAATCTTGGTTTAATTAGATTTTTGAAGCAAATTATATTTAAAGTGCCTATAACCCCTAGAAAGTTATTTTCAGAATCAACTCTATGTACATTGAATAGTTGAATGGTAAAATATTTCTGGTTTTGAACGTCGCGTTTGTGAGTTTTAGAGATTTGAATTTACAAAATGCTAATTAGATGACGTCAACCCGGGAATCATTTATTATACAACTACTTGTTTTCACCTCCAAGTAATATTTTTTACGAATCAATCGACTATCCACAGTTTATTTTTAGCATTTATCAAATTAATTATCCTCAAGCTGTAAACTGCGCATTGTAAATTGGCGTAGAAATAATGGCAAATTCCCGGGTTGACGTCATCTAATTAGCATTTTGTAAATTCAAATCTCTTTAACTCACAAACACGACGTTCAAAACCAGAAATATTTTACCATTCAACTATTCAATGTACATAGAGTTGATTCTGAAAATAACTTTCTTGGGGTGATAGGCACTTTGAAGGACGCGCAGGTTAACGACGTTAACCTGAAAGACGCCTTAATTTGCATTTCACACCCAAAAGGTGTGAAATTGGGGAGGAGGAGGAGCTAAGCCTTTTATACCGCATCTTCGTGTTTTAACTGATTACCGCTCCATATTGATAACTGAATTACCCGTAATTATTTAATTTGCCACCGCCGCCTCGAATAGTAGCTCTCTTAGCTAGTTTGCGGCTGGCAAACATTGTTCGTTTTTCTAAAATAAAATTACTGTTCTCTTTTGTTGTAGTTATATTATTACGCAAACACACTCGCGTGTCACACGCGATGGCGCAATTTCTGCTAAAAATAGCCCAAATTGTCCTTTACTGGACAGGCAGCTCTAAAGAAATGAGGTGTTGTTACGGTCTCCGTCCCTGATTGTAGCTCCTGGCTGAGATGAATCCTACGCATACACATATTTCATTGTTTACATGTTATAAAATTTCCTTCTGTTCTTCCTACAGTAAAAGAAGCAAGACTCAAGGAAATCAAATCAGAGATATTAAATTCTGAGAAATTAAAGGTGAGCTAAACCATTTCAACTGGAACGACAAGAGGAAAAAATTACTTTGTAAATTTGAGGAATTGGATTTCAAGTGTCGTTGAAAGAAATGAGAAAGACACTTCCTACCTTTCCCTATACCAGGGCAACACAATTAAGACCAAAAAAATAATCTTTCAAATCGGTACTCTTAGTAATCCCCAAAGAATCAACAAACGCTTTTCATTCAACTAATTTGATCCTTTGAGGTGATAAAGAAAGATGGTAATTTTTAAGCCCAGTAAGAGCTCGGTTAGAGCATCTGAGTCAAAGGTTTGATTCTCCGGCCTGTCGAGACTCAGATTTTTCACCTTTGTCCCATGCTGGTGACATGATAAACTTTACATCTTTCTAATTTATTCTTGGTTTTTTACATCACCATGTTTCCACCAATAGCGTAGTTTCCTTGTTCAATGTACCACTGACAAACAACTCACAATTCCTTGATTCGCTCTGACTATATTTAATAAAGTGCAATTTTTATGAAACCTAACAAATGTCTTTGTTCGATGTTTTTATTTTCGTTTTTCGGCCTTGACCGTGCACAACCACAATAGATGTTGAACTTTTGTTCGAGCAACTGACCAATAGAAATGGTGCCTTTAAGTTATTTAGTCATAGCATGTAATCAAAAAACAAAAGATGTGCACGGTCAAGTACGGTTCAACATAAATTGTAGCTCCTTTGTTATCGCCATCGAAGTCTGCAAGGTTTCATAACCAGTCCGTCGATTAACTATGCTCTGACGAAGGGATAGCGCTCGAAACGTCAGCTTTTGACTTTCTTTACGACAGCAAATTTACCTCATCAACTCAGGTGATGAAGACAAAGTTTCGTTTACTTCCCACCGGAGCACCACAATTTTTTTTTAAACTAACCCCTATATTAAAATTTCCACGAGCTAACCGGCTATTGTTTTTAAATTGTCTGCTTTTGTAACTTTTTTTTCTAAGTCATACTTTGAAGATAATCCAAGAGACCTGCAAGTGCTGAGACATGACAAAGATCTTCATCCTACAAGAATACAACCTCACCTGAAAAACGTCCCCGAATATCTCGGTGAGTTATTATACCAATAAAAAGCAACTCCATAAACCGCTTACTCTACATAGCTTAGTACATTCTTAATAGCAGTAGCGAAATTAAAGTTATTCAAATTATCACTCTTCAGACTGCCTACCTTTAAAGATAAGGTGTTCTGATGGTGTTCATTGAATGGTTCAAAACCCGATATTTTAACTCTTATCAATGTTTCTTCATACAAACAATAAATAAATAATATTTAAGAAAGTTAACGTGATTTTGGCCTCCTTGTTCGTGTACTGAAACTATACAAATATGGTCCGAAGCGTTAAACGATTTATGGTAGTGGGGACAAATATGCAAATGTTCACTCCTTGCATCGGTCGTTAGGCTGTTAACATTGAGCCTGCGATATGTACTGGTCACCTGCCTTACCCTTGGGGACGGCGTTGGAGGGAGGGGTGGGTGGGGAGTTGGACGCAAGGGGTGAGGGGTCAGTGAAGCAAAACGCACAGGAGAGGGGAGGGGAGGGACGTTTCGTATCCACGAGTTGGCTCATAAGAGCCTTTGATTAATAATAAAGTTGTTTAATTTGATTTATCCCACAAACATCACTATGTAGTTTTAACTAAAACTGCTTTCAAACAAGTGTAAATAACAGAACACGTCACTGCAAAAAACTTGATTTTTGTGCCATATTTCAGTTCCAGCGACTCTTCGGCCATCTATGGCTAAATTCTCAAGAAAGAGAAGACGTCCACACATGTCGTCACAAAAGAGCTCTCACAATACTCATGGCAAGGTAAAGATTTTAAAGTTTAATTCACCCAATAATTTACTTTGCTTTCTCAAGCATTTGAGGGTAAAGCTGTATTTCCAACGTTTTACGTTCGTATATGAAACTGGAGACGATGTATGAACAGCCGGCTTGCGTAAAAGTAAAAAGTTGAGCACGAATCAACTTTTTACGTTTATGCTAGCTGTTCATACATCGTCTCTTATTTTATTTATGCACGTTTAAACTCATCACCAATAGACCTCTTTAGCTTGTATGTTTTGTTTTCCCAATGTAGATCATGTGATGTTACCCTAGAGAACTATTTCTTTAAAATTGTTTTCTTCACGTGCATATGTATGCATAATTTATGAAAAGACAAAGGACAAATTCCCTTGAGAACATCACATGACCTACATTGGGAAAACAAAACATACAAGCTAAAGAGTTCTATAGATGAGCGTGGGAACTGGTGCCTAGGGAGTAGGTGAGCTACCTATGCCCTTCCAGGTAAGCAGGGAGGTAACCCTGCGAGCGGGAACCCCCTGCTTGCAGCCCCACCTGGCACTGTCACATCGATGACTCGGTGGAAATAATACTTACCCATCCCCGATACTTACCCACCATCATTCGTGGTTAGTGCTGGGCGGACTGGGTGGGACAAGAATCCGCAAAGATTCGCTTGAGCAAAAGCAAGCGATCCGCAATGATCAGCAAGAATGAAATGCGACACGCAACATCATGATAAACACAGATAAAAACCTGCCAAAACAATGGGTCGCCCCTAAGGTCACGTACTATCAGGGGGCATACCGCTGACCGCATTGTCTTGCGTTTAACGTTGCCTAAATTACATGTAGCCACATAAAAATTACGCGACTGTGGAAATCCAGCTTAAGGAACACCCCTTGTAAAGAAACCCGTAGGTATAAAGATGCCGTTTCACACGACACAGGCATTGTTTGCTATCGCATCTTTATGAAATACGTGTGCGGCAGGGACCTGTTAAATTATCAGGTCTTCAGAGGAAATAATCAAGCAAAGCTGAAAGCAAGCCGGAAAAAGACTGGCTTGTTTCTGTGCTGTAGTATATTCGTGAAAGAATGAGCTTTTCTGTTTGAAGAAGGCGATTGCTCAGACTAATTTTCAGCTGGTCTAATGTCACCTGCTCTCACCCCTGTCGCCTCCTTCTCTTCCTCCTCCCTAACGTTTATCAGTTAACCTTTCTTGATCTTTTTCTTTTTCGTAGAAACGCAAACTGGATCCCCTGAAGAGTTTCAAATATCAAAAATATCAGCAAAAAGGAAATAAGGTATGAACACTTTTTATTAAGCGTGTGTACGGATTTGGTGCAGCGCGGAATACTGCCAATGTTCTCTTTTAGTTATCATTTCTTTTCTTTTTAACCTTTACACTCTAAGGCCCCATTTACATGAAAATGGGATGATCCTAGTGTTAGGATCATCCTCCTAGCACTACTAGGATCATCCAAGCGCAACATGTTTTCTGCTTTCAGTTTACATGCGAAGGGTTGCATTTGGCCCTAGCTCTAGGATCATCCTAGCTCCATGTCAACGGCCTCGGGAGCCCCAGGATTATCATCGCTTTTGTTATTGTCGCCCGCCGTCTTGCTTTGCAACCGCGCCGAACTCAAAGGTACTGGGGCCATCCTGCCGAATTTTTCATGTAAACCAAAATAAAAGTTGATCTTGGAAGCCGCATTTATGCATGTAAACCAAATGAACCTTCTAGGATCATCCTAGCACTAGGATCATCCTCTTTCCATGTAAACGGGGCCTAAGAATCAATTATGGAGACATTAGTGTAGTTCTGAACTTTTGAGTCTGTCGATGAAACCTCTTCAGCAGTACTTTTGCATGGTACCATTTGTTTTTCAATATTTTACAAAATGACATTTGGGATTGTGCTTGAATTTTGATTTTTTTTTTTTGCACCTTTGGGAGTTAAAGAGTTAACTCTCGGAGGAAAACGGTTAAAAAGGTCTTTTATCCTTACAGGGACATGCAAAAGGGAAGAAAGGTTAGCCAGTCGTCACTATGCCTATCTCCTTCGTTTTGGATCAAGGGGCCTGGATCATCACGAGACTCGTCGCAAAACTATAGGCCGCAACACAGTCGGTAACATGCACGGATGTGTGGCGAAAAAGACTGACTGCGCAAACCGCCTGACTGATGCTTGCTCAAAGTGTTCATGAAACGGGGAACGTGTTTCCACTGAACGAGAAACAGGAAATGAAAAGAAACAATTTCATATTGCATGGTCATTTTCAATATTGAAAAAGGACTGTACGTTTTTCGCCGAACTGCGGAGCCGACCACTTTTGCTCGTAAAAAAAGTGAGCTAGCATTTACTTGCTAAAATCGTTTGTGTAGATGTCTCTACGAATTATAGTTCGTTAGCACAGCGGTTGGTATCAGACCATTGCACTTGACATGTGTAGGTATCCTCTGAGTAGCACTGTTTTGTGGAGCTGTTCATTATCTTATATAAGCGGGGTCAGGAGTAAGCGACCAGAGACGGCGAAAATTCAGATTAAACTCAAATAAAGGCTATAAGCAGTAGTTAAGTGTGGTGTTGTTTATTCCGCTCTTTAGGCTGTACAGCTTGATTTTAACTTAAATGACAACCAAATTACAACAATGGTAAAATACAGCAAAGCAGATGTATTTACATCTTGGAAAAAAAAGCTACGTATTACACAAATTCAGTCCGAATGAAACCCTATCGCCCTCGTGCGTGATTTGAAATTACTCGCCCGATTACTGAATTGTACTCCACTCATTCTAATTACTAACAATCGACTATTGTTAAGAAGCAATACTTAGGAAGGCTTCGTGAATTCGCTCCCTGTTTCCTAAGTCAGAACTTATGACAAAGGGGCCGGGATTCCATAACAAATCTTTTCGGACGTTATGGTCGATGTGTCTCGAGTTTTAGACTTAGAGGCGGCCTGATCACTCGTAAGTAACCATCTTTGTTTCACTTCACCAGGTTTGACTGAAAAACAATGGATTGGTTACCCATGTACTTCCCCGTGTTTTATAAAAATGATAAATCACCAAATTACTATTAGCCGCGTGCATTTTTAGAACTCCGTGCTTGAGTTCGTGGCCATGAATTCCCCCTCTATTGCATCCATCTTGGTTGGAACAGCCAACTTCGGCTACTATACATAATCACCGTATCGATTTTTTAATATAGCTTATTGCATTATCTTTTACTTTATCTACGTTACTGTTGCTTATACAGTCGAACCTCCACTAACGGACACCAAACTTATCCTCTCCAACACTACATTTTTAACCTCCCGTAAGCGGACACGTACACCTATTCGTGGACAGTAAACGATATCAGCGAGAAAATTTCTAGCAAAATAGGTTCGGTTTTAATTGTGCTTGACCTAAACAAAAGCGAAGTGTGAGTCTGAACAGTACAGTTTCGTGTAGGAAACTGCGTCATTTCGATTTCGAGGTGTCAGATACTAAGATCAGGGAACCGCGAAAGAAGACACTCCTCGAAAGTTTCTTTTTACGCAGTACCTAAGAATTCACACCGTCTTTGCGTTTTAGAAAATAACTACATGCAATGTACATAAAATAATGTACCTCTTGGCCCTTCTGTTCTGTTCACCTCCGAAACATGGCGGATTGAGTATGTTACTGGCTTACATCAGTTCGTGTGACACAATGCGAGAGCTTCACAGATATGTGCTGTGCATATATTTAGCGGCAAGTCTTTCAATCTTGAACCGTAGTTTTTAAATAAGTGTTAAATTTATGTGTGATATAAAAAGCAACATCCAACAATCCTGTGATCTTTTTTTTTTTCAACCTCCCGTAAGCGGAAACTTACCCTTGGTCCCGTGGGTGTCCGCTTACGGGAGGTTCGACTGTACGTTGCACTGATGTGCTACGCTTTTTCTCTCCACTTTTAGTGTCCCTGTGACGTCATTGTTTACATTTTGCTTCATAAGCATAAATCAAACAAGCTATTTTATATCTAAATGGACTTCATTACACTTAGTGATCAATGAAAATATTACTCTGATAAGTTGAATATTCGCCAAGAAATTAGCTTTCAAAAACTTTAAATTTGCAAAGAATGTATGGCTCGTACATTCTTAATCTTTTTAACATTTTGATACCAAGAGTTCATTTCTCAAAAATTATTTCAATGATCACGCACACATTTTTAGAGCCTAATAAATTTGCCAAGGCATTAATTCCATTGTTTATTTTGTTTCACGGAGTTTGTAAAATCTCAATAAACTTGGAATAAATAAGGTAAACGTAACTGCCATTTACAATACTTTTTACTCTATTAAAACTAATTTCTAGGACTCTCCACGCTTTGCTAGCGCTCCACATTTGCCCAAATTAGCATAAACTTTGCCTGCACTTCATGTAACACCTATACCGTATTTACTGGAATTTAGCGCGGTATTTCTTGGTGTTGCGGAAAAAGTATTGTTGTGTTGTGGGTATTATTCAGTGTCTTGGATCTTGTGTTTTGTCATTTGGTGATCACAACTTCCGCAACACCGGGGCGCTTTCATTTAGTAAAAAAATGTCGGTTCGGTGGTAAATGGTAAACGTTTCTCGTTTTTCTTGTAAGTTCCAGGATTGTAACGAAATGGAACAACTTTTTCCCAAACAGAAATTTGGGTTGGAAGAAACTGCCAATAAACGGCTCCTCTCGTTTAAACGTTCCTCGCACGATGGCAGAGTCGCAAAACAGTGGGTTTGTAGCACTGTAATGACCAAATTCAGGTTTTTGGATAACGTGAATCACATGACGATAAATTATCCATTTTCTATATATAAACCTGGACAGTTTGAAGAACCCTAATTTAACTGAAGTTTTGCTTGTCGTTACAATCGTGTTTGAATTGTCTCGGCCCAGACTGTTTAAACAGCCTGAGCTCAATTCAGTTTTTGAGTCAAGTGAAAACGTTTATTGCCATTTGATGATGCACTATTACGTCACTGGTTATTTAAGCCGTCGTTTGTTGATGTAGTTTTATTTCTGAAATCAATTCGTAATTGTTCTTCTAAACAGAACGTTTATAAGGTGTTTGCAAATTACTGCTGTCGATGCTTCACACAATTTTCTCGAGCTTGAAAACCCAAGCCCACTTGGATGGGAGCTTGTTGACAGGGATAGCAGGCAAGGTAATTATGATGCCACCTTTGTCGGCAGCTGGCTTCCAATCAAACTTTCCTTCATAACCCAACATGGTAACTTGAGTGTAGTTAGTAGATATTGGAGCTCCTAGAGTAAGCTGGTCAGTTGAAGGCCACTCCAGTAAAATGGCATACACTACACCAGCTTTGGAAGTATACCTGAAGAGAGAGAGAAAAAAACGATTGTGTGACACTTAAAACATGTCTGTTGGTAACTAAGCTAACATTTCCAATTGACTTTCATGGTAACTTCACCAGTTTTGAAAAAAAAAAGACACTGCAGGAAACAAAATACTGTGTTTGTTTGGGTGAAATGTAAGCTTTTGTCAAATAATTTCCGTTAAAGTATTTGAATTATGAATGATGTATTTGTAAACTGGAGAGATAAGTAAAAGATTTTTACGTTCAATTTTGACAGATGTAGCTGATCTACAAAGCGTGCAATTGCATTTTTTATACATCTGTCCATTTAATTATAAGCCCAGTTACATCTACAACCAGAAAAATCTGTTTGCTGATATTTAACATACCAGACATCTTTGTTAATGGTGTCATTCTGAGCTTTCCAAGGTTTAGTGCTGTAAATTGCATCACCATTCACAGACAGCCATTCTCCCATCTGCAGCAGTCGCTCTTCAAATGCTGGGATGATGCGACCATCTGCAGTTGGACCAACATTCAACAACATGTTTCCACCACAGCTGATCAATATAAAGGAAACAGAAAAAGCAAATTACTTAAACTAACCACGAGTCCAATGACATGCTCAGGTTATAACTTTCAAGTCTGTGAATGAAACTAAAGGCCTGTTTATACATGCGATTTATGGTTCGATTTTTGTTGCGTTTTCCAATGCTACTTTTGTCGCAAGTGTTAACTAGTGGCAATTTCTGTGCAATATTTGCTGTGATTTTCAAAACTCGCTGCCAAGTTCCACAGTTTTATTACAATTCAGGTGTAACTTTAATCCCCCTTAATGATATTTAGGAAAAAATAACTGTTCAATCTATATCTATATCACCCTTGACAAGTGGAAAGTTCCCTTAGTCTTTATTTTCTCACCTGACAGTAGAAGCCAGTTGGAATAACAGTTGATTGATAGTCAAATAGGAGTTAATGTCCACATTGCGTCTATATCCCCATGAACCTGTGTCCACTGTCAGAGCATTTTCCCATTTGTGATTCTGAAGTTTGCCTTTTTGAGAAATAGAGCATTTAGTTAGCGAGGGGGTGAATATGTCTACCGATCGGCAGATTTTGTAAATAATTTTGCCAGATTTTGGACTCGGAGGATTATGGGTTTATCCTGTTTTTTTTTTTTTTTGGGCCCTGGTTTCTGTTTTTGCTTCTTTAAGTTCAGATCTGCCAAATCACTGAAAATAACTTTGGAAGACAGCATTTGATCATACATCACATGACCAAAGTACTTCACGATTTTTAGTGAAGTATTTTGGCAGTCTTGATCAGGGGTTTCTTCTCTCCATCCGCTGAGCAGAGAAGGCTCTGGGGACAAGGTTGATAACAGCCCTTTTAATACATATTCTTGTCTAAACATTGTAGGAGTAATTACCTGGATTATAGCGATCCTGACATGTGTACACACCACCATGATGGCAAGTACATCCATTGTCACACCAGCGATCATTTGTTACAATGGTGTCTTTAACAGGGCTGCAAAATCAGCAAAAAAAATTATTTACAATTCTGGCACTTGAAACATTTTCTTAACTGTCACAGTGTTGTTTTTGTTGCTGTTTTTTTAATAAACATTTATTTTTTTATTGTTCCATATAAATACACAAACATGAAATATACATTGGTTAATTACACATCCTACATGAAATATACATTGTTTTTATTTTGGTCCTAAGCGAGCAGCACAGTTCACAGACATGTGCACTCTATACAAGCCTCAGTAAAGTCCAGTCTCTCATTGACATGTCACGGCTATGATCACTTCCACAAAATGTGCGACATAGTAACATTTAAGAAGATTGCAATTCCCAGTTGGGACAGTAAATCCATGCCTGATTAGCCAACTAGCTGTCTTGTCCAGTCAGCTCAAGAATGGAATGGAAATATTTCTTTTTTTTTTGCACCTTCATGCATTCAGTTTATTGTGCTCATGGTTATGTCACAGCCATGTTTACCTGTCATTATAAAGCCATGCAAGGAACTCTCTACTCATCCAATATGTGTAAGGTCCACTTGCACCATCTGACCACAAATAATCAGGTTTATAAGTGTTGATCAGATCAAACAGCTCTGGCATGCAAATTTCCTGTCAAGTACAATGTTTAAAAATTATGGATATGAACAATTACTACCCCAGAGCATTCACGACATGATAACATGTGCATACCTAATAATCCTTCAGTGACTTTATTAAGCAAAATATCAACTACATTTAGACGAGAGAGTTGTGGGTTAAGGTACATGTAGCACTGTAGGATTATTGCCCAGTCTTAGCAAGGTTTTTCACTGTGTGCACAATCATCATATGAACATTGACCAACATTGGTACCCAACATACATGTAAGTCTAAAAATTATGTTAAGAAGATAGAAATTATTTGCCCAAAACTCAGCAAAAGCAATATTTAAATAACTATTTTCCACCAAGCCCTAGTTTAATAATAGGAATTATGTAATATCAGACATAATTAAGTGTACCTTGACATATTCCTGTGTCGTAAAGTTATTGGCCAAATCCTTTAAATAGAGTGGATTGAACCACTCATAGAGAGAATGATACAGTCCAAATGTAATATTGGAATGCTGTCTTATGGCATCACCAAGCATACCTAAGAATAAAATCATACAGATCATCAGAATCTGGATTAGTTTGGTGGCAGGGCCAGTATGCTTAACATTGAAAACCATTTTGCTAGACTTGTTAAAAACGACTCTGCAACTTATAAAAAGAGTTAACTTTCGATCTGACTGCAGCCTGTCATTTTTCATCCACCCCTCCTCTGAGACCCCCCCCCCCCCCCCCCCCTCTAATCTAATCTAATCCAATACTGTAATTCAAAATGGTTTCCCATCACTGTGAATGTGAATGTAAAAAAAAATACAAAAAAACATAGGCATATATACAAAATCAGTGATTGGTACAAAGATAAGCAGAAAGTTCCCTCCCCACCAATCTGTTGCTGGAAAGAGGAGTGATAATTTATGGCCTGATTGCAAGATTCTTACCCACAAGATCCATGTGAGGTCCATTATCAACAGCGTTCCAGTTCCATGAGACATTAGATCTCCAGTTTGTCCAACCTTCATGATGTTTACTGGTCAGAACTACATATCTAAGATAACAAAGAGCATAGAATAAGATCATACAAAAATGCAGAAAGTTCATCCCTTAACAAAATGTTGTACAACAAAAGAGAAGGAATGGTTGCCAAAGAAAACTGTCTGTATAAAGCTGTGTTCACACTAGGTCGAAACATGATTAGTCTGATCACGAATGAAACATGTTTCATCATAAAAAGTGTTCACATCAAGCAGTGCATTGCGCGAATCATGATTGAAACATGATTAGTCTGATCATGATTGAAACTACCTCACGAGGTAGTTTCAATCATGATCAGACTGAACACATTCAAAATGGCGGATGGATGCGGAGAAGACACGAGTGTTCAAAAGAACCAAAATTGGAGCTTTTATGAAGCCAAATGTCTAGTTGAAGTATGGGCAGACGAGGAAATACAACGACAATTAGCGGTAATGGGAAGGAAAAAAAACATATGGGAGAACATTGCCGCAAAACTGAATGAGAATGGTTTTAAGCGTACCGCATCGCAAAACAGCATAAATGATTCAACCATGCATGAAACGTGTTTGAAACCGACATCTGACGTGAAAAATGCCAGAACAAACACGTTTACGCGAAACATGTTTAGTTGAAACATGTTTACTCTAAACATGTTTCGGCTTTAATGTGAACGCAGCTTTAGTTGCCTAGTGTTCATATTAAGCAGGTTCCCTTGAATGATATAATTTGTCTTTCTTTCACAAAAAATACAGTACAGTACCCCAAAACCATTTTAGTGATTACACCAATGTATATAGTTTTCTTTCAAACAAACTATTAATAATTTTAATTAATACATGTGTAGCTGTCTGATGTAGAGCATTAACCCTATTCGACATACATAACTTCTTTAATATGTATCCAAATGCCATCAAACTTTGTGACTTTTCCTAAAATTTATCTGGCAACGATTTCATATGACAATTTTTTGATCATGTGACTTGATGTTTCCATGGCAACAAGATTTTGACAGCCATGTTTTTTAAAATTTGCATATTTATACCTTTAAATGAAGAAAAACAATGTTTATTGGTATAACTTTTATATTATTACATCATTTTGCGTTTATTTATTGGTTTTAATTAATTTTGAGTGAATTTGGATGGTTTTTGAGGTTTTAAAAAAATTCAGAAATCCAAGATGGCAGATCCAAGGTGGCGGCCGTATAACTAATTACCTATTAACTACGTCATATGACGTCATCATTTCATTGTGCGAACTGCAAAAGAAACAGTTTTGGACGTACTATGCACCCTCTAGGTTTCTCCCCCCAGGCTCAGAAACTTAAAAAAAGCCCAGGCTGAATAGGGTAAGACAAACTGACCATACCAATAAGGTAAATAAATTAATCTAAATATTTAATATGTGGTTCAAATTTTTCTTTGGTTTGAAATTTTCGTACCAGTTTGATTTTTTTTCTTTGTCTAAGATTGATTACCATAAACTGAGACATCAAACTGGTTTGAAAAATTTCAAACCAAAGAAAAACGTGAACCACAACAAGTTGGTAAAAGCCATGTTTCAGTAAAGTCAGTAGAATGATCTATGTTTCAGTCTGGATGGCATTAACTGTCCACTGTCTGTATCCCAAGGGGGAGGGGGGTGCTCCCTATAATGTGCTATACAGGGATGCTCCACCCGACAGGGGTACCTTTTTGAGACTGGAGGTATATGAAAGGGTAGGGATTTCACGAGTTGAAGTATACATGTAGGAAAGGGTAGGGAAAACACAAGTTGTAGTATAAAAAAGTAGGAAAAACTGCCATTTAAGTATTTATTTACTGTTTTTGTCAATGCTGTATGTCATTCAGCATGAAGTGTCCTTTCACAGTCCCTTCATGAAGATGTGGTATGACTTTTATAAAAAACTCACACATGTGCTATTATCATGTAACAGTGCCAGGTGTGTTACATTGTACTTTTCGCTTACAGCACAGTCTTAGTTCTGCAGCATTAATAAAAAATTAAGGAACACTTGCAAATGATATGTAACAGTTTACTTGTAATTGGAAATTCCTAGTTTTTAGGAAAACAATAACTGAATGGAGAACATACATTCTAATATGTTTTATGACATGATGTTAACCAACCTGGCACCAGATTGTGTCAAAAGCTTTGCCCATGCGACAGGATCATAGAATTCTGCCCTGAACATTGGAGCAAAATCTGCATACTCAAAGTTGGGTGGGTAGTTCTTCTTCATGAATTCCACATATTCAGGTTTTTGCATTCCTTTCCAGTACTTCCAGAACCATTCAGATCCAAAACTAGGTACTGAGTACACACCCCAGTGCATAAAAATACCAAACTTGGCCTCATCATACCATGGGGGAAGGGGTCGTGAATCCAGCGACTCCCATGTGGGTTGGTATCGACTTGATACCAGGGGGAGGAAGCAGAGCAAAATAATAAAACTTGGAAGACTCATTGAAGGAGATGAGCTACGTTTTCAGTATCTGAGCTAGTTCTTGTAGTGTCTGAAATAGTTCTGCAAAGAAAGGAACGATTAAATTAGTACGTACTCTTGTACCTTATGCTTGGTTACATATGCCTGCAAAAAAGGGGAGGTACTTTCATATAAAAAGTGACAGGGAGGTGCAAAGACCAACTTTCTTTTTGGGTTAGAAATTTTGTGGTGACTTTCTTGGGGGTTGAAAGATTTTGGTTTTGACTTTATTAGGGATCAGCAAAAAGCATAACTTTATTTATGCAGAGAGAAAAAGGAACCTTTTGGGGTTATGTTCCAATTCTTAGCCTGTGACAGCCGCCTCCTCCCCTCCGGGGAGAGAAGCGTCTGTGTAACACCGTCGCTAATCTTGCTCCTCGCTCCAGGTGGCTTTTCCGGAAGGCTGGCAACGTATCATGATTGGTTGTTATACTAATCCTATTACGTAGGACATTTACCGTGTCTTCATTGGTTAATTGGTCATTTCTGAGAATTTAGCGCGACTTCCGAGAAACTTGTGGGAAAATTCACACACAGGAAACGTCGATAGATAATTTATTCGGGCCATTCGAAGCAAAATGTAAAGCAAATTCCCGATAATGTTTGCTGGCTCAATCGTAGGAAATAGCAAGGGTTGACAGGCCGCACAATCTCTACCGGTGTGAAACATTTGAAAACCTTTTATATTTTCTTCTAACGAGTATATCTCGTGTAAAATGGAGGTGGTAGGCCTGTACGACTTTTACAAAATGTTGTTAAATACCGTTTGCCACCTATATATGTATTTAAACAGGTATGATTTACTTGGTTTTGGACGAGTTTATTGTTCACTGAAAAACTCTTTCAAAAAAGCCGCGTGTAACGGACTAGAGGTCAACTGTTTTATGTCTGTAATGTTTTCCTGTGATTTTGTTCTTTAAGTATTTGACCTCTTATAACGTCCCTTTTCTTTTGCTTTTGCGGTTAGTGGGTTGTTTTATATTGATTTTTAACACTGAGGGTTCAACATTTATAGTTTTTTCTCTCTTTGTAGTGATAGGATCTGAAAGATATGTTGACCGTTTAATGTGTTTCCTGCTATTTTTAATCACGCTGGGCCCATCTATTTGTGTTTGTCATTGCAGGAGTATGTCATGGTGAACTAAATGTAGATCCAAGGTTAGCAGAGAGAGATAGTTTAAGCTTTAGTGGGATAACCCAAGGATTTAAGATAGGCGACTTGATCTTCCATCAACGTTTTTAGCGGTGATATGATGACAATTTTGCTGCTTCCAAGCGGTCGTTCGAAGACTTCATCAACCACGATCGGAGCAGCATAAAAGATAAGCGACTTCCCATACCCGGTAGGGAGACTTGCATAGACATCTTTTCCTATCAAAAGTGCTTTCAAACGTTCTTCTTGTTCTGGATAGAGTGAAGGAATCTTGAAAGTCTCGCAAACACTTGCAATCGCCCGATGAAACTTTGCATGGTCCAACACGTTCGATGCCATTTTGAAAATGAAATTCGAGAGCCTGTAATTTTGGTCAACGGAAATTACTAAATTTTAATTTATGCAAAATTATTCCGGAGCAAGATTAGCGACGGCGTTACACAGACGCTTCTCTCCCCGATTTTTTCTGAGGGGAGGAGGCGGCTGTCACAGGCTACCAATTCTGTACCATTGGCCTTTTTGGGGGGTCTGGTTTTAGCCTATAGAAGTTTTTGGGGGTATGACAATTTGGCCTTTTGGCACCTCCCCGTCACTACTATAGCTGAATAACTGCCCCTGCTGGACCTCATACCCTGAAGGAACCACTATTCTCTTTGCAGGAAGCAGAAGCTTTCAAAAGTGCAAGGAAGCATCAAAAATCTAAAAAAAGGCATTGTTGAGCCTTCCCTTGGTCCTTTGCATTTCAAGCTTTTTCATGGGCCTTCTTATGCTTCTCCCATCTTAAATCCCAATAAGCACCTGGGTACAAGGCCATGAGGCAAAAAAGCCACAACCTGGTAAAGCACAGTCAGCTGGGGTACGGTAGTTAAGATGATTTTTGGCATTGCATTGCCGATCACTAATGCGTGTGTCATTAGCGCACATATGAACGTGCGCACAATCCCAGTCCGAACCAAGAGGATTTCCTTTTAGGATAAGTCTGCCAATAAGAGATTGTTTTCTCCTTAATGAGCATGGTGACCTATCTTTTTTATTGCTTGATTTTACTTTTAAAAGCATCCTCTTTGTGTCAAACAAGTTTTAAAAAAATTCTTTGTCAGGAAAAAAGTTATCACTAAAAACGTGTACATGCGGCATCACCCGTGGCCATAAAATCATGGCCTTGAGATTATGCAGGCAAGAAGCATTTTGAGTCAGCGTTGCTTTAGGCTGTGTGTATTTGCATTTCAAACTAGTGAATTTAATTATTATAAGAATAATGCTTTGGGAAAAACTGCAAAATATCCCACTCCTTATTTGCATTTTGTTGAATAAAAAAGTGCCTATTGTGTCATTCTACAAAGCATTTCAACACAAGTAAATGAAGTCAGCGCTAACAGTGGCGGGATATTCTGCAATCGCTCCATACTTTGTTTCTTAAAATAAGACAAAAACCATCCTACTATTAAAGATGCTTTGAGACAGATGTTATCTTTTTCTCAGGCGATTTTAATGCTTATGTACGATTAAACAAACATCTTATCTTATCTAGTCTTATCTTCTTAAAGTTGTCTGCCCTTCTAATACCATAACGCACTCCATGCCGATGACGGCGAATCTTCAAAGATTATCGAGAGTTTTGTGACCACACGCTATTTCAGTGAGATGTAAATAGCCTTTGGTATTGGAGCAGATGGAACAAAATGGATTTTAACATCAAGAAATGTAAGCTAATGAGGTTATCCACGCTTTATCCACAAAGAAACATACAAACAATTAAAACAACCCTTTGTATGAACGAAAAAATATATATAAAAAAAAGTTGCTAGTTGCTAAATAGTTTCTGCCGGTATTCTGCAGCTAAGCAGCCCTGTATCTGGATGATAAACTAAGGGGGATAATGAAATGGCGAGGGAGAAATTGCTCACCTTCCCGCTTGCTTCAGGTCTCAACACGCTGACAATTGGCTCGGTTAAGTTAGGTCTTTTTTATATTCCCCACGATTCCTGAAAAGAACTTAACGAACAAAATAAGAAATCAACTGATAGATAGAGATATGAGATTAATTTTAGGATCTAAAGACTAAACTTGGTAAACTTACGTTTCAAAATGAAAGAAAGCTTGGGAAGTATATTAAACACGACTTGACTCGAGTGCTTGTCACGGGACTGTCACGCGCGTAATAAAAGAACACCTTGGCCCAGGGGAACTGGGATCGATGTACAAATATCGGGCGTGAGTTGGGCGTGGAGGAGGCGTGGAGTCCGTTCGGCGAGGAGAGCGTGAAGCAGCATGGAGCGATAAGATAGTTTTTTTTTATAGTTATTGTATGTGGTAGTCCACGGCTCACTGAAAGACCATGTTTGTAATGAATGAGATCTCGTGTTTTTTTTTAAAATAAAGATGATGATGATCGATGATGATGATGATATATGTTTTCTGCTTTCTGCTTACTTCAGTGTAAACTAGAATGATCCTTCTCCAGAACTTAGTCTCTGTTTCGTCTGATCTCAGCAGTAAAAAGTGACAACTTTCTGGCTAGGCGCAGTGCACACCGCACGCGTCTCTTCCCAGTCTCTACGTATTCCAACCAGCTATAGACTTTCTCGGTCGTCTCAGCTCTTCTTGTTTTTGCGTAAAAATACGGATTCATCGTTTTGGAAGTCTACAACTTATCTTACAACTACAAATTCGTCGCGAATTGCAGAAAATCTCTCCTTTTCGCAACGTTGCGAGAGTTACAACTTCTATAGGTGGTTTTCATGTTACGTCATCGCCGCCATGCTGGTGGACATAAACAATAGTTCTCTCATTAGCTCCTTTTGTTCGTCCACCAGCATTTGTTCGTTTCACTATTGTTATCTATGTCTCTAGAGATTGGTTGCAAACCACCTATAGTGCAAAATAACTTGCGATCATTCTGAGATCATGCTCTGTTATCGTTACTCTGGCTTTAGCTTTTGATATTTGTAAAAAAATATTAATAATCGGTTCGCCAGCGCTTTTACCAGTGATAATAAAGTTCAAATAAAATTACACGTGTGGAAAAAATTCATAGCGGCAGGACGTTTAACGAGGGCAATTTCTGTAGCTTGTGAAAACACAGGTGATATTTATCCTTAATTTTACGAGGGAACATGCGATTACTTGTTTATAATGTAGAGGGCAAAATTATAGGGAAACCTTTGAAGACTCAGACTTGAAACTACCCGAAGTGAAAATACTCGCTAAAAAACTAACAAGAAATACTCTTCAATTCACTGTTGTTAAATAAATTTCTAATGTCAAAGATCTCGATAAGACATTTTACGACAAAAACAAAGCAAATTTTATTAAGCGTGGTCGGTGTTGCAAAGACTTTGCCGCTTTCAGTGACATTAAATACAACAACAAATGGATAGTTCAAACTAACTAGCACGTTTGGCGATTTATTTGCTTTCTTTTACTTCTTTTAGCCTCTTAGTATTCTTTCTCCTTGGTTAAATGTATATTGTCCCTTTCAACAAAATCTAACAAAGTTCTTTTTCTTTTACCGATCTCACCACTGTAGAACAAATATTAAACATGAATATATATAATCTTTGCTGCAATGATTTAATATCATTCCTTTAACTTTAGCCTGCGTAGCAGGCGTCGGGGAGATGGGAATTGGGGAGAGAGGGAAGGGACGCCTGCAATAAAGACCCCCATTTGTTCATTTCTGCGGACGCTGGCGGCCGCAAATTCTGATTGGCTAATTCGCGCTGGGCGGTAAACAAAGTAAATTCCCGCGTGAAGTCATCCATGCGTAAAAGCGCGTGCCAGTTTCTGATTGGTGAACGTATTGACAGTTGACGTAATTCGATTACAAGGAAATCGGTGGGCGTAATGCGAATAGCCACGCAGGCTACTTTAACTTAAAAGACGAGAGAAAAGGTTGTTCTGTACCCATTTTTCCATGTGCTTGTCAAGGACGCCGACCGGATTCCCGATCACCGGTTTCGGGGGGGGCGGGGGGGGCGGGGGGGGGGGGGGGTCTCTGAAGGCGAGCGAAACCTGGGGATACTACATAGTACATCGTTTCGCATCAATCTTGGGCTTGTCTAAATGCCTTTCTGGTGTCCGTGTGTCCTAAGGATCCGCCTTTTCACTGACCATGGGGATGAGAGGGGTATTGTAGTGTACTACGAAGATGAGTCTGGCGGTAGATTGCTCTAAAATAATCAAGATTTTCGTTTCGTGAATTTTACAACTTTGTTTATGTCTTATATTTTATGCTACCACCCACGACTTCTATATCTAAGCCGGGGTCACGACAGGTCCATTACTGCCTCTATCATCTTGCCAATGCCATCATGTATTTCATGCACTTTCGTCTCACACATGAATGCTGGAGTTGTAACAACGTTGTTCTCTTTGTCCACATGGATTTCGTTTAAAAAGTCAAGGAATTTAAGTTGGCATTTGAAACAATACGAACTTTATACTCATGTTTTCACAATAAGCTGAATAGGCATATAGATTCTGACTATTATAGGGGTGGGGAAGAGTGACTAAGGGAGGTGGGGTTGTTTAGTGAAAATGTAAGCCCTTTTGGTCTTATTATTATCATTATTATTTTTCTTGCAAGATACCGAGAATACGAATATGGCTTATTTATCTCCCCTCACCCCGGGCATTTAAAACTTTTGAAATTTGGATCGTTCAAATTTCCTTCCCCACGGAAAAAATATTTGTTGTAATGCCCCATCCAAAGCTCATATTCGGCGATACAATTGCCCCTACTTCCTGGAAAGATAATTATTAGCTTCTACACTCCATTTTGATGTTTTATAGAACACGTCTTTTAGATTTTTCTGGGTAACTGGTGGCAATCCTGTCAGCAGCCAGTTTGTGCCACATTCTGCCATGCATTCCACATTCCGCCATGCATTCCACATTCCGCCATGCATTCCACATTCTCCGACATGCATTCCACATTCTGCCATGCGTTCCACATTCTGCCATGTATTCCACATTCCACATTCCGCCATGCATTCCATCATGATTTCAATGGGAAAACCACCCAAAACAAAACATGAAATTGAGGTGACTTATCCAAATCCCCACCCCTCCCTATGGTGTCAAATTCTGCACCCCTTAAAGTCCTTCCTAGAACCGTGGTTCCTCACATGCAGTTTGGGGTGGTTCAGGTATCAATGGGTTAAAAGTATTAGTTCATAATTTCAACCCATCTTGTTAAGATAACATCACATTTTTAGTGCCTGTCTGTGATCACATGAAGCAAGTTCCACTGTAAAATAATTAGTTGGAACAGTTAGACTAGTTAGTATTTTTTAGCATCTCTCCCCAGTCCCACTCTCCATATTCACACTTGCTCCAGACCTTTCGTTCAAAGACCGTGCGCATTCGTATGACCAACGCAAAAAATACGACTGTTTGCAATCTAGACTAGTTAAGATTTGATAAAAGGATATGTTAACATTTTTGTTGACATGTTTAGCACCCATCTGCTCAACAGCGCCTGCAGTACTGGCATATGGCCAATGGATATCTTCCTTGTCTTGACCTACTGTTATCTCAACACCTGGAATAAGCTGAAATTTATGATAATCAAATCAAAAGGAATTTACAACAATGAATAGGTCTATAATCGGTTCCCACAAAGATGCAACACACTGCTACCAATCCAAGTGAATGAGAATACATCATTTACAGTCAACTCCCATTGCTTACACCTCACTATCAGATGTCCTGTTATTACAGATAGGAGTTTAATAGGTAGCGCAAAAATAAGAATTACTGGAAAAAAAAAAATTAATGACTCCCACTATGACAGGCTTTCTCAAACACCAAATCTTGGTCCAATAGATGTCCCTAGTCTTTTTATTTCAAACATTGTCATTTTGCAAATTCACGAGATTCATGCTTTGTTGTTCAACTTTTGTTCACTACCATGCCATAAGTTCATAACTTCAAAGAATCTTCTTGTTGCTGGGTGTTATTCACTTCGCTGATGTCTCTAAAAAGCATCCTAAAAAAGCACCCTAAATGCACCCTAAAAAGGCCTCTTATGGAATTAAAACAACAAAATCTGACAATTGTTTTGTCCCCTGGATCTCCCTTAACAAGCCAAAGGTGAGATCTCGCCTTCAGCTCACAAAAAAGATATCTGGGTACAAGATAATTTAGTTGAGCTATGGTAATTAATTATGCTAAAAATAATAACATGGTACCAACCTTTGCTACTAACACTGGGGCAATACAGCAAAGGCTGTGTGTTAAAGAGAAAAAAATATCACAGATTAATAGATACCAAAGACCATCAAATAAAATTTAATTATATTATTTGCTGTTCTTATAAATGACAACAGAGGTCTGTAAAACAAAAACGTTGTTAAGCTACTTCCATTCATTTATTCATATTTCTCACCCGATAGGTTTGTTTTTAGAGTAAAAACGTATGATAGCTTGTTCTACATCTTTGTTGACTGTACAGCTCACACCATCCACAGCAAATGTGCTCCTGCATAAAAATTCAAAAGCATAAGTTACATATTGGCAAAGATATTGCTTTGTGATCGTGTTAGCTACATGTAATATCCAGTATGAAATTTAGCAACCTTTTATATTTTATATCCAACTAATTTGATAACTAACAGCAGTAAAATTACAGTGGAATCTGTATTAAGTGGACACCCTCGGGACCCTCGCTAGTGTCTGCTTAATAGAGAGGGTCCGCTGAATGCAGGTCCATTTTACAGTAAATATGGGAAGAAAATGTAGGGACCCAAGCAGCTGTTGTCCGCTTAATAGAGGGTGTCCGCTTAATATGGGGTCCGCTTAATACAGGTTTCACTGTAGTTATCTTAAGCATCCACGATAAACTTCTTTGTAATGGAGACATTATTCCTAGATTAGCTGACAGATTGAATTTACTGAATGTGTTATTCTAAGTTTTAATTGTCAGTTATTTACTTACAAATTCTTTGCCACTCCAAAGCCTCCAGGGAAAACAAGAGCATCATGATCTGCTTCCTTAAGTTCAGAAAGGTAAGAGATCTTCCCACGAGCAATTCTGGCTGACTCAGCTAAAACATTCCTGGGAGAAAATTAAGGCCACACTGAGTCAAAAAACACTCATGCTGTGCAGCATTTATGGACCAAGTTTTACAACAAAGCTCAGCACATACCAAAAGAAATTTTTTAAAATGTTCAAATCAAGTGATGTCTCACCGTGTCTCACCCTCAGCAACTTCTCCTTTTGCATGATTCAAAACATGCATCTGTGGAATATCTGGTGCATAAATACTGACATCAGCTCCAGCACGGCTTAGATGTACCAGCACCCTTTAGCACGAAACAAAATATGAAATACTGTTTATGTGTCACATGGCATTGTATGATAATTTTTATTAGTATATACTAAAACAGTGCATAGCATGGTTGGCACAGTCTGATTGGCTACTGAAACTTGGGATAGCAAGTGCTATTCACCTCCAAGCAATTTGCACACAAAAATTGTAATCAATGACAGGAATAAATGACTTAAAAATCATCATTTTCATGCTATATAGTATTATCTCCAGTGCTCGACCTTAACTTTTTAACTTACTAGTCCTTGGGCTAGTGAGGTTTAAAATTTACCAGCCAACAGGCATCACCTGATAGCCAAGCCTTAGGCTCAAGCTTTCAGTCATGCGCTGCGCTCTTTAATTTCGGTCAGGCTCCACGCTCACTTCATTTTGTTCAAATGATGGCCTGTCCATGAGTTACTGGGCCCCACTAGTGTTCAGTCTTCACAGCAGTCTTTTGCTGGAGTCAGCCATGGAGTTATCCGTGGTATAAAGCGAGAAAACTTTCTTTCTTTCTTTTTCTATCTCTTTGCCAATCAACTAAATTTTTTCTTGATTAATTTTATCTTTTCAAAACCTCTTCTAACACGACTAGCCCTAAAATTTTTCTAGCCCAACCCAATTTTTACTAGCCCTGGGCTAGTGGACTACCGCTAGGTCGAGCACTGATCTCACTTTTTTACATACTAAAACAACTATTCAGCTTAGTGCCGGTGGCCAGTGATGGATATTAACCTCGCAGCTTTACGACTCAGTAAATATCCATCACTAGCCTCTTCCACTTCATGAATAGTTGTTAAATAAATGTACATACTTATTATTATGTCCATTAAACATTTCTATAAGTATAGGTGTTAGTTTGCATGTCTCACTTTCAATCCAAAGTTCATAATTTCTAACTTAGGTCTCTGCTATTGTGTTGCCTCTATCTCTTGCCATGTTTTTTTGAAGTTGCTCCCGGCATGCACTTCAAGCAAACTATATTATCAAATGGCGGCCACCTGCAAGCAGCTCATTTTACACAGACGCCGTTGAGGTTGGAAGTCAGTTGGTCGTAGCAGAAACCTTTCAAAGGAAATCTACCACTGGGGAGGGGGGGGGGATTTAATGGTCATGTGGCTGTATTCATAGACTAAGCTAAGACCTGGGGAATACACATTGACGATTTTAGTGGGGATCAGAGGGGGGGGGGGGGAGGTGGGGATCAGAGGGGGGGGGGGGGGGGGGGGGGGGGGGGGGGGGGGGGGGGGGGGGGGGGGGGGGGGGGGTGGGAGGTGGGGAATTCCTATAACGTTTCCCCTACGGAAAGGGGGGAAATAAATTAGCAACGAGTATCAGCACTTACGCTGACGCTTCATGAACTTCTGAACCATCAAAAACACCATTTCCGGATAACACCTAAATGTATAAACAAGTAAGCTTATTATTAAAGACGTAAAGTTACATGTGTTAAATACTTTCAGCTTCGCTTCCCTTTAACTTATAGAGTCCAGCAAACGTTAAGCAAAAGATGGCCACAAAAACACGAGTGGACAGAATGCTTTCAAATTGATTTTTGGACTTACCACGGCAACTGATTTAGGCGACGTAGATCCCAAGCTGAAGGCTCGCGCAGTTTGGGAAACACCGCGTCTGCTCAAATAACGAACTGCATATCCCAAAGCAGCCATCTTGTACAAAAACTCCCAGGATAAGTGCATTGGTTCAGCGTCTGTGATTGGCCACTTTTTCATATACAACCAATCAACCAATGAAAACGCTTGTAAGATTGCCATAAATTTGACGAGCCTGCAGTTTCCAGCAGTGTCATTCAAAACGTAAAATGGCGGCCTTGAGAGGTCTTTCATATATTCTTGGTTTATCGAGGATTCCTTTTGTTTCTCTCGCAGTAACTAATACCACAAATAGATTTTTATCACCTTTAAGTTGCTTTCCAACAATCTGTGGTCATGGTTTTCACATGAGTACGCCAGGTAAGTCATGTCTCATCATTTTGCTCTCGTTGTGGAAGCGAGGAAAAGTTTAGCTTTAACCCATGGTTATTACGATGTGCTTCTTTTTGTTTTTGCAGTGGATGGAAAATATCACCACATCACTAAAAAGAGAAAGCTTCGGAAACTTAGAATGGCTCAGCTGCGTGCCCGATTCGAGGTATTACTGTTGTATTAGGTATGAGATATTACAGGGATTCTTTTCCCTTCCTTGATGGTTTCCACCTTTTTTCATTCTTTCAAAATATGCATTGTTGCAAAATGTTTCGTCGTTCTCCCTCTTTGTACAGCAACAACAACAACAACTGCCACCTTGGGAATCCTGCTTCCTGTCCCATACTCCTGTATACTGTAGACTTCCTGCCCCTTTTTCTCCCCCCCCCCCCCCCCCCCCCCCCCCCCCCTCCCCAAGCCACCCAAAATACCTATACGGGTATGTGCTGCCCAATGGGGTCATGATTTTGGGACTCCTGATCTAGAACAGGGTATCCATTTTAGAGACATTTCCTAGAATGGGGTACAATATTACGAACGCATGAAAGCTTCAGGTTATCAGCAGCCATTTTTTCTAGAACAGGGTATTAAAAATTGACCTATCTCTAGAACGGGGTATCATTTTGAGTGTAAATTCTTTCTAAAACGGGGTCCAAATTTGGAGACTAGGCAGCACATACCCACCCAAAATATACCCGAGTACCCCTCCCCCCCCCCCCCTTCCACTTACATGTACACAGTAATATGCCTCATGCTACAAAGAGTGTTGACACAAATAAGACATTGTGAGTAGCAGGTTATTTTACGATCTCCTTGATGTTAACCTTTTAAAAGTAATGCAAAGCTATTATAAGTCTACGAGTCCTTCTTGTCCTGGATTTGCTTACAAATGTTCTCTTACTCCTTTGATTTCACTACGACAATCTTTATGTTCTTAATGTTTACCTTGTTACAATTGGATTGGGCCACAGGTACATTGTAGTTAGTGCTAGTCTTGGCAGGCATGTCACTGGCTTGATGTTCCCACAAAAAGTAGTTCAAATTGTCCTCCACCTACCATGTACATGGAGATCATATCCATCACTAAAT
Organism: Dendrophyllia cribrosa; assembly: GCA_024195265.1. Taxonomy (NCBI): domain Eukaryota; kingdom Metazoa; phylum Cnidaria; class Anthozoa; order Scleractinia; family Dendrophylliidae; genus Dendrophyllia; species Dendrophyllia cribrosa. The sequence continues at coordinate 58,701,762 of JAJLRJ010000001.1, forward strand.
GTCCATTTACAACTTATCATGTTCAAATAAAGGTTTACATTACATTACATTACATCACATTAGTCATTACATTACATAACAAGGACCACATGCTGAGAGAAATATGCTTATATAGCTGGGAGAAGTAAAACCATGATTTTATAGTACATTATACTGCATTCTTCATCATGAAAATTAATTATATGTGATACTCTCTGCCATATTGCTTTCTTATTTTTAGAGACTGGATGAAGAAGTCAGACCAACTGGATGTTTGCTTTGCCCTAAGAGAATAGATGTAGAAATCAACTATAAAGTATGTTTCCCTTTTTTCATGTTTACTTGAAAGCACTTTAACCCTATTCGGCCTGGGGGGGGGGGGGGGGGGGGGCACAAAGTGCTCGCGCTAACTTTAAACATTCATAACATCTTTAATATGTATTCAAATGACCACAAACTTTGTGACTTTTCCTACAATTTATCTGGCAACAATTTCATATGACAATTTTTTTATCACGTGACTTGATGTTTCCATGGCAACAAGATTTTGACAGCGATGTTTTTTGAAATGTGCATATTTATACCTTTGAATGAAGAAAAACAATGTTTTAATATTGGTATAACTTTTGTATTTTTACGTCATTTAGTGTTTATTTATTGGTTTTTATTAATTTTGCGTCAATTTGGACGGTTTTTAAGCGGTTTTAAAAAATTTCTGAAATCCAAGATTGGGGATCCAAGATGGCGGCCTTATAACTAATTACCTAATAACTACATGTACGTCATATGACATCATCGTTCCATTGTGCAGACCTCAAAGGAGACAGTTTTGGACATACTATGTACCCTCTAGGTTTCATTGTCATACATACATACATACATACATAAACTTTATTTTAACTCGAATTTAAGTGTAGCCTTAATGTTAATTTAAGTATAGCCTTAATGTTCTTGAAGTTACCTTAATGTTAATGTTAATGTTAATGTTAATGTTAGCCTTAATGTTCTTGAAGTTACGAAGGGGGGGGGGGGGGGGGGGGGGGAGCACATGGGGTTAACATGCATGACTGTGTTAATAATTTTGATAACTCATACCATCAAAGTAAACTATTCAAGATAATGAAAGTTCGTGTTGTCAGGGTTTATTATTAATGTAAAAAGTGAAAATTTTGGGGAACTGTTTTCAGTCATGTGCAAGAAATTCAAGTTAACCTGGGTCCCCAAAAAGCACAAAGAATTCATTCTAAGCACAGTACTCCAACCTCTTATTAAGCAGGCAAATAATATGATTGTCAAGCAGACATGTGCAGAATATGGAGAACATTTTACATCTAAATTCTAACAATGTGGTAGTAGGTAAATAGGATTGGAATTTTTCAAGCTTATAACTGAAAGCGGTGAAACACAGCTCTTGTTATTTTCTTTTGTTGCAGAATGTCCAATTGTTATCCCAGTTTGTTTCACCGCACACTGGAAGAATCTATGGAAGAACACTTACAGGTTAGTGCTGTTCTATATCGTTATTGCTTTAAAAAGGTTACTTTTTATTTAGTTTCAGCCCATTAAGGCGGATCCAGTAATTTTTTATTGGGAGTGGGTCCAAACTTTGATTCAGAAAACACTGTAGAAACTTTTTTTGCTGCAAATTACTTCTTTCCCCCCCCCCCCCCCCCCCCCAAGTTGCAGTTGCACATTATAATTCTGATTTAACATCACTTTCCTTGGCCCCTTAACAAAGAATGAGGTTATAGGCTGAGTTGTCGCCATGTCGACTGAGAAAGCAGAGACAAGCATGTTTCTGTGAATGCTGGTCGGGCAATACTGTTTTGCGAGAAAAGACAAGCAGACCATAAGTAACAATTACATTTTTTAATATACCTGGAATTTAGTTTGGTGGCAAAATGCAACGCGCATTTCATTAAAAAAAATCAACCAGTTGAATAGTGATATGCAATCCTGTTGATGCAAGAATTTCAGTGTCAAACAAGTAGTTAAAAAAGACGAGTCTGATAGGGGGTCCAGACCCACTGGACGCTCCCCCTGTATCTGCCACTCCTCTGATGACTCAGCATTGTCTCTCTTTGTCTAAGTTTCAATTCAGGCATGCATTTTGATCTGTGGGTTTCCCAGCTTTTCTGTTTTCCAAGTGCTATTAACATACTGTACCTGTAGGATTAAATCATTAAATTATCCAACTTAATTTACAGAGGGTGACACCCCATGGCCCTTACTTCTATGACTTAGTGAGTGCAATGTGGTCTAGCGGCCTTGCCCAAATTATACCTGCACTACAGGCAAGAAGAACAAAACAATATTTCATTGTCTTTTATAGATGGTATTTTCCTAACCAAACCACATTTGGCTTTTGGCTAATCAAAATGGCCTTAAGGTGATTCCCTAGTTTTGCATTGCACATCACTACTGCGCATAATAAATTGCGTCATTTGCGTGTGCATGAGCGTGCGCGCACTCCGAAGCAAGAGGGTTTCCTTTAAGGATTCAATTACAAAGAGGATTTCGCGCTGGTCGGGAACAATAGCTTGACAACGAGCACGGCGACCCCCAATTTTTAATGCAGAATTTAAAATGACACATGGTTGTCTACAATATATCGCGATTTAAAGAAAAGTTAAAAATTCTGCTTTGAAATATTTGTATTTGAATGCTGTAAAGAACACGTCTTCAGGTAGTGTTGGGTATGCGCGCACGCCGCAAATTCTTTAATTTCTTTCATAATCTTAATTCCTGGTCAACTAAAAAAAAATTCCTTCTTTTTCAATGGAATCACCTTAAATGGTAGCAAGCTAAGCAGACAAAAGGTCACACATTTGCCCTGGAAAAACACTTACCAGTAATTTGTCTGTGGGTTTGCTGGATTGCCATCAGCATCCAGATATTATGGCTCGTTAGCAATTCAGCTCCAATGCCTTAATGGATGTTATGTTTCTCACTAACAAAACCTGTATATACAATGGCTGAAAATTATGATTGCCATCATGCCATGTCCCACAGTATATCTCTATTTCATGTTGCATCAACATAAAGGTAAACTGTTCATAGTAATTTGATAACTAAGTGGAATTCCTCTTTTGCAGGTTTATGTGATAAAAAGCAAACAGAAATATCTAGGTCTATCAGGAGAGCAAGAGCTATGGGTATTTAAAAATTCAATATTACTTTATATGATCTGCATAAAAAGGAAAGTGCTAACGGCAATGCACGATGGAATGTCAACTTTTTTCATTGTTACAACTAGTGATCTCATTGGCCTAGACTCAAGACCGCTAAAAAGTTAAGTTTCAAGGTGCATTTTGTTTGATTTTTTAAAGGTTTCATGTAATTTGAGACCCAATCGCAAAACATGCAAATTTTTAAAGAAATGGTATTGGGGGAACTTCATCAAAGCAGCAAAACTATTAGCTATTGTCTTCTGCTATTCCGATTGGTTAAGCATGAACATGTCCTAAAATTTATCTGACGCAAGTGGATATTCTTTATTTTTATACTGAAATATAATTATAAACCATTAGCTCCTCCCCTATTCTTGAAATCATTCTATGTGAGAAAGAGCCAATGCCGCAGAACAAGCGTTACCTAAATTCACATTTTCTGAATCCTTCCCTTTCTTACTAACTAGAAGTAATCACAGATTAAAGTGCGTCTCCTTAGGTACCTCGTCGTGACATGGCACTTGCGTTTCACGCATGTTTCTGGTTCTGTGACGTTTCAAGATGGCGTAGATTTGGTACCGACACTTTTCTCAATTCGTTCCGCCTAGACGACGCGCTAAGCATGCTGGATACTATTGTGACGTTTCAAGATGGCGCAGATTTGGTACCGACACTTTTCTCGATTCGTTCCGCCTAGCCGACAAGATTAGGAAGCGTCTCCTTCGTCGACGCAATTATAATGATTATTGTTTTTGTTCATTTCTTTCAGGTTTCATGCCTGTGACAATGAAATATTTGGCTTTTCATGATGACCCCAAGTTATTCTAGCAGCATTTTTAGATATTACTTTCAAGTGTTTTTATTTGTCTACTTTACTGGCTGTATCCAAGAATTGTAAATAAAAGTTACATGTTAAATCATCCTTCTGCTCAACTTGTTGTACCAGTACTTGTTATTATTATATAAACACCAATGAAATACCAGGTGAGCTTTCGCGCGTAAACATCATATCTTCACACGTGAGAATAACATGTTATCTTCACACGTGAAAAGATCGCCGTTGCTACGTTGTTCTACTTTAGAACTTCAAAAAAATACAAAAGTAAAATGGTTTGATTTCATTGGTGTTTATATAATAAACAGAACATTACATGGCCGCTTGAAGATACGAAATTTCTCTTCTCGTGTTGAAAAATATTTCACTCGTTCGCTGCGCTCACTCGTGAAATATTTTTCAACACTCGAAGAGAAATTTCGTATCTTCACGCGGCCATGTAATATCCTCTATTTCTCTACTCTTGGGAGAACTCTATCAAAGTATCAGCCTAATTCTCAGCTGTCGTGGGCATACATGTAATTGAATGTGATTATGAATTTTCATTCATCAAGGTGATTCCGAAAATTCACCTGTGTTCAGGCCTGGGAACAAGGCTGGAATTGTATAACTCACGCCCACGCTAAATGGAAACAAGAGTTGATGAGAGCAGAGACTGGGCTTGATCCACCAAATTTGAGTTCACAACAGATCACCATGCCTCCACAACCAAAAGAGATGTACCATTACAAGGAAGAAATTGTTCTTTACAGCGTAATATTGATAATAATATTTTAATACTGTTTATTTAAATTATTTAGAACTTCTCGAATCAATCTCAGAGACATTTGTAAATTTTATAAAACATGCACGACTGCCTAGTCAATCTGTATTTACATTAAGAAGAATGGCAACTATACAAAACTACAAAATTAAGTAAGAAATCTTTTTCTCCTGCCTGCTTTTGATCAGTACATTGGGTGGTAATATGCTGCAAAGTACTGTTAATGAAATAAAACAACAAAACCATCTATCAAAATGCTTCTCTTGTAAACATCTCATTCCTGGATTAGAATACTGGTGATGATGATTCCATAGCTAAATTCTTGGAAAATGTTTCTTCGTAACCTGGTCCATTTCCTTTAACGTTTTGATCATCTAAGGAATATGTTTGTGTCTCATCATCCGTTATGTCATCATCATCATCTGCAGATGCGTAACTAATGACTTTTGCTGGTGTCTTTTGCTTCCGTCTGCTCAAATTCCTGGTTTCGATGTGCGGTGTTTCCTTCACCTGGGCATTCACCTTTTTCTTTGGAAGGCTTTGGTTATTTGTCTCCATGGTGTCGTTATCATTAAAAGTTATCAAGTCTTCAGTTTTGTTATTGACAGCAGATATCTCTGATTCCTGTTTGTTAACAGTTTCATGCCCATTTTCAAAATCCTGTTTTGATTGGGTTGAAGCAGAGTTTGGCTGGAGAGGTCTCTTTTCATCAACTTCACAAGGCCCTGTAACAAAACAAGGAAATACAAGGTTATGAGGCATTGAGCTGAGGGAAAGAATTCAATTTTTTTGGTGACTCTTGACTACACCCTTTTGTCAAAAACCAGAGCAAGTAAAACTGTTAAAAGACTGATAATTTTTTTGGCCTTATTTGTTTGCAAGATGAGGGGGGAGGGGGAGCTCCCTGGGCTCCACCCCAAGATCTGCCACTGATAACTAAGTGAGCATAATTCAAAACAAGCCTATATCAGGAGAAAATGTATATAAAAAAATTCACATTGGATTCAGAATGTCACACAGTCTTGCAAAATCTCCTCAAAGGAATTGTTAGATTGGTGTTGCTGAGAAGAGTAGTAGATATTCTTTATTTTAATAGGGAATTACTCCTTCAGCAACAAGAGGCTGCAAGAAGCCTATACTCATGCGCATGTGTAAGGTAGATTTATGATATATTTTAAACATGATAAGAAGATGTCCGACATGGAGAAGAGTTACTCCTTTCATTCAGTCATCGTTCCTGCAAGCCACGTTTATTATTGAATGTTTTGTAAATGAAGGCTGTACCACAATGAAGCCAGTGATTCTTCTAAGTCTTATTATATACCTAACGTGAACATTAGTAAATGTAAGAAGGGGTGGAGGAGATGCTGTTGTGACACTTCAGTAACGCTGTTTTACCGGAAAAGAGAGTAGCCGGAAGTCACTAAACAGGAAGTGTAAATGGCAAAGCTACATGTATGAACTGGAAGTGCACAATTTAAAATATGCATGCAAAATTGTGACACCAAAAAAATAAAAAGAAAAAAAAAGAAAAACGGACACCATTTTTAAGCCCCGTCTACAGTCGAGCAATTTTTATGTGGCAACTGCATGTGGCAATTTTTATTTGCCCGTGTAGATGGCCCCGTCTACACGAGCAATTTTCTATGTGGCAATTTTTATTTGCCCGTGTAGATGATCGACAAATATTTGTTGTTAATATTAGGGACTGGGTTCTACAGATGACGTCGAAAAAATTGTCATTTTATGTGGCGTCTCGTCTACACGGACAATTATCGGTATGTGGCAATTTTTATTTGCCACATAAAATGTGGCGTCTCGTCTACACGGACAATTATCGGTATGTGGCAATTTTTATTTGCCACATAAAAACTAACACGCCAGCTTTTCATCAAATACAGTTGTCACATAAAAATTGGCCATTTTTCATCATCTACACGGGCAAATAAAAATTGCCACATAAAAAATTGCCACATAAAAATTGCTCGTGTAGACGGGGTTTTAACCTAATGCCACTTCGTGCATGAGTAATTAGTATAAAAAATTGCTGTTATCCTTAGAGGCCCTATATATGTACATGTACATATAAAATATGCTATCTTAGTTAATTGTGAAGTATGCTAAAATATTACATATTAAGATATACATATGTATAAAGGTGCACATACTAATAGAAATGCTGATGTATGCAACATGCGACTTAAAAATTAAGCTTTACGATCTTAAGTTTAGATTTTAGAATTTTCATAACAACATGATGTAAAGGGACAATTCACAAGGACAGTAAAACATTGCCTACCATTTTTACTGGCAAGTTGCAGTTGACATTTTTCCACTTCCTTTCTTCTGGATTCCACTTCCTCCGTTAATGATGACACAGTTGTTTCACTCATTTTTACTACTTCAACTAGCTCCTAAAGAAAAAAACACAAATTTTACCCACAGATACATCATATACATGTAATTTCAAATACATGCATGCATACACTTCAAATGGCCAAAATTTGTGTGAACCCACAGAATCTCATCAGACTTCACACTGAAGATAGTAAATCCAAGGAGGTAAAAAGCCTGGGGGGTGGGGGGGGGGGGGGGGGGGGGGGGGGGGGGGGTGACTCCCATGTATAAAAGTGAGGGGGGGGTGATCATGGTACTACATGTATTTAGGACCACTGACCACTGTGTGAGTTATTCTCACTGATTTCTTTTAGGGTAGACAGAATAATAATTATGCTGACAGGAAAAACTTTTCAGAAAGAATAAAGGTACCTCTTAGGGGTAGCAGTTAATGTGAGCCAAACCCACAAAATGGATTACTGGTGCCCTACTTGTGGGGGGTTCCTTTCAAAAGCAATCACTACTGTCAATTTTGAGTATTTACCATTTACATGGGAAAACTGGTTGGTCCATGGTTTGAAACTCCAGAAAGGAGAATTCCGTTTGAGATTGGCATGTTCCATTTTATACCATTGACACCAGAAACGAGCTGAGTAACCATGCCTATACATCAAAACTGGTGCAGGGCCTGGAACTGGTAGATATCAGCAAATGGTGCACACATTTCCATTCGGATATTCCGGTTGGTAATTTTAGACTACTGGTACCTCCCAAGACGTCCTGTTTATTTCAGAAATTTTCCGATCAGGCAAACCAAAACAGCGCTACCATGTACATTCCAACAGAAATTTCTGGATTTTTTGGAAATGGTAAAAACTCTTTGTTTTGGAGTAACCCCCCCTAGTGCCACATAGTATGTTATATCTTATAGGCAAAGACAGTATAACACAATGCATACATTGCATACTTTATGTTAAATGCTATATATTATATACTGTAACTACTTTGAAATTCCAACATCATATCTAAAAAAAAACAAAGTACTCCTGTTGGGATCTGAGAAGACCCTCTTCAACTGTTTTTTTCTTTCCCTCACCTGTAGTTTTCGCATCATTGTAATGTACATTCTATGCATATTAGAAGCCTGGTGTATACATCCCTTGTCATCAACAAAGTCATTCCTGCAAAATAATAAAATAATATTCAACATTTAAAGAAATCAAAATTCAAATGGGAATGCAATCTGGGGGTGGGTGGGGGTGGGTGGGGGGTGTAAACATTGCGATGGACTGGCAGCTTCAGATGGGCTGCCAGTCCATCACAATGTTACTACCCCTACACCTTTTTGATTCTCTTCACTTTGCACTTTAAAGGTCAAGTTCAAATGATATCATACAAAGGTGTGCATGTATGTGTAATGTTACAGTTCATAGTTACCATTTTAGAAAAAATATGACAAGGGATTAACAGTTTTGAGATTCTTGAAATGACCATTTGTCTCAGGTACATGTAATCAGCTTTGCAGGCAGTTTAGGTGGTTGCTTACATCGGTTTGAGTGTACCAATGCTTATAGAAAAAGCTTACCTGTAAGAGTCAATTACTTCATAAAATAGGCTAGATGTAGCCTGTGCAGACAGACAGCTCAGCCTGTATTCAGAATGTGATGTATCTCCAAGGTTAAGGATCTGCACTTGAACTGGCTCAAAACGCCTGCAAGAAATAAAATGATGTGAGCTAATATTCACTAAAATTGACTGATTGATATGCCAATTGAAAATACTTATGAAAGTGTGGGTGTTTGTCTGGGGAAGAAATGTCAATTACTTCATGGGCAGTGTGCGTGTATGGTATTTACGCACGAGTTGATGATGTATCAGAAAAACAAGTGCATCAATGCCGTACTTCCATACCTACCAACAGATAAAAGTGCGTGGCAGATTTCAAATAATTTGTTCGCTAGTGACAAGCTTTCTCTACAATTTCAACTGGGGTTTTGGTAGTACCATTTGGAAAATAAACACACTTGATGCAGTGAAGGAAGACATTCTAAACTGCATACATGTACTAAGTACCAGTGAAAGCGATGGTCATAGTTTAGACAAAGTGCATGACGGATTTGAAAACAACGAAAACACGGCTTGTTCGCCGCTGTGATTTAATTCATGCGCTGTCGGATCTCTGATTTCCACCATATTTTTTTAATTTTAGTTCCATGCGCTGGGTTCTGGCAGTACGATTAAGCAGAAATAAAATTAAGTAAAAGAGAAATTTAAAACTGTATATAAAGAGTTTTGGCCGTATATTTGAAGTTTCAGCAATTTAGCATGGCAATTTTTGGCATATACAACTATAGACTTTACTTTCACCAAAAATGATTTCTTCAAAACTTTCACGACCGCCTTGAGAGATTGCAGAACCACTCTTGTGCTCAAACCGCATAGAAAATCTGCAAAGGAAAAAAATTCTGACGACAATTTAATAAAAGAGAATTAAGATAAAGGAGCCGCTCTTTTTCAAACAGTTAGAAAATAAATGCATAATTATATAATATGCTATGCTGACAGTGTGCCTTTTAACATTAATTTGCAAAACAAAACACTGAAACAGCTTGTGGTTGAGTTTTTATTTTTCCCGAGAATTCAAATCCGCCACGCAATTTGCCTAAACATATGACCGTCGAGTTCACAGCTTTTATACAGTTTGAAAATCAGTTCTCACTCGCTTGCATGTCACATGACATTCATTTATGTAACATGTGAAACTTCTGAAATTTTCAAATCGAAAAGTCAATGCTACAGTGACTATAAACGCTTCATTCAACATAATCTTGAGGAGTGAACTTGAAATTTCATTGTTCTGTACTTGACATTTCATTGGCTGAAGTAAAAATGTTGGAATCTATTGTTCCTATTCTGCTTTGTCATTGGTTACAGTGTAACTTTGACTGGGTGACCCCGGTAACAGTAGCCGCATTGTAAAACTGTGAGCATGTTATAAATTGGTTAATTAATGTAAGCAAATTATACGCGATTTGTTACTGGTTGTCATACCCATTTCTGTCAGAAGAACAACGAAAGCTGTAATCAAATTTGTGAGTTGACATGTCTCTGGTCATAGAAGCTGTGAAGATCGCCATAATGAATTCTTAAAGCAAAAAAATAAATAAACATATTAAGTGGTCCAATATTAAGCTGGTACTAATCATCAATGTTCTTAGCACACATTTAAAAATCTCAACACATTTACAAGATGATAAAAAACTAAATTATATTAAATTAATAGTTTCTACTAACTAAAAGTATGATTTAAAAAAAAAAAAAGAAAGAAACTTTTGCAGTCGATTTTTAAAAATAGATACAGGTTCAGAGGATTGATGAAAAATGGTGAATTGTTCCAGATTTCTGGAGCATAAAACAGGGCTAAAAAAAATTGAAATTTGTACAATCATTCCCTTTGGGCAAGCAAGTCATAAGTTTTACTTGCCCAGACAAGATTTTATGAATTGTTATTTCAGATTAGTTCAAGAGCAGCTTGTCCATATCCTTGCCCATCGGGCAGGTGAGTGGGAAAAGTTTAATACTTGGCAATGCCCAACACAAAAATCTACTTCAAGTCTTAAACGACCATACAAGACTTTTTTGAGCACTGATAAAAAGAAAAAGCATGTTTGCTATAAGTAGCTGTTGAAACTGTTGGGATTTGCAAAAATGAAAGAATAGAAGACTGCAGCAAAAAAACTGTCAAAATTTTGCAGTCATTAAGAAGATACGGTAGAGTGCTTGGAAAAAAACAAACAAACAAACAAACAAATAAACAGGAAAGTGATTCCCCCCTGAATGGGACATCTGACACATAGCCCATTGACCCCCCCCCCCCCCCCCCCACCCCTACCCCCACCCCTACCAGCATTATGTTCCAGCAATTTGTTGCCCTATTTCATTACACACCTTTTGCAGGTTTGAAGTTGAACTTTTCTATGAGATTTTGATGAATAAATCTTTCCCTCATGGACACCAGTGCTTGAGTGTTACGACGAAACTTAAACCAACCAATTACTTTCTGCAACATAACCACAGATAATAATAATTTTATTAACTACATTTTTTGATACATTGTAAATGTAAACAAGTACTTAGAAATATGTTATAAATAAGGTTCTGTATGTGTTTATTCATTAATGGAATTTAACACATACAGGATCTTAATTTACAACACTTTCCTTAGCTCATCAAAGAAAGGACTCAACTCAAACTTGTTCTTTTTGTCGAGAATATTAATTTAAATGGGACCAGCTGAGAAGGTCATAATCCATTCCTTTTTTTAACTATGATTGGTAGCAATGTTAAATACATCAATCATTAGTCGAGTTTCGAACTAACAGCGTAAGTAAAGAGTTTATATCCTATAAAAAATCAAAGCATTATTAAGTGACAGGACTAAATAGGATAGCAGATAATCAGTAAAAATAATTTTTATGTGAAAACTTTTTCACTTAAAATTTTGACACATGTAGCCTTACACAGTACATATATCACTACTGAACTACATGATTGAACAATGTCTTTCATTGGATAAAAGGAAGGTAAAGTCTTAACAAGCCTAGTGTCTGTAACTGCCACTCTGTAACATGAGGCAAGTGAGAGCATCTCTTCACCCCCAAGTTGGGATGCTCGTCAATCAGAAGGTTATTAAAACCGCCCCCAGCCCCCAACCCCCAGCCCCCAGCCCCCAGCCCCCAGCCCCCAGCCCCCAGCCCCCAGCCCCCAGCCCCCAGCCCCCAGCCCCCAGCCCCCAGCCCCCAGCCCCCAGCCCCCAGCCCCCAGCCCCCAGCCCCCAGCCCCCAGCCCCCAGCCCCCAGCCCCCAGCCCCAGCCCCCAGCCCCCAGCTCCCAGCCCCCAGCCCCCAGCCCCCAACCACCATTATGTTTGCTAGTACCCATTTATAAACCTGGGAGGAGAGAGATACCATTAAAGCTTGGGGGAACTTATCATTTATTTCATTCAGCTGTTTGACTTCCCGTTTAGCACCTTTGAACACAAAAATGGTTTCTTTTTCTCTCCATCAGTATTTGTGACAAGGCAAAGTGTTATTTTTGCCTTTTCATGGCCAGTGGTCTTGAGATTTACAGAATTCACAGAAAGAGTTAATATATATATTAGACAGGGGAGGGGGTAAAAAGAGCTTTTATGGTACATAAAGAATAAAGTTTCTTGTCTAAGGAAACAATACAACAGCAGTGACCAGGGTTCGAATCATCTTAGAACTTTCTGCCGCACCATTGATCACATTTCAATAAACTACACAATAATTTGGTTTTTTCAACTGTCTCAACTGAGTTGATAACTAAGGTAAAATTGGCTGAGAGATTTAAAAGACAGCTTCAATAGATGTAGGTAACAGTTATATTTTTAAGTATTGTTCCACATAAGAACGATAGCAAACTTCATTGTTCTGCGGCATTGGCTCTTTCCCACATAGAATATCTTTGATTTCAAGAAAAGAGGAGGACCTGATGGTTAATAATTATATTTCATTATAAAAATAAAGAAAATCCATTTGCGTCAAATAAATTTTAGGAAATGTTCGTGCTTAACCAATCAGAATAGCAGAAGACAATAGCTAATAATTTTGCTTCTTTGATGAAGTTCCCCAAATACAATTCCTTTTAAAAATTGTATGTTGTGCGATTGGGTCTCAAATTACTTGAAACCTTAAAAAAATTAGACAAAATGCACCTTGAACCTTAACTTTTTAGCGGTTTTTGAGTCTAGACCAATGAGATCACTAGTTTTAACAATGAAAATTCTTGACATTCCATCGTGTTTGACATTCCATTGCCGTTGGCGCTATCCTTCTTATGCGGATCATTACTTAATAGACACAATAAAATCTCTTTCTTACTTCAGTTTTTTCATTGTCATTATTAAGCTCTTCTGAGACAGTATCATCAACAATTTGGCCAACACCAGTGTAGAAACTGTCAAGAAAAAACAAGATCAAAATTGATATTAAATAAAAAATGCATTCAAACAACCCCATTAGAAAACAATTCAAAATCTTAGGATAAAAATTCATGGGACATTTTATAAAGGAAATAGTAAACTTATTCCTCGTGCATTGTCGAGGTATAAATTAAGCACTTGTAAATTAGAAGAAGAGCAGGGGTGGTGCAGTGGTGAGAGCTCTTGCCCCCCTCCTCGTCCTTGCTCTGAGCGTTTTTCTCCGGGTACCCTGGTTTTCCTTCCTCCACAAAAACCAACACTTCCAAATTCCAATTCAATCCGGAATTCAAGGGCCACAGGTTTGTCAGTCCCTCGTAAAACAAAGTTGATTTATTTTATTTATTTATTTATTTATTTATTTAAGAAAAAAAAAACACTTGAGAAGTGCGAGAAGCACCTGCCGATGGCTCATGCTTTTCTAAGCACTTCTTTCACATTTTTTTTTTAATTCCAGTGTGCTTATATAACTCAACAATTGTGCATTCTGTCACATTCACTGCTCCCTTAACAGATAGGTCATCCTGAATGCTCATACACTGGAACAGTTCCAAAATAATGCTTCCTTCAATATCTTAATCACAGGATGATTATAGAAGCTAAATTTTTGTTTAGGATGCATGCCAGTTACTTTGCACTCAAAGTTCGTAAAGCAGACTGTGTATTGGCTCCAAAATTGCATGCACTTCAGCCAATACGTTCATTATATTCGATCCAACACTTGTTATGTGCATTTGTGCATTACCTTTAAAGAATTATTATGATCAATGCAACTATAATCCTTCAATAATAAGTTAGGTAAAAGGACTGAGTAGAGTAAAATTATAGGAATGACCAACAATAAAAGAAATTTTAAGTATCAATTTGTTAAACTGATTTAATCAGTCATTATTCATGAGAAGATTATACATTTATTGATCAATGATGAGCCAAAATTTGCTAGAAAATCTAGGATCAATCTTGTTTCCATACAAAAAAGAGATTCATCTAGGAGGAGTTAAGGGTTTATAAACCACACTGGACAAGTTACCAAGACAAATTATGTCTGTTTATACATGTAGGTTAAATTTCAACCCAGTTACCATATGAAATTTTGAAGTAATTATGTGATCAGTCAGGAATGACAATTTCAATTTTTGAGAAAAGTAATGCTTTTTTCTCTCATTGACAGGCAGTTATGAAATCCTTCCTTACTGTTCCTTTTTGTCATGGGTCCCCCCCCCCCCCCCCCCCCCTGCCCCCACGTCTCCAACCCCTATCATTATACAAGAGGTTTTGACAGTAAATTATGACTTGATAAGAATTTTTTTTCATATTTTTGAAAAGCGGTTGCTTACGAGAGATGATCGCTTGATAGAAGTTTGACTATATTACACATTGTTCAAAGGTTTATTTCCATTTCTTCCACTTCCCACCACACTGGAAATCCCACTCAATGCCTTGTACATGTATTTCCCCACTAGCAGTTGATGTTCCCATCACCCTCCACTTTTAAAACTGGGCAAGCTTTCCTTTTGGTCTAATAACTTAGATGTCAAAAACTACAGTCAAATTCAACAATTTTGGTTCGATATGATTGTGTGTACATGTAACTTACAGTGTGTAGATCTTGCTTATTTTTAAATACAATTAAATACTATATTGTTTTGATTAATACAAACTTATTTAATGTAGTAGCTCTTTTTACACATACACATTTCTTTTTTACACCAGAGATTTTAAATATTCAAATATTGTGTTGTAAAACTATTATCTTTGCAAATCCACATGAGTATTCTGTCATTCATACTACCGGATTTTGAAAATGAATTCACTGCGTAATTAAAACTTGTGTCACTTCCTGTATGTCAAAGTTCAGACATGAAACTTACCGATGGACTTTACCAAAAGGCACGAATCCTTGGATAGCTGTGAACAAAAACACATTAAATTACCAGTCAACACCAGGAAAATTTTCATCAATAAAACAGCAATATGAACAAAAGAAACATTTACTTGCAACTCGTTCGTGTCTCAAGTTTTCCGATTGTGAATCGGTGATGGTGTTGACAATTCGACTTGTGATTTCTCCCAATAAAAGTCCTTCCTAAAACGACAGGATCGAACAGAAGTTAAATTCAATACATTAAATCATTGAACTAAACAGGAATGATCAACTCACCACATCTCCTTGGCTATTTTCCAGTTCGTAAACCAACGAAGAGAATACACAACCAGAAATGCAAACCTCCATCTTGATTTTGATAAGCCGCTATCTAGACATTCTTGTCGCGGGCGCAGAATTCACGTAGCACAGGTAACCCAGTAGACTGCGCCGAGGACTGATCGTTGCGTCTTGTCGAAACTTCTGACGTCGACCAGCTGAAAGGATTTTTAACAAACAATCTGAACTTCCCCCCCCCCCCCCCCCCCCCCCCCCCCCCAAAAAAAAAAAATCTTTATCTTGGAGAGCTGTCTAGATTGTCTAAGGTCAGAATTTTGCCCTCAAAATGTGGATTTTGGCGAAAACTTAGTCATTGATCTGCTTTAATACTTTTTTTAAGACCGTAAAAATTCAAATAAACGCCTCACCTCGAATGAGCGCCCCTCCCATCAGCCAAAATTAGAAATAACATCATCGTTTAGTAAACACGTTTGGCGAACTAGCTAAACGAAAATAATTAAGAACACCAACAAAACTAACCAACATCGAGGTTCATTCATGATAATCTTCTGCCTCTTAGCTGGATCAGGTAACTCTCAAATAACTCTCTTAGCTGGAGGATAACCAGAAAAGCAATGTTCCTCTCTTTTGTCTCTAAGCGTAAGTCATCTCAAGGCGACGAGACTAAAAACGGACAGGTTTACACT
Organism: Dendrophyllia cribrosa; assembly: GCA_024195265.1. Classification (NCBI taxonomy): domain Eukaryota; kingdom Metazoa; phylum Cnidaria; class Anthozoa; order Scleractinia; family Dendrophylliidae; genus Dendrophyllia; species Dendrophyllia cribrosa. The sequence continues at coordinate 58,717,696 of JAJLRJ010000001.1, forward strand.
GAGTTCTTTTGTGGAACAAACGTGCTTATTGGGTGGCCCCAGAGAAGAGATTGTCACAACCAAATATGTTGCGTAGAGAGGGCAAGGGTTTAGCCAGCCGAAATATAGTACACCTTTAAAAATTTTATCGGTCTTTGCTTCTACGCTATATTTTCACTTGTTAAACCCATCAGATCACTTGTTTGATCCAACGTACACCAGCAGGATTATCGTCCACGGTTACTTGCTTGAACTCGCCCCCGTGGCAGGCGATAAAAAGGGAGGAAAGAAAGGAAGGAATGGGGCGCGCGAGAAGCGCGTGAAGAGAGCGCAGAGCGCCCAAAGGCCCAAAGGCCCAAAAAACAACCAATAACCTGCTGAATTGAAATGATTTGTTTCTTTACAGCAAGCATTAACTGTACAATTCAGAATCCAAAAGTATTATTTTGCTAAGACCAACATTTATAAGTTTACTGCCGGCTACATTTGAATTTAGCCTATTCCACATGACTACTCAACCAATCAAAGTGCGCGTCAGGTCCAACACAACTCCAGCTATATAACAACAAACAATATATAATGTATCTTAGATTTTCCGACTTTGCTGATCAAGATCTTCTTCTAGATCTAAGGTTGGCACCGCAATCGTTTGCGCTTCGTTCCATGATTTAAAATCTTCATCATAATAAAAACCGTTTTTACCAGAGCTGAAAACTTGTCAACTTAGTGGGGAAAGTGGGAAAATTGAAAATTGAAAGAAGAGGAGAATGGAAGTGGAAGTTTTCAGGAAGTGGTTTTGAGTGTTTTTTAACGCAGGGTAAGTCGGTTGTTGCTTGCTGTTCGCGATATTTTTCTGTTTTGGAGTTATGATATTTGCTCCCTTTGCTAGATATCAAACAATTGATAAAGTTGTTTCATAACAGCAATTCCGAAAAGAGAAAGAAGTAAACATTCTGACTGATTCTAACAGAGCTTCCAAATTTGTTGACTTGTTTTGCAAATAATGAATGGCCCTGGAAATCAGTATATTTTAGTAATCAACCTTTAGTTGGAAAGGAGGTTATAACATTGAATTAAGTTGAATAAGAAGCAAAGGACCGCGAACAAAAATGCTGCTGGTGTACGTAGGATCTAGAGAGACATCAATTGACAAAGTTAATATAGCTAATGGTTACTTTATTTAGTTCATGAATAGCCTTAGTTTTCGGCCTCTCCGGCCTGATATCTCAATTTCAACACATGTCATTATAACACGATGGGATGTTACTCGGATGTAACTCGAGTTTCACATACACTCGATCATCATGATCAGACCATCTAACACCAATTTTAACAAAAGATATTAAACAACATTTCTGATAACAATAATAAATACTTTAACACCTGTATACACATAGCTTCTATGCCCCGACTTCCATCGAGGGAAATAAAAATTTAACGGATCTCTTGATAATAAACTTTACTTTTTTAAATAAACTTTACAATAATTTCTGCCAACGTTCCAACATAATTTCTTCAAAAGTTCTTTTTCTCATTTTTAATGTAATGTTTACACGTCCGTGTGTATGCGCTTATGACGGTTCAGATTTCCTGACTGAGAAAACCGCTGATAACAAATGTCGCACTGGTATGGTTTCTCCCCAGTATGCGTGCGCATGTGTTTGGTCAGAGTGGAGCTGTCCGCGAAGGCCTTGGTACAAACTCGGCATCGGTAGGGTCGTTCGCCATTGTGAGTGCGCATGTGCGTAGTCACAGATGAAGACTGGGAAAATTGACGGTTACAAATCTGACATTTGAAGGGTTTTTCCCCGGAGTGAATGCGAAAATGCGCGGTGAGATTGGCAGCTTGCGAGAAGGATTTCAAACAAACCAAACATTGGTATGGCTTCTCGCCACTGTGGGTGCGCAGATGAAGCCTAAGAGTGGATAACCGAGCATACGACTTTCCACATACGAGACACTTCTTAGGACCGTCATCGGAACCATGGGGCTCTCTGGATGGTGTTCTATTAGCCACAACAACTGCTTCCGGGTTTACAAACTTGTGCATGTAAGGTGGCATTGAACGTAAGAATGGTACTCCACTACCATAAAGCACTGGGGGTGGTGGTCCGTAAGTAGGAACGCTACTGTGTGGGAGCCCGGACAAGTATGGAGATGAAAGAGGCCTGGTGGAGAACATGCCGTGGGCGTGGCTGATGTGGAGGAAGCTTGGGGGCAGGTGATGAACAGGGTGAAAAGCAGACTGGTGAAACAGCGGTCTGTCCATTGGGTTGCGATGCACTAATGGAAAGCTGAAGAAAAAACAAACAGAAAAAAAACCCAGTTAGTATCGTGTGATAAATATTAATTTTAAACGCCTACGGCTGTAACCTTGTGCCCAGAGCCTTGTCAAAATGGTGGGCGGGCGTAGAAACAGCTGGACAAGGCTAGCTGCAAAAATACTTCAAAAATCCAAAGCCTTTTTCCTCCATTACAATGAAGTTCATTTGACATTAGAAACGACTGTTTAACAAGAGAGTTTTGATGTTAATTTGAAGATAACTTACGTGATTAAGAATTACTTTATTTATATCGAATTATCAGAGGAAATTGCCCAAGTTCAGTCCTCCGTTTAATGTTAAATGGCTTGTTATTGACTTCTTGGTGCAGTTTGTAGAACTTAAAGTGCTTTTTTAATTGATGAACTATCCCAAGATTTGAAATCTGATTTAGTATATACACTCCAGATTTCACTATTGTAAGTCCGACAAAATCAGATTGGCCGGAGAAATCATAGTATCAAAAACTTTTGCAAGCTTGGGAGAGAACTGAACCCAAAATAGAAGACACAAGACGTCCTCTTAATTCGCACGGATCCTTCTTCAGATGTCGTCTTCACAGATGAGCAGATCGGCAGAGCCCCGGATTTAGAATAAAAACTTGGGTACGCATAACGGTTTAAGGTACGCCGAAGAAAGTGTTTGTTTAGCAGAGTTTGGGTTAAAAAACTTCCATTTTTTCAGGGTTTGTCAAATTATCGCATTGTGGTGTAAGCAAGGCAGATTTCAGCCGTTACATTTTCGCTCAAATAAGAAAAAATCAGAAAACGTTCTGAAGCCTTGTTTTTTATTTACGTTGATATTTTGGCGTTCGCAGCGATCGAAGTGAGTATTTATCAGAATAGAACTTCGTAGTTCGAAAACTAAGCTATAGAACTAAGCTTAGAAAATTTGGCCTTCGCACACATTGAAAATCACGTCCTTTTTATTAATAATCATTTCTTAATTGCATACATTTACAACTATATTTATAACAAAGCATGAAAAAAAAAGTACAGAAAAAGAGTGATGCACACACCAACAGCGAGTACCTGTAACTTAGGCGCATAGTGTAGTCCATTTTGATCTAAATTTCGTCAAGTTGTTGTTTTTAAAAACTATCTTTCTTTCGCGAAAAATCTTATCATCAAGTGCGATACAGAATACTTCGAGGCTGGGGGCTGTCATTTAACCAAGACTGAAAAATGCCGCGATATTTGCCATTAATGAGAAAGTAGTTTAAGGCGATATAAAGCGTAGATTCTGGTTTATAGCCGTACATGATGTCAGTAGCGTTTAAGGTGATATCTTGGCAAACATGTTTTCTATCGTGCTTTCAACATCATATTTTGTTGAAATCATTGTAGGTGAACTGATTTTTCCTACCAGATGAATTGTTATGTTCGGTTGCTCATTAATTTTCGCCAGTTCGTTATAACTTGTGTTCTGGTACCAACAATAAATTTGCTTGGAGTATATTAATTGATTGTCTACAATTTCGCCACAATTTGACTTCAAATCAAGGCGGTCTGTTTTTCCATAGACGAAACAACACTATTATCCGCATGTTCTTTAGACGATTTGGAGAATTCCAGCGCGTAATGTGATCAAATACATGTAGAATACAAATAGCTCGTCTTTTCTGTTTGTGGATCGTAGCACCTGAGGCGAAACTTGCCGACGGAAAGTGAGAAAAATGTTCGCGAGGAGACTTTATGCCAACACATTACGTCCAAATTTCATTATATCGGTTAATGTTCATTTTATAAACTTTTCATTGGTCAGTTCAGAAATCCCCGCTTGTCGATGAGTTTAAAGTTAATATGTTGGCGACTCAGTGATAGAATCTAAGTTAAGAAAACAAAAACAACTTACTTGGAATTTGACTCTGCAGAATTAACCGGTAACATGGAAGCAAGCGCCAGTTGATGATCTGTTCCAGCCTTACTAGTCTCGAAGCTCTGCCCCCGGGTTGTGGAAGCTTGTTCACCGCGTTTGGAATCCATTTGGCTTTATTTTCTTTTTCCTGGTTATAGAAGTATAACGCATTTAGGTCGACGACAAAATCAGCGATAAAAACTTACAATTTACGGCCAGATAGACCTGAATATGTTTATGATTTAAACATTATTCGCCAGTCATATGTCCATTATCTGGGAACGGTAAAGGCTATTTACCACAGAAATGCGTTTACCCGAAAAGAAATACGGGGCATAAAAACTAAAAATTTTATCTATCACTAATTTTCTGGGCAAGAGAATTGAAAAAGCCGGATCTATACTACACACTCGTGAAATCGGCTGTAAACGCGAGTTCTAAAATACAGTCAACGACTTAATATTGCTATCGAAAAAGTTAAATATTTACTGAAATCGTTGGTTAAATTCTTTATGATTTTTCGTTACGCTAATCACAAAATAATTGTAGATGTTTTACGTAGAGTTAAAGCAATTTTCAGCACGAGGCCGTTTGCTGCAGTTCACGCCAAATCAAAAAAATTTTTTTGGTTACTGAGATTTCTCAATGAGTAGTACGCCTAAAATCTTTGAGCGCTAAACTGCATGGGTTCAGCGGGAGCTCTGGACTCGCGAACCGATAATTTAACGGAGGTTCCTACAGTTTAAATGTAGTGAACTAAATAAACACTACACTGCACTACACTATAACTTAGAGCATTTACCTCTTTTCGTAGAAAAAAAGGCCGCATGTTCTTTAGTAATTCATGAAAAAATGTAGTTTTTTTACTGAGAAACTTACCAAGATGACTGGTTACAGAGAAATCCTAGTTGCGTTTTCTCGCTATTTGTCTTCAAGAGTAGTACACCTGAAATCCGTGAGCAATAAACTGTGTTCAACGGGAGCTCTCTGTGGTGAACTGAATAAACAACTTGTTTTTCTACCCTGGAATATATAGCGGACACGAGCGCTGTATTATATTTAACACCTCTTTTCACGGCAAAATGCGCCGCATTTCATTAAAGGAAATTAGCAGTTAACACCACTTACCGATTAATTAGCATGTACAAAATTCCGACCCTCTTCAATTGACAAAACACCAAACTTACTGCCGATGGGTCATGACCACCCCTTTAAACCCCGCCTTGTGTCTATAGCTAGATGTCAGTAAGCGCAAGCTTTAGACTCTATAACACTGACTATGAAACAGCATGAAAGCGGTACAAAGTGCGACCGTAAAAATGGCGGCGTTGCACTTTTGACATCCATGTCATTTAAAGATTTTCTGGCATTTTGCCTCATAGCTTTTGTTGACGTGTTGTTAGTCAGACGAAGTCAAGAGTTTTAAAAACACTTTACTGGCGAGGTTGTATGCTAATCGTAACTTCAACAATCCCAGTTTATTTTCAATCTTTGTGAGGTGAATGCTACATGGAACAATGAACTCGACCTGAAATTTCGTTGCGTGGCCTCTTCTTAAAGGGGGTAATTAGACTGTTACAAATTGTCATAATAAAGTATGCGACATGGAGCGATATAGGCTACCCCATGCAATACGAATTTTATTGACTTGAAAAAGATTCCTACTCGTAAAACTAAAATGTATTTTCTTAAATGATTTTCCATTTCTGGAAAACTGAAGAAATAGAACTTCTCTAGTTGGAATACTAGCCATAACTGTGATAAGATGATAACGTTAAAATTCAAACAATGGAGACAGCCGTACAGCGTAACAGAAAACAAAGTACCGCAACAAAACATAGGGAAATTGCCCGTAATTTTAAATAATTTATTATCTCTTCAGTTTTGATCGAAGTAACTTTATCTTCTGGTAACTTTGCTCAAATTTAGTTAAAGTAATCTTACACCAGAGAGTTGCAACTTTTCTGAGAGTGATACAAAGCACATTGTTTAAGTGGCGAACAAACACGTGTTGCACACGACCGGCACGCGCGAATGATAGAAACTTCTCACTCGTGATAAATAAATCAACAATGATGTGTTAAAGATCATAGTTCTGTGTTTTTACACCAAAAGTTATTGATAGTGGCAGCTTGGTCTGAACGAGACAATTAAAATAACGTTTTACCCGCGATGAAAATTTTCACCTTGCATGTCACCTGCGATTTGATGTAACAACTATAACTACATTAAGATAAACATGGCGAATGACGGTTCAAACTTTGTTCATTTACGTCAATTTTTAAGTTCGAGTAACGTTTCCTTTCTCTTTTTCTTGTTTGTTTGAATTAAGGCAATAAACGAAACCTTTCCAAAGATCAAATGGACAAATCAGAACTACATCGAAAAAAATCTCCGGCTGCCCGTTTTCACGGTTGGCAAATTCTGCTTCAATTTTCCAGCGAACAAGCCTCAAATTTAAATAAATTGCAGGGCTGAGATTTTGAAGTGCTTTTAGTATAAAATTCACTCTGTCCTAAAAAGCCTTACAAAAGTTTGAAGATCAAAGTTTAGCATACCGTTTACAGTAAACCAGAATTACGAACATTTTTTTCCGTGGAGGATTTGTTCGTCTGCTGAAACATTTGATGACCTAAAATAAACGCTAATTCTCCTTCATCGAATTTCACTTGGCATCTAATGATATAGTAAGCGAAGCAGTAATTCCTAACGCATTTCTTGGAATAATAGCCAGGAGAGATTAATTATATTTTCAAGTGACCGCGATAATTCCACTAGTGAAATCAGAGCAAGTATTATTATTCGACATTCTTCTTACCACGCGCTAGGAAAAACACTTTCAAAAAGTTAGATTTGGGAAGAGATGACTGTCGTATAATTTACAATTAGGCTCGAAAAAATAAAAACTGACTCGTAAAAATACTCCGCCGTATTACACAACTTTTCGCTGAATAACCTCTGTTGAAATAACCCGTTTTCAGTTGAAATAAAAGCACGGAATCAGAGAAGTACAGTTTCACCAAGCGCTTTCTCCAATCTTAAATTCAGGGTCTATTTCTTTTATTTTAAGGGAAAATCGTTCCTTTATGGTTTTAACTCTTAAGTTTATATTAAAACATGTACATTGTATCGTTTTATCGTGCGCTGTAACGAGGAATAATTTGTTTTGTAGGGTTAAGGATTAAATAGATTTACGACGTTTTTCTCATAATAAGAAATATTGCAATAATATTTATTGTATTGACCGTTTCAGAAACTAGAATAATAAATAATAAAAATATGACTGTTATAAACTAACGAACACTTAAGTGGCCAACAATTTAACCTGTGATTAGGCGCCCTTTTTTGGTGCGATTTCTTTTCTCCCCGCTCTTCCACCGACTTCGCTCCGCCGGATCGCCTGATCGCAAGTTAGCAATGAATTAAAATGTTGCAACAGGAGATCGGGAGCTCTCCTTGTAAGCTCAGCAGCCTTTGTTGAGAGCTCCTGCTCCCTATCATATTTATGAATTTGGACCTTTGTGATATCTTGAACTTTAGAGCAAATAAAACAGTAAAGTGTCAGTGAGGTATTGATTTGTAATATCTTCACGTCAGATGAACTACAGAAACGCCGCAACCGAAAAAGATGTTCGTTTGCGCTGGTTGCAGCAGCATTGATTCAGAAGTTCTTTGATCAAAGACCAAAGAAAACAGGACATGTTCTATTCTCGTCAAAGTCCTTCAAAGTGTTTGACCAAAGTGTTTGATAGCAGTTTGATCTAAATATACTTTGATCAAATCAACTTTAACAGTGTAAACTGGATACAAATACCAAGCCATAGACCAACAACAACAGTAAAATGGGAGGAACGCCTGACATAGGGCTGTCGTAAAAAAGATAAATTTTTCGCTACTTTGATTATATGTTCTCAAGGCTGAATATTTCTTGATGTCTGATAATGTGAACATGATTTTTCAGCTCATTATGATTTTTAAATTAAATCTGAATATCCCCCCAAAAAACGCTCACTTTCCCAGTTCTTCTTAGATATCCGGCGACATGAAACGGCCACAACAATTTTATCATGCATCACCATTTGTTTTTTGTTAGTTCACAAATCAAATCGGGAAAATCTCGAACTTAATTCCTTCAGAACTTCTCCTACACAAAAATGTATCTTTTTAATAATGCATTTGGATGAATTATTTGTTTTAATTTATGTTTTTCACCAAAGACCGTGATAACAAATGTGTTCTAGTTTTTGTGGCAAAAAGCTTCTAATACTTGCGAAAAGTCTGTCTACAAATGATTTTCGATTTCAAGATTGAACTGAAACTTTGTTTAGGCTGATTATTTAGGCGTTAATTATTATCAGAAGCTTATCACGTAGAAGCGTGCAACTTCCCCCTATATGTTCAGAACTATGCTGGGGATTATTAGAATTCCCAACCGACCAATCAGAATCGCGGATTGAATTTTTGCCCTTATATGGAAGGACGTTTTCAGCTCCACGCGCGTACGCGCGGCCGCTCAAATCGGCAAGAAAACATCGAGGAAACTACAAGCGCTTCGCGAAATATGGACAGCTTACTTTCACGGCTATTTTCGTCGCTACCAAATCACATTTTGAGGTTCAAAAATGAGGAGGAAAAAGTATTGGATATTTTAGTAGTTCCAAGAAGATGACGACGGAGTAAGGAACGAAAAAAAGCTCAACACCGTGAAATCTGGACAACTCAGGTTTTTTCAAGCCTTGTTTCATCTCTACCAAATCACCACAAAAATGGCTCTTTAAAGAATTTCATGTGCAATATGGTAATGTATTTTACTTATTCAAATGTAGTTTCAAATTAGAAAGATTGTTTAAGTCAGGTTTTTATGGTAGTAAGAAAATATGAATTGTTTTTAACTTCACAAAGAGATTGAAGCGTACGGAAGAAGCGAAGCAAATTCTCATGATTCAGTACGCATGCCATGTGTTTTTCTGTTTTATTTTGAAAACAAAAGTGTTTTTACTCTCCTTTTCGCTTATAATTTATCGCTCAAACATACAATAATTCGTGTCTGACTTGAGCTTAGGGTTTTTCTTCCCAAATCGGCTAGGAATAAAATTTGTTGTAAGCTTACAGATTTTGAAATATGAACGGCGGCGCGGTGTTTATAAATATTCAGTTCGCTGTATTTTAAACAGCCAAAACTTTCACCGACTTTGTCAACCCATCCTTACATGTACCATGGTTTTTCTTTGTATATACTATAATTGTTTTTCAAAGCGATTTTTGAGAGAAAATGAGCATACCAAATCAGTAAGCTTACGTTTCAAACATGTTTATTTAGCTCTCGAGCCTACTTGTTTTCCGAATTTATGATTTCGTACGAGAAAGTTCTGATCATTTGTATCTTGAGAAATAATTTAACGTACTATTTTTAAAACTGAGTTGCATTAATTGTTTGTTTTGTAAATGTGGCATCGCTTAGGTTCTGAACTCACGGAGTACGTTTTCATCATCTCAACAAAACTAAATTGCGGTTGTCTTGAGGAATTTCGAAGTTTTCGTATCATTAAGCTTAATTGTTTTCTATCATGAGCTGTTTCGAGTTACGATTTGTTATGAGTAATTTTAACTGTGATAAACTGGCTGTTGAAGATCTGTATTTATTCATTCAACTACATTGTATTTGAGTCTATTTGTCTTTGTTTTTAAATAAAAGTGATTTGGAGAACCCTACATGTTGTGTGCATCTTTATTTCATTTTCATCTTTCATTGATGCAGGTGTCCTAAAGTTTTGAACTCTGTGTTTTTATCATTTCACCGTATTTCATTCATTAACTGATTTTGATTGCTGGTATGTTGCTGTTGACACAAATCGCTGTGGAGTATTAAGTTAAACCTGAGACGGCAAGCAATCTAAATGAGAATTTTTTCGCTCTGCCGGTAAAGTTTTTCCACGGTTGATACAATTTCTCCTTTTCTCCGCTTCCTCCAGTTCGGCATAATCGGCCTTCTTTTCTCCAAAGGGAGTCAATGGGCCAGTCAATGGCCGTTTGAATAGTATAAAGTTGACATTTTGGTCGAGTCTCAGAACTGCAAAGTGCAATTATTGACCTTTGTAGTAGCTTGTATGAAACAAGATACAAGCTTTTCCTGCAAGTGTTGTAGGAGCGCGCGTTTCGCGTGGAAGTAGGCTTCTTTTAGAACTCCATATTAGGAAGTAAATTCTGATTGGCTCCCCGCGTTTTCTAAAAATCCCCAGCATCGGAAACGAGTTAATCGCTTCTCTGTTATGAGCTTCTGTTATTATATATTAAACGAATTTCCGTTGCAAGTTTTGTTCACTGGTTTAATTGAAGCGTAATTCTTGAGCTGTCCCCGTTAGAGGGAAAGAAAATCTTGTTAATCCGGGACAACTATGTCTCCGCTGCTCGGGTAGCCTTGTCCCTAGGGTTATCCTACCTCCTTGTAAACAAGCCCTAAGGTTCGACGCCCATTTCCAAGCTTTCGATCCCCGCCGCTCACTCGGGTTCGGTTTGTCCTCCCGCACGGGATTGTTTCCCGAAAAAAAACGGGTGGTAATTGATCCTAATATGTTTGTAAATCTAGTTACGTTTTCATTTTTTTGTTAGCTATAAGGTGTGTAAGTACATATTTTATAGTTCAAACCCGTATAAAAAAGCATTGCTTAGTCCTGTTTTGCACGGAGAAAACGTTTAGTTCAATATTAAATTTCGCAAATGTTAACGCCATTTTATGGAGTTATAAAAAGCATTATAGTCCTTTAAATCGTCAAAGTGTTTTTTTTTTTGTAACAATGCAGGTATAGTCCATATACTGCTATAATTTTTCTTGTTTTCGCGATTAAGGAAGCGGCATCACGCGCGTTGCATTGTTAAAACACTCGAGACGAGGCGTGAAAGGAGGACAGTTTTACCAATTGTTTTAAATTATTTTATTTACGTTTGCCACACAAGTAATAACAAAAGAGAATACAATATAACAATTTAAATAATTTACAAAGAAAAATTGGCGGGGAGACCGACAAGAAACTACAAAGCTTATATGTTTCGGCCGCCCGTATTAATTAAGTTGACTTTACAAATAATAAAAAATTAGTTTGTTACATGGCGTCGAGTCGCTAAATAAGTAAAAATAGTAAGGTAGAAAATAAAATGTTATTCATAGTTTGTAATAATTTTTTCTTAAGGGCTTTCTTCAAAAGAGCAAATTGAATTGGCGTTGGCGATTCGCTGTCCGAAGGGAGTTATAAAATTTAGGTCCTTGGAAAAACACAGAAAATTTCTTAACATTTGTTCGACAAAAAGGTAGATGTAAGGCGTGAGAGTCCAGTAGTATTGTAGGTGTGATAAAATTGGTTGTTTTTGAAGAAATTTGTTACAAAATCTTGGTGATAAGGATAAGGTTTTGTATAAAGAATACTTGAACTGACTTAATGACCAAATGTCAACCGGTAGATTGTTATCCATCATTGTCGGAGTTCGCAGAAACTTTCCTGGGAAAGTGAATGGAGATTTTAATTGCTAAATAATTTGAGTTCATTGAAACAATTTAGAAATGAATGTCTCGTAGCCATGTGCTGTCGATTTTGAAAACAAAATGTCTATGAAATGAAACCTCGCAATTTTTAACTACGTATTCGATGTCTGGTTTTCCGAGACAACATCGATAAACTTTCACGCCGACGAAACATCCTTTTAAATGCTGTACACTGCGGAAATGTGTGCTTTTCTAGCTCTTTTTTTGGATTAACTTCTATTCTTTGTCGACTTTGAAGGACAGGACCACTTCTTTTGTAATGGCAGTGTTTGTGAAAAGGCCTGAGAATACATGTATAATCTAAAGATCGGGATTCTGAGAAATTTACTTAATTACTTGTTATTCAAAGAAAGTCGTGTCAAGTTCCTTGCCACGCTTTCGCAGCTGACTGTTATAAATTATTTCTATTATTGTCTAGTTTTTGAGAATTATAAACTCTTGTAATGAATCTGAACCTGCCCGTCACCTACGCGAGAATCCATCCCATTCTTTTAGTTGGCGAATCCTTTGTCAGTGGCCCAATCTTTTCACAAGCGCAGAATTATTGAAGGCCTAATGATCCAGCAATGGAGCCCCAGTTTGAACAAACAAGTTCATTCTTACGTAGCGAAACTGTTCCCATCGGGAATCACTTCAAACATATAAAAATGGTGCCGGTAGCGGACGGTCTTTTATCCTGAAGATAACTTAATTAGTCGAAAACGTTCGGTTTTCTTTTTTTTAACATTTAGCCTTGTAAATAGTATTTTATAAACTAATTACTTCTGTGACTTAGCTGGAGTAAGATTAGCTCTTCTTCCTGAGAAAATTGGAATAACTATACTTATACTAGGGGTTCGGTTGCAATTGGAACGAAAGTTCTGTTCCCGGTTACTCATGCTACACTTTAATTTATTTTCCGTTTGTTATTGTATATATTAAGTTAATTACTTGTAAATGTTTTGATGTGGCGAATTCATTAAACTAATACTGAAGTTGACTTACGAGAAGTTATTGTTGTTACAAAAAGGTACGCCATTGTAAATATTCAGTTTAGATGCTTACGCTTTCATATCAAGCATTGTAAAACAGCGCTCAAACGAAGTTTTACAAAATAAATTGTCGATGTTTTACCAAAAAAGATCATTTTCCAGTAATTTTGATCTAGTTTACGTTGACAGCACGACTGCACGAGGTCGCTTGCTGCAGTCCATTTCTTTTAAAGAGGCTAAGTGACACGCCAAGTCGTATACACGTGCTAAAGTAATATAAAACGCAGTTATTGTTTGACAAGACAATTTCTTGAATAGCCCTTAATGTTAGACAATGCTGAATCGTGTTTAGTATTAAGGGTAAGAGTTCATTAGATAGTTTTTGTAATAAAATCTAACTGCAACACGAATTGTTTCGTGCAAATCAAATCTACGAGGACCTCATTAGATAGTGTAGATAGACGGTACAATATTGAGCTTAATAAATAAAAGCGCATCTCCGCTCCCCTCTCCAATCTCCAACCCTGAAATTATTGTGAGCGCAGTCGAAGAAAAAGAATCATTTTAGAGGTTGAAGGTTAGGAGGGCTAGATATTAAAGGGTCAATGTGAAAACACTTGCCTTTCAAAAGTTTCAAACGTGTTTCTAGCAGCATTTGAGGTTTTGAATTATCTAAGGTTTTGTGGCAAGTTACCTCGCACGATCACTTCAAATCACTAATGGCCTTAATAAGCTTTAATCTACGATCACTGCCGATATAATGTAATATGGAATCCAATGTTATCAAAGTTATCAGTACGATTTCTACTGTTTACCATCGGACATCGATCGTGGACTATCACGAATATCTTTTTTTTTTTCATATGATCCAAACATTTGGTCATGCAGAGATCGATTTAGCGATCTGTCGTCCGTATCGAATCATTGCGAAATCACAGTTAAGAAATTTTCAATAATTATAAACTTGAAAATGCTTAAGGTTTCATTTCCAGGCCATCGTATGTTGTACCCTGCGAGCAGTGGATTCTTTTGCGCAGAGCAACGCCGGACGAAAAAGTAACCTCTGCGAGCATCCGTTCGTTTCTTTGATCAAGCCGCCGTCCAGAAACGTGGACGAATAAATTAACTTTGAACCGGTAAAACAAGTTTACAAACTTGTTTAGCCTCTCACGCATGCACTCATCCACGTAACTGCTGTGTTTATGCGAGCCCGCTATGTAACAATCAAAATGGCGTCCAAGGTGACGAAGACATTTTTGCCGGTCGTGACTAGAATGGATACTCCAAAATTCGGACACTTATTGAGAATTACATAACGTAATGTCGACATTTTTAAGTGTGAAAAAGAAAATCTAAAATCCCCACTCTGGATTGAACCTGCGACCTCAGCTAGGGTTAGGCTTACATAGCCTACCGTACCAGAGTACCACCTAGCTTCTCGGGTTGTTTAGGCCTAAATTTAACTATATAAACTGCTAACCCCAACCTCAACTGCAAGCTAACCAGTTACTCCATTATATAAGTCTCAATAAGGCGTCCAAGGTGGTCCAACCTGATTTTGGAGTATCCATTCTAGTCACCACCCATTTTTGCCACGCAACAATGGCACGTGCTATAATTTTCCCGCGAAACGTCAAATGCATCACGTGGGGCGTCACGTGGGGCGCAACGTGGAGCGTCACGTGGCTGCGCATGCTCGATGGAAAAGCGAACGGATGCTCGCAGAGGTTACTTTTTCGTCCGGCGTAGCTCGGCAGAGCTCGGCGCAAAAGAATCCACTGCTCGCAGGGTACGTATGTTGTGGCTTGTGATTAAAATATAACGCACTTGTATCTTGTATTTTCCACGCCGCGAAGAGTCGCATGAGACGAATTTCGCCGCGTTCTTTTCTGAAATTAAATAGCTCAATACCAATTGAAAGTATTTCTCTCTCCCTTTTAACTGGGTGGTTTCATTCAGAGACTGGAAAGCTCGACTTAATTTACCATCTTGCACAACATAATAAACACTACTGCAGGAAAGTATAGCTCAAAAGCTTTCATTTCAACAGTTTTAATCCACACAACTCAAATTTAGAATGACAGTACAAGAAACATTGGTTGACATTTTCAACCTTTTCATAATTATTTTAATCAGTTTTCCATGGTAATTTATATATCAGCCATTTTAATTTCTACACGGTATTATTCTTTCAGTGAAGAGATCTGATTACATCTTTTAACAAGAACACTTGTAAATTGAACATTCAGGATCACACTCGTAATCCGCGGGACAGCAGTGCTTCCCGTCCTCACACGGGACGGCTTGCGGTGTAAGACAACATCCTTGTCCTGATGAAGAAAACATCTAATCGCAGCACGCGGAGTTATAGGAACATACCGTTACTACTTTGCCAGACTTGTTTTTGCAGGAAACAGAAGGTTTGCCTGCTAACCACTAAAAAAAAACAATATTATGGGTTAAAATGTTTGACTACAACCTGCGCAGCTGGGCGGGATTTTTCGGGCAAGGGAAAAGTTTTGGTGGCTGTCAATCGCGAATTTTAAAGAGAATTTTAACTTGCCATCTCTCAATTTTCCTCGATGCTTCGCTCGCACTTGTTTCTCCGCCGTCAAAATGCCAGCTAAGTAGGTAAAATAAAACAAATTTAGTTTTATTTAAAGTTTTCCATTTCAATGTAGCCTGGGCACAGCCGCCACCTGCCTTATTTCAATGAGGTTTATGGACCTTTATGGGTTTTGGACTTCCTTGATGAAAATACATATATGTTATTTGCCGGCCGGGAGGTCCGTATAGGAAAAAACTGTGCCCGAGGTCTTGAGTACGGCCCGAGGCCGCAGGCCGAGGGCCGTACTCAAGACCGAGGGCACAGTTTTTTCCTATACGGACCGACCAAGGCCGGTAAATAACTTATTTATTTTTTTCCTACTTCAATTCAGCGATTTGCCGAGAAAATCGTGATACACTTGTACAACTTTCCAAGAAATCATGTCTTTACGCGCCGTGTCAAGCAAAACTGACACAACACGTGCAAAACCTAAATTAACTCGGTAATCTTCACAACTTTTTCATTCATAAACAAAAGAACTTACTTTGCAAAGTGAACTCATTTCTATTAGTTTATTTCTATTAGTCTCTCGGTAGAACAAACGGCTGTTGTGTTTGCTTTTGGTGAGGATAGAGAAATGTTCTTGCTTACGGCGAAGCCGTGGAAAGCTGAAGATTATAAACTTTAAAAACTTTTCAAATTTTTGTAAAAAGAAAAGTCGAGCGTAATTCATTCATAGCAGCGCGAAAGCTTAAACTGAGCTATTCTAATTTAAAAATCATATTTTCTTGAATGAAAACTTACAGAATTTAGATAAAAGAAGGTAACAACTGCGAAATAAAAGCATTCAAACCGAGCAATGTAGTGAAAGTCCAAATTATCTCGTAAAATCCGATCGCGAAACTGCGCGTATTAAAATTTATATCGACAACGAGCTAGTACAAAACTAGAATCAAATGAGAAATTTAAGCAAGACTTTTTAATGAAAATTAACAGAATATCGATTAGAAGAAAAAAGAAACGGAAAAATAAGAACAATTGAATCGAATGGAGTCAAAAACTTTGTAAACAAGCGCAAGATTGTCTAATTACAGTATTTTTTAAACCAAAAACCGCTTTGTAAAAAAAAAAAAACAACAACAAACGCCGAACAAACTATGAAATCAACAAATCATAAAATCCAAACTTGTACTCGCCTTTTTGAAGAATAACATTGACCTTTAATTTTACGGCTGATTTCTCCTTCCACCCAGTAGTTTAATCTCTCTTTCTTCATTGAGTCTTTTTGATACCCCGTCTTTAGCGTGTTTTCGGATCTTTGTATGTTAGCCGACCGATCAGCAACGCATGGTGAAACTTTGCTGGTTTTCTTCATTGCTTTCTTCATTTGTGTCGTTAAATATTTTATCTGGCCAATAAAATTCACTTTCGCTTTGGTAGCTTTCGTCTGGGTCCATAATTAACGGGAAAATTCAATAAAACCAGGGCTTACAAGCTTACAGAACAACGGAGTCACATCACTCACGAAAGGCTCACGAAAGCGTTACCGTGCCCGTGGGCAGAGATAGGAAAATCCGGACCGCGCTAAGAACCAATCAGATTGCAGGATTCGTTACCGTGCCCTCTTGGAAAAAAATGAAGTAAGTTATAAATTAATAACACTGTTATGGCGGAGGCTAATTAATAAGAAAGAAAAAGTATATAATACACTGTTACAAATACACAGTAATACAACATTACTAATTAACAAATTTAAAAAACATTCTCTGGTTAAAAAGTTTAAAATTTACGAGCTGTCGATTGCCAGTCTGCAATCTTTAAAAATGAATAATGAATAAAAAGTGCGAACATGGAAATATATACGGTAAAAAGTGGAAAATACAAAATTTTAAAATTTTTAAGCAGAGAACATTTTTTTAAATTTGTTAATACATGTATGTCTTATCCTGAAAAAGATGGCTATTTTCAGGAAAATAGTACAGTTTTTGTTTAGAAAGGGGTGTATCAACTTCATATATAAACGAAAGAGCTTGGAAAGCACGCCGTTGCGAAATTCTTCTCGGACATTTAACCAAGGAAAAAGTAAAAGATACCTATTCTATATTTTAGTCACTGTGTTGGTTTACTAGTTAAATCGGCTTTTCTATATTTCGTTTCGATTCGTTTTGCAACTTACAGTAAGCCATATAAAATCTATAAACCTGACACGACACTCAATTCAAGAAAATATGATTACAATACTTTTAAGTATTGTAATCATATTTTCTTAAAATTTCATATTTTCTTAAAATTACTCACTTGATGTATATCGATATTTTTGATAAAAATATGGGTTAAGGCCGAGATGTCCCCGTAATGTCGCAAAATCCTTTTTTTATTCAAGAATTCGGATTTTTCCACCAAAAGTGTGACATACATTTTGTATTGATCGATTGATTTTGTCACGTAACGCGGGTACTGCCCGGGATTAAAAGGAAAACTATGGCAGTATTGATACATACAAACACATACCCAATACTTATAGAATTGATAGAGGGGGGTGGGGGGGGGGGGGGGGGGGGGTACTTAACAATGGGTATCTATTTGCAACTGCACTTGGTGTTGCGGAAGCCATTGTTGGTTAGCTTTTGTGTTGTGATGTGGGTATTGTTCAGTGTATTTTGAATCTTTTGCTTTACGTCATTTGGTGATCACACTACCGCATTCTTGCAGTCGTCATTTAGTTTAATACACCGTGGTGACGAGTTCCAACAAGAACGAAGAAGCAGCTGTCCACGGTTGCAACCCTACTTTATCGGTTTCTTGGCTTCAGTTTCATGTGACGTCATAAAAATTAAGAAATCTAAACTATACATTCTACAAAGCTGTTTCTAACATGGTATGTAGATACCAGTGCTACAATCCTTCTCAAAAAGTTTCAGGTTTAACGATGTTTTGCTTCCGATTTGTAAACGTTTTAAATGTGTTACGCAATTCGTCACGCTATTTCAGATAAGCCGTGAAAATAAACGAAATTGAACCAGTTGAAAGTTATTTTTGCATTATAGATGCTTATAAGCTGATTTTATGGAACTTCTATTGAATCCAATCTTTTGTGACGAGATTTTTGGTGTAATTAAGACTTTGAAGTTTTGGCCGCCATGTACACGTGGTTTGTGTCCCTAAGTGGGACACGAAGATGGCCGCTCCATATATTTTTGCTTAAAATGACCAATACTCGTTCGCCTGTAACTCTTGAACATATACGGTGGCCGATAAGGACACAACACAAACACAAAACTCACAACACAAACACAAACACAAAAACCCATAATACAAACATAAAACTCACAACACAAACACAAAACCCATAATACAAACACAAAACCCATAATACAAACACAAAACCCACAACGCAAACACAACAACAACAACAACAGTTTATTTGCATTCCCAATTACAAATGGTATTGCATATAAAAACAAAAGCAAAAGTATAAAATTAAAGTAACAAAATCAGTTAATTTACAATTCTTGTAACTAATGGTTCATTTCTTAATGAAAAAGCTTCGTAAATGAAGTGACCTAATCTTTTACAAATAAAAGCATCGGTGCTATTAAAGAGAAAAACAATTTTGTTATTAGCATTTAAATAAACGAATTCGGGATATCTTCCACCGGAGAATTTCTTATTGTGTCATATTTATTGCAAAATAAAATGAAGTGTGCTTCGTTTTCAACTTCATTTGAGCTGCAGTATTGACAGATTCTCAGATGCTCAGGGAGTTTAGGGATGGAATGTCTTCCAGTTTCAATTCTTAGGTTATGATCACCTGCCCTAAGTTTTGCTACTGCCCGCCGATGTTTCTGGTTTGTAATGAGTTCAAGTGAGTTAGAGGTAATTACATCTGTTTTGAATATAGAGTAAAATGTAAGTTTCTTGTTACATTTGATCATCTCATATTAATGAATTTTTAAGTCATTTTTAAAGTTTTCAATTACTTTGGATCGGTACTGTTTAGTTCTTAGTTCATCCCCGTTAGTATCAATCATAGCTTGGAAGTCGGAGTGAAAACTATTAGTATATTGTTTCAGCATATCATACATTGTAAGCATGAAGGATTTTTTTCCAGAGTCTGCCAATTGGGTTGATATTTGAAGGCATTGTCCAGCAACGCTTGAGCTCGGAAGCTTTAGTAGGTGAAGCCAAAACTTTATTATATTAGAGAAGATTTTTAATTGGAGAGGGAGTCTTCCAGTTTCATTTCGTGCAGCGACGTTTGGTGCTCTTCTGTTTAGACCAAGGTATGATTTGTAAAACTGTGAGTGAAAACGCTCAATGGGGTCAAAACCCATGCCAAAACACAACACAAAAATGAAATGCTCTTGCGCTTAAAATTTTGGCTAAGATGTGTAGTTTTAAACTCTCTAGAATGCCATAAACATTTTGGAATTGAAATCTGTTTTTAATGCTCCAGAATTTTGATATGACGTAAGTGCAAACCAGCATTCGCAAAGTCAACTTTTTTATTAAAATACGTCAGGTGTTACGTACGTAGTCAGATCAGTCTATTCATGTGATGTTCATATTAAAAGAGTCATGTTACGTTAATCGATAGCTTTGTTTGTCAACCACATGAGCTTTCTTCGAGCTTCGCTTTTTTTCCCTCTCTTGATATTTTACTAAGTCAGTTCGCAGTACGGTGTGGTTATGACTTAACAGGGTCACAAGATGAAATTCTATTTTTTCCTCGTGTGCTGTCCGTTTATTTTGGCTTCAGTCAGTGAACTGAATACTAACCTAAACACTGATAACTCTGGGTCAGTGATACTGGCTGAACGAATCTGCAAACCAGGACCGCCGTTGAAAGGAACGCCTGGGAAGATCAACTGCCTTATAATTGGTGATTCCATAAGTATTGGGTATGTGTTTTAACTACTTTATGTATCAACACTGCCATAGTTTTCCGTTTAATTCTGGGCATCCGCTAACTTAAGCATTGCGTGACAAGCTGTATCAATCAACAGAAAATGTTGGCTGCGGTCTTTTTTGGGGAAAAATCCCTGAACATTTTGAATGTAAGTTGTCTAAAATGAGCTGAAAATGCATCAAAAATTGGTAATCGTATGGCAAATGACACATTGTATTTAATGGGAAACTCAGTCATCCGTATGAACACTGCCATTTATGGTACAATCTTAAGAGGGCAGTGTCTGTAAAAGCGGTCCACTGCATTTCGGGTCGGGAAAAAGCTTCCCTTCAAACTTTGCCCGGTAAACTATCTTGGGTCATAAGTAAATGAAACGACTTTAGTTTTTGGAAATACGTTAAATTGTTTTTGTTAGAGCTCGTAACAGTCAAAGCACAATGGATCCAGAGGTCCGTTCTCTAAATATCTGAAATATCATAAGTGAAATTAACCGCATAAACGCATTGCGCCTCGTTGCCGCGGCTCCGTCGCTCAAACTCGCCGCTGTTCACTGAAAAAAAAAACCCTCTGGCACCCAGGGTTCAGTCAAAGCGGCAAAAGGCCTAAATTTGCGCTTGGCCAGAATCGAAAATTGCATAAATTGACGAGCTTGCTGCTCGGAAACCACCAAACGCAGCAAGAAATTATTATTATTCCTAAGTTGAGTGTTCCTTTAAAGTTCATTTTGATATGTTTTAAATTAGAGATTCAAGAAAATTTTAAAAAGCTAAATTCATAATATTCATATTGCATAATGTTCACCACATTTTCCTAAAGGAACCGAAGATCGGGACTTAATAATTAGCTAGTTATAGCCATTACAGCCATGCTCCGTCACGCGTGACCAGTAATCCACAAGACTGAAATGAACGTTTGAATATTTCTTTGTAACGTCCGAGATTTGAATGAAACCTTTAAAATCTCTCTGGAAAACACTTTGAAAGTCACGAGTTAAGGGAAAAATAACTTCGCTACACGCGTAAAAAACCTAATACTGTTCGGATATGTAACATTTCAAATAAAATGATATTTTATTGCTGTTTGTTTCCGAAAATGCGGTAGAATTCTCACGGGAATTACGAATCTCGGAATGAATTTACAAAACCGACGCGTAAACTTGAAAACTCCATTCAAATTTTCAAAAATACTGGTCACGCGTGACGGAGCATGGCTGTAAACAGTTCAAAACGTTTATTTGTGTGTTCTCTACCGTATTTGTGACTAAAAATCGTGAAATATAAATATATAAAACGCCTATATTTAAAGCACTCTGAATTGTCCAACAACTTAATTTGCATAATATGCGTTTTATATTCGCAAAAGCATGAAAAGTTTAATATCGCTGTGGAAAAGGAACACAAAAAGCGCAAAGTATTTTTATATTTATATGCTAACTAACATTTGTTTAGCAGAATTCAAAAGAAATTTAAAGCGTTTCAGTCTGGACTCGGGAAATACAAGCCAGCGAAGACTGGGTACTTTCGCATGTTTTCAAAATGCGATTACAGTCAAAACCGGTCAAGCGTTCCCGCCAAGAATGAATTAATGAATTCATTATTGCAAATTTGATTTCATTACTCGTTTCAATAATCCGCTCTTCGAATAAATAATGTGAAATTCAAAATAAGCCTCGATTTAAAAATCGAATTTTGATTGGTTTAATGAACAAAAGGTTTATGCTATATATGGAATACTAAGCACCAGGTTGACCGCGACTCGTCAACAAAGATGGCGGCAAGATCTCCGTCGTCCTCGTGCGAGGAAAAGGTAGGTTTATATTCCATTTTGTTGGGAATCTTTTCCTCTTTTCAAGCATTAGTGCATGGTAACTATTATGGCTATAGTTTGCCGTTACAATGAAACACTTGTATTGGAAAAATCAGATTAATGGAGCGCTGTTTGAGACGGCTTTCGGAGATACAAAAAATATCAACAATTAAATGGCTCTCGCTATACTTCTTCCTTGAATTTTCCCAAATAACCCAAGTTTATATCAATTTGCGATCAACCTGGTGCTTAGTATCCATATATAGCATAAACCTTTTGTTCATTAATCCAATAAAAATTCGATTTTTGAATCGAGGCTTATTTTGAATTTTGCATTATTTATTCGAAGAGCGGATTATTAAAACGAGTAATGAAATCAAATTTGCAATAATGAATTCATTAATTCATTCTTGGCGGGAACGCTTGACCGGTTTTGACTGTAAATGGGTGCTGATGTATTAATTTTCTTGAATCTCCAATTTAAAACATCAAAATTAACTTGCGTTTCACACCTTTGAAGGAACACTCAACTTAGGAATAATAATAATTTCTTGCTGCGTTTGGTGGTTTCCGAGCAGCGAGCTCGTCAATTTATGCAATTTTCGATTCTGGCCATGCGAAAATGTAGGCCTTTTGTCGCTTTGACTGTTACGAGCTCTAAAAAAATACATTTTAACGTATTTACAAAAACTAAAGTCGTTTCATTTACCAAGATAGTTTGAGGAAGAACTTTTTTCCGACCCGAAATGCAGTGGACAGCTTTTACAGACACTGCGTCTTAATTACCCGCAAAACATGGTCCATGCCGAAGGGGGGGGGGGGGGGGGGGGGGGGGGGGCGGTACTCCCTATAATGGGCTATACGGGGATGCTCCGCCCGAAAGGGGTACCTTTTTGAGGCTGAAGGTATATGAAAGGGTCGGGATTTCACGAGTTGAAGTATGTGAAAGGGTAGAGATTTCACGAAGAATAGCAAGTGGTAGCGAAAACACGAGTTGAAGCATAAAAAAGGTAAGGAAAACTGCAATTTAAGTATTATAAAAAGGGCCTTTCAAAATATATCAAACAGACGCACGCAAAGGCTATATGAAAGGGGTACCATTTTCAACGAAAGGTATATGAAAGGGGTACCTTTTCTGTCAAAAACGGTATATGAAAGGGTAAGGGTTTGGACCTCGGGGCGGAGCATCCCCGTACAAAACTTTGTTGAGTACCCCCCCCCCCCCCCCCCCCCCCCCCCCCCCCCCCCCCCCCCCCCCCCCCCCCCCCCCCCCCCCCCCCCCCCCCGGGGATCCATGCATTGCAAGCTCACGGAACTTAACGGACAGAACCTTTTCAACACCCGACCTGAGCCTTTTCTAAACATTGTAATAAACACAACGAACAAAATAACCGCCCCTGAAGGAGTTGTTGATGACAACGATTAAAATAACGGCCGAATATCATGACATATAAGATTCGATAAGATAAAGATGAAAGTCAGTTTCTTTAAAGCAACCAAAATTTCTTTTTCGATTATCATTACGAACCAACACACTCATTAGCCACGTCAAGAACTGCAAAGTTTGTCTGTTCTTTGCTTATAATTGTTAAGTATGGTCAGGTTGCTGAACCTCCTCTTGCTTTATTGTGGAACGGAGCCAGGGGCCGTATTCACGAAATCCTACCTAAGATATATCTTAAGATATAACTTATGAGAAAATTTAGGAGCTTCCTAAGATATGTCCTAAGTGCTATTCACGAACGATATCTTATGACCATCCTAAGGTAAGCGTAACTTAGCAGTCTCCTAAGTTTAATGGTCGCGGGCAGTTATCGATTAGTAAAAGTAAACCAATCAGAGACAGTTTATATGGCGCGATCTTATGAATAATAAGTTATGAAAATTACATGAATGAATATTTTGTATTGTGTAAATTGTTGTTGTAATCCGACAATGACGATACAATAATTTTTATTTCATCTCGAATTTAAGATAGCAAAACCGTGATAATATCTTCGTTCATGGTCAATAGCGAAAGCAACAAACAAATCCATCATCATTTTAATAGGGTCTACTTCGATATTTCTTCTACAAGGGCTTATTTTCACGAAAAACGGAAATATAACTCTGCAAAGAGAAAGAAATGTGGAACCCGTTAATGACACGAAGGCCTATATAAAACTAACCGTGTTGTTTGACATCACTAGAAAATATTTAATTTTTCTTAGCAATATAATGCTTTAAAATGTTATCTTATCGGTAACTATTGTGATACACAATAATCACGCTGAAAATCGACGTAAAACTCGTTAACAATCGAATTTAGCCTCCGTCAAGACATGTTTTAATAAGTTAGGAGGTCAATTTTGACCTCCTAAGTTTAGGAGAAAAATTAAGACATATCTTACGTTAGGAGGTCTTCGTGAATACCAGTTAAGACATGTCTTAAAAATTTAGGAGGTCCTAAGTTTAGAAGAAAAAATAAGACATGTCTTAAAATAGGAGGTCTTCGTGAATACCAGTTATCTCCTAAGTTATATCTTAGGAGGCTCTTTGGACTTAGGATGCTTTCGTGAATGCGGCCCCAGGTTTCCAATCTTAGAGCAGCAGAAAATGATCGTTCGTTAGCTGTACTGGTTGCCGGGTTTTGGCTAATTGGCAAACATTTGAATTTGAGCTCATCACCACGCGTACAATTTGGTAGACAATTGGCGTTCGCGCTGGTTTTTCTAACTTTTTGCTACTACACCGTGCTGACCCAACCAGGTCGAAACAGCTGTCCACGGTTGCATTTTGGCTTTCAGTTTGGGCTCTGTCATGTCGTTATCAGCCTTGCTAGCGCTTACCATCTTTGACTGAATAGATCTTCTCTAGATCCTACATGCACCAGCAGCATTTTCGTTCGTGGTCCTTCGCTTCTTATTCTATTACCACAAGAAGCTAGCAGAGCGTAATTTTTGTTTAGTGTTTACCGCGTCTACTCGATCTGGTATTGGTTATTACTATTTTTTATTGAGAACTAGAACAAAAAGCAGTTTTATCAACAAAGCGTTTCCAAAATGTCCATTAAAAGATTTTTTCTGGGGCCCTGCGCGATGCCTGGAAACAAAACAAAACGAAATATAGAAAATATGGAAAATACGGATTTAACTACAGTGGAACCTCGATTTAACGAACCTCTATTTAACGAAGTCCTCGATATAACGAACGATATTCTATGTCCCGGCCAAAGTTACAGTAAAATGTATGGAATAGAACCTCGATATAACGAACCTCGATATAACGAACATAATCCGGAAGCCCAAACGTAAAATCTACCTCGATATAACGAATTACAATGTCAACACGCGACAGAAGATAAGTGAAAGTGTCGTTTTTTTGTAAACAAAAGCTGCGCGTCTGCTCAAAGTGAAAATAATTGCTATTGAAAGCCACCATGCTTAATGAATTGCATCTTAAAACGCGGCACTTCTGGGCGACGAAAATTGCATTGAATTGCGTGACAGAAGTCACCTGTGTTACAAATCAATCATTAACTATGACCTCGATATAACGAACATTTTGGTCGTTTCCCCTCAAGTTCGTTATATCGAGGTTTTCGATATAACGAACCCTCGATTTAACGAACAAATTTGGCCGGTCCCCAGCGACTTCGTTAAATCGAGGTTCCACTGTAGTAAATCAAAATTAAAATACAGGATGACCATCGTTTACTTTTTCCTTCGTTAAATGTCCGGCGGAGAAGAATTTCGCCGTTTCGCAAAGTACAGAGGCTATGATTTGTGAAATGACCCCACTACGTGCTTTTTTCAAACTCTCTCTTTAAAGAAATTAATTTGTCCCTTTGTAAAAAAAACTGTACTATTTCCTGAAGATAGCCTTCTTTTTTGTTACATTGTTTAATTTCCCAAATTACAGATCTGCAAATCTGTATTTTGCGAAAAGAGCACATTGATGACACCACCGTGCGTGGGATCGTTTCGCAAATTACACTACTGATACAGTTAAACCTCTCTTTTGTATTAAGCGGTCATGCTCGGGAAATAGCCAACTGACAGCTTAATAGAGGTGTTCTAAAATTTCAGGCGGTTTATTAACCATTAACCGTTCAAGTCCCGCTCTGACTTCTAGATGGAGTTGTTTCACGGTAGACCTGAGTTCAACTCCTCGTCCACGCTTGTAAGTAGCCAACTGGTTTGCCTCCTGCCAGTTGGGATTTTTAAAATGTTATGTTCAATTTGAATGCTCGGTCCCACTAGCACTTGTGCTATTAACACTGCCGAGGGTAAATAAAGGATATTTATTTTATTATTATTATTATTATTCTCCAGGGTTGATACAAGTTTCACCGTAATACAACTAGCTTACGAGCAGGCCCTCTTATTTAAGTTTTCCCCTCGCGACTTCGCCCTCATTCACCGCTCGCATTCGACACTCGCGCTTAACCTAGCCCTTGAAACTGAAATAGAGGGCCTGCTCGCAGGCTATAATAAAACATATTTCACCAATTAAACCGCATGAAACACTATTGGATATACCAGTTTATTATATAAACTTTAGCCAGTTGTAGGCGTTAAGATTGTAAGTCGGGTAACAGCTAAAAACCGCCGAGCGCGAACGAACTGGGAAAACGGGGGTAGACTGGGGAGAGCGAGTGACATCAGCACTTGCAATACTTTTCCTTCGCGCACCGCCTTTCCTTCACTCCCCACTATCTAAACACCTGGAACAGGTTATATAAACTTCAGTGAAATACAAGGATTTCTCCCACTGCGGAACAATCATATCTTGACCAGGAGCCATAGCATTACTTTCTGTGTACTCGTAGAGTAATTGTTAACAAAACTGGACCATTATTTTTAGGTTTTCTAGTGACACAACATATATCTTTTGTCTTTTTAAAGTGGCACTAACATAGGTGACAATGTCCCTTAATATAGATTAAACAGGACAAGCAACTGAACAACATTTTCTCTCGTTTCTACCTGCGCTTTGTTTTTTCTAGTTACACTCCTTGGGTATCTAAAATGCTAGGCCCAGACTATCAAGTCCAACATGCTCCTTGGGACCACAGAGACGGAGGGGCCCTGGACTCTAAGTATGGTCTTCAATGCCTGCAGCTGTTTCTGTTGACCGCCATGTTGAAAACAACAAGTTATGACATTATTATCTTCAATTTTGGTATGCACGATATAAACTACAGCGGTGAATGGCCCGAGGAGTACACTGTACCAACTGATTACGCTAAAAATCTCATAGCTATAAAGTCGATACTTTTGTCAACTAGGGCAAAAGTTGGTTATGTTCTAACTACGCCAGTACCCTATAACATCACGCTAAATAATCGCGCCAAACAGTACAATAGTGTAGCACGTGACGTGATGAATGAACAGCCTAGAGTTGCTACCGCTGACTTGTACACCTGGGTTGTTGAAGCTTGCGGTAATCCACCTTACCAAGATTGTATTATAGCTGCTAAACAACCGAGCCGCACTACACCGCGCAAGGATATGAGTACCTAAGTGAGAGGATAATCGGTTTGATTGTGGATCTCGCTCAGGGACTGGGTACCAATACTCGCACCAATGAAAAGTTCACGCAAGCAGAACAGGGAAATCCTCGCTTTGGGACAAGAACAAAATCACTGGTAAGAATTCGTAATCATTTAATATTTCGGCTTCGGATTAGAAATAGGAGAGAGAAATGGTGAAGAAAATGGTAGTTTCTTGGTGTTGCTGATGGTGTGATCACCAAATGACGTAAAACAAAAGATTCAAAAGACATTGAACAATACCCACACCACAACACAAAAGCTAACCAACATTGGCTTCCGCAACACCAAAAAACACCCAAAAATGCTTGAATTCAGTTTTGAATACACTCTTGCATTACATGTAAGACGAATGAAGATGGCCGGAGACATATTGAATTTATAGCATAAGAGCAGTAAAAAAAGATGCATGTCATGAATTATATTCGTGGGTAAAAGTGTAACATCAAAGTCTATGAGACTATTAGTTTCAAAGTAAAAAACGTTCACTGAAAGATTAGAATCCAACAGCAGTGGGAGTAAAGACCATAAGTCGTATCACCGTCATGGATTCCTTGTACATGTCAAGTTCTTATAAATGTGTAAAGGGTGTTCCAATGATTTAGATCATATTTCATAATAATGAATACAAGTTTTACCGCAAACAGTCAGTTTAGTGTAGTTTAGTTTTGATCACTCAGATAAAAAATCACAGTTCAAGACGAACTTCAAACTGAATGCTTATTTCAGATAATTTTTATTCAAGGTCACGGTTATTTTGCAGGCCATGTTTCCATAAAAGTGTCGATTCCCTTCACGTAAATAACTCTTTCCCACCCTCTTTTTAAACCCCAGCCTAAATTTGCCACAAAAAGATGCAATAAGATTTTGGAACTTTAGCAACTACAATAGGCTCAAAATGACACATTGTCATTTTGAACCCGATTTTCTTCGGGACGAGAGGCATTTCAGCCCCACTCCCTTATCCCCAACCCCTTATCCCCACCCCCAGACATGTTGTGTATCGTTTAGTCAGGTCTGTCGCTACAATCCTACAACATTGGATGGGGGAACGGGGGTTAAGGCAGCATAGTGTAGTGAATGGAAAGATACGTTGATAAATATGGCACGAAAACCATTTTTGTTATACAGTGTGTCAACTATTTTTGTCGCCTATTGTAGCTTGCATTTTGATGCATCGAAGAACAAGTACGAGCGAAGCATCGAGGAAAATTGAGAGTTGGCAAGGTAAACTCCCTTTCCGTTCGTATTCGTGATTGACAGCCACCAAAACTTTCCCCTTGCCCGAAAAATCCCGCCAGCTACGCAGGTTGTAGTCAACATTTTAACCCAACATGTTGCTTCTTTTTCAGTGGTTAGCAGGCAAACCTTCTGTTGCCTGCACAAACAAGTCTGGCGATGTGGTGACGATTTGTCCCTATAACTCCACGTGCTGCGAATCTCTGTTTTCTTCATCAGGACAAGGGTGTTGTCTTACACCGCAAGCCGTCCCGTGTGGGGACGGGAAGCACTGCTGTCCCGCGGGTTACGAGTGTGATCCTGAATGTTCAATTTACAAGTGTTCTTGTCAAAAGATGTAATCAGATCTTTTCACTGAAAGAATAACGCCGTGTATAAATAAAAATAGCTGATATCGATATACAATAACGATTGAGAGGTCGAAAGTGTCAACCAAGGTTTCTTGGAATGTGGTTCTAATGCGCCGATCAATTCGAAACATCAACATCACCCCCCCGGGCAATTGAACTTTTGAAGATCGACTTGTTCAAATTCCCGCCCCCTTGGGCGAAAATTGCATTCAAATACCCCACCATAGCACAGGATTTGATGGTCAAATGCCCCTCCTAAAGATCAAACGTTTTTAGTGAGAATAAAAAATACACTTTGCATTCAGTTTTTCTGATTTATTCTACCGAGTGTTTTCCTCGAGAATATACTCAACTGAACCGCGTATACTTTGCAACTGATATTTCACTGCACGGCACTTCCGCTGTCGACACCACGTCGAAATGAATTTGTTATTGTTTGGGGATTTACTTTTCGATAATTTTTTTCTGAATTGAGTAATTCCTCGTGTGATCAACAAATGTTGCAAAAAATATTTAGCAAAGCGGTTGTAAAGTTGGATTTTGAACAAATCGTTTGCAAGCGTTATTCCACCAAGTGAAAATTTATGAATCTAAACGCATTTTATAGCAACTGACAAATGTTTCCTGAGAGAAAGGTTGTTGTTCATTCTGATTTTACAGTGTTTTGTCTTTTGATATAATGGCCGTTTAAGATCTGCGGATCTGCGGACTGGCAATACAGTCAGCCACCTTGACTTCGAAATCTCTAGTACGCGTTGAATGGCAGTTGAAGCTATATTTTAAAAATCTACAATTTACAAACCTTCAAAAACATTGCAAAGCTTTGTTAGCCCCTTTTTCACTTGCCACTAACAAAAACGATATTTTTTCCTTTAATAGGCCTCTACTAAAAAAAACGATATTTGGAACACTTCCGGTTCAAATTCCCCACCCCACCTGGGCAAAGTCAAATTCCCCACCCCGGGATGGCCTTTCACATCAAATGCCCGACTCCCCGGGCATAGAAAATGTTCAAATGCCCGGTGCATGCCCGGGGGGGGGGGGGGGGGGGGGGATGTTGATGTTTCGAATTGATCGGCGCATAACTATGATTTCTGTGGATATTGAAACTGATGAAATGAAAGCTTTTGAGCTGTAATTTCCTGCGGCACGGTTTATTAAGTTGTGCAAAGTGGTCAAGTCTAGCTTTTTAGTCTGTGATTGAAATCAGCCAATTAAAAACGAGGAAGAAATACTTTGATATTGATCTATCACGAATGCTGTTCTCTTATTGGCTCCGCTACTCACTATCTATCCTGTAGTTGTAGAAAGTGTGCGGTTGTTATTTATATTATTATTCAATTAAAACACGAGCCTGTCTTGTTGTTAAGTTTTGAACGTCTAGAAGATTTATACTAAAACAATTAGATTATTCGCTCTTGATTTCTATGCGTGATAGTTGATGAGGGCGAAGACCGCGGCGACATTCGTCTCATGCGACTGCTCGTGTCGCGTCGTGGAAAATTGAAACCTAGACCCCCTGTGGTCTGACCTCCCGTAAACGACCAACTTGGCTTTGTGGCTCGATGGTGGTCGTAATAACGGGGTTCAACTGCTGTGTAATTATAATGTGGTAAAACACTTGTTTCTATCTCTTAAAAGGCACTTTTCAGCATAAAGTTAAATAATGCATTGTTAAAAAGCCCAAATAATAAGTGAAATGACCACAAATTATGACTTTCAGGATTTTGGTGTCTGTAACTGCAAGTCGGTGATTAATCATTGATTTACTTCATTTCCGAAACGTGATGGGGAGGGGTCCAAAACAGAAAACAGTGAATCATGAAAGGAAAGATGCCGGGGAAAAGATTGTGCAAAGATGAAAGCCAAAGGAACAAAACTAAACAGAAGGTCGCATCATGATAACAGTAGTGGAACCCCGTTATTAAGACCACCAAAATGAATCGACTTGTTTAACAAGGGTGACACTTAATAAACTTGCGCTGACAAACCTGTGGCCCTCGAATTTTAGATCGAAATGGAATTTAGAAATTTTGGTTTTTGAAGAATGAGTTAAAACAACAGATTCCGGAGAAAACGACCCTCGATGCAAGGACGAAAACTAACAACAAACTCTACCTAAATATGGCGCCAAGTCCGGACATCGAACCCTGGGGTTGTGCCCTCACCACAAAGAAACAATTCTCTTAAGTAATATCACATGATCTGAAAAGGGGAAACAAACACACGCAGTTAGAAAGTTCTCTTGCGCAAGTATCTCAGGGGAAGAGAAGAACAGGAACTCTGGAGAGAGAGAACGAACGAAGGGCATTTTATTAA
The DNA here is from genome assembly GCA_024195265.1 of Dendrophyllia cribrosa. NCBI lineage: Eukaryota > Metazoa > Cnidaria > Anthozoa > Scleractinia > Dendrophylliidae > Dendrophyllia > Dendrophyllia cribrosa. Next base: position 58,749,065 of record JAJLRJ010000001.1, read on the forward strand.
TAATGCTTGTAGCGTTTATACGTGTCTTTGACAAATATTGCTGATTACAATACACATACATATCACCAGACCATAACAAATAGTTGAACCAAGTGTCTTCTACATTCATTTGGGCGGATTTAAGAGCAACATTGGTGTACCATACAGCACTGTGTTAAACCAATGCCTTGAGAATGAAAGCTGCTCTGTCACGTCATCTTTCTCCCCAGTCCCTTCCTCCTCCCGTGTTGTTTGTTCGTCACCAGTTACCTCCCCGTCGATTTTATGTCCAGATTTCGAACCTCGATCCGACGCAGCCTCGGTTTCCGGTGCTGCTTCGGGAGGTTTTGGAAACTGTACCAGACTTCTCACGGCCTGTCCTACTGTCTTGCTCGTTTCAAGGAGGCCTGGAAATTTATTCATTATTAGAGGTTACAAATTGTATGATAATGACGGCAATATCTATTCTATGAGTGAAAGGTATCCCAAATAGTCGCCCCCTCATACGCACAAGAAATATAACATGGAGGTGATCTTGTGATGGACAACCACCCCTGACTGAATAACACCAAAACTCTGTATACAGCCAAAAGTACTTTGCCAAAAGCTGGAAAGCACTTAAGACTCATCAAATGAAAAAATGATCCTCGCAGTAAATTGCTATAAAGCCTTAGCCACCTTCAATTAGGTATATCGCTGACAAGGATCATTTCTTCATTTGATTTCGTTTCTTTTTGCTCGTTTGTACGTGTTTGTAACTATAGCTGTAATTTGCAGAAAATCAATAAAAACCTTTAAATAAAAAAACAATGATTTAGAAATACATAGACAAGTAAAAACAAGCGATATAATATCCCGACGTTTCAGCGACCTCGTGACGCCATTATCAAGGGTACAAATGAGAATAAAATTAACAAATGCGAGTTCAAGAGTAATAACTAATTTACATAGCGGAGGTGGCTACACAAATATTTTAGCACGGATAGAATCCGTTTGCACATTCAAACTCGGTGTTAATTGTTTGATGTAAAGCATCTCGTTGACTAGACAATCAAATTTGTTCATGCATTTCTTGAGAACGGCTACACGCGTAGCCATTCTCATTCTTGAGAATGGCTACACGCGCGGGCATTTATATGCCCGCGTGGATGGCCATAAAAGCACGTCATCTTCAATACGCAAGCACTATGACAACGACCACGCGGGTGCTGTCCCTGAGGACCTCCGTAGCTGTTTCAAAGTTCTCAAGAAATGCATGAACAAATTTGATTGTCTAGTCAACGAGATGCTTTACATCAAACAATTAACACCGAGTTTGAATGTGCAAACGGATTCTATCCGTGCTAAAATATTTGTGTAGCCACCTCCGCTATGTAAATTAGTTATTACTCTTGAACTCGCATTTGTTAATTTTATTCTCATTTGTACCCTTGATAATGGCGTCACGAGGTCGCTGAAACGTCGGGATATTATATCGCTTGTTTTTACTTGTCTATGTAAATAAAAAAAATTGACCATTCAAATGAAAGCTCATTAGCTTCACTTAACAGTGGTGCTTTTTAAACATTTGTTGTCGTCCTTCAGTAGCATCGTAAAGAAAGTAAATAATAGTCAAGTGAGGCCTTAAGCTACTGTATCCCAGCCCGAAAAAACCTGAAAAAAAAATAAGGGCTTTACAACGGGAATCGAACCCGTGACCTTCGCGTTACCGGTGCGACGCTCTACCAACTGAGCTATCAAAGCCACATATTGGGAGCAGGTCAAATGTTTTACTTTTGAACGTGGTAACTCTTAGCAGTGGAAGGTTTAGGAGGAGCTCACCTGTGAGGTAAGTGTCAAGCTTGTGTTTGTTATCAGTCAGTTGACAGTGCCACTGGCTTGACACCACACCGGCCACACCCACTAGCGATAACAACATGGCAGTCTCCAGGGGACGCTCAAGCCAAAGCTCTCCAACACTGACAGAAAAAAAAAAGACAAATTAAAACCACGGAAGTCTCTTTCTATTTTAAGTCGTAATCGAAGTTTTGCAAAGAGAGGCTTTATTGAATTGTAGATTACTTAATAGACGTAAAACAACAAGAGAGTAAACTAAAACACTGTGACAAAGCGACCTTTTGTTAGTGATTCTGAATTTTGTTAAATTTTTCTGTGGGACCTCGTACGCGACCACCACTACTAGGCGACCACCTCTCCTAGCTGACAGTAGACGAAACGTAAACTCTTACGCTTTAGTTGCGTCGTCTTTTCCTTGTCGCAGAAAGCTCTGACCTGTCTGAACCAGATCCAGCAGTAGAACTAAATGACAGTCTGAAAACATAAGATGATAAACACATCAGAACCTGAATTAGCCCTTTCACTGCGTCATTTAACATGGATTATATTTTTGAGTCTGTGGATGAAATTCTAAAGTATGTACTTTCCTGTGGTACTGTTTATTATGCTGTACAAGGTGATTCTCACTTTTGAGTCTGTGGATGAAATTCTAAAGTATGTACTTTCCTGTGGTACTGTTTATGATGCCGTACAAGGTAGTTTTAACTTTGAGTTTCTGGAAGAAATCCTCCAGTGTGACTATGCAAATGAAAGCTACTGAGTAGTATTTTCCTGTGGTGCTGTTTATTATACTGTTGAGTCTGGATGAAATGCTACAGTGCGACCACTCAAAGAAAGCCACTGAGCAGTACATTTCTGTGGTGTACAAAGTGGTTCGAAGTTTCAGACTTGTGTTGCATGAATACTTACAAGAAGTGGGCAAATGAAATGTAAAGGTTATAGTGCTGTTACGCTTCTGTAGTGCGCTCAATACCTGTAATGTTCATAGGTGCCAGCATATTAGGCGGCAGACATCCAAGAAATCGCTCGGTGCCGAAAAAGATAAAACCAGTACTTTCAGATACGAGTCGTTGAAATTCACCAACGCTTGAGGAATACACGAAAGGCGTTAGTAGGGAGACACTATGGCACTCAAAATAAAAAGCAATGGGAAAGCGACAGAGGGCAGCCAATGAATTGAACAATAAGATAGCTGGTGACTGACTGACTATAACTGATTGACTGCCTGACTGACTGATTGACTGATTATAACTGACTGACTGACTATAACTGACTGATGACTGACTGACTGATTGAAAGTGACTGATTGACTAAACACTGACTGACTGACTGACCAACTGCTTGAATACTGAAAGAATGAGCGATCGATAGACTGACTAACTGAATATCGATTGACTGATGGAACTGTCCGAGCATGAATTCACCACCATACTTCAGTAAACTAACCTTGGAAGGTGGTCGCTTCCCATGATTCCACTCCATTTTGCGGTGAAGTTTTTGAATTTAGGGATGACATCATTCATTACTTTACAAGGGTTATCATCACCTGAAACAAACACGGATAAAGAAACAATGAGTGGATACACAGCAACCCCGCTTATCAAATAGAACGTTCGGTAATCGAACACAATCGACGTAAATCGAACGCCATGTAGTTCGATATTGGTCGGCCATCGAATAAAATAAACTCACAAAAAAATGATCTAAATGGAACAAAATCGAACGTTCGATAAATACTGAACTTTGATCCTCGCCTTTATACATCTTTTCTTATTTTACCTTTATTTCCGACTTCCCTGCTTTCTTCTTTGCCGAAATAAGCCACCGTGTCAGAATAGACGCGACGGGATAGACGAAAAAAGCGAATGTGCGATTTCCCGCCAATGTCGTCGCACTTACTCAGTTAAATTTCAGATAAGGTTTCTATTGGGTTTTCTTTAAGGTAAATGAACCTGGGTCCCAATAACTAATTTCAAATAGATTGAAGAATAGTAAAGCGAACTGATAAAATGACTAATAGTTCCCATCAGGCCTTGTAGCTCAGTGGTAGAGCGTTTACACCGGAATCTCAAAGGTCATGCGTTCGAATCCCCGTCGAGGCCTGAAAATGTTTTCAGGTTCTAATTGCAAGTCATTCAGTTGCTGCGTAACCGCGACGATCACATTCTCTTTAATTCTTTCTTTTCAGTTCATATGAATTTATTTTCATATACACATTGTAGTCATTGTAATCATGTTATTAATGAACGAGTCCATCTTGTTACTTAATAGTTAGCCTGCGTAGCAGGCGCATGAAAATAATATGGGCGCAAGAAAGAACGGGGCGCGCGAGGGAGACACGCGAGGAGGAAAGTAGCGCCTGCCCGAGAGGCCCACGAAAATCGTTTTTTCCGCTTTCTGAGAGAGCGGAGAATTTCTATTGGTCGAGAGGCTCCCGCGGGAATAAGTGGTCGCGTTGGATGAGAAAACTGTCAGTCAAATGTCAATCAACTGTCAGTCTGAGAAAAGGCGCTATAGAAATGTATTATTATTATTATTATTCGATTCTCTCCAGTTGCCGGATGTTCTACTGGGTAATGTTTGTTGTGTCTCTCAGCCGCTCCCGTAGCTTAGAGACACAACACTTTCCGCAACAAGTGCGCAGTTCCGAGAATGCATGGCCGATATTTGTACACTTCTAAGGAAGTCAGGTACATCTAACTTTCCAAACCAGGTCTTTGCGACTTTCGATATGCTTCCAAGAGCACCAATCACGATAGGTATTATTGTGACTTTCGAGGCTCCATGAATCCTTCTAATTTCAAATTCTAGTTCCTGGTACTTTTCAACCTTCTCCTCCTCAGTCCTGGTGATATTCTGGTCCGCTGGCACAGCTATATCAATAAGCTATTAAACACGAGATCGTTTGTAAACATGCAGTACCAATATGGATGACCAACAATACGAATCTTGTTTGGAAGAAGTGTTAGCAGCGCTCAAAAATAAGGGATTTAACTTCACTTCAAAAGGAGAACAAGAAAGTGCATTCTGCTTCTGACTGGCATTTCCGGGGCTTCTTCCCGGAGTTAAGACGGCTCCTATTTTTCCTTTACATGTCTCGCCAACATCTTCTGAAAGTGCCCAGGAAACGGAACTAAACATGTCACATAATTTAATCAGCTTTCTTCCACACGGAGAGCACACAATTTCGGAATCTCCTTCAATTTTCTCAACAGATATCCCGATCTGATGAAGACTCCGAGCTATTATTCGGCCACAGTCATTTTCTCTCGCAGACGGCTTTAAGAGATTCAGGTAAGATATACATCCAGACATCTTTGTAACGCACGGTCCATAAACTATTCGTAAATTTTCTTTGCATAGACGACAGAAAATATAAGGATTTTCATTGTCTCGTTTTTTCCACGATTCAATTTGGATCGCAATTCACCGTTGCTCTCGACCGACATGTTGCAAAATTTCCCGCAATTTGCGCTTTTGCGCGAAGGGATCTGTTTTCTGTCAAAATTTTTGACAGATCACGCAGCGTTAACAAGTAATTGGATAGGGGGCGGGAAACGATTTTCATGGGCCTCTCGGGCAGGCGCTCCCTCTCTCCTCGCGTGTCTCCCTCGCGCGCCCCGTTCTTTCTTGCGCCCATATTATTTTCATGTGCTTGCTACGAAGGCTACTAAGAGTAAGAAGGTCTTACCTTCCTCGCTACATTCATTGTACGCATCGACAATATCTGAACACAGTTAAGTTTTAATCTGTTTTATTCTGCTTCCCCAGATAAAAGCAAACTACAGTCCGCAACACACTTCGTACATACTAATAAAGATCCGAATAAGCAATTTTTTTTAACTTTTACCTACATACATAACTGTATTTCCAGAGACCATTAAACTAAACTACAAGGAAAAGTAGATAAATTGTCTCTAGAAATGATTGTTAATCCGTTCGACTTAAGAAGAACAAACTAATCCTGTGCTGTTATCTTATTGTTTCTTTCCACTCCAATTCCCCCCCCCCATGCATAATTTTCTTGCTCCTTAGAGCATCAAAATCTAAATTTGTAATAAATGCATATGTTGCTTAACAGACAGCGTCCTCTCCAGTTGAACACGAGAACAGAAATTTCATAACTCTAAGCAGCCATGAATCATTATTTTTTATGTAAATAGTTCTAGTTACAACGTAAATAGAAATTTTTTGAAGGTTCTCCGAATACTGTCTAAAGGTTATATTTTCCAAAAATTTTCCAAGGTTGCCGAAGATGTCCGAAGATTTCCGAGGAAGATTCGAACATGTTTCGATTGTAGACCAACAGCTTTCTGCCTGTAGAACAAACATGGTAGCTAACGTGAAGATATTGATATCGACACTCTTTACAGTGAAGATAAAATTGATATTTTCACATGTGTCGAGATATGATTTTTCCACGTTGGGAGAAATCCCTGTACACAGCAGATTAGTGTACTAATAGCAATTATCTCAATTAAAGTTTTAAAGTTAAAGTTTATATAATAAAAAAGGATACATCTGATCCCATTGAAATCAACCACAGGACCTTCTTTAGGAACTCCACTTCCGAGCTCTTTACCCTGAATTGAAACACAAAACCGACACGATCAGTATTTTGAAACGTAACTGACCGTCAGTAGACCCTTCTGACCAATCTTATGTCATTCTCAAGGACAAATTAAGGTTACAGTGTACCTTCGGGGGTGTCTCCAATATAACAGCTCTAGCGTCTTAAGATTACACTTAATATACCTAAACCCAGATATCAAATTAAAGCTTATAGAGCTGGCTATCTAAATATGGAAACCATTTGGTAATAAAATGAATTGTCGAATTTTTTTACGACGTCTAAATTCGAACGTCCGAATCAGCTTTAAGGGCCCATTAACTGATCTTTTTGACCCGTTGCTAAGGAAAATTTCTTGTAAAATAACTTTGTCACATTTAGTCATATCAGAGTTATTTCATGGGTTTTAACTTGTTCCTCATTGACAATACCAACGATGACGTCATCAGGCCATGCCCATGGTCACGTGACTTATTTCGAAAAAATCTAAAGGCTCGTCAGCTTATTACTTTATCGGAATTTTGTTCAGTAATTTAATTTTTTAATTTATATTCCCTTTTCGTTATGCATAGATTGTGTTTAATTTCCAAAAGGTAAAATTTTGACAGAAGTGCAAAATTTTGGAGAATTCGTAATTTTCTGGAAAAGACGTGATTCCTCAAAAGGAATGCATAGCTTTGTTTCCAACCATGGTTTAAATGGTAGCTCGATGAAAAAAAGTGTATTTTATGAAAAATCACATTTCCTTTAGAGTTTAAAGAAAACCAGAAGTGTCCCACAAGTCAACCGGAAGTTACTCTTTCAACGCATGTGCAGCTCACTCGACCAGACGGAAACGATCTCCTTACTGTCTCCTGACTGCCATTCCGCCTGTGTTGCAATAATAGAGAGCTTAAGCAACGACGACGGCAACGCCATGAAAAACGTCACTTGAAAAAAGGATTCGAGCTTTTTTAAACTACTTTGCAGTTGTTCCAATTTGTTTAGTTTGTCTAATGTGTCTGGATTGTACAGGAGCTAAATTTGAAGGAATGGCTTACCAGTTCAAATGGTGAAAGGAAAATTAACCGTCGCGTGTACACGTTCTCCATAAAACCTACAATTTGATCATTTGACGTTGTTGTTTTGCAGGGAACGGCAAAGAAATTTACTAAAATGTAAAACGCATGTGCAACACGTGCAGAGGCATTGTTTTCGCTCATTAAACCTATTGTTTTGTGCCGTTCTCGCTGCCGTCACCGTTGTGGTTGCTTAAGCTCTCTAATAGAGAGCTTAAGCAACGACGAGACAACGCCATGGAAAACGTCACTTGAAAAAAAGGATTCGCGCTTTTTTAAACTACTTTGCAGTTGCTCCAATTTGTTTAGTTTGTTTAATGTGACTGGATTGTCCAGCAGCTGAATTTGAAGGGATGGCTTTCCAGTTCAAAAAAAAGGAAAATTGACCGTCGTGTGTTCACGTTCTCCACAAAACCTATAATTTGATCATTTGACGTTGTTGTTTTGCAGGGAACGGCAAAGAAATGTACGAAAATGTAAAACGCACGTGCAACACGTGCAGAGGCATTGTTTTCGCTCATTAAACCTATTGTTTTGTGCCGTTCTCGCTACTTATTGACTCAGAACGATAATCTTGCTCTGAATTGAAGTTCACTTGACAGGCTTTATCGTTTTTTCCAGGCAAACACGACCAGCGACAAGAGGACGCTTCAGAACAAATTCGTCTCCTCTTCGCTACCTTCGGCATTCTTTTCTCCCCATTTTGTGTCGAATTTCTTTAACTACATTCGTTTTTCTTTTGCTCCTTGGGTAGTTTTTCTGTTTTCTTCATATTTTGTTTTTGGTTTTACTTTGAATGTTGTGAAACGAAACGAAACAACATTTAAAATGTAAACAATTTCCGAGCCATTTAATTGTTTAAATTTCCCGGGCTCGCGCGATAAAAATGGCTTTTTCGCGGAGACTAACGCCATTTACCGGAAGTGAAATTTCACTTCCTTAGCAACGCGCGGAAAAATCGGTTAATGGGCCCTTAAAACGCTATAACTCAAAGCGATTATTGTATTTTGCTAATTTGATTTGTTATCGGGTTTCCGGACACGAAGCGCTAAAAAAACGTGTCGGCGATTTCCCATATTCAATAGCAGTGAAAAGTTACAGAATAGTTTCCAAAAAGGGAGAAAACAAATTGAAGTGATCGCACGGAAATGGCTCTTGACGAAAAGGGTTTCGGAAATAAGAAATTCGCCGACACGTTTTTGTTGATTATATGTTAGTCTAGCTTGTGTCCAAATTTGAGGAAAATCGAACAAATTCCCTTTGAGTTGTAGCTCTTTAAAGTGTCCCCTACAAGCGAAAAATTAACTTTGAGAAAACAGCGCTTAGAAAAACATATCGCTTCATAAACAAACTCCGCCCACAAAAGTTATACCGTCTTTTTTCCGTCAATTTTCACTATTTTTCGATATTTTTTTTGGATGAAAGTTCATTCTGTAAACTTTATTTTGACGCCAAAAAAAAACTTTCAATAAATTTTCGATCTGAAGGTACACTGTAACCTTAATGACAGCATGAAAAGCAAGCTTTTAATAGTATCTACTTAAAAAACGTTCCAAGACAATATAAAGTACTACAGTTTCTTTAACAAATGACGGTCTGAAATATCCCAAATTAGTATAAATCTACTAACGTTCTATCACGAATGCTGTTCTCTAATTGGCTACGCTACTCACTATCTATTCTGTTGTAGAAAGTGAGTAGAGTGAGTAGCCTAATGGCGGCCGCTTCTTCGCGTTTTCGAAGTGTCTGAGAAGAGTATTTGTTGTTAAGTTTTGAACGTCTAGTAGATTTATACTAAAACAATTGGATTATTCGCTATTGATTTCTATGCGTGATAGTTGATTTGAGCTTCGCCCTCATCAACTGTCACGCGATAGAAATCTCGAGCTCATAATCGTATTGTTAATTGACAGATGTTTGTGTTGCGGGTGCATTGCATACACAACACTCATAAACGGCTATTAATGTGTCAATTTCCAATGTACATTTTCTCGACTTAATCGAAAGTAACCATCCGTTTTGAATAAGAGTACAAGACTGAGAACGAGTATGACTTTTCAAACCCGAGTACGCACTAGGTCCTCCCGTTTAACACCAATCTCGTTCTCTTCTCTACTATGAGGAGAAGCACTAAGTGCTTTGGAAGCGTGAGAAGTCATGACTGCAGGGTTTGAAACTATAAATTCGTACTTTTTCTAAATCTGGTTCTCGTATTCCGATCGTAAGGTTCCTGATACCTGGCTTACGTAGCTATGTAAGACTACAAAACAAAAGGCAGTTTTTTTTTGCTCGTAGTTTCGAGAAGTGTCTGTTTCTTCACAGTCTTACTTATTACCTTTTTCTCGCTCTTTTGTCCTGATTTAGCTGTGGAAGGTTTTTCTGACTTGCCTTTCTCCGTTTTTTTACCTCCTTTTCCAGCGGCTTTAATCGCTGCGGTACTTTCTTTAAAGACACAAAACAAAATTAGATCAGAAAGTACTGACAATACAGAATAACTATTATAAATAAACTATTACAAGAGAAGGATTCGTACGCTTTCAGCCTAGGAAACAGTATTCCAAGACTTTCCAGGAGTTAAAACTAAGTTTCTCGGCACTTTCCATTCCTGGAAAATGGCAGAGTAAAATTACAGGACTTTTACGGATTTTCATGACTTACGTTGAACTTCAAACGTGGTGAAAATCACAGTTTCTCTATCCGACCATCCCGTTCTCGACAAGTGTGACATTTTACCTGATCGCTCGGCTGGGTGCACGCGGTGATAGTGGAACTGCAGTGAGAAATCACGTGCTATACTGGTGATCCGAGGAACAACAAAGACTTTGATCGCCTCTAGCGGCAACTGAAGCAACCACTCATCCGCTAACAGGACCACTGATTCGGATATTGCATCTGGACTGAGTGAAGCAAAGGACAAAAAAATGATTCAATAGAATTCCTGAAACAAAAGACACGGCAACTCGTCGTCTTCTAAAATAACCAAAAGAAAAGAGAAGGTTGTCAAAACGTCAAAACGTTACTTACTTCAAGGCTGGGTGAAGTTTGGTTAATATAGGATCCAAATAAGCTTCAACAGCCGCCACAACGTCTTTGAAATGAGACTGAAAAGAAATAAATACCATGACATGAAGTAGTTAAGTTCCGCAGCCCTTGTTTTTCTGGTTTTGCGTTTGTTATTGTTTAATCAGGAAAAAAATTAATGACCTATATAGCACACGCGTCACTCTCGGCGCTTTTCATACACTTACGAAGGTGCATCATGCTGTGTTCAGACTAGAGCGAAACATGTTAAGTTTGATCACAAAAAAAACGGGATTTACTATGAAAAGTGTTCACATCAGGTGGCGCATTGCACGAATCATGATCGTAACATGTTTATTCTGAATATGATTGAAACTATCTCACGAGATAAATTGAAGAAACAGGCGTGAAACGTGTTTTGAAAATAACAACCTATGTGAACAATGAAATTGCAAACATGATTACGGGAAACGTGTTTTGTTGAAACATGTTTACTCTAAACCTGTTTCGGTGCTGATAACACAGCATCAGACAGCCGCTATCGGTCCATTGTTGATTTTATCTCCCCCACCCTACCCCACCCATGAACAATGTATGGCACCGAGGGTGGTCACAGCCAGGATTTTTGTTACACCCGCAGTGGTTTGTTACATCCACCGGGATTTGAATCCGTACCCTCCGGCTCTGTGGACTAGCCAACCAGGCGGCAGAATTAACGCTGAGCAGTCCAAAACAGACAGGCTTTGTTCATTTGCATAGACGGGATTGCGATCAAACAGAAAATTCACTTAGAACGTTGTTGTTGTAAATAAGAACAGACAGATAAACATGTATGGAGTTCATAAGCAGTTACCTCGAGCTGAGATTCTTTCTCAGCAAGACTGGAGTCAACATTCAACAGTTCCTGTAAACAACAATACGTGAAAACTGTGAAAATCACCTCTGACAGGTAGTTGTAGTGAATCTTAGATAGCTACCATCTAATCTTACAGTAGATAAAACAAAAAAGGCGCCAAAACACAAAGTTAATAGTTTTCCTTTGAACCGTCACACTTCTAAAGATTTGTAAAGACTTAGAAGGGCTGTTTGCAACCTGTTTGTCCGTTAAAGAGACACTGTCTTGCCGAAATAACACAATCCCGTTTGTCTTATTCCATTTATTTATATCGCCAAATGTCATCAAATATACAACTTAATCGAATAAAAAGAGTCTATAGAGCAAAACAGAAGCAGTAGTTTGGAGAAAAAGTGCAGGATTGCAAGGATGGAAGTGGATTACAGTTCATCCATTTTGACCTCGTGACAGGCGGTCAAGAAATCAAAATTTTGACCGTTTTAATTGGTTGTTATTTTGTCTCTGTAATTAACATTTCTTTGCAGCTTTCTTCACTTTATTCTTCCTATTTCAAGATAATAAAGTACGCTTGAAGCAAGCTCCTGGCCATAATCATGAAAAACTTATATTATTAGCCAGGACACTGTCACTTTAACCATAAAAAAATACAAGTATCTGACCTGGCTATCAGCCTGTAGGCTATTGTCCTCCAGCTTAGCCAGCATCTTCCTCCGCTGCTCCTGTTGATGTCTCACATAGTTTCGTCTCATGAGCTCAGACGCAGTGTCTGATTTGAACACACTGAACTCTTCAATGAGCTGCTCTAACTCTGAGGCACTCACCGATGCACGAGTTATTAACGGTTTAGCGGGAACTGGTGGAAGACAAAACCCTTTTTGAATGAGGAATGTAACGTGAGCTCGCTACAGGATATTTTTGCGATGCAAGAATAACGAGTGACCAGGGGTCAATTTAATAAAACTTTTACAAGTGTAATTTACAAGTGTAGCCATTGTTTCAGTGGTTGAAAACAATAGCTACGCTTGTAAATTACAAGTGTAAAAGTTTTATTAAATTGACCCCAGGGCATTTTCGACATATTAAAATTCCAGCGTGCAGAAGGTCTTTTTTTTTAAAAACTATAATATTTGGCCTTTTTTTAATTGTATACAAATATTAAGAGAATTAAAAACCAAAGGAATCTTAACAAATTTTTGGCAGAAAGTCATGTTAGAATTTTGATACATCGTACTAGAGCTTTTGCCTCAATTGTGCGTGTGTGTAAAATGTTAAATGACCGATTTCTCTCTGGAAACGTGTTCCGCTGAATAGTTGTGGGCCATGTGTTCTCGCGAGTACAACTTACCTCGAAGGCGCACCTCACAAGCTCGCATGCATGGCGGTACATGTATCTCGAGGATTGGTTAAACTAGAAAAGAGGAGCGAGGCCTGCAAGAAAAGGAAAAACGAGGAATGGAGGGGAGTTAACGCACCTGGGAGTGTTGAAGTTTGTTTGGTTGCCTTCCCGCTTGGTACTGGAGAACGGCCTTTATCCAAAACAGCTCCGTAAAGATATCGTCTGCAATAGAAAACAACGGTTTAGATGCAGGGTCCTTGTATATAACAGTCCTTGAGCTGAATAGGTCATCCTTGTAGGGTCCCCGTGAATCACAGGTTTCTGCAAGCTGAATGGGCCAACCTGCCGTAAGAAAGGTTTACCTAATAACTTCCACATGAAACATTAAACAAATTTTAAGAGTTGCATCACAAGGGTTTTGATGTATGTGGAGTCTTGTAGAGTCTTATAACGGCGTGTTTTTCTACCACTGTTATTTTACTTGCACACTACAGCTACACAAACCAGCTCACCTATCAGGAGAATGTTGAAGTACAACAAATTGAGTATTGGTCGCTGAAAACTCTCGCGTCAGTTCCAAGTGATTTTTCGCGATTGTTAACCGTCGCCAGGCCTGCAACAGTTAGCCAAGGTCAGTAAGGTTGATTCACAAAAGAGAAATTATTTCAGAATGAAAAGCAAAACCCGATGCGAGACGAATAATGTAACGTTAATAAAACTGTGGAATACGAATTCGTGGAATACGATACATTTTACGTTCTGAAACCTCGTGTTGGATCGTTGAAATAATCTCATATTCCACTTTTATAGCTGTTAGCATCATACAAAGTTCTACTTAACAACTTTCACTTCAACAATCCAACAAGAGGTTTCAGAACGTAAAATGTATCGTATTAACATTAATTTTGAACTGGAGTGACAGGGTAAAGATCTGCCACGGGGGGCCCATTTTACCAAGGTAAGCACAAAGATCAGTCCGCACTCTCTTTTTGATGGAAAAGTATGTGATTAGAGTCTTCACGGCTTTTACCTCTGATCAGTACCAAGGACTGATCTCTGTTCCTCTCAACCCACATCAACCTTCGTTGACCTATAGTAGTAAATAAATCTCCCCTGACCTATCACCCACAGGTGATAGGGGACGTAGACCCCGGTGTGTGGTCTGGCCTTTCTAGTTCTTTCATTTCACATCACATTTCATGGGTTGGGTGGGTAACAGTGAGATCAAATTGGACTGATAGTGGCAGCCAGAGGCGCCTATATAAGAGCTGACGTCTGATCTCACTGGGACTACTACGAAGCGGACACGTATGTTGTCCGCTCATTCATCAGCGACTCTTTATTTCTTATCACACCACCTTTTACCTCACATTCAGCCAGATGGTGTGTGTTGGAAGCCAAAATACTGGAAGATGTATCATTTAAGAATTCCATATCAGTAAGCAGTTTTCTCTGATGTAACAGGGCGGCCTGGCGTGAAACAGAAGGATCTAGTTGGACACGACTTAGAACTCCTTCCAGCACCTGACACATCTGACAACTCTGCGGATAAAAAAATGAAGAGACTTTGAGTGAACGATATAATACGTCTCGGTTAAGGGAGCTATGAGTATTACTTTAGGAAACTCAAGACACGTATGTTTTGATGTAAACCCAAAATAATGGTCAAGTTTTGTTAAAAACTACTCTACTAGTGCTTTAAAACTGTAAATAACTGTAAATAATTGCCTTTGGCCATGGATGGCCAGGATGGAAACGGATTGCAATTTGAAAAAAATCGGGCCGATTTTTTTTAAGTTTTCCCTCATGTCTTAAGGAAAAACTATTATAAACTGATTTTTTTTGTATAAGAAAATGTTCTTAGTTTTCATTTAACCAGAATTTGACCCCAAGACACAAAAATAGCCATGCCATAGCCGCTTTAAGCCACGATGAGTTCTTTTAAGTTAACTGAATTTTCTATCGAGCGGTCACCTTGCCCAAAGGATCCATTAAAACGTCACTTCACGAGCGGTCAAATGAAGTTTACTGTGTATAAAACGCTATGCAATAACATACCTGATAAAGAGCCAGATATTGTGATGAAGTGAGCGGGTCGTGTGCTCCGATCGACTCCACAAGTTCATGAGCCGCATTACAAACAACATCCTGAAAGTTTTAAAAATAAGTGTGTTTGGTCTAACATCCCAAGGCAAGATCAAATAAAGTTACTAGTATCATTTATTCCTTTCGGGAATGCTCGTTACCTCATGCACAATCACCGGAATGAAATTGCCACAACCCTTTTTTGGAGGGAAGCTGGTGGAGAAACTTTCACTCCTCGATCGCCCTTTAATCTGCAGCAACACAAGCATTTTTTTTTGCGCAAAAACTCCGCGACTTTTGAAAAACTGCCGCGTGAGAATTACAAATGTGGTCAGCCTTGCTGTATGAGAAATCCAGCGAATTGTTGTGAAAAAGTATGCATGGGCATTGTCACTTTGTCAATAATTTTCTCTTTTCTCCTATAGTATTTGATATAGCTTCTCTCTGAATTAAATGCGGAGAAAACGAAGACATAAAATCCATTGTTTGTCTCTTTTTATCTGTCGACATCTGAAGTTTTAACAAGCTGGCAGGCCCAATTGATAGAAGGACTTTAAAACTAATAACTGAGGTCATAAAACAGAACAGTACTAACCCTGAAGCCATGTTTGAGTCCTATCTGGACACATTGTGTTAAGCATTCTACTGCCTGACTTAGATATCTCTTAGATGTTGTGAATTCAGCCTAAAACAAACAAACAAACAAACAAACATAAGTACAATTTCAAACCAGAATGTGTCAATTTGAATTACAGGTAACGTGAATACAGTAAACACCCGCTGATAAGAACCCAGTGGATTAAGAACCTACAGGCTGAAATTTGGAAACAAGATCGACCCCCGTTATATATATAAGAACCCATTAAGCCCGACATTTTAAATAGGTTCTTATTTGTAAGATCAGCCCAATTAAGTTAATTCAAATAAATTACAATCACGAGCTATTCCACAATATCGGAAAAAAAAAACCAATGCGTTGTAATTTCTGAATTTTGATTTAACGCAAGAAGTTCGTGCAACGTGGTTTGAATCACGTGCAATTACTGATGCAGCAACCACAACTTTACAATGCAGCTTCTTATAAGCCTGAGGTGTCACCAACATCTTCCCTTTCATTTGTCATATATACCGATGGTGTTTCAAACCTTACCTTCAACTCAAGCGCTTGATTGGCAAACTTAAGGAACTCCCGTGATGGGTTCTGGGTAGCCTCGGTTTCAGGATCCGCAGCGTCCTGGTTGTCGGGCCCAGGTTCTACAGCGGATGGGTCAGGAGGCGCAGCTACTTTGCCCGCTTCTGGTTCGTGGGATACCTGAACAATTACATAAACAAACAATTACATGAACAAACAATTAATCCCTTCTACTCCTAATGTGCTTAGCAATTAACATTAGCAAGAACACAGAGAGACTATTTTTGTTGCATTTTATTGATATTTATTGATATTTATCTAAATTTTACAAAAAATAAATACATTTAATACAACGCAAGAAAGAGAAAAAAAGCAAAATCATGTTACTCGTACAAAAGCAGACATTTCTCAGATGTAAACATTAAAAGCTACTCTACCTACACTGAGAAAAAAATGAATGAATCGGAAAACAATTATACAACTCTATAACCCTAGTACTAGAAAAATAGAAAAAAAATCAAAGAACAAGAAGAGTATTTGATATTAACATTCATTGGTTAAACTGAAAGCATAATATACTTAAGTAATCTGGCTGCCAGCTTGAGTCTTTAGTACATATTTCTTCCACTTAGCGTCGTTAACGGATCGCTTGCCGTTAGAGTCAGCAATGACTGTCTCAATATGATATGTTAAGGCCACTTTCGAAAGGTAGATATTTAAGGAAGGAACACAGTCTTTCTTTCGACAGGAGTAAATATGCTGTTTTGCCACAATTATTAAATGGTTGAGCAATAAATAGTCTGTGTTTTTCTCCCAGATTCCAAATATTTTGTCAACATCTGAGAGAGTCAACATCTTTAATCTTATTGCAAAAAAGGATGAAATCTTGGCAAAATCTTCTAGAAAAATCACAACGGTTTAAAAATAAATGTTCAAGAGATTCATTTTCTTTTTTACAAAATGTACACAACGGACAGGGAACCAATCCAATTTTATGGAGAAACATATTTGTTGCTAAGTACCTATGTAACACTCTAAATTGAAACTCTCGTGATTTCGAATCAATAGCAACTTTGAAAGGCAACTGATAGATCTCCTTCCATTGAAGTGAATCCTCATATTTTTCCGTGTATCTTATCTGTGCAGTTGGCATGACCTCAAACTTTGAACATACTTCTTTATAGATGTTTCTAGATGGCACTTTGTCGAGCAATACACTTTGGCCGTTTAGTTCTAAACAAGCCCTCTTTGAAAACGTAAAATTCGTCTTTTCATAATTACCACAAGTCTTAACATGATGCCGCCATGAGGCAGGAAACGCATCAATAGGTGCCATTAATTGAAATTTTTCTGTACCAGTAAGTGCTGTTCTTGTTAATATCTGGAAAATTGTGACGAGCCCACCTTCTTCGGCTGTAAGATCCCCAAGAGTAATTATCGCTTTTCTAAACAACGACTCATAGAAAACAGACTTGCCTTCAATACAAGAGACTGAGACCGTTTATGGAATTTACACACTTCAAAGTACAATAGAGATGTTGCAATGTTTATGGAAGCATCACAGCTATGCATCACCTTTTTTTACCTTCAACATTATGACTAAATAAAATATGTTTCTATTGGTCATTTAATTTGCGTCAAAGTAGTTCAATACCTTCTTTTTTTAAAGATACTACGCGCGCTCTAGTTGGTTAAAAACCACACGTAACGAAAAAAATTTGGTAGGTTTCATAACAATTACCTTTAGTTATCGATAACAATAAAATAATCTAGTTTATTCTCACCGCGATCTCTTTCCATTGAGTGTCTGAATCAGGAGCAGTATGAGCCGCCAGTACACCTAGACAGCGGCCCAGGATGTAAAGCGTCTTGGAAAGAAAAATAAAATACCGTAAAGCTCAGACGGTTTTAGCAATTTTCAGTCGTCGTTACTTTTATTACGGTGATCGCAATTTTCTCACTCACTTGCTCACTCTTCTTCATTTCACGTGTGATAGAAGGGCTTGAGGTGACATCTTTTGACCCATCCAAGGGCCAATGCAATACCAAATATTTTAAGGAAAATCTTATTTTTCAAAAACTGAATATTCAAAACACCAGTGTCTTCCACCTGTCAGGGACTCAAGATATTTTCTCCTTGTCCTACCCTCGTGACATGGTGAACATTACATCTTTTTCTAGGAACGTTATAGTTAACCTTAGTATGGTAGACGGGTGAGTCGGATTTTAACATGAAAATATAACAAAATTATAAAGCATAACAATGTTTGCTGGTGTATGTATGCAGGTATATTGCATACAGAAGGCTACAAATCCATATCATATAATTATTACAATTATTCCATATCATAAAATTATTTGAGCACTGCAGCACTGCAAGAGAATATCACACCTTGGCTTTGAGGTATCCTACGTTACCCGTCAGGCCATGCGCCATTGATAATTGCATCATTGTGTCTTCTGCAAGAGTTCTACACGATAAGCAAATAATACGAGGGAATAAGAACCACATCATGAAGAACAGAGCAAAAAATTAAAAATAAGAAGCACGAGACGATACACTTTACCTTGTAACTTCTTTCCATTTTCGTTCTTTTTCTGTTGGGGATGTCTCGACAACAACAAAATCATCTATCATCTGGAAAACGAAATGGATTTGTTTGGCCACTTCCCAGAATGGTCACTGCAAATCTCTTGTATTGAGAATAGCGTTCCGCCCAGGTGACGTCATATTTGGCAGCATTGCATTGTGGGATCGAAATGCGGACAAATATTTCAAAATGGCTGCCTCGGAAACACCAGTTTTTGC
This sequence comes from Dendrophyllia cribrosa, assembly GCA_024195265.1. Lineage (NCBI taxonomy): Eukaryota > Metazoa > Cnidaria > Anthozoa > Scleractinia > Dendrophylliidae > Dendrophyllia > Dendrophyllia cribrosa. The sequence goes on from JAJLRJ010000001.1 coordinate 58,767,747, forward strand.
GATTCCTGTACATGTTGAGGATAATTGTCGAGTTGTACCCAAGAACAGTGCTTCGTAGCACCTGTTTACGTAGCTTTCTGCATAGTTCTTGAATGTTTGTACGCATTTCAATCCCATGATGCTGCGCGAGTTTTCTATTTTTAGAATCTGGGCGGAACGCTATTGCGAGCAGTGTTAGAACAGTTAAGGTGGATCGCAAAAGTTCCCAGCATATACTGCCACGTTGATGCCACAATAATGGTATCAAACAAATGCCCAGTCATTGATGAACAGGTTATGGTCTCTTACGTCATGGCAATGACCATAAAATAAGTGAGAACCATTAAGGAAAAGAGATGGAATGAAAAGGAAAGGGTGCTATTATAATAAATACCTTCTGAATGTTTCCCTTCTGCGTTTCTAATTCACGCTTTCCTCGAGCTTCATTAGAGAACTGTTTGAGCATGTCGACCATCAGGTCAGAAAGAACAAGCTTCGTGTCCACTGCTTCTCGCTGAACAGGCAAGCTCAAGTTACGAAGCTAAAGAAAAACAACAAATTACAGATAAAGAAATGAAAAATCCTTTTTCTTTACCATTGGTCGCAGTGGAAGATCCAGAGACTGCCTTATTTTTTGGCGAGGTAACGGGGTGGGGTGGGGGAGGGAGGGGAGAGCCGGGACCCGCCTCTGGGTCGTAATCTCGTAACATCTCGTAACGGTATGGTAGCAATACGCTTGTGTCTTACTGAACCCAAGCGCTACGTTAGCTGGGATCATGTTCCTGGTAGATGCTGGAATGACAGAAATGGAGAGGCTGGACGAAGGACAGTCCCTGAAAATTCGCCTCCTTAAAAAAGAACAGAAACACATTTGCCTTCTCATCTCACGCTTGCCACCTTATCTTTGGATTAGATCTATTTTCATTACCATCCCGGTCATCCAAACCCTGGGACAATTATTAATAGTTTCAGTGCAACAATTCAGTGTCATAAAGCTAAAACCAACCAACAGACACAGACAATCCTATGAACCAATCAGAACTCGAACCAAATCAGTGCAGGTAGCCGGCGCCAAGCGCAGGATAACCCTTGCGAGCAACTCACGAGCGAGATTTTTTAGTCAATCACAAAGCAAAACCAAAGTAAACGCGAAATTACTTTCGCACTCAAATGAAAACCACTCTGAGTGATTTTGTTTCACAAAATGGTACCATTACTTCAGGTTAGCATTAATGCAAATGTGACTTTTGGATTAGTATCCTACGCAACCATTTTTTGGGTCATCAGCCAACGATTCTTGTTTTGAGACAATGCCGGCTGCACACAAGACTGACAAAGTGATTTGGGGCAGCTACGTGGTCATTACTCGCCTCCGAAAGGGTTGATACAGATTGTACATCGTGTAACACAGCATCAGATAAATTCACAGCTTCTTTCAAGATATCAAATGCCTGCAAAATTAATAAACCGCCATAAGAACCTACGCTGGCAACTTTAACGGAAATGTCGTTCAAGCGCGCAAAACGTAAAGCATATGTTAATTCATGAATTCAAATTTATTAGCATGCATCTTAATTTTGTATGCGTGTATTTGAATTTGCGTGCAAGTATTTTGTATTTTATGTGCGCGTGAATTTGTGCTTGATATTTCAGTTTACACATGTGTATTTAAACGTACAAAGATACGAAATTCATTCCGTACAAGTGATTTGAATTAGTAGGTAGGTGTACTTGATTTTGTGCGCGTTTGTTAGAATTCATGACTGTGTGTTCTTGCACTGGAGCGTTAATTTGAATATATGTGCGTGTAAACTGTATAGTACCTCGAGAAGGAAATCTTGTTTTTCCTCAGGAATGACGCTGTCTTCAGCAAAGGCTCTCTTGACATCGGCAAGCTTTAACATAACCTTGACAGCCTCTCGTCTGTGGCCCAGCGTGGTCAAGTTTGTTGAAGCACGCGACAAGTTCTGTGATCAGCAGATAGAAAAGATAAAGTGTAATGTAATCTTTACTACTTTGATTTAAGAAAACACAGTTTCCATGGATTTTTGGTGAGAACAAACAAGAAAAGGAGAGAAAGCAAGAAAAGCTATGGGAAAAAACGACAAGGAAGGCAAGGGCTTCATCATCCGCAGACTGAAAAGATCAAACCACATCACATGTACGCCATATGTCAGGAAGTTTGCATAAGAGTGTGAGAGTTAAAAGTTTGTTTTGCCCTTTAACTGATAACTTCAAAAGGTAGCTTGTGTAAAAAGTCAAAACGCACCTTGCAAGCCAGGATTAAATCCTTATGTGCTTGTTCTTCCTTCCTTAAATTAGCATCGTTGACAAGGTGACCCAACAGCATACCAAGCCTGTGACACGCAAATAAAAACATTAAAAAGATTCCAAGCCTGTGACACGCAAACACATTTCAGTCATTGATTATCACCCTTTACTTACAAGATGACCAACATCATAATTTAAAAAACAACTGAAACCCAAACGACACCATTACGTGATATAAGTACTGCTGAAGAGCTTTCATTTGAATGGTAACAAACCAGAATTTTATCTACAGACTTAAAGTTAGAACACCACTCCTAGTTTACTTGTGACAAGTCGCTACAGAAACCGGATAAAGCTCCGGCCGTGTGGTCGTCTGTCGCCCGAGCCCAAATTTAACTTTATAGCTCGAAATTATTCCCATAGACAGGGCCTATTTAAGTATCACTTTTGAAGATGGCTAACAAGGGATTGCATAAAATTTAACATTTAAAATTTGTTTACGAACTACTATGATTTATACAATGAACTGAATACTACGCGCTCTGTGATTGGTCGTTGCCTATGATCTATCAGAGTACAGACGCAAGGCTGACGTCATAGAAAAATCGTTTGCTTTGTATTGTCCAACATGGCGCACAGTTTTGAAAAGGTTGCGAGATTATACAGGATTGAGCAAGTGAAAGCCTCGAAAAATGTTTAGCAGGAGCTGTTTACGAGCAAGAAAAAGAAGAAACCAAGACGAAAAGTGTTCTTGGCGACTTAAAAATACCTAAACAGGAACAAATCTTCGAACAGTCGAGCGCTACGAGGCAAGTTCGTAATTTTACTCTTTTTACTTTTCTGTTCATTGTATAAAACAAATAGATTCCATTTTGCCGTGTGTCTGTTCAGTTATAGATCACAGAAGACGTCAAAATGTGGCAAGAACATCAGTGACACACTCGCCTGCGGCTCGTGTGCCACTTTTTTGTTCTTACCACATTTTGACGTCATCTGTGATCTATAACTGAACAGACACACGGCAAAATGGAATCTATTTGTTAAATAGAGTTTATAAATGGTGCTTAAAGGTTTGTGTAAATACTTGGCGATTATTATTTACCTAGCTTCAAGGACTGCCTCAATATAGTCCGCCATGTTGGCTTTGTTGGGGTTCTCTTCTGCCAAATCCTGGAAGACCCGCTTTGCACGCAATAGAATATTGCGGGCCTACAAAATCGATTACAACATTAGAAATAATAAATCAGATACGACGACGCGTGTTTCATCAGGATTTCCAAACACCGAGAAATGGGTTGGAAAAAGAAGGCGCAGCCGAGCTTTCTTTTTTCAATCCACTTCGAGGTGTTTGGATTCCTGATGAAATACTCTTTCGAGTGTTTGAGAACACTACGTCATGCACGTATCCAGTTATGAAGCCATTTTGCGATATACAAAGCCTTTATACAGATGCAAACCATGAAAAAAAACACGAAACAAATGGCAACAAGCAATGATGGCTATACCACTAGGAAGATCTACTAAACATAGCATTATTTAAGCACAATCTTATAAAAAGTGCATCGCTGAATCGCCATTTACTCTAAATACCGTATTCCTAATAATTATAAAGGGATACTCAAAATACCATCAAAAGGGTTTAGAAATGCACACACACAAAACAAAAAATAATTTGCAAATACGTGGGCTATAACCAACATGTAACGCATAAAAATAAAACAATATTACATACATTTTAAGGTGATTACGGAAAGAGGTTTGAAAAACACCATCACCCATCTTTATTAATATAATACCACGCATTTCTCAATCGAACGTGTGAATATAACTTTTCGCAAAGCTTAAGTAGTCAAACTAACGATACTTTACCCTCTCTTTAGCACTTGGGTCAGGGGTGTTAAGTAAGGTGGAATTCTTGTCAATCTTTGAAAAAGTTGCTTCACACAACAGCAGAGTAGTCCTCAACCAGAATTGTTGATCTCCGTGAAGTTTCTATAAAAATAAAATCCGTTTTAAACTATTACTTCCGGAGAATGCCAAACAATAAATTGTTCGAATTTATGAAGTTCTACTTGGGAAAAATCTATTAGAACACAGGAAAGACTTAAATTTGAAAGGTCAAAGAAGTCGACTCCCTCTCTCACAACTAAAAAACAGCACCACAGGGACGAACTTCTCGAAACCTTTGTATAGTTACACTTACCGATTATTTTCAATTAATCGAAGGTTAGAATCACATAACATGAACCGATATTTCACTTCAAGAGGAAAAGGTTGAAGTTTTTTATCAATTTGTAAAGGAGCAATCTGATTGATTTGGCCAAGCTAGAATTTCATTCCTGGGCATAGTTTATACCAAGATACCTGAGCTTCAAGAAGCAATGATGTAGCTTGTCCCCAGTTTGCCTCGGCTAAAGCCATCACAGCTAACTGGAGCAGAATATTGGAGAGGGTTCGTTTATCATCAAATGCCTGAAAAGTAAGAACATACCGGTAAGAGGATCTTGGGGAAGCCGTTTGTTTTCTTTTTGTTTCTAAATAATATAAACAGGGTTAGTAACCACTGCAGACCGAGCATAATATTGCGCAAGGCACGGATTCACCATGAGTTTTTATAATTCTTTGCATGGTACCAGGAGCCATAATCGGGGACCGATTATGGCTCCTGATGGTACATGGGTTGTTGAACGAACCCTTTAAATTCAACGAAATGTCCGTAGGGGTCACAAAGAAAAATTCTGTTTGATTAAAATAGTCGGCACTTCCTCAGGGGCATGCACCCAAAGAATTGTTTCGCCAACTAGAAATAGCTACTCAGGGTGCTCGTACAACCCTCAGGTTTGATAAAAAGTTAAGGTTCTCAAACCGAAAATGAAAACTGACGTTTTCGGACGCGTTTTCTAGAGGATAGAAAATGCTATTTATGGTTGCATGTCCGGCAGAAAGTCCAGTTAACTGAAAATTCGGGAGGCAAACACCTCCCTGAAAAAATTAGTAGAGATCATAATTGAGTGAACTTTTTCGAAGAAAAGTATTTTCCATTTAAACAGCATTAATTCATCAAAAGAAATATAAACAAGACTATCGAAGGTCTTTTGTGAACTGGGCTCGTTGGGTGACCTTGACTTTCTTTCCTGTTGGCGCTAACTGTCGCATAAAGAAGCTAATCCGTGAAGAGCTTATTGGCTTCAAAAGTTTTGGATTCCAGCTGATCAGGGAACATCACTGCGGCGAAGAAGCGACTATAAAGTTTATACAGTGTGAAAACGAAAACAATGAACGCTGAAAATATGTCTGCAATGTTTACTGTGTTACGGACAATCCCATTCGGGAACTAGCAGACGAAATGCCTCAAACAACCGACCTTTGTAGGTTGCAAGAAGTAAAAAGTATTGCGCGTACCGATTTATTTCGTGTTATGTGAGAAAAGAAACAAGATGCAATAAGACTTACATGATGCAATAAGACTTTCGTAATCATGGGACATTGAAAAAGATTATTGGTTTGCCCGCTAGCCGTACTCTTGGTAGCCTGCGAATACAGCCGCCTCTCATCGCTCCCGGCCCCTAGGCGGCTGTATTCGCAGGCTATACTCTTGGAAGTCTTTTTCCAACAGAGATCAAATGATATATTCTCCCGGCATTGCGCATACCGATTTATTTCGTGTTACGTAAGAAAGTAAAAAATATGCAATAAGACTTTCATAATCATGGGATATTGAAAAAGATTGTTGGTTTGCCCGCTAGCCGTACTCTTGGAAGTCTTTTTCCAACAGAGATCAAATGATATATTCTCCCGGTATTGCGCGTACCGATTTATTTCGTGTTATGTGAGAAAGGAAAAAGATGCAATAAGACTTTTATAATCATGGGACATTGAAAAAGATTGTTGATTTGCCCGCTAGCCGTACTCTTGGAAGTCTTTTTCCAACAGAGATCAAATGATATATTCTCCCGGTATTGCGCATATCGTGTTACGTGAGAATGGCGAAAAGATGCAATAAGACTTTTATAATCATGGGACATTGAAAAAGATTGTTGGTTTGCCCGCTAGCCGTACTCTTGGAAGTCTTTTTCCAACAGAGATCTAATGATATATTCTCCCGGTATGATTACGGTACAGTCTATTATAGTACTAATCACTCGCTATTCCTCTCTAAAAATATGTTTTAATTGCTTTTTTTCCTTTCTGTGATACAGATGTTTACAAGGCCAATTCGGTTATTTTGATTCTCACCCCAGTTAAACATTTCGCTCCACCTTCCTGGAAAATAAATCAGTATTCTTGTGTTTTTATACATTTTTAGTGTACAACCTTCGTTTTCTTACCAAAATTATACCATTCGATAATTCTCTTGAAAGTTATGTTTGTTCGGTTCCTTTTTTCTAAATTTTAAAAAGTGTAAGTAAATAACAGAGATAGGACATTATATGATAACTGTCAAAATTAAGCGGAACAGACATTCAGATAGCTAACTGACGCGAAGGGTAATTTCGTGGCCAAACGGTTTCGTACTGACTGTTTATTCAATGAATTCTATAATAAAACAAAGGTTCGAAGCATAAGAAACTGCGCCGGGTTGTTCAAAGCGCGGTTAAGCTAACCTAGGGTTAATTTTGATTCCAGTTACAAAATCAATCAGTGGAGATTTTTCCAAAGTATTTTTGCCCTTAGTTTCGTCTCTGCCTTGTCTTCGCATGTAACTTATAATTAGCTTTTGAAAACACTTGTAACAAGAGGAATTAAATCCTAGGTTAAGTTTTAATCCTGGGTTAGCGTTAATCGGCTTTCGAACAACCGGGCCCTGATGTTTAGTATCATTTTGAAAAGCCAAAAAAATATTTGTATTAACGGGAAGCTAAAAATAACACTCAAGTATTGCTAAAAATACTGTACTAGTGTCTTTGGCTGCAAGTGGCTCGTGTGTTGTAAAACTGTAATTGTAGTTTAAATTGTAAAATTTGTAAAGATTTCTGAATTGTACTTACTCTTGCTGAAAGGTTTGCTTCACTCAAAAGTTGGCGGGCAGGAAGAAACTGGCCCTAGAGGATAAGAAAGAGGGAATTTGAAACTCAAGTCTCTCATCTCATTTTCAAGGAAGTGAATGTATGAGGTATAAGAGGTGAAGTCTTTTTATAAACCAGGTGGCTCACAGAGCCAGCGCTTCACCCCAGTTTCCGTAACATGAAGCCACTATGAGTATTCCTCTGTTGGGAGAACACATGCTGTTGACACATTTATTCTACAGCAAAACCTTCCCCGACAGCCATCACTCTATAACGGCAATAACTCCCCACAACGGCGACAATTCCCTACAATGGCCACGTTGTGCTGTCTCGCCGGTCAATAGGTGTACAGCCGCCTCTCTGCGGCCGAAAAAACTCTTTTCTGGAGTAACCGTTGTATAAGTAAACTGTATTCATTCCATTTCGTAGTGTTGTGTACAGAAAATCCTTTAAAAAGTATCTCTTCTGAACTTAGTGACATTCAGTAGGATTCTTGTCTTACTATACCTGCCGGATAAGTATTTCAGCCTGTTCAGTCCATAACTCCCGGTGACACACGTCACTGATCTCTCGTTTATGTTTATTCCAGGACTCCTCTTCAATTATGTCATGGCCGCCAGGCGCGTGGGGTCTGTGCACAAGATTTGAGGTCCTGGTGTCGAACACAACACTCTTACTGTTCTTAGTCTTTTCTTCCTCCGTTTTCACTTGTCGCTGTTTTTCTTTCCACATCTCGATTTCCTCGCGTGATCTAAATTGAAAGCAAACCCAAACAGTGTTCCAGTAATGTATCAAACACGAGGAAGAGAGTTTTATCAGGATTTCCAAACACCAAGAGGAGTGTTGAAAAATCAAACAAAAAAACAAAGAGGCATAGCCGCGTTATTTAACCGCCATCGAGGTGTTTGGATACCTGATGAAACAATCTTTCGAGTGTTTCACATAGCTTCTCAAACTGATCATTACTTCAAGACCTCACACGCATCATATAATGGATTTACTTACTTAGACTGCTCTTGTTCCGTCAGTAACATGCGGCCAGCGGCCTTCTCGTGATGAGACACGCCTGAGAGCAAGTTTACTTCCTGACATAACTCCATTGCCCTATGAGCCAAATACATCAAATACAAATTATAGAACAACACGCCACATGATTAAGGGCGATCGGAGTCACATCTGAATCTGAATAAAATTGTAAGAGTTTTTAAAAAGGATATAAAAGAAATAAAAATATTTTTGAAACACCAAAAAACAGCTGATACCCACGCAAGGGTTCCTTCGGTAAGTACCGGAGAAAGAAAGACGTAAAACAAAAGAAACAAAAGAGAGAAAACAATATAGCTCCAAACAAGACTAAAATACAAAATCTGACAAACAACAGAAATACAATGTGTTCCGGTACTTGCAGAAAGAACCCACGCAAGAACACCCCAGCTTGGTAGCGGACTGGTTTGGTGTCCATTTACTATTTACTTCATATTAAAATTTTAAAACTTCATGTTACCTTTTTCATCTTTTTTATTTTTCTAAATTTCACCAATTTCAAAAAATCTTCTCTCATACACTCGTAAAAATGAGTAAAAACTTTACAAAACATTACATAATATTCATCTTCAAACCTATGATGGTATTTTTCGATTGCTTAAAACGTTAACGAGATAATTCCATAACATCAATCACAAGCAGCGAAAAAACGAAATTTAGGTGCAACTCGCCCTCAGTTAAAACTGTTATGAGCATGTTACGTTCCTGACATTACTCCATTGCACTAAGAGCCACATACATCAAATACAAAGGACTACAAGCTACTTGATGAAAGCTACTAAAAGAAACATTCACAGATGCTTGGGAGAACTCGAAAAAGCTGTGAACGACAGGTGGCTTTACTAAATGTCTATACAAACACGGAAAATGTTTCCAAATTAACTCTGTAAATCTTTATATTTACTATCTCTTGAAGCACTGAAAATGCACAAATGATGTCTGAAAACTGAAGGAGACTATTCATACCTGAGATGAACAAGTTTCTTGAGCTGAGCATCATCAATAATTAAGTCTGCTATAAGCTGCTGCATAGCGACCACAGGAAGACCAAGTTGGTGATATCCCAGGTCACGGAGGTCACGCAACAAAGCTTGAATGTAGTAGAGGGTGAGCATCTGTGGGGAAAATTGAGAACAAATGAATAACCGGTCAAGATGCCATTCAGATGATTGACGAAGGTTATCGAAGATTTCCGACGAAGATCTGAGCATATTGTTCGACTATTTAGCAAGAAATTCTAGTTCGCTCAACTTTGAACGGGGGCAAGGTAACATTTTAAAGTGAAGAGATGTGATTGCTTCTCAGTTGGATAAATCCCTGTTATTCACTGGAGTTTATATAATAACTGCATATTTTTAAGCTCGTTCTGTACTTACTGGTTTTTGAAAGGAAGCTTTGTTTATCATTGTTCCAGTGATGTCACACTTAAAATATTCTTGAAGCTGTTAGTACAAAGGAGAATATATGAGTTGAACCTTTGTTCGAACACCAAAGGAACGTACCCAAGTGTGGGAGTTATTGAGCTTTCTGTGCTTCAGAGGTTTCCAGTAATAGTGAGATACAGATAGTATATAATATATAGGAATTTCAGTTGAAACCCACACAGTGGCTCTCAGAGGTCTCCCCAGGATTTCAGGAAGGCCAAGGTGTATTCTGACTTGTATCAAATGGTCGTGTTGACATGGCCTTTCGTCGCTTGCAGCGGCAAAGTAAGTTCGCCAAGAAATCAAATACTGATGTTTATCGACTATTCCTGGCTCTTACTTCCGCTGTTTCCCGATCGAACTGGATTTGGAAACTGTTGGTTTTTGGGGAGGGAGGAAAACCGGAGTACCCAAAGGAAATCCCTTGGAGCGTCACCTCCGGGATTCGAAACCAGGGAGGCGAGTGCTCTCACCACTGCGCGTTCCCCGCCACCACCCCAATATAAAAACGTAACAGTAAACTCGGCCCACAAAATAACATGCTTTTTTATTTTCATAACGATTTGAAACCCCCAAACTACAGGCCAGAGAATCTCAATGAGGAAAAAAAAAACACGATTAGGGAAATTTTGGATACCTCCAAACATAGAAAATACTTCCGACAGAGGTAGAATTTGGCGAACAAGTGAACTGTCTGTAATGTAAGTGGAGGTTGGAAAAGATAGGTTCGACTGTATTAACTCTTTTACAGTGCAAAACAAAATTAGACGAAATTGTCCTCTACCTTCTCTGAGAGTTCAAAGGTAGCCCATCCTTCCATTGTACTTGGGAAAACGGTCTTTCCACTTGACTTGTCCACTTTTGTTTGAGACTAAACGAACAAAACGGTAATAAATTCATTAACCTACAAAATAAGACAGATTGATTTGAAGATAGTAGCGCTGCAGTTGGCTTGATAGCTGAGATGGGAAGAGCGTTACACCAGAATTGCATGTGTTGGAGTTTCGTTCTGCTGTGACATCTTTTACTCATATCTTTCATCTGCAGATCACATATATGAACATTCCATATTTTCAGTTTCAAATAAAACAGATAGCTTCTGTTATAAAAGACAAACAAGGAAACAGATGCAAGTCCTTGGCCCTGAATAGCAAACAAGCACTTGACCGTGGTCCCCAAGAAGGAGAGTTCATCAAAGAAAAGCAAAGGATCATATGGAAACAAGAATTCTCTAGAATTCAATTAAGCGGCTGATCAATACTGCAAGCAGTGGCACAAAGAAATTCCTAGCTATTATTTAACATCAATATCAAGAAGACATTCCAAGATAACATTCACCAGAGAATCAAAACAGTTCCAAAAGTACAAAATTGAAAAAGAGAAGATTGAAATAGAAAAAATATATATATTACAACGACAAACAGAGACGTTGAGAGTCCGACATCAAATTGGGTGGCGCTGTCATCTTCCTGAGAAGGAAGAAGAGGAACCAAACAGAAGAGAAGCAAACACCCACATTTAAACCGAGCAGTTGACATAGATGAACAGCTCATTGAATGTCAACGAATGATACACTACCTGAAATATTTGTCATTTAGAGAGAGGACAGAAATGATGAATACAATGTTCCACACTCAGAACCAGAGTTGTTGAAGGGAGTCCCATCAGTACGGGTATGATTATGACTGCCTGAGAGTTCATGCAATGATGTGATGTTGTGACTGATCACACCTCCCGCCGCTTTGCGAGTGGGAAATCTGGATTTTGGTTTTAAGATGAATTCAACCAATGGTTGGTTTGCAAGCTTTCGGCTCTTTGGATTAAAATACTGGGGTCAAGGCGGTTAAGTTTTGCACAGTACAACAAAAACGCAACCAAGACCGTTTTCACTTTCTCCAGTGCAGCAATACTTACCTCTTTAGCCTCTTTGCCTTTCTCTTTGCCTTTTTTAGATGGAGATCTTTCCCCAGGTTTCCCTCCTTCCTTTAACATGCGTTCAGCAGAGGAGATGGACACCTGCAGGATACATGTAAAGAAGCACTTAGATAAAATGTTTGTGAATACCATTTTCCATAGAACATAAAGTAAGGTGTATGTTTAAGCGACAAATTACCAGATATGTGAAGACTAACCCTGCCATAGCGTACGTTATTGTTCTGTGCCACCCGAAGGGTGTGTCTTTGGAGCCGTTTTGGTTTAAATAGAGTTTTGTGCCGTTTTTTGTTGTTTTGGTTGTTTTGTTGTAACTGGATAGCTGTAATCACGCCCAATGACATACAAGCCAATAAATTACCTGCCAAATCCTATAAAGGAAGGCGTAAGCCATGAGTACATAGTCCCTGACAAACAAACCTATGAATTACCTGCCAAATCCTATAAAGGAAGGCGTAAGCCATGAGCACATAGTCCCTGGAGTGTGGTGATGAGTAACCTGCCACCTGAGCCAGCATAACATGAATACGCATCAGAGTCTCCAGCTGCCGGATATCTGTAATATCTTCCAGTTTAACTGCCACATCTGAAGGCCGCACACCTATCAACGACTGGCGCTGTCCTGGTATATATTTAGCTGCATCTAGCTCACTCTCATTCTCACTTCTTCCATCGCTATGATCATCTGAAATGTTTACCGGATAACGTAGTGAATATTTCACAGTTTTTTACAAACCCCATCAGCTAGGATCCATCCATGGTTGTACGCACAATCCACAAAAATTCCTGTCCAATAAAAGCTCGTCTCCTTCACTTCCCTGCAGTCTGAATCACTCACCTCAGCTAGATACACCCATCCCTACCCTAAATATTCTAACTAACACCATTTCATTTATTTTCCTCGTCTTTCCTTACTGATGTTATCTTATCAGTCAACTTATGCAACAAAATTTCCTGCTAAAATTTGCCTTGTTCTTATTGTTCATATAGGCAATAACAAGAGCACAGCATTGTTAACTGGTTATTGCATCACGTCGGTAATCACCGGTCACGCTGGTCAGACGTTCTCTTCCCTTTGCCGTATTTTTGCATAAGTTAACTATTAGGAAATAGGGACGGCTGTAAGCAGGCTTAACAGCCAGTGCTCTGGATTAACAGAGTGTAATTGCCAGTTAGATAATACAGCTTTACCTTGTCCGCCATCCCTGTTTTGGTTCTTGTTGAGGAGAATGTCAGATGCCCATAGAAACTGATCCAGAGCATCTGCCACTGGATACTCATTAACAAACAGCCATTCACCAAACTCCATCAGGTAATCCACTTTCTGCCAGTCACTCTCGGGATTCTTCAAAAATATAAAAAACACAGTTTCTCGGTAATCCTTTCTGTCATTGCACCACTACAACTAATAGTTACACGATTTGCAGCTATCCAATTAAGTACACAGACCGCATTAAAAGCATGAATGAAATTCATCTCCAAGACAATCAGTTAGCTGACAACTCTAGTAGAACCTTCAATACAGTACAGTTATGATATCTAAAGACGTATTCACACAAGAGTTAAATTATGATTGAATTGAAATCTAATCAAACTGAAAAGGGAAATGTTTTAAAACATCAATTTTCATTTTCAGAAAGACTACAGAAATACATCTCTACAGTCTTGACCCGAAGTGAAATTTGAAGGAGAAAGAACTGAACATGCCATAAATATATATTTTCACACAGAAATGACAGAGCACGTATTATTACCTCAAGAGCTTCAATAGCATTCTGGTAAGCAGCCAGTTGATCCTCTGATGCCTTGGAATTTAGCGCCACATGGCGCCACATCGCTGCTATAACATCTTCCTTCTCATTCTGGTAAAACGGGAAAGGGATTCAAGTTAGCTATAGAACGAAGATATCTTGGCATGGATAAGTAAATCAAGCCAAGGTGGCATCGCGACAGGTCTTAAGACAAGGCTCAATGAGGATGGTGATGATGACAACAACGCCAATAGCAAGGGAAAAGACGGAGTGTAAATACTAAAACGAGTTGACCTTTGCGTTATCAGCAACTCAAATCTGTGACCTAGTCTGAAATTTACGGTCCTGTTGGACGATGCTTGGTGTGTGTTTTACGGTGAATAAAAAACACAACAACTTAATTCTTTGTTTAATGAGTGTTAAAAGCAACACAAACAACACTTGAAATTGCATGATGACAGTATAGCCTTTACCTTGAATTTGCCCATATCAAATACCACATTCCTTCCAAGCTTGGCTTTAGTTATGACGCGATGTTTGAAGATCAACCTATGGAAAGATTTATATTACGCCAATGGTATAAAAGGGAATTTTATTTTTCAGTACATCTACAGTGTTAATTGAACATAAATAGATTGCAACCAAACAATCCTTTTAATCATACTTTCCAAAACACGTTCCCTTCCCATCTTATATTACACCTGAAAGACTATCTTGACATGGCCAGTAAATATATCTTAGCTGAGACACTATGTTGTATCAGACTTTTTATATAAACTTCAATGGAATACAAGGATTTCTCCCACCGCAGAAAAATCATATCTTGACACACGCGAAGATATCACTTTTATCTTCCCTGTAATGAGTGAAGATATCAAAATCTTTACGTTAGCTACCATGTTGGCCCTTATTGGATTTCAAACAAGCTAAAAGGTGTTGGTCTTCAGATCTTCCTCGGAAATCTTCGTCGATCTCTGCACACCCATGTATTATCGATGTATTATCTTATATATTATGACCACATTTGACACTACACAAACAGCTGACTTACAGTCTGTGATATGTCCTTGGCATATCCTTGACAGCCTGGTCCATTGCCCGCAATCCCTGCTCCCATTCACCCTAGAAAATCAAGAATATGTACTACAGTGAGAACAGAGGCAAATCTCAGTCACACTATACTACTCACATTCCAAACGTATACACGGTTGAAAGGAACTTAAGGTATCTGGCAAAGTAACCATTTGCAGTTGTGCATACCACTACGTGCCTGGTGAAGATGGATTAACCCTTTGAGCCCCAAATTAAAAAAAATGGAGACAGGAAAGTGTAGTTCTAGTTTATGAGTCTATGAATGAAATCCTATGGTGTGACCATTCAAATGAAACCTCTTCAGCAGTACTTTTGCATGGTACCCTTTGTTTTTCAAAATGATATTTAGGATTTTTCTTGAATTTTGATGTTTGGCACTCTTTGAATGGTTAACTAGAATAAATTGAGAAAGGCGGATAAATCCAGTCTAAATATACTACTAACACCAGAGTTAAAGGAGAAGAAAGCTATGACTTGCCTTGTCAGCATAAGCTTGGAACAGGACACCATACATGGCAGCACGTAGCATAAGATCCTCATCATAAGCGCTTGGAAGGGGAGGAGGTTTGTCTTCTTGTTCAGCTGTTGGTTTGCCTGTTTTTCCTTTGTCATCACTCAGTTTGCTATCTTTTGAATCTTGTTTATCGGTCTTCCCACCTTTACCTAGTAACACCATCGAGAAGCCCAATTTATAATCAATATATATATTTTAATTGTTTAAATTGTTGAAAGTGAAGATTACTTTCGGTAGGTCAATACTTTCATGTATTGAGCATTCAACCAGTTATTAGAAGGTAAGGGTTGGATTCCTGTCGGGGACTGAAGGGTTTTTCTTTGACCCCAAGCTCGTCACAACATGCGATCACTTATATCTTGTCAACTATCAAATAGTATCATTACCTTCTGTCGTTATTTCAGAACTTAACAGTACGAACATAATTTGCAAAGCAGCTTTTACTACGGTAAACTCTAGGCATTTTAGGATTGTTTATGGTTCAGATTTACTCTTTCTATCTTGTTGACCTATCTGTTTTGTTTTTTTTAATGGTAGATCGATTATTAAAAGGTGACTATAATAATTAAGTGTTGGTTGAATAAATATGAGGATGGGGTCATTATCCACTTTTGACCAAGACAAAATGAATTTCTCATTGCCTGTTTTTCCCTTTTCTTTGTCTTTGTCTTTGTCTTTGTCCTTCTTCTTGTCTCCTGCTTTGTCTTTAGCTTTTTTCTCTTTCTCGCCTTTGCTGCTTACAGGTGTCTTTGATGGTTTCTTCTCTGGAGATGATTCTGTATCTTCATCGTCATCCTAAGGGTTGGACATCAATGACAAACATACAACGATCAACATATAACTTACGAACGTGTTAACTAATCAATCAGTTCATCTTACCATTTGATGACCAAGAAAAAGGAGACTGAATAAAAACTCAAATCCCTTTGTGTAACTGTATGAAACATGACCTCATTGTAAAAAAAATGAACGTTATTGGTAATTAGAGCAAAGATTGGTAAAGAACAACAACGTTGCACTGAATGTAGTGATGTAATGATGGCAAAAACTATTAACACATCATCACATTTGTCTAACTGTCCAAATATTTTGGTTTCGTTGTTTGACTTTATCATGCACGAGGCATGAGCTCTTTTTATGTACCATGAAAAAAGTAACTCCTTGACAAAACTGGTTTGATTTGGAATAATATAACATCAAATTGCCCAACTTTGCAAGAAGACGTGCATGCCAGAAATGTGGTCTAAGGGTTTATCTTGATGGTGCAAACAGAACATGCTAGAAGGTTCTGGCTGTGTACCAAATATTTATTTTACAATCGCTTTTTTACCTCATCTTCCTTTCCCACTTCATTCACAGCAACAGCAGCAATACACTCCAACACAGCTTCCATGGGCTCCCTGAGCAACTCTCGCTCAATTGGCTCCACAATAAATGGCTTAATAGCGTTCCAGTAATGACGAGCAGCTGCAATTACCAACTCATAGTTCCATGCTTTCTGTCCGAACCTGAATTGTAATAAAAAATATATATCAGGGGGGAACCATCGGATGTTTGATGAGGGGTTGGGTGTTGGTGTTGGGTGTTCTTGCCCTTGCTCGAAAGTTTTTCCTTAAGCCGCGTCGCTGCAGGAATTATTTTTGCAAAGCCAAACAAAGCCTCAGGTAGGGCTTTCGCAGTTGCAGGATATTTTTCTCCAAGAGGGTCGGCTTGCAGGATATAATTTTTTTTAACAAAATCGCCAAACCCCACCCCCTCAGAAATCTAATTGTTCCCCCTGAAATAGTTAATCAGAATACAAAACTTGTTCTCTTAGTTTTGATCAGAAAGATTGCATAAACGAAATGCTGCGAGTCGAAACATCAAATACCACAATCATAGAGAGAATCAGAGAGGAGGCCAAACTGGCTTCTGTTTGTCAATATATCAGAAAACAATTTGGTTGATGCATTGACAGATTGATTAGACTTTGACGTTGCCTAAAACACTTTGTGCATTCAGAGTGAGCCAACACAGATTAACACATTGGTCTTCAAACTTACGTGATTGGTGAGTGTTGGCCATACAACTCTGTCCAACAGAATAGAATTGAAAGCGCCTTACAAATTAACTTTTACCTGCATGCATTCACAAAACAAACAAGTGCATCCCTCCTGATCTCATTCTTTCCTTGCATGTTTTTCATGAGACTTTGGCCCATCACCACACTACTGTAGTACAACATCTCCTGCTCTACCACAAGCTTGTGCTGAAAAATGCTGAAATTCAACAAAACTGTTATTACCGTGCGGCGAAGGAGGTTTTTACATGAGTTTATCTCGGTTCTCACTTGTGGCTCTGAATTTGTTGGCTTGATGCTTCCATTTCAGAACTAAAAGCTCATCATGCCATACTCTTATTACTTATAGCTATTTTGTTCCAGAAGGAAACTCACACTGCTAGGAAAAAGGTTTTTGTAGATGCTGTAGTTTAATCTGTTTTGGTTTTTTAAAAACGAACGGTTTTTTGTTGTTTTAAAATCTTCAAAATCAACACCTTGTACTGGTTTGAAAGTAGTACCGGTAAACAACCTCTTTCTTACGTTTTTAGTAACTTGCAAATTCAAGCAGTCGAGTTTTATGCTGCCGCGCTTTCTCAAAACTATTCGCTTTCGTGTGGTTGACGTTGCTTCGTATATAGTTTTCACTTACTCCAAGCGCATATGAACATGTTTCATTACAATTACCATTCAGGTACCTGTCAGGTTTCTTGGGGATTCGTTTAGCAAGACATTTGTCGCTCTCTGCAAACGCAACAGCCTTCTGACCACAGTGAAGTACTAGTGAATGATTTTCAGCGTTAAAAGCCAACACAGACAATCGGCTCCACATCTGTAACTCCACCAGACTATCGCTCCATTGACATGCATTAACCAACTTCACAGTCTGAAAAAAAAAAATTGGATTAGTGAACAGATTGACAATTACTCTGTTGATTCGTTCAGCTGATAACATCAGGAATTAACATCAGGTCATGAACCAGACACTTGACATCATCAACTGATAATACTCCTATTATTTGACTATCGAGATAATTTCCACTCACTCTGTCGAAACGTCAGTCATCAGTAACAGTCCTTTTAACTGCCCATAACGGTTTTTGTAATTTTCTTATCTAAATCTACAAGTCACCTAATGAACCTCTGCGAAAATTTTTTTTAATTTCAGCAAAACGCGATTTTTTTATGATTTTTTTAAGTCTTCGAAATCCTATTTTTTTTTGCGGTCGACCCGCCCCGCTGATAAGAATGGCAAAGGGCTCATAATAAGCCCATGAGATCAGTCTGTGATGCAGGTTCAGGAATCTTGTGCATAGAAATATTCTTCTCGGGGTCAGATATGTTGTTACAGCACGCTGCAACACATCTTTCAGGCATTTTTGGCGAGAATAAAAAAATGTCCGCTTATTTACAAGTGAGATGGCAATAAGTCTCGAACACGCGTTCCTTAATCTACGTCATAGCTCCCGTCCGACCGAGTGGAGGCTAATAGCGAATGGTGGTCCAAAATGGCGGCAAATTTCGAAGACTAAAAAATCATAAAAAGTTCACGTTTTGCTGAAATAAAAAAAAATTCGCAGACGTTCATTACATGACGTGTAGATTTAGATAAGAAAATAAAAAAATCGTTATGGGCACTTTAAGCACTTGTCTACTTTCACCCGGGCTATCACAATAGACCAACTAATGCGACTTTTGAGTTTCAATTCACACTTTCGTCTTGGATACTATATTTACATGTAAGCGGGATAAAATACATTTGCCCATCTTCTTTGCTTCTCTGAAGTGGTGCTGTCTTGTCTTATGTTTTAAGTAGCCCGAGGCTTGTAAGAGTACAGGACAATCTCACTTACTCAAACGCTGAATATCTAAAGTCTATCGAAAAGAAACATGTTTTCCTTAGGAACTCTTGCACAGTAATTTGCTATCCAAAGTCCCGTTTTAACACTTTTTTTGTTTTCCTTTCGTGACCTAGTTTTTGGGAATCTGGTATTTCAGACTTACCTCAGGAAGTGTAGGACATGTTCCAGTGAACTCAGGTAAACCATTGTTTTGCAGGGATAACATCTCAGCGGCACACAGAGCTCGACACATTGGACCTTGACTATGGAGATCCTTCATCATAAACCGAGAAGATACGGTTTGAAAAATTTCAGTGTCAATGTATTTAGCACGAAAGTTCTAGTTCGGGACATCGTAAATATGTGAAATTAACCCTTTGACTTCCAGAGTAAATTATGGAGACATGTAGTGTAGTTCTAACTCATGAGTCTGTGGACGAAATACGATGGTGTGACCATTCAAATGAAACCTCTTTGGCAGCACTTGTGCGTGGTACCATTTGTTTTTCAATGGTTTCAAAACTGAAATTTGGGATTTTTCTTGAATTTTGATTTTTGGTACTCTTGGGTGTTAAAGGGTTCAACATCACAAACCGAACATAAATATTTATAAAAATCCCAACTGGTGAGAGGCTGACCAGTTGGCTATTGACATAGCGTGTTTAAGGGTTTAAACACTGAGTAGCGTGTTGTAAACCCGAGAACTCAGGATTGCAAGTTCAGCGCCCTAATCGGAAGGCCACGCAGTTTTCCGCTTAGTCAATGAGGGAATACGAATGGACAATCAGGATTACAACTAACCTCATTATCATGACCAAGGTTCTTTGGCATCTGTTGATTTGACAGCTGTTTACAAAACACCCACGTAGTGATCAAGGGGTGTCGGGTGCTTATTGGCACCAGATTCTTGGCCTCTTGACCATTTGTTGTGTTCAGTGCATACTCTATCACCTGAAATAAAAGAAAAAGAACAAAATTGGAACATTCACTTCCTGAATGAGAATCATACCACGAGTATGTATCAGAGCATCCAACGAACCACATTCGCCAAAGGTTGTACAAAGTCTCATTTATGTTTCTTTTGATGATTCAATGCCGTTCAAAGAGTTATTCGTATCAGCTACCAATTATTGGTTGTGTCCTGGCGTACCGGTACACAAGGACAAAAACAAAAGACTAAACAAAAGACTAAACGGACATAATACCCAATAGAGCGTTTTCACTCACGTGACCTTCAGTCCCGTGGGACTCAAATGACAAAGGCCATGGCAGCCATGTTGGTGTTCCTAACAAAGGAAGTTAATTAAAATTCTTTTGTACGGGAACACCAATAGAGCGTTTTCACTCACGTGACCTTCAGTCCCGTGGGACTCAAATGACAAAGGCCATGGCAGCCATGTTGGTGTTCCTAACAAAAGAAGTTAATTAAAATTCTTTTGTACGGGAACACCAATATGGCGGCTATGACGTCAAGTGAAGACGCTCTATATGGCGGCTATGACGTCAAGTAAAAACGTTCTATAAACAAAGGGAATACAATGTGAAATCCCTTGTGGACCGGTACACGAGAGACAGAACCCAATTCTTGATCTGTTTATATGTTGTTTTATCTGAAAATTCAACAGGACGAACGTATTGGGAACAAAATATTTTTCTCCGAAAAAGGTAGCTCAAGTAGATAGCTTAGTGCTCGTCCACTATAAACGACATTTACATTTTTTTATTTTATGGTTTCCATGAATTTTTTAAAGGAGCGTTGGAGGGCGGGGAGGGTGGGGAGTTAGACGCAAGTGGGGGGGGGGGGGGTCGGTGAAGCAAAACGTCTAGGAGAGGGGAGGGTCCGATAGTTTCGTATATTAGGAGCTATTGATCTCTAACTGCCGTCACATTGAAACAACTCTTACCTCAAGTGCTTGCTTCAAATCTGGTGTAGCTTCAGGATCTACAACAACTGTCTGCAGCGACCCTTTAGACACCCCTCCCTTGGTTCCTTTGCCACTCTGACGTCCCTTGGCCTTCTCGGCCTTCTCTGCCTTCTCGCTTTTGTCTTTGCTGGGTGTAGCTGGTGTAGTGGGAGGAGGTAGAGCTGGAATCCACGGCTGCATGAATCCTTGGGCAATTGAGTTACACATCTGGCACAACAATACTGTCTCACTGATAGGAGGAAAATTAGTTGAACAGTCAGGGAATAACAGGCATTTGCAAAGGAGAAAAACCAATCTTAAATAACTTGTGTCACATAGGAACTCTGACACAGCAAAACCGTTCCATTGTTTGAGGAAAATAAGTTTGAAAGTTTAAGCAGCAATAATGTGCATAAGTAGATGCAATGATACATCAGGGTGCAGCTTGAAATGATTTTCAATGCATTAACAAACATTGAACCTCTCTAATGCCGACACCAAAGGGAAAAGCTGTATCTTTGTGTTACGGAGGTGGTTGTATTACAAAGATAAAACTTAAATTAACTTTGATCTTTAAAAGACCAAGTTACCTACTAAACATAAGGAGTCAAGCGTATTATCGGTGCCTGTAAAGAAGGGTTCCACTGTACATTGGCGCGACAAGAATCACTTATAATTCTTGCTTAACGGATGCCCACCCGCTGCGAAGCTGCAAAGCCTTTTTACATATAAGAATACAATATTTGGATCCTGTCTTCATCCATAGTCTTAAGATAAATTGTTAAGGAAACAAATTGACAATCTTTCTACTAGTGGAAGATAGCCTAAAAATGCTACATCAAAATGACAACGACTTCCCGCGTATTCAAGCGAACATCTGAGAAGCAACCACAAATGTCCTGCTGTCTGGCACTCTTACCCTGCATGTCCGGTGACCTTCATGGCCTCTAACACTGGAGAGTATATCGGTATGACCTCTTTATGTCTTCCCTCTGACAGCATGTGGGTGGTGTAGTTCCACAAGTACACTGCTGCATTGCACACAAGCCATGCTTCTTTCAGCTCAACTCCAATCTCTGCTGCACGCTGGAAACTGTGCATGACTTCATTTGACAGGGACGATATCCACTCACTAGTAAAACAGAGAGAGAATTCTTTTTAAAGCGGTTTTCAGTTAAGTGTGATAAAACCAAAATCAAAATAATTACTCTGGCCAATCAAAACAGAGGAAGGCAATCCAACGAAGCAAACACATGAAACTGGCGCCAAGCGCGGGAAAACACGTGCGAACATGTCACGATAAGACCATGCATAATACTCTTTAAAGTGCAGGTTTGGGTAGTGCTTGATGTAAGCCTGATTTTTTCAATTTCGTTTGTTTTAAGCACGAACTGCACGTGCTGTGCTTCAACGTCTTGGCAATTTGCATAACGTACACATTTGTATACGACTACACAAAGCTACGTCCTAGTGTTCCTACTGTACATGTACTATGAATTCTACTGTGCCATTTTAACAAAGGAAACTTGAATAATTACACCCCGGTGAGCTGAGCCTGTACATAAAAGATTATTATGGTATTTTTCGAAATGGGCTATTGGCTTTAGTTTTACTTTTAAATGTTTGAGATAGTGGCGTGAGAGTTTTTAGCCAATCACAAAGCTTAGCAATGCAAAACCAAAGCAATTGTGTAATTACTTTCAATACTCAATTGAAAACCACCCTAACAGTATTGTAACATACTTTGCCTCAGGGTGGAGAAGAGAGCACGTAAAATGCTACACAAGTGGACTCCATTTCCTTCTGTTCCCTCAACGTTGTTCAAAGTGACTCACCGTTAAATTAGTTTTTATTTACACTCATATCAAGTTCTAAAATGCACACAACTTTTAAAGGCATTTCTTACCAGTAGGAGACCCATTCTGGTATTTCATCAAAGTTGACCGGCTGATCACCATATCTCTTTGGACGTAGCTTAATGGTATCCTCTGGTGGAATGGGTTTGTCACCCAGTTGTACTCCCTCTGTTCTTAGTAAGTGAACCAGCGCCTGCCAAATAATAACCATTATTATACACTTTGTTACGATAACACAGCTTAGAATCACAGAAAAACGGTTTTACTAGTGGAAAATGTGCTGCCGGAGTTCACTGAGCAGGGCATTACTAATGTTCAGAACAGATTTCAAACAAAAATGAAACTTGTTTAAAAACATGCCCTAAAAACTATAAACTGAGCGAAGCCACACATTAGATGGCAAAATAACGTTTTTAAGGTGGCTCCCAACAGTTCCCAGAATTTTCCATCACCTATACTTTGATGGATCAATACTATAATTCTTTATCAGTTGATGCTTCAATAATGGTATCAAACAAATGCCCAATCATTGGTGAACACGTTGTGGTCTCTTTTATGATGTAACAGGTTTCCAAAGTAACAGTATAACCTGTTAAAGACACCCTTAATTTTAGCTTTACGTGCTTATAAATAATAAACAAGCTGGATGACCCCCATTTTTTATTATCGAATTGTAATTGGCATGCTAAGATACAACTTTTTGCAAAGTTAAAAAAAATACTGTACATAGGGTTCAGAGCCACCTTAAATTTTCGGTGGAGCAGAACGTCTTGAGAGGGGAGGGTCGGTGGACATTGAGTCCGCGATAAGTAGTGGTCATCTGTTTTACCCAAGGGGGCGGCGTTGGAAGGAGGGGAGAGTGGGGAGTTGGACGCAGGGGGTGGGGAATGGGTGAAGCAAAATATCTAGGAGAGGGGAGGGTCCGAATGTTTCGCTTCGTTTTTGAGTATTACACTAATGTGTGAATCAACTAGAACGTAGAGAAAATGCCCTTGACACGACCCTTGACACTGCACTTGTCATGAAAAAATGACCGGTTCTGAACGATTTTGTATTGATTGTCAGCGTTTTAACAATGTGAAGCCCTTCCTTCTCTCTTTACTGGTACTTAAATCCTTTTTAGCCTGCTTTGCTTCTAACGACGTGGATTTGTATTGCCTGTACTGCTGCTTTTTTCTGTTGTACTACAAATGTCTGTATGTGCTAAGTGGAAGTTAGTAAGTGTCAATGTTCTAGTTTCAAGCTGATATAATACTTATATTCCAGAATAAACTTTGAACATTTGTTGGTCAGTGGCCCGTTTCTCGAAAGTCCTGATAACTTTACGGGCCCGGAAAGCTACTTTACGTGCGTAATGTTTACATTAAAGATCCAAATTTTGTTGGTTTTAAAAGCAAAGCAATAAAATTGACGAAACAAGTTGGGGGCTGAATTCCAGGCTATAAACTTCATAGCCATTCTATACATTCAGATACATAGCTCCGGGCCCAAAAGTTATCGTGACTTTAGAGAAATGAATTCCTGCTTTGCACTTACCTCAGCAAAAATAAAGCGTACTTCAGCCAAGGTCCTCAGTAAATCCTGTTCTACCCTAAAAGGAGTCATTCCCTCAGGATGTAAACGTTTCATGCCTGTGAGGTCCAGTTTACTGCCTATTTCACCGGGTACTGGAGACTTGACCCCAGTTGGTTCATCCTTGTCTGTAACACCATCACCACTTTTTTCTGAAGTGCTACCAGCATTTTTCTTTGACCAACGATTGTCGTCATAAAGGAGGCAGAATCTGGCTGCAACACGAGCAACATCCCACACCTGCTGTTTACGAGCTGTCTTTGCGAGATCGGCCCAAATGCGAACTCTGAAAGAACCAAATCGACATTATTGCAGTTATAGTTAACTATTACCGTTTTCCAGAAGATTATTGGGATAATGTTCCTTTTTAAAAGAGTGTCTGTGGTATCATGTGTCTCATGCCCAAGTCATGCATCTCGTCTTTCAAAACATGTGCTACGTTTTTCAAGAAGCAGTGAACCGAAAATGTCTTACTTTTCCAGTCGAGGAAATATATCGTATTAAAACTTACATTTTTGTTTTAACAGTATAGGCAATAAAAAGTGCCAATGCTTTATATCATATGGTAAATAATAAATTATGAGAGTTGAGGTCTTGAATCTGAAAATGATTCTTGTTCAGACTGTCGAGATAACAGTCACCGAGTATTGAATTCTTCCTTCTTGACAATCATCTAAGACAAACTAAACCAAACATTTGTTTTTATTCTTATCTTTTGGAATACTTGCATTTACCAAAATAACGCACCTGACGACATCCAAACTTGGTATTTTTTTTTTACATGGCCTGGTAAAGTTACACTTACCTTTCCTGATCATTTTCATCGCCGAGCCTCTTCAAGTGACCAGCTGCTTTACTGACTCCTTTCTCAAACTGTTTTGCCCTGCCAGCCAGTCTTCCTAAAGCAGTTGGTGGACCTTTCGTGGTTGAAGGGTCCTTTGTGTTACTTTCACCATCAAGCACAAGCATGAACGCATCTGGTGATAGCGCCTCGCCTGCCCTCACTAGAGAAGCTCTCTTCATACGTACTGTACTGGCATCATCACTGGATCGTGCCTAACAAAAAAGGAGGAAAAAAGAATCTTTTACCACAATTACCGGTAATCTCGCAATCTGATTGGTCGATGCGGGTGGTAAATGAGAGTGCAGACAACGGTGCTGACGCTAACATCACGCAATTTCTAAATATTTTGGCTGCGCCTCGTGAGTCCACAACATTTTGACCACGTGATGACCTAAATCGTGGTAAATAAGAGTCCACACCACGGAAAACCGGTGGAAATTTGCTAAATTTAATGCCAGTCAATTAACTGTTATATACAGCTAATAGGCAACAACAATTATTGTTGTAAACACCACCAGCCAAAATAGCTAGACAGTTACAAAAAAGACATATACATGAAGTTTGTCTAAGCTAGAAACCTCCACCAGCTCTAGCTGTCAGCCTTAGAAACGTGTCGCCTTATAGAGAGTTAAGTTACAGACAAAAAAGTGAAATTCGGCCAGAACCAGCAAATAATCGATGTCCGCCTTAGAGATGTTTCTGCCTTTGATGGTTTTTAGTAAAACATGTTACCATAGTTTTCTCCTGTTAGCAATTCCTGATGAAACACTCACACTCATTTTGTTAACAGAGTAAAAAAGCTTCTCTGGACCCCTATCAGAATCTTATTCTAAATCATGTCCATATGGTCCAACCTGTTCAATGATCATGGCGGCCAAATCCTCTGGTCGTTCAGGAGTCTTATAAAGTGTTGCCCTTAACTGCAGCCTTGTGAGAGCGGTCTGTAATCTGTCATAATACTGTCCTGAGTCATCCATTTCCAGCGCCTTCCTGAGATGAGTGACGGCATACTCCAGCTGGTCTTCAGCTTCCTCGCACTTGGCTAGCTCAGTGTGCATTTGACAACGCAATAAAACCAACAAACTGAAAAAGATATGAAAACATTCATTGCATGTCAAACAAAGAATGCACTGGACACCAGCTGATACCCAACGATCCAAGCTCTTGTGACAATTAGCACTTTCAAGTACCACTAACATAGCTTTTCATTTGTCTGGACAAAAATAACATCTACATTTTAAGGGATAAGGGATAAGAGCTGATGATTACAATGTCTTTAAACACTCTTAAAACAATAAACCTAACGGGAAAAGGGCCAACTACTGATTTCAAAGCCCTAAGCAACATACGGAATGTTACTTTCACAAGGATTCCTGCTATCAAATAAATTCTCTCTGGAGCTTTTGTGAGATACAATGTACTACTCTAGACATGTTATTTACCTATCAATGTCCTCAAGGGCTTGTGCAGCGAGGGTCAGTGGTTTTCGCACATGGTGTCTCAAGTTTGCTTGCAGAAGTGGTCGAGAAAGATTCCACATTGTAACACACCCTGCCTGAAAAATTACATGCATACATAAATTGCCTTTCATGCTTCGATGATTTTCTGAAATGAAATCTGGACTTTTGAAACCCATTATTTAAGGCTGGTTTATAACAGCCCATGTTGCCATGGCATCAGTGCTTAGCTCAACAAAAATATCAAAATATAAACCTCTTTAGCACAACTTGCAACTTGCTAATTTTGGACATCCAGGCTTTAGTGGTTTGAAAATAGCGATGAATAATGCATAGGTACAATAAAACTGTGTTTGGCCACCTTAATGGTATCCCTTGTTCGACCTACGTGTTATGATTATTAGTAATTAATGAATAATAACTTCTACAAAGATGATAATTACAGTTTACTAAGAAATCTAACCTGTATGACATTTGGATTTCCTGTTCTTATAGCTGTCATGATATACTGCTCAAGTTTTCTGATCGCTTGAATACGTCTCTGAAAAAAAGAGATAATAAGAACATTATTAAAGAAAAAATGCTTGACGTCATTTGTCATTTAAGAGTTATCTTTATACCGTTTACCACACTATTTATTTGCGGATAATGAAAGAGCATGTTTCCTGATCTCGTCTCTTCTCTCTTATAGCCAAAATAAATCAAGATTGCAGCAATGTCGTTACTACTAGTTTAAGTTACTGCACTTTTCAATAACATTCGAACTCTGAAAGTCAAAACTCAACCAACAGTTTCCTTTCCTTTTTTTACTGCTGCAAATATCATAGTGGACGTCTGATGAAACAGTAATGCTTTACGCAAAATGGTCAAAAGGTCTTGTTTGAGGGCTGTGATTGGTGGATTTCAATTATCCATTTTGTCAGTTTCTGGGTTGTGATTGGTGGATTTCAATTATCCATTTTGTCAGTTTCTGGGTTGTGATTGGTGGATTTCAATTATCCATTTTGTCAGTATCTGTTTTCAGGGGTCCAATGTTTTCATTTTTTTTGGTTGACAGCAGCATTGAAGGTAAACCTTAGTTAGGCTTTGAACTTCATAGTTTGCATGTGATTGAAAGGCGCATTAGCTCACCTCCACAACAGACTTGCTGTAATTTTCTTTCTTTTCTCCAAGGGACTGGACCATTAACTCACACTTCATGAACTCAATTTCCAACAATGTGTCAGAACTCTGTTAATAAATACATAGAGACTGGTAATCGGTCTATTACCTAAATAATGGTAGATGCATTTATTTAACTCCTGGAAGTAGTCGGCAGATATTCTTGATGGAAGACTCTGAACAGAGTTCCTTGCAGCCGAGGGTATGTACTTGGTGTATCCCTTATTATTTTGTATATAAACACTTAGTTTTTATTTCAGTAGAAAAAGAAGATAAAAACAGCAGAATAGGGAATCGAACCGGGGCCATATGATCTGCTCCATGCACACTATCCACTACACCACCGAGGACTAGCTGCCGGAAACTATAAGATAATATGCTGCTAGCCCAGACTATATATAACAACTAACCCTTTCGATACACTGGAAATACTGGAATCAGTGCTTAAACCTAAATACTAAAATCAGTGCTTCAACCCTAGATACTGTAATCCGACCCTAAATTACACTGCAATATATCTAAAAACATTACAATAAGGGATACATGAAGTACCATACATTATGATCAGGGGATACACCAAGTACCTAGGCAGCCGAGGCTAGAGCATCCACTGACCATACCACGACTGAAACAATTTTACCCTTTCATGGTGAAAGTGCTAAACTAGTGTCCTGCTACACTAAAAGTGCGAAAATAGTGTCTGGCAAACTAAAAAAATTCTATTGTCAGCCTCAGAATAAATATTCATACAGTTTTGAAGCTCATATTTTTGTCTATTAATAAAGTATTCTACAGAAAGTATAATTTACCTTTACTCCTCCTTTGAGATTTTCAATACAGTCGGCAGCAAGTTCATGTTTATTGTGCTCCAGGCACAGTCTGCCCAACTCAATCAGTAGTGGTATCCTAGCAAAAGAATACACATGTCAACGAAGAAAGAAAAGGAGAAGGCTGCTGCCTAAATAAGCCACAGTAGATATACACAGGGACCACTGGTTGACATTTGGGTAAATATGGCCCTAATTTGCAGAAGAGACAGACAGACAGACGGACACAGACAGCAGGCAGACAGTTTATTTAATATGGTGGATACACTTAGCTATAGTATAGGTGCACTCTGCAGATTTGACCTGCAAAGTCTGCAAAGTTTGATTAAGATAAAATTGCAACCCCTTCAAGAAAAAAAGTGATAAAAAGTTTTTTACTTAAAAACCTCCTGCTGACTGTAAGAAAAGCCTAATTCACCTGGAATTTTTGTCAAAATATTTCCCATTACATGAATAGATGCATTTATACATTTACATATACCATGTACAGTATTATTCCTTTTTCCTATCAGAGAGTTGTTTTGCCAGGGCTGAAGAGGGATTTTGTTTCTGCACAATAAGTTAACCCTTTAACTCCCAAGATTGCCAAAATTCAAGGAAAATTTCAAATTTAATTTTGTAAAATATTGAAAAACAAATTGTAGCATGAAAAGGTACTGCTGAAGAGGTTTCATTTGGATGGTCACTTCATAGGGTTTTGTCCACAGATTTAGAACTAAACTACAAGTTAGAAACTACACTACATGTCTCCATTATTGACTCTGCGAGTGAAAGTGTTAAAACTAATCTTGGAAAGTACTTTCTGAAAGTCACTCGTCTGGATGGCGATTGCATTCAAAATTTAGTCTCCAACCCTGAGCTAAATGAATCATTAAGGACTGGACACAATCCAGCTGCTAACAGGGGTCTAATGAAACATCAAGTGCAAAAATAAATAGCAGCTATTTGTGGAAGAGACCAAACAAAATTCTCAAAGTGCCTATCATAACCCTTAAATACATATTTTCAGAATCGACTCTATGCACATTGAATAGTTAAATGGTGAAATATTTCTTGTTTTGAACGTCACGTTATTGAGTTATAGAGATTTGAATTTACAAACTCAGGGATGTAAATAATAGGCGGAAGGCGGAAAAAATAACCGCCTGAAGACTGAGTTTTCTTGATTTTTTTTTCTGCCTGGAAAACTGTGTCTGCTTAACTCTTTCTTTTTTTTTTACCACAATTTTCTGCCTGTGATGAACAAAAGTCCACCTGTTGGATATCTTAGCTACATCCCTGAAACTGCTAAATAAAATAGATTAGATGATGTCAACCCGGGAATCATTTATTATACAACTACTTGTTGTCACCTCCAAGTAATATTTTTTTATGAATCAATTGACTATCCACAGTTTATTTTTAGTATTTATCAAATTAATTATCCTCAAGCTGTAAACTGCATGCATTGTAAATTGGTGTAGAAATAATGGCAAAGTCCAGGGTTGATGTCATTTAATTAGCATTTTGTTAATTCAAATCTCTATAAGTCGATAATGCGACCTTCAAAACAAGAAATATTTCACCATTTAACTATTCAATGTGCATAGAGTTGATTTTGAAAATAGCGTATTTAAGGGTTATAGGCACTTTGAAGGTAATGAGAACTGAAGGAGAGCATTTTCAGTTTTATTTTGCACCTTGTGTAATTGAAACACTGACGATCACTACAAAACCATTTAAAACCTTCCTTTTTTCATGACAAGTGCAACTGGCTTTTCATTTCATTTTCTCTTCCTTACAGCTGAATCATATTTCTGTGGCCCGTTTCTCAAAAGTCCTGATAACTTTTTGGGCCCAGAGCAAAAATTTAAAATCAGAATCTATACATGTAGAATGGTGTAGTTTTTAGCCCTCAAACCAGCCCAACTTTTTTTTTCAACTTAGAATTCTATTGCTTAGCTTTAAAAACCAAAATTTAAATCTTTAATACATACATACATACATACATTGTTTATTATCTTTCCCAAAGGGGCTTTTCAAAGATAATACAAAAGATAAAAATAAAGTAATTAATAAAAACAATAAAAACTACCGCAAAATACATATTACAATAAATGTAGTAAAACTTAAAAATATAAATATACAAGTGTTTAAAAAGTTATATACAGTTTTGAGAATATGTACAAGTGATTAAAAATTATATACAAAGATAGAATTATATCTTATTAAATTCTTTTAATAACCTATATCTAAGTGACCTTTTAAAAATGTGGACATTTCTTGACATTTCTTGAAATGCGCAGATAAAATAGCTTTCCAGCATTTATTTCCAGGTTCAAAACCTTAGGAGATGCAGGAAAACTTGCACAGGGATTATTTTACAGCTAATTTTACTGCAGTGTGTAAAGACAGGTTTTTTCAAACATGATTCGCTTCGCCAGCTATGAATCAACCATGATGATTCACCCAAGATAAGACAATGGTGAGGGAATTTGCCCATACAATGTGAATTTCATTTACCATTTTCTAACAATGAACAAATCATGACGGGTGAATTATGATGGGTGAATCACGATGTCCACACGAATCATGACACATGAATCATAGCAGCTGAATCATGTTGGCTCTGCACACTGCACTGAGATGTTTATGGATTTTTCTATATTTCAGGAAGTCAGTATTTAATCTGTAAACTGAGTTTATGTGTGAATTTCTATCACAACAATCTGATCATGGGCAGCCAGAATCATGTTTGTAAAATCCAGGTCTGCAAACTACAGTGAAATCAGCCATAATTAGATGATGTTGTTGGGACTGTGATATCCCAAAAAAAACAGATATGCTGTAGACTTGCCCACAAGTCGAGCTTAGGACCATGGAGCGTGAGCGCGAGCTTGAGCGAGCGAGCACATGCCGTGAGTATGATGATGCCAAGATTTGAATGTCTGTCTGCTGTTTAAGTTCCACTCATTTAAGTTAGTTTGTTCTTACCTGTCATTACTACTAACAACATAAGGTGAACTGGCTTTACTTGTTGAAGTGCTGGTAGACATGGCTGTACTGGCACGATCTGTGGTATCCACTCCCTTTACTATTGACTTGTAGATTTTATTCAGCTCCTGTTCTATGTCCACTTTTTCATCTGCTTCAACCAGCCTACACATGAGAAATGCGTCGTTTGAATTGAAGTGTACCGTGCAAGTGCGTCCACCTTTGCATACAGAGTTTTTTTTAGTGTTAAACATTTATTTTTACAGATCAGATGTTAAAGAATTTTGTCAAAGCAACAGTACCTTGCTATTCAATTGACAAAATTCATTGAAATTTAGCCTTCAAACAAAAAACAAAAAATAGATCAATGTAATGTTTAACACACATACAGTAGAAACTCCCACGAGCGGATATCTTTGGGAGGCAGAGAAAGTGTCCGTACCTGGGGCTGGTCATTCTTCTGGTGATTCTAAACGAGGTTTTGTCAAGGTGGCCGTAAGTAGAGCTGTCTAATCAGAAAGTTTTGACTGTAAAAAGCACTTGTCTGCAGAAACAAGGCAACTTTTGACTGTGCATATTTTTTATCCCGTGGCCAAAATTTTCACTTGCACACTCCTCTAGAACCAAGCCCTTGAAATCAAACAGATCCTCTAATTTAAACACCCCTCTAAAATTTTAGTTTTACCATTTGTAAGGACTCATTTTCCAAGACAAAACACATTCCTTCAGTCTGAGAGGTTTTTATGAAATTTGAGATCTAAGTAGTTCCTCTCTATATGAACTGTAAGTAACATTTTTCCATATTCCTGGATACAAATATTTTGTGGATTTTATTAAATTGCTATAGTTAACTAAAAAAATTAAGAAGTACAACAACAACTTACGTTCTTAGCCTCTGAATTTTGTAGAATATGTACAACTCATTTGATGCTCTAGCTTCTTTTGATGCCTTGGACAGATCAAACAACCGATGACGAACCTACAACATCACATAAAATAGAACTGAATTGAATGAAGTGTCTCTACTCCTCTTTAATTCCACTTTACATAATTTTGATCATATAATGCACAGTCTAATTGGATCAGTAGGCATTTTAGATTAATAGCTTGTAAACATGGGAGGGAGCTCATATGCACTGCAGACTATTGCCTGTGGTTTTCACATTCTCCAGCAAGTGATTGGAAAACTTTCATTGACTACTGGCTGTATACAGAGTTGTGTTCCCATTCACCACCTTCCTCAGGGATTTTAGGAAAATGCTTGGAATGGTGTTGTATTGTTTCTCCATATTATTTTAGTGCCTTTAAAGGAGACTATGCAAAAGCTAATACTGTTAGTCTGTCTACAGACCGATTTATTTTTAGCCCAGCGTGAGCGAAGTGAACGCATGTGAGTGCGAGCGCATAGCGCGAGAACGAGCCCCTAGGGCGACAGAAAAAATAAATAGTCTACAGACCGATTTATTTTTAGCCCAGCGTGAGTGAAGTGAAGGCGTGTGAGTGCGAGCACGTAGCGCGAGAACGAGCCCCTAGGGCGACAGAAAAAATAACTTGTTCTCGTGCTCCGCGCACGCATTCGCGTGCGCTAGGCTCAAAAGAAAAATTCTGTGAACAGACTATAATACTGTTTGATGTTCAGTGGCACAAAATTTTGGGGAAAGGAACCTTATCCCTTGAGAGCTGCTTTCTCCTTTCAGCCTTTTAGCCTTGGTTACAAAAGTTTAAGGTGACATTTTACTGAAGAAAATTCTTGGTTTAAGTCTAATTAACTACATGTACAAATTTTTAAGATGATTAAGGCCTTCTGAACAGATGACCTCAGCGGGGTTGGAAATTTGCACTCGCCCATTTGCCAATGTGAGTATGAATCCTTTCTGGTGAGTTCAAATTGTACATCACTCGCCTGGTTGGTGGGTAGGATTTTCACTTTCAAGTCAATTCAGGCTTCAGAAGTTCAACGCTTCATGTATTCATGAGTTTAAAAGTATGTTATAGCCTGACACTCTGGAGCTGAGCTAAAACCCACCTGAAGTCCAACAACTGTTGTGTATAATAAGGGAACATTACTC
Organism: Dendrophyllia cribrosa; assembly: GCA_024195265.1. Taxonomy (NCBI): domain Eukaryota; kingdom Metazoa; phylum Cnidaria; class Anthozoa; order Scleractinia; family Dendrophylliidae; genus Dendrophyllia; species Dendrophyllia cribrosa. Next base: position 58,801,302 of record JAJLRJ010000001.1, read on the forward strand.
TTGGTAAAAGCCAAGGTAGCAATACTGATTTGAGTGGCATCTTCTTTGCGCCCAGCATCCACATGACACTCAATCAGTGCACTGTAAAAACACAAGGAAAGGTTACTGCAACAAGGGGAAAGTAGCACAGGTAGCCAGCACAACAGAGAGCAGAAAATGCAAAAAGGGGTAGAGAGAAAACTTGAAGAAAGTGGCATTTAGGGGTGGTGAATTTTACAGGTTTCATAGTCTCCTTTTCGAGCAGTTCTTTGTCTCAGACTTTTCGATTTTTCTGCAAAGCCATGTCAAAGTCTCTGTCTCAGCCTGACACTTTTTAAAAAAGTCACAAAGTCTTGAGTAATTCACAGTAAAAAAGCATCTTTGTCATAAGTTGATCTTGTCCATCAGAAAGACATGAAACTGTAGTAGTTGGTTTAAGGAAACTAGTACTAGCACCCTGTCCATTCTTTTGAGAATTGTTAGTCTACACACACTCTTCCAAAATAGTAAGAAGAATTAAGCCAGTCCAGAATAGTCCAGCGTTGCTATTAAGCTTTGAGTTAAATGGCTACACAAGGAAAGTTGGCAGCCATAAAGACAAGACAGTCTTCTGATGGCTGTTGTTCTTTAGTCACTTTCAAACTTTGAGTTCTCTCACAGTAATCTTCATCACAATTGTAAACCCCTTATAGCTGGTTCCAAATTACAGCCCTGGTAGGCTCAAAATAATACAGCCAAAACTTACATCATTAGTTGAGCTCTCCAGCCATAATCCTTGTCATCAATGTCATCCAAGGCTTTCACAACCTGATGCAGACTTTTAGCCAGGTATTGACGATAATTTGGCTTTAGAAAAGGACGGCAAAACTGCCAGTACAACACTGAAGCATTGTATACCAGGAAGTAATATCTTAAAGAATAACATGACAAGGTGATCAAGACAATTTGATTACAGTGGATTTCAGCTTACAGCTGTACATGTACCTTGGCTGCGCCGGTTGCCAAATTTGTTGGGAAATTTGAAACTTCATTGCTAATTTGCCAATTACATTTGTCAGTTAGCTAACAAAATTGCAAACTTTGTTTTGAAGTTTACAATCTTGAAGTAAACAGTTGTTGTGATCTGTTTTTGAAAATAAGACGATTTTTTTAATTGTGCATCGCTTTATTAAATATTTATTTGGAAAATCAAATCAACGGACAAAAGGAAACGTGCAATACATTTTGACAAGCGAGATCTTTGTTTACGTTTAGTATTTCAAAACATCTGTTTAGAAGTTGCAATATCGCTCCATTTTTTTCGCTATATAAACAACAGACAACAGCACAAAGATTGCAAGATATTTAAAGGAAAATATATCTTAATTAATATGTTGGTCAAATTCGAAACCACAACTGAAATAGCTGCAAGCATCTTACCTTACATGATCTCACCACGAAAATAATCCAAACTCCACCAGTTTTAGATTTGTCTTACAAGCCCACAATTAATCTTAAAGAAAACCACCCAGAGCCAAAAATTGTTTTATCTTCGCAAAAATAACAACAACAACTTCAGAGTTTACAAGCTTCGTTGGCACCTTCGTTTCGAAGTTGGCAATTTGGTTAGCTATCTGACAAATGTAATTAGCAAACTAGCAATGTAGTTTCGAATTTCCCAATGAACTTGGCAACTGGCGCGGCCAAAGTAAGCCAAAATCTACTGTAAAATCTTCTGTGAACATAATTTATTTGAATGCATAAAATGTTTCTGAAATTATTATTATAAAATTGTAACAACAACTATATATCAGTCCGGTAAAAAACTTTAACTGAAATCTGATTAAACACGATGCAGCAAACATACTAGAATATTATTTTTTGGCAGCACACTAGTCACTGAATTTCTGGTCACACTGTAATATATGCAAATTTAAGTCTGTTTTGTGATTCCCAACCCAACACCAAGCTCTCAGACAAATCCCTATGAACATTACAATTCTGTTCTGTTGAGCATCAGTGGATATAAGCAAGAGTATAAGAAATAGAACTCAACAACACTTTTTTTTCAGTTATCTTGAGTGATATTATGCAGGCCATACTATGCTGAATACTAATGTTAATATTGAAATTAGTTAAGATTGAGTGCTGAAAAACTGTTACATTAAGACAGTCAGACGTTTCGGGGATAACATACCCCTTTATCAGTGTTTGTGGGCACAAACAAAATTATGATGATTATCATGAAGGGGTTATCCCCTAAACATTCTTTGTGCTGAATACTAATGACAGTCCTGAGTCTAAAAGGCAAATGTATACATGTATGTAATGATTGAGACATACCTGGGGTTCTTCTTGGCAAAATAAATGGCCTTCAACAAATATTCCACTGCTTTGTCAAGTTGTTCCTGTAATATTAATAAAGATAACTTGGAAGGTGAATTCAATGGTACACAGGAAACTAATTTCAATCTGCAGTTCAGTTCATCTGCAGCACATTAAGGTGGCTACTACAGTTTATGGGGGTCACCAGATGCTTTCGATAATATGTATCACAGGTGACCATTTGTGGGAACAAGCAACAATTACAAAGTCAAAACCATACAAGGCATATAGGTGTTTGTAATTTCACCATCCTCTGGGTTCTAATTCTATCAGGACGTTTAACTCAAAAACCACCTGTACGACCCTATCTCAAAATCTTACCATTTAAACTGTGAATAAAAATAAACGCTCTTACTGTACAAGTTAAAACAAAAATCTGTAAGAGAGTTATAAGCATAGTTCGTATGGCTAGATTTTGAGAAATTTATGACCAAAAAAAATTTGGTACAATCTCCATGACGCACTTAACTGCATACACAGTAGCCATTCACTTATCTGCGTGTGCAATTTACTAGCATTACATTACTAATGTTACTAACAGTGTGATTTTTGCTAACGCGGTATTGTTTGTGTGACATGCACGCGTAAGGAAATTTATTATCCCTCAAAACTGTAGTAAGCCACCTTAAGCATATTTGCAGGTTCTAGCTAGTGAAATTAAATGCTTAATTTAAGCAGTTTTATATATTAATTAACTCTAAATTTTTCGAGCCAATTGCAGTTTCCCTAGGAGGTTCAAAAAATTGAGACTCCATTGTAGAAATTATTACAATATTTGTAAATCTACACCATTATACCTAAATTCTGGTCTATAATGCAATTGTAAATCACAGTTGGATTTTTTTTTTCTTGGTTTGAAAATTTTCAAACCACTTCTACTTTCCTTTGTCTCAGATTATGGCAATGAATCTGACACAAAAAGAAATGAAAAAAAAAACTGGTTTAAAAAAAATTCAACCACCCCCACCCCCCTCCCGGCCAAAATAACAAAAAATAAAAAGCACTAAATAAACATACATTTGTTTCGATGAGTTCTAAAGAGTATTAACTTGCAAAGGATTGTATAATTTGTTGTAATCTAACACAATAAAGCCATAACTTACTGGATTCTTGGATGAAGTTGGTGCATTAAGCTGAGCTTGACACAAATAGGCACGACATAAGAACTGGTTAGAGGGAGGAGTCTTCAGAAAAAACATCTTAATACAATCTTCCATGATATCCAGTTGACCATGCTGTTATATTTTACAATATTGAATTATTAATATTATGCTCTGATAAACAATAGCCTTCAATAGTTTTCAGTGATTATAAAGTCAATCAGGTGCACTTAAATGGGTTCTTTTTTGCTGTTTCAAACTGACAGAAAATATCTTTGATATTTTTAGTAGAATGAAGTTCACATAGATTTGTTAATCCCCAGCTATGCATTCTAACACTATTATAATGTTTGACCAACATGTTTCGTTGGAAAAAAATGTTTGATTTCGATCAAACACTTCTTCCCACAAAAAATGCCAGTCAAACATCATCTTACAAGCCAGCTACCATCTAACATTGTCGAACCAACAAATGTTATATAACAATGTTATATTTTGTTGTTGAAAAGATTTATTAGTAACTGAACTTCATGTTGTACAGTTCAGAGATAACCAATTGCTCATAATTTCAAATTGTCATTGTGCTATGCCCTCGGCCAAATCAAAATTACGCTCATCCGCGGTGTAAGAACCTGTGAAACTCATGAGTGACGTAAAACAAAGTAAACAAAAGGCATAAAACAATAGAATCAACTGGGAATGCAATACTACAAAGGTAAAAAACAAAGAAAAAAGTTACAGGTTCTTACACCAAGGTAAACCCCAAAATCACTTGCCCGATTACTCCTTGAATTGTACTGCACTCAGTCCAATTACTATTTATACGTTTTGATAATGAAATATAATTAAGATTAATTAACTTAATTAAGCTTTAATAATTAATAATATTAATATTTATGTGAGTTTAATTAAAATCATATTTTGGAATTAGCAAGAAACATACTGTCATACATATATGAAATAAATGCTTATTATGTAATGCAAAGGCAAAGAAATATACCTTAAAAGCTGTTTCGGCGCACAAAACGAAAAGATCCGAGGAAACTGCATCAATTTTGTCGTCAGAAGACTGTCTTTCTTTTCTTAACTTGCCATAAGCCTCAGTCAACGCAGGCAGGTCATTATCTTGCGAGGCTGCATGAATAAGCTTTCTTATATTGCTGTCCATCTTTGTGTTGAAGTTTCCTGTTATCTACAACGCTGTATGCTCGTATTCTTGTTTGAATTTCGAAAAGTTTAGCTCAATTCGTCCACCATCTTGGATTTTCCCAACACAGTCTCTATAGCAACGAGAAGCGCGGGAGTTTTGATTTCCATCACGTGATGTGCAACAGTCGCGGAAGCTTGGAACCAAAAACGAGTGGGAGGAAATTTTTCTTGCATGAATTTTATTGCGGACGAGATTCTTAGTTGAGGTTGTTTTACCTGATTTATACGCCTTGTATACTCTACATCTGTAGCTTTGATTGTTAATTTTCGGTTGTAAGAAATGACGGATGTTGCTGAAAAATTATTCCCAAGCTCAACTGCCTGGAGGACGAGATCAGAAAGTGCGCGGTCGAACGCGTAAGAAATGGCGATCTTCCACAGTTTGTCAAGGTAAAAAGCTTTTGTGCTGCTGTAAACCCATTTCGAAATAGTGTCTGATGTTTATGTACCGATTTTGAGCGTTTTTGGAACTCTTTTCGAGCCATTTTTCTCTGAGCAATGTCATTTGTTTGTTCAGCTGATTTTCATTTCCCTGCATTGCGTCGGCCACAGGGCTGAGAGGGGCGCGGACAAGATTGCCGTGAAAACCAAATTAGAATTGCCTGTAAACATTGAAGTCATTTCTCGTGTCATTTTGGAAGCATAAATCCTCTGTTTCCAGTTTAAATTGAGTGAGTCCCTAGCTGGTGCACGCGCGTCAGTTGTTGGATAGTAACAGAAAGTGAGATAATCTTAATGTAAGATTAAGCTTATGTTATAAAGTGATGGTTTATGGAAAGTCTATCATGTGTTAAAAGTCAACTGCTGACCTCAAACACCTTGCTATAGCAGATACCAGTTATTACAGACAGGAATTGAAGCACAGACTCCACATAGTGGTCCTGAAGGTGTTCTTTAGGGCAAGAGTTGATTGTATATCAGTCCACAGCCAGCTTCATATGACCTGCTTGTTGCTATAAAAGAAGCAGTACCTTGACAGCAACTCAAGGTGTAGGGAGGAAGCCACCACATGTATGAAAATTTTTAGTCTGTAAGCAGGCTTCACTACTACTTAGTTAGACCCATCCGAGCTCTATGGCGGACTTCCCACACATCACAATCCTCCGAAAGTGCCTTCAGCATGTTCACAGCTCCTGCGTTCAAATTGAATGTATTCACAAAGTGTTGTTGCAGGCCTTTCGCTACTTCTCCTATCAACCTACTTTGTTAGCCGGCAGGCCATGTTTTTATACAAAACCATGTTTTTATACAAATGGAAGAATATCTTATGAGAATGTCTTATGATTTACTGACTCTCTGTAATGCACATAGAAAAACATTCCAAAAGTGTCCGTTATAGAGGGAGTTGGCTGTATGTTTTAAAAACAATAATTTGTATTGCTTTTACAATGCTAACCTGGGTTGCAGACAAATAGTAACATTGTACCACTGGTAATTAGCCCATCTGCAAATCAGTGCCAAAATCCTTGTTCTAAACCTCAGTTAACCTTAAATTTGGCTCCCAGAGTCAATTATGGAGACATGTAGTGTTGTTCTAACTTTTGAGTCTGTTAAGGAAATCCTGTGGTGTGACCATTCAAACGTCAATCATTCAAACCTCTTCAGTAGTATCTTGCCATTTTTGGTACCATTTTTTTTGTTTCAATTATGTTTTACCAAATGTGATTTTTCTTGTGTTTTGATTTTTGGAACTCTTGGAAGTTACATGTAGAACCCATCTGTGACTGGCCTTTTCAAAAGGCTGTTCAATGTATAATAAGCAGTACATGTTTAGGGGATTTCATGCAAGATTGAACCAGAAGCAAGAAGATCGAGAGAGCAAGACTGGTAAAAAAAAATACAGAGGATACCAAAGAGTGGAATGCAGCTTTCAAACCAGTAAAAAATTTGTTTAAAATAACTGAGCTCATCCCAAAACAATGATCAAAGCAATTAATGTTTTATTTGAAGGAAAAAAATGTTCAAGGTAACTTGCTGACCAGCTTTCAACATTTGTTTTTTGTTTTGTTTTTTTGTTTTTGTTTTTTGTTTTGTGTTTGCTGTAGCGAGCTCGCGATCGATAATGTACCATGCACGCGTAAATAACGGTATTTTCAATCATGTCGTTGGCGCGGGTCAGGAGTATTGCGGTCGCATATTCTCACGGCCAATCTGCTGTAATGGCGTTGAAATTACGCTCTGAATGTAAACAACCACTAGAAGACCAGAACTCTGCTTTTTTTCTCAGGTGAAATTAGTCCAGTTTCTTAGGATTAGTGCAAATGCAACAAGGGTTTGTGATATTATTCGTTGTACGATAAAATTAGGCAAATCTGAGCAAGAAAAAAGTAAAAACGCTCAAAAAGCAACATACATGTAGGCTGGTTATGCCCTGGGCCCTTCAATTGTTCTTTACCACAAATCTTCATATTGTTTTGAATACCCAAAAAAATCCCGACTTCAATCAAGCCACCCCAAAAAATACTTGCCAAAATGTTCTTACCAAAAAAAATCCAGGAATCAAAAATTTCCAATCCCAAAAAATTCCTTTGCGCATCCCCATCACTTTCAATCCGGAGTCCCTGACCCCTTCATGTTGATGATCAGAGACTTTGTCTGCTCTTGGCTGTGGACCTGAACATCTTGCTATGACTGATCTCTTTTTAATGTTGTCTTATGGATTATTTTGTCTGGGAATGGGAATACTCCTATAATGATGATTCTGTTTGACCAAACCATGTCATCCCATTACTTTCTCACAACACCAATTTTCCATAGTGTCTTTCTCTTTAAACTTGTCCTATATACCCTGCAACCTATAAAAAATGTGATCTTAATACATAGCTACTTCTTTATCATTCATGGGAGCATAACACTGCAAAAAGCTCAGCCTTACTTACTTTATCTTGGTTCCAAACAATGTTCCTTGGACTTGCAGCTTCCCAGCTGGTGAAAGCATGCTTTATTACTTTAAAGCGTCACAGACAACTAGTGGAGTTTGGCACTATATAAATGTATGTTATTATTATTATTATTATTATAATTTATTATTATATTGAAAATTATAATTATTGCTATTTATTATTATTATAATTATTATTAAAGAGCATTTGCACGTGACATCACAGCGGCCATATTGGTGTCCCCTTTGGGAAAGTCAAAAAAGTATGTATGTATGTATGAAATGGTACTTTAACTCTTCTTATTCAAAGATTTCCTTTGTTTTAGCACTCCAATATGGCCACCGGTCACGTTAGTGAAAACACTCTGACTATTTTTTACCTACTGATAACATGTTGCATTTGTCAGGAAAATTTTGGTAGCCCTACACAACAGCTTAAGCACTGTCCAGAAAAACAATTTAAGTGATATTGAAGCAAAATTTAAACCAACTTAGATTTTTTCAGCATGCTTTCAACAACTTTAAATAATGTTGAGAGACCTGTCAAAACAGTCTCAACATCTTGTTCAACAAATTGATGTTGATAGAATGTTGACAAAATGTTGAAACTATTTAAATGGGCCTTACAGAGAAACCATATAATATAAAGCTTGCAATATTAGGCTTTTCCTGTAATATAGCATAAATTAAAATAATTTTAGGTTTTAAATTATTTTAAACCAGGTTAATTTTTATTTTCCTTTGTCCCAGATTCATTAACATAATCTCAGACAAAGGAAAATAAAAATACAAGTTTGAAATAATTTTAACCAACAACATATATATCTATATATAAAATCTATAGAACCATCATGGCTTTTAGAAGAAAATAAAAGAAAATGTTGTGGAGAAAACTTAAAAATTGTGTGCAAATCAGAGTTTTTACACAATGTACATGTTTCTTTTTATAAGGCCTTGGGTTTTTTTTAAGACAAGGGAGTTTCAGTTTGAAATAACATCTTCCATTCAGTTACTTTATATTGGTTTCACCCGATTATCTTAATGCAGTGTTTCTAATTAAAGAAGTGATTAAAGAACTGACATCACTTGATGAATTTAAAATTAGCTTGGTTCTCAACTTATGAAGTCTATCATTGCCAAGTTAGTTTACACAACAATAATTTTATTATTATAGTAAAATATTAAAAAAACGATAAGAGTAGAGTCTCTCACAACCATTGTGTGATATTACAATCTACCTTGCAAAACAATCTTTAGGGTTAATAGCTGCCAAAATGTTGGTTTATTGTTTGATATTGTAGTTTCCTTTAAAAGTAGAAATATCGGCTTGTAGCCTGATGACGGCTAACACTTTTGAGTCTCTGCACGTCTTCTAAAGGGCATCTCTAAAATTTGTTTTGTATATTTAATATACTTTAAATTTTAGTGCAAAATATTACAGGTGAAAAAACGAAATGGTTGTTTGGGCACCAAATTTGTCATTAGAATCTAGAAATATGTTATAAATAAATACTGCATCAGTATTAAGCATGACATACATGTAATGTTTTGATATTGTACCATATTATTGCATAAACATGTTATTTTTGCAGGAGCAGAACTGTTTCATTTTGCAAATTTGTGAAATGATAATTATTAGTATTGCAACTTGACCCAAGAACCATGTTTCTCAGATTCCTATCATAGGAATTCCATTTTGCAGCTTACTAACTTATTACTCATACACAAGTAAACTAGAAAAATATATAGTTAATTGAAGTGATTTTAACTGTAGTCTGTCATAACAAACTTGTGTTCACTTATTGAAATGAGTGTCAATTTGGAAAATATATTATTCCATTTTTTATTCTTTATGTGACGCACATGAATGAAATATTATTTGCATGAAACTACCTGCCAGATAAAAATCATATAATAAATAAGTATTTAAAGCCAAATTAAGTCCACAAAAATGTGCTGGCAAAATTTCAATTTTGATTTTTTAATATTGTTTTTGTATGTATTGACATCTGCAGGATAAATCAATATCATAACTAAGTTTATCAACCATGTTAAAAAAACTGTCTATCAATGTCTTTTTGTTTCTTTGCAATGATCATCCCCATTGTATTTTTTTTTTACTGCTATCTATAGCTACATATTATTATGAGAATTTCTTTACCTTAAAGGGGGTGAACCTTAACTACAGTTTTAGAGTCGTTGCTAGGGACATCATTTCATGGTTAGCATTTCTCATGTGTCAAACTGCTAATATGGTGGGAACTACATGTATGAAATTGGACACAAGACATACTAAATCAACGTTACGCATGCGAACTAGTGCCAGTCCCCAATTGGCGTAAGAATGAAAAAGTGCAAAAATTCAAAGGAAAAGGGAAAAATCTGATTTTTTTTTGGCGAATCATAAGCAATTAAACTATTTTTAAAATCTTTAGCATGGAATTACCGTTTAGATGAAAAAAAGGAAAGCTATTAAAGAAAATGTATAAAAATACACCTTTATGTCGTCATAGCTTTTTCAGTAACATGAATTTTAAAAAGTCCATGCTGCGGATTTTTTTATTAGAATGTTCTTAAGCCGTTGACATTGGTTTTATTGAGAAAAAATGCAAGATGTTTGAGTTTAAAGGGTCACATGACTTACCAAATATGATACTTGTGACTCATTAACTGAATGAACGTGACCAAGCATCATAGCCAAAGAAGTAAAGAAATTCATTTTATGATGTTTGGAACTCTTCCGCAACCACCTTGTAGTTAAGTTTCTTCCCCCTTTAGCTAAGGAGACCCTTGAGCTCCAAAATGTTGCATTGGGAATGTATTGATTATTATAGTGAAGAGAAATCAGTTCTAATCATTCACAGTTTTTCAGTACAATGCACCTTACAATGAGCACCCAACAAACTTTTTTATAAGCTACACAATATCACCAGCTAATTATTTTTTTAAATTTTCATAACTGTGGATACGTGTAAAGCAGTAAAGAGAATAAAATCTCCCTCCCCCCCCCCCCCCCCCCCCCCCCCTTCCCCCCGGGACTTTACACTCCTGTGATAAACACAAAGCGAAATGATTTCATTCTATCATTCTCAACTTTGTGGGGCCGGCATACCCATCAATTGAATTCATGCTCTCTAATTGGCGAACTTGTAAAATAGTTTGTTGTCATACTCACGGTCAGGGGCATCGCACTGTAGAGGTTGAAATAAATTTATCAACTTAAAATTATTATATTTTGTACAGCTTCAGATATCACTGCTGGTAAATTATCTCCAGGGTAACAATATCACTGCCTATGAGGGAACCCATACATGTAGTTCAACTAGTCTGTGACCTCCAGAATGTTTGGGAAATTCCCTGCAGACCCCAGGAGAGCAATCTTTTGTATGAGTTGCTGTTCCACTGTTGCACCCACTTCAATGATTCCCAAATAGCCTCTCAGTTTCTTTGGAACTATTCCAAATGTACCCCCACCACTGGTATCAACTAACATATGTAGTTTGTACATTATTTCCACATTTTTCAGATTAATTGCCTTAGCTAATTAAGTCTTAATATTTGTCCACCTTGTCATCTTCCTTTTCCTTTACTTTTGTATTGGCAGAGAATGCCATGTACATCAATGATCTGGTAACTTGTCTCTTGCATATTGACAATAACCAGATCAGGCCTTCTCGTCTCAATTGCTTTATCTGTCTGTATTTTTCCGCTATCCGAATGGACTGCTTTGGCAACATTCTCGAGCCATTTTTAATTGTATTTCTTTTGTGCTAATTATTATTATTATTATTATTTGTTATTATTTATTATGAAATATTAAACTTACTCTAGTGCTCTGTCATCATCTTGGGATAACTACTATGAATTAACTTAATCTTGTGATTGGTTTCTTGTTGTTCTTATTTCTAAATTTATTTCTTATTTATTTAAACCAATCAGAGGAAATGACAGTACATCAAAAGTATGTTATTGTTTCATTCATTCCTCATCACATAACAGAAGGAACTATTGATTCTAAGAATTGTCTTGGTGTCAGGTTTTTTCGTATCATTGTATATAATACAGAGCGACACATAAAATTTTATTTTGTGTTTTTTTTTTGTAAAATAAAAATATTTTAAAACTTGTGTGAAATTAGGCATGACTTTTACATGACTAAGCAAAATTTATTATTTCTCTTGGTAATAATTTACATGTGACAATCATGTGCTCAATTTATTACCTTAGCAAATGTTCTGAATTTTTCTTATTTGGGGCTTAACCTGGTTTTATGAAATATCGCTAATACTACTGAATATGTGTCAATTGTCACAATCTTCTTGTCTGGGTGGGGAGGAAGTTGTTTCAGTAGATCGTGAGTCAAAATGATTTCCGTTGAAATAATGGCAATAAATACAATTACATGCATGGCAACAGGAAACGCTCAACAGAACGTGGAAACAAGGAAATACATTAAACACGGCCGCCGTGTTTATGCAATTCCGGTTTATTTAAATTTTATGTATTACAATCACGTTTTTTGATATCGTACGTTTTCAAATAATATCAAAAGAACATTTCATATTTAAGTCGTTGTGTCCGCATGCGAAAAGCGTGTATAAACTGTCAAATGAAAATGATCGATCAATGACGTCTCCTAAGTCACGTGTCCTGCCAAACTTTAAACCTCATTTGTTATGTGTGGCGATGTCAGAGTAAACTTCATCTACAATGCCCGTAACAGAAGTACAGGTATTTTTGATTTGTTTTCGTTTTAAGCGACTAAAATTTTCCCCGAACGTAGCCATATATTTTTTAAAGCCTTGAGGAATATTTTGAGTTAAAACAAACGCGTCAATCGGCTATTTGGACGCGTTCAATTCATTTCATTTTGTAGCATACCATGACAGTATTACTGCCTAACTGACTTTAAATTATTGATTTTAATTTTCAGTGGATCGGTGCCAGTTGTGGACGGCACAGCTCTTATACCTTCTACAGAGGATTCAGATTAATTGTCGATGGAGTAAAGAAAAATTTCTGCCTCGGAGAGTTTTATTTTGTGAGGAATTCCACGAACCAACCGATATGCATAGCTGAGCTACAATTAGTTTGGCACGACGCGAGTACTGACAGTCAACTCGCTTCCGCGAGACTATATTTCAGACCCGAAGATACTCCTGTAGGTCGCCTTCCAAATCATGGACAGGTCAGTTATTTATAAATTTATTTTCTATAGATTTAATTTTATTTTTTGCGCTTAGATTTGGCGTTTTGGGCTCCGAAAAGTGGCCATGGTTAACAAATCTGAAAACACTAAAAATTTGTTTGTTGAAGTTATAATGCTTCATTGATTTTGTGAAGACGTTGTTAAAATTTTGCTTCATTACTAGGTTTATTTTGTCCTTTTGTGGCTGTAAAGATTTGAAAAAAAAATAAAGCAATTATCTTTCAACCTATTTCGTATTAAATGTTAAAATCGCGAACAACTCGGAAAAGAAATCACGGCGTATTAAAACGGAATATTTAAGCCCAGTGTAACACGCTTTTGTAGTCTACCACTTGTGTGTCCTATATTTAGATGAATATTTATTAGAAGAAGGAAAAAATAATGTGCCTAAAATATTTTGTTTTTTTTTAGTAGTGATCCTTAAGTTCTTTTGCTCTTAAGTGTTGAATTAGAGCAAAACGGCTCGACAAATTGAGATTTGGTCTTTTGTTTCTATAGCGCGGCGCGAGGAAGTTAAAGAATTCCCATGTGCTGTTGAACTTCATTAAATTTCATTTCTTAATTTTAATAATTCCTAGTTGATTTTATGGTGCCTTAATTGGCTCGACAAGCTGTGTGAAAATTCAGTAGGTTAGCGATTCACATGGACACATTTTCCGCGGGTCTAGGATACACTGTAGCACTTTATAATCAACAGCATGGCGGTTTCTTGTAATGAGGTTTTTACAAGACCACGCAATTTATATTCATGAGGTCATATCGGTAAACAACGATATATTCATCCCGCACAGCGTAACCGTGTTTACAATTATTTCGATTTTTTTTCTCGTTTTGATTGCAAATTTAATTTAAATTTGACGATATTTTCGATCAATAAATAAAGATTCTATTTGAACTCGATAATTTCAAGCTTTAAAACAGCGAGCGGTGTTTTGACTTGAACAATAGAGATTGATTTGCATTTTCAGCACGGCAAGGCAAACTCACTCGCAATGTTTCCGGTCAACAGATTGTATTTCAATTTGTTAAGCATATTTTATTTTTCGCGATGATTTTTTTTCACCATTTTGATTTTTACTGCGACAAACTCGGATATCGAAGTATCTGTTTTCGTGGCGCGCTTTCGAGCAGAAATTGACATAATTGTATTTGGTAAAAAATAGGACCTCGCATCTTACGACAGATGCGTATTAAGGAAACACAATAGAAAATATTTGAATAAAAATAATAACCTGCCTTTAGCTGTAGACATTATGTTAATCGGATTTTTTTCCTGCCTTCAAATCTAATTGTTTTCTATTAATTTTCAGGATCTGAACTTATTAAATTCTATTTTGCCGTGATTCAAATCATTTGGACTCGTTTCAAGTGTTTGCGGACATATATTTTGGCCAGAGATCGATCCTTGTAAACAAATTACCACATGGTTTTGATATTAATTAGAATTAGAATCTATGGATTGTTTTTCTCGAAATATTGTTTAAAGCAATAAATTTCGGTTTAAAATTTACTAAATGGGTCGGTAAAGCGTTGTTAATATATGTCAGTTGACTATATAAATGTCCATTACGAAACAAGGCTCGTATTCACTTGTAAATTTCTATTAGTTACTTAGTTTTGGATTACATTATCTTTTATTCAGAACTTGATCATGAGATTAAATAAACTCTGCTGTTGATTTCTCTTCCATACTGATTTTCTGAATTTTAGATCGTATGGCTCGTTTTGTGCTCTCAGAAAACGAAATTTTGTCCAAAATCGTGTATATTTTTCTCTATTTTCCTTTGCTTTGTTTTTCTTTGAATTTTATACACACACGGCCGTCCGTTTTGTCTAGTCAAAAAAATAAATTGGTTGTTAATATCTTGAGCCCATAATGAAATGTGTAGTTTTTTTTTACCAGAGTAATACTGGCTTTACCCAGATATTTATTATCGTTAGCTATCATTCCAGCTTTCATTACTGTGCACATGTAATCTTAATCTTTCATTATCAAGTTTATAAATATGAAGAAAAAGAACTCTCTTTCATTTGACCATTGTGTTTTAGAGATTAAATTTATCTTTTGTCTTCTAAAAGACTAACTGTGATTTTAAGCGTTTGGTTATAATTAAGCAAGTTGTGTTTCCAGATAAACTTAGGAAATTTGCGTGTCAGCTGTAACATACTTCTTTTTAATCTCTGGAGTTACAGTGGGTTGAACTTAATTAATTGAACATTTGGCACATTCCAAAATTATTGTCCTCTGCCGGATTGTCGAGTATTATTCAGTTACATTTATCAGAATGTAGATTTGTATACGTTTTTGCAGTTTATATATTCTTGAATTGGAGTTCAGTCCACTTGAAAATTTTAAACCACTTTGTCATATGGTGTTTATCAATTGTGTAACACTATTATGTGATACATATTTTAAAACATTTTTATTTCCTTTATGTAATGCATGCTATATCTTTATCTTGTTTGTTCTTTTCACATCAGTATATCTAGAACTTTCACGACTGTGATGTTGTAATGATAATATTGTAATATGCTATTTAGCATGTTCATACAGGTACACATGGTCCATATTTCTTATCACAAATGTATCCATCAAACAAAAAACTGAATTGGCACTCTGTTTGTCAGCATTTGGTAATTTTTTTTTTTTCTGACTATAATTTCTTCAATCTTTGTTGTATTGGAAACTCACAATATTAAAACCTAGCCAATTTTTTACAATGTGTTATTTACATGTATGAGTTAATAGCAAAATTATTTGTCATCATATTGGGCTGTGAAATTCTGATGGCACCAAATGTCACTTGCATCTCGCTTTTCTTGCTCAGTTCTCTGGTCTTCTTCATCCCTCTATAAAATTAAAATATTTATTAAAATTACAACTCATTTCTGGTTCCTCAAGTCATGGATTTCTTAATCATTAGACCATCATTATAATAAGTGCTTTTTATGTATTATTATTTTACTAATACTATGCATTCCAGTAACTTATGAGTACTATTATTACATGTAGTTTCTAAAAAAAATCACTTCTCCTCGGCCTTTTTTGTAAAATTCCATTTCCGACTTAACCAAATTTGTAACCTCGGAAATGGGGTTTTTCCAAGGTTACAAAAGATGTGACCTTGGAAAAATCCCGGAACAACTAGTTACCCCTGTGTGCCAACCTGTAACACAGGGATGTTGGTAATATAATAATGTACTAAAAAAAGAAAAACTTGTGATGAGTGCCAAGTAAAAATGGTGTTGTTGGTGACTGACATAGTTCTAGCAACTTGAATAGAAGCATTTTTGACCTGGGTACTATAGGTTTCCTTAGCAGCACTATTTTAGTCAGAGGCAGCTGACAATCAGACAAAGACCAATCATTGAGCAATATCATAATATAAGAGACATGAGGGGTGTACAAATGTAAATTTATTTGAAAGAGACTTGCAGGTGCAAGAAAAGCTTCTGGCATCCAGTATAACATTTCATTGAGGCAAAAAGTTCACATATTGCTATTAGATCGTGATTGGTCAGTTGTTTCACTGTTTCATCGCCCCTATAATCAGTTTAATGTTTGGTCTGTTGTTTTGGTAAACAGTCAAACATTTAACCCTTTCGGCACCAATGTCAACAGAAGAATTCTCCTTACTTTAATTTACCTTATAAAATTCATTAATAATTCATAAGGAAAGTACAAAAGAAATGAAAATTTAATGAAGGTTTGTAAACCCCAATACAAATCAACTGAGTTGATGTATTATTAAACAGTAGCATTAACTTTTGATACAGACAACTGCTCAGCTAATTAGTATGCATTAACTTTTCATACAGATCTCTACTCATTGTTTCATTTCATAAGTACGATAAAATATTTGCGTCCGATCTGTATGGACGTTTACAATGGCTCGCCTTCGGCTCGCCATTGTAAACGCCCATACAGATCTCCCGCTCATATTTTATCTACTACTTACAGAAGAACTCTCCTTACTTAATTCTCCATACATGTATATTTGTTTTAGTTTGTTGTTTGAATATCAGGGTAGTTATCTTTTTCCTTTAATAATTTGCATAACTTGTATTCTTGATCAGTATTGATATCACAAGGAGAAATTAGATGCTGATCACTAATTGGGGATTCACTAGATCTAAACATTTTCTTAAATCCAATGTAGTAATTAATTAAACCATTCGATAAATGCAACTAAGCAAACTGAATCAGGCTTGATCACATCGGAGCCAAAAATATTGTTCAAGTATTCAGTTACATGTATTTACAGCAGGAATAAAAGTTGTCAAACAGACAGGTCATGAGAATAAACAAATTATAACCAGAAGATATAGAAGTCTGATTTGTGTAAGGAGCAAAATTGTCTGTCTAGACAGATTTTGCAGATAATCTGGCTTATCAAAACGAAATGAAAGTCATCAATCTTTATTAATTAATTACAATATGAACCAATTGATTGATCCCTTAGCTGTAAAACCATTTTACTTTTAACTACAGCTGTAATTAGGAGAGATTGTATAAAAAATTAAAATAAAACAACATGGCAAAAATTTGAGTAAAAAAAAGTAGCATTTGAGGTGAGCGACGGAAGGAACGTGCGTCTGTTAGCTAGATTATCGATTATGCCATTAAAAGGTGAGATTATGGTGGTTTGAAAAATAAAAACATAGGATGACCAAGGTCAACCTTGGCTTCAAAGATGAAAAAACTTGAATAATTAGCTAGAATAAAATGTGTCAAATTTCCAACAAATCCTATGACACTTTTGCACCTCAATAAATGTTACATGTATGTGGCATTTATTTTTGAGTTTGCAGATAAAATCCTGGTGTGTGTCTATTCAAACTGTTAACATTTATCATAAAGGTTACTCCCCAGTGTTATTGTATGTTTTTCAAGAAATTATTTGTGAAATCAGTTTGAGTCATCTCAGCAGTGATGTGTCAGAGTAAACCCTTTTCACAAAAACTTATTTCATTGGTTTAACTCTGGCCTATCTATCAGCACATGTACATGTACAAGACTATGGTCTGCACATAATCTCCAACTGTAACCTCTGTGACATATGGCCTGTGTGCTTTCTCGTATTCTACACCAGCACTATGGAACCCTCTACCAAAGAATTTGAAAAAATACTTTTAGGTTATCATCTTTTAAAACATGTCTTAAATCATTTTTGTTAAGGAAGTTTTTGAGTTATGATTTAACAATTTTATACATTGTAAGCACATTGTGTGTTTTTTAAAACCAGCTTCAGACTTTTAACTTGTTTGTTGTGTTTCCCAGGATGAGTTGTTATATGCGGATCAAAAGGTCGTCATCAAATGCCAGGATATGGCTATCTGGCAGGATTCAGGACTTCAGTGGAACTTTGGTATGGTACCATTACATGAGAGTGACTTTGTCTGCATTAGTGACAAATACTACCTGAGCAGCCACTACCTTGTAAAGGAGAAAGAAAGATTGCTAAAGGCAAGAGAAGCATGGCAAAATGGGGATCGTAGCCTTCGAATTCTCACATTTCCCGCCTACTGTCGTTACAGAGCACTTAAGGAGAGGCTCTTATCTGGTGCATGTTTAACAAAACCTCAGCTTGTTGCCCTAGGAGGAGTGCTAGGAGATGAAACAAGCACAAGAGTTTTGTTTTGCAGAGACAGTTTTCATCATCCTTATTTGGATAAATTTGAACTTTCTGGTGATAATAAAGGTATGCTTGTGTCATGTTAAACTGACCTTGGGAATACATACATTAATGTAGTAAGAATAAAGTTCAACTAACATTGTATTATATGTCCTGCCACTGCCAAAATCAGGACTTTAATTCTGTGGATCAAATCCTATGATTTGTGACCATGAAAGCCCTTAAATTGTGTGGGCACTCAGGACAAGAGTTGAAGAATGATCACTAAATTGGGGAAGTTCTTAAAATTTGGAAAATTAAGCAGTCAAATACTAAAATAATTCCTAATTTGATGGTTTAAAAAAGATTATACGCTCAAATATTTTACTCATTGAGTGTTAGAAAAATACTACACAACCTGTAAAATATTTGTGCGTTCTATCTGTCAAACCATTCAAATAAGGTGGATATCTGTTCTGTGAAATGAGGTTTTATTCAGAAGGTGTCTGGAACAGACTCGTACTTTGTTAAACTCTCTCAGAGAAATGCCTCTGGGATGCCAGTTATCAATTTCTGGCTAAAAAGGTGCCATAGAAACAAACTAACATACTGGCATACATGTATAAAGATAATTGGCATCCCAGAGTCACATTTCCTTGTTACATGTAAATGATCTATCAACCGCAGTTTGATTTTCTAATTGGTTGCACATTTTACCACCCTTAGCACCAGTTCTGAAAGGCAGACCAAGGAAGAAAAAGAAGCTTAATGCGACACAGAATAGTGTTCTCAAGAAGAAAAGATTTGTTGCCGAGATTCAAAATCACCTGACAAACTCGTCTGCAGCAAAGAGATGCAAGATATCAGAGGAGGAAGAAGAGAGTGCTAGCTCAGACATATCAGAAGCAGGTGTGTTGGAGAGAATAAAGATGCCACCTCAAGCGGCAAGAGCAGTAGAAAACAATGGTCCCCCTCCTCTGATCAAACCTAAAGTGCAAGATATTTCTCCAAAGCCTTCTGAAATACCTAAAGCTGCAGCTCAGAATGTACCATCAGCAAATCCAAAGGCTCCTCCACCTCTTATTTCTGCTAATAAAACAAAAGATGCTCCATGTATTACACAGCCAAACCGTGAGCAATTGAGTGTGAAAGTGATTGAGTGTCCAGGAACCATGCCAATGCAAAAACAGATTTATTCCATGGATGCAAAGCTTAAAAGGGTTGAACAATCCAATAATAGCAACAACAACAACAACACTGCAGTGTTGGTAAAATCACACTTAGCTGATAACATTCAGGCTAATGTGACATCTGCACCCTTTACAAGTACAAGTTCTTCCTTGGAGAGCAGGACTGGTAAAATACTGAATTTGTCTGCAGGAAACAACCAGCCATTGCATTCGCTTCCTGGAAAAACTGTTACAAATACTAACAGTAAAGAACAGATAAGAAAAATCCCAGCTGTTCAGGCAGATGTGCACTCCAGTGCAACATCAAGTGCTAGACCAGTGGCTACAACACAAGGAACTGTTGGGACGCAGTTGGCAGTATCCATCAGCCCCGCAGTGCGTAGTCAACCTATAGCATCTATGCCGCAGCCTGTTTCCAGTTCTCAAGCAATCACCTCAAAATCCCAACAGTTTGTAACACCGTTAGAAGGGTCTACTTCAACCACAGTGAAAGGTAGTGATGGTGTGAATACAGGAAGTGCCTTATCTGTTAGGTCAAAACAGAGTAAAGAGAATGAGGAATGGCAGTTTAGATCAGCATCCAAGGAGAAGAAAAAGAATGAAAAAGAGCAGACAGAGGAACCTGTTGTGTGGAAAAAGAAGAAAAAAAGACTACGGATGCCTGGCAGCGTCAAAGATGAGGTAGGTACTTTTTATTTTCTTGTTACAACCATTGAGAGGTATTAATAGATTCTATCTCTGTGCAAGGTTCTTGTTAATAATAATCTTTATCGTTTATTGTTGATAAATAGACTCATAACAAACATAACGAGTCTATAAATTAGTCTTGTTGCATTAAATTTGAACGAGAAACAGTTTTAATGTATAATAAAAAATAAGCGAAAAAAAAGGACGTTTCGAAGTCATCCTGGCTTCATTTTCAAGTCGAAAGGTCACTGTTCAAGTGGAGTTAATTTATACTACTGTATTCAAAGCGTCAAACCTTGTTATAGAATTCATAATTAGGTCAAAGGTGACAATGATTGAATGTACAGATGCTGAAGAATGTTAGTGAGCTGACTACACTGGATTGTTTAATCCACGAAATGTTGTTTATTCGCAAAAGAAAACCCATGCTGAATATGCAGTCAGACTCAATTCATGCTACAGTATTTATTTAACATTCTTCAGCACCTGTACCAGGGGCGTGGCCAGCTTTTAGAAGAGTTGTAGGCCTGGTTATCCCGCAAGGGCCGCTTCTAGGGGGTCCGGGGGGGGGGGGGGGGGGGGGGGCATATACAGCTGTAACTCCACCTGAAAATGAAAATGAACCAGGATCATGACTTCGAAATGTTGTTTCTTTTCGCTTATTAATTATTTTTTATTATGAATTGTTTTTCTAGTAAGTCTTTACTCATTACATGTAGAAACAGTTTTAAATTAATCTTATGATAAAATGGAGGGCTTTGGCCAAGAACTTCCTATTAAGTTCATTTTTTGGCAATTTTCACTAAAATCTCATGATTTATTATAGTTATTGTTAAATTAGTACTTGAAACCGATCCTTAGACACCCTAGGCTAGATTGCTTTTCAGAAAATACAAATTTGTTGATCTGGTTGAAATCCTTCAGTTGTATTTCCATGATCCAGACATCATTTTGCCAAAAAGAGAGTGATTTTAGAGGCCTAAAACACAAGATTTCAGTGAAAATTAAATTAAAAAAGCTAGTTAGGGCATTTTTGCTGGGAGCCCTTCAAATGTTCATGCATTAACCGAGATCAGTTTGGCTGAATGGAAAAATGACAATCCCTCACTCATTCCCACTCAATGCTACATAATATGAATCTAAAATCCGAATACAGTGGATCAATAACTACAGTGTATTCTTAGTATTCTATTTTGAAAACAACTGATTGAATGCATCCTTTTGGGGGTGCAGTACTTGGGGTACAGTAGCTTCAGCCTTGACGTCACGGTGTCATGGTTCATCAACTGTATAGGTTTCTGTTAAGTACCCACTTTTCATCAACTCGACAGGTGGTAGGCCTGTTAGGGCTTCTTGGTAGGCATTAGACTCCTCAAGAATAACTAAATTACTTCCACCCAACATTTAACCTGAGTACACTCCTTTACCATAGGGATGGGGACTGTGGGATCCCTAGGGGCTCTGACTTCCACAAGAAAATCTTAATTTTAAATTAATGCTGTTTGCATCTCAACTTTAATACTAACAGGTGTATGATGACGAAGACGAGAAGTACTTCATGCAAACCCTGCGTGACTTCATGAGAAAAAGTAACCAACCACTGGGAAAGCTCCCTGCATTAGGCTTCAAAAAAGGTATAGCAACCAGCAGTTACTAGTTGTACATTATAGTTACTCTAACAGACAGGCTTGAAGTGACAGCCCTGTAGGGGCGGGGCATGAACAAAGTAGCCAGGGCACTAATTTGTGGTTCTTACCAGAGTTTTCATAACTGTTTTTTTTTTTTTGCTTTTTTTCTTGCAGTTAATCTGTGGACGATGTACACCACTGCCCAGAGATTTGGAGGATATGATGCAGTGAGTATCAGTAATCATTTATTGGTGACAGTATATAATTGTTAAAGTTCACAAATGAAGCCATCTCGCATTGCTCATCAGCACCGAAACATGTTAAGAGTAAACATGTTTCAACAAAACATGTTTCCCATAAACATATTTGCAATTTCATTGTTCACATTAGTTGTTAATTTCAAACACGTTTCACGCCAGCTTCTATAATTTATGCTGTTTTCCAAAACAAGCATATTATCATAAAGCTCGCATAAAATCTTTATAATTACACATGAACCAAAATAAAATAGAGCTTAAACTCACTGTTGTATGAATTGTCGTTTAATTACACTTCTCAAGCCCTTTGGGAACAAAGGGCATTGCAGCGTTCAACAAAGAGATGGCACTTGTGCTAACGTGTTTCGTCTGGCTTAGATCGAAACAACCTCGTGAGATAGTTTCAATTGTGCTCAGAATAAACATGATTCGCGCAATGTGCTGCCTGATGTGAACAACTTTCCTAGTGAAACATGTTTCATATGGATCAGACTAAACACGCTTCGCCCTAATGTGAACACAGCATTAGAGATAGATCTGCCTTGTGCAGATTGTACCTAATGAAACTATGCAGTTACAGCTCTGTACTCATGTTTGACTTAATTTTATTTTTCCAGGTAACAAGCAAACGTTTGTGGCGTCGTGTTTATGACTCGCTTGGAGGGAGCACAACGATAACGAGTGCTGCCACATACACCAGGAGACACTATGAAAGGTGAGGGGAAAACAGTGGTAACTGTGGTCTCAAAACATTGTTTTATCTTCCAAAGTACATACTTCTACATGTATGTGTGTAGATTTTTTTTGTTGTTTCCCATTCCTCACAACATCTGGATGCCATTTCGATTTTGTGATTGCCACGTGGCTCTAGACTTACCCAGAGTTTTGCGCAGGATGGTTTCAAAGTAGCTCATGTTTTGACTTTGGAAACAGACTTTCTACTTTTGTTTTAAACTAGAGAAAATTGAGGGCTGCTTTATTTTGGGATGGGCCACTAAGAATTCAAGGAAACTGGCCTGACTAGCTACCATACACTGGAGTTAGTTTTTAGCTCTGAATATGGTCTATTCACAACAGTAAATTACACATGTAGTTAATGTTTCTTCCCCTGTCAATGTCTTTAGGTTGTTGTTGCCATATGAGAGGCACATACGAAGCCAACTCAAGAAACAGATGGACGAGAAGAATCCCTCCACTGTTAACAAACCTGCTGCAAAAGAACCTATCAAAAAAACAGAGAAAAAGCAAGGGCTTGCAGTATCTAACAACAAACCAAAGCCTAGTGTGAGCTCTGATACAAACAAAGCACCAGCAGTAAAGCAGAATCAAGGAGCTAATCCAGCAAAAACTCAGCGGAACAACACTGCACCATCATCAGTACAAGCATTGCCTGTAAAGATGAGAATCTCATCTGATGCAAAGGGGAATGCTGTGAAAATAACAGTTGCTGATTCAGTTCACTCTTCGCGTGCTGTTACAACGTCATCCAACAGCAAGTCATCACCAGCTCCTGTCAGACCCATCAAACAGGACTATAAGGAACCCAAAACCTGGAG
Organism: Dendrophyllia cribrosa; assembly: GCA_024195265.1. Taxonomy (NCBI): domain Eukaryota; kingdom Metazoa; phylum Cnidaria; class Anthozoa; order Scleractinia; family Dendrophylliidae; genus Dendrophyllia; species Dendrophyllia cribrosa. The sequence continues at coordinate 58,824,977 of JAJLRJ010000001.1, forward strand.
TGACAAGACAAGAACCAGTGTGTCACAACCTGTATCACTGGCGGACAAAAAGGAAATGATTCCATCAGAACAATATCAGGTAGCCTCTAGTCAACAGAACACCAACTATCGTTGTGTAAAAGTGATGAGCAGTGATGAGGAAACCAGTGCAAGAACCAACACAATCTACACTAAGAACATAGCTGCTGTGAATGGCAATTCAAAGCAATCTGTTCATGGTGCTCCTCTTCAGAGAGTGACACACGATGGAACTCCTTTGTCCTCCCCACCACAGCAGTTAAATACTGCAATCAAAGGTAGAGAAATTATCGACCTGACATCAGAGGAGAGTCCTCCCTGGCCACAGTCAAGAAGCCTCTCTCTGCCTCATGGTCAAGGATCTCAGGCAAACTCACAGGAAATATCCAAAGTGCCGAGGCCGGTTAGTGTAAGGGACACTGATGGGGGGAGAAGACATTCATCCAAGTCACACTCAAGGAAAGAATACAATGATGGTAGTTTAAGGCATCCGTCGATCAGGGAAGTGCAGCCAAGTAGAGAGATGTCACCCGTTTATGACAAGCCGACCTACAATGTTAAACCTCAAATTAAACCTAAAATGTCCGATAGCTTACCAGTATCAAGTGTGGAAACCATGGAAGGGCGATTTACACACACACCCTCGTCAGACAGTGTAGATGAGCATTTTGCAGAGTGGCTTCGGAGGCAGTCCAACATCCCACAGCAGCATACCAAACCTCATGCCAGTCATCAAAGACAAACAGGCAATCCAGAGGTGGGCAAGCTAAGGTATAACTACATCAAGGAAGACATCTGTCCTCCAGACTGCTCCTGCTCATTGTCGACAAGTAGAAAAGATGAGATTATGTCCATCCCTCCTCCAAAGCCAAAGAAAGAACACTACGAGGAGGATCTCCCATTTGCTGGCATGACGCTCTATCCAGGAAGATGGAGCCCTACAATGATAGGTGCTGATCATCACGATCTTTACATCTCCTCGCATGCTGCTCATCTACCAGCACCACCAGACTCACTAGCCAGTCACATGTGCACTGCTTCAAGGATCTTCATTCCTACAGCCCAGATTTTTAGCCCCCCTTACCACTTGGGTGTGGCTCCAATGGGGGCTTCTCCTCTGTTAGCAGGCACTGACGATCAGCTACATATTCACCCACACTGCTTGATGGCATCATCATATCCCTGTACATCAAACTCAAGAACACCTGATGGGGCTGCATATCCATTATACTCCTTCACATGAAATATTGCCATCAGAAAATCTCTGTTCACTGAACCTGCATTGCATGGGAACTGATTGTAACAAAAGTCCATTTGATTGATAAGTATGAACCTTTATATAATCATTCACTAACTAGAGAGAAATCTGCCAACCATAAAACAATAATACCGTTCTAACAGCAGAGATAATTAACTCAGATGTTGCATGTCAGCATGTCATGTATGTTTTACTAGTTTCTCAGTCAGCTGGCCTGACTATCCTTAGATGTTCTAAAGACACTCCTCGAAAACAACAGTTATATTTATTACAAGTGACAACTCTGATCCCCATTCATACTCTTCCTGGAAAACTACTGCTATTTTTAGCTTTTGGCAGAAACTTTCATATTTCTAACATTTAGTGTACTTGTTCTCAGAATTAAAGGCTTGTAAGTTGCAGTTATAATGAGCATCGCCAGTGTCAAAGGGTTGTAAATATATTTATTTTTGGCATAGAAAGCTCAGTCTCCTAAACAAGAGAGTAAACCACCAAAATGTGTAGCTTTATCCTTATAGTAAGAAATAGTTAGCTCTTATTCCAAGAGTCACAATTTGAGGTTCTAACTTTTCAGGGACTCTGTAGATAGGACTTACCATTTTTCTAAATTTTATGTCATTGTTGCAGAACTTTGTGCTTAAATGTTACACCCGGTCGAGGGCTTTCGTTAATTCATATTATCTTCTGTTTTCATTGTAAATATTTTTTTGTAAATAGCATAAAAGGTTTTGTTTTATGTCCCCAGCCTGAAAATGTGTGGAACATTTTGTATGATGAGGGAAATTATTCATAATTGTGAAAATGCAGATTGATAAAAAGGGAAATTTTAAAGCTAAATCAGATAACAGGTAAAGATTGTTCTGGGTTGTGAACTATTTATTAACTCCATTTTGACCATCTTGATTCAGCGACCAATTTGGCTCGTTTTCACTGGCAGTGCAAGCCCAGGACCTTTCGGTAGAGTCTACCTGCTATAGCTCACAAGGAGGTCAGACACCTTATTGAGAGTGATATAACGAATGTCGACACTTAGAATTTTATTTTCAATAAATTTTTAAGTGTAAAAAAGAAAATCTAAAATCCCCGCTCAGGATTAAACCTGTGACCTCAGCTAGGCTTAGACTTACATAGCCTACCGTACCAGGGTACCACCTAGCTTCTTGGGTTATTTAGGCCTAAATTTAACTTTATAAACTGCTAACCCCAACCTCAACTGAAAGTAACCAGTTACTCCGTTATATATTATCATTAAGGTGTCCGACCTCCTTCTGACCGGACCTTTCCAATGATCAGTAATAGCAGTAGAGTGAGCATCAACGTTACATTAGAAAACTGCCAGGAATCATCACTTTATAGAACAGTTTTCAGTTGAGTGTCGAAAATAAATTCGCGATTGCTTTAGTTTTGCATTGCTACGCTTTGCGATTGGCTAAAAAATCTCGCGCCACTTTCTCAACCAATCAGAAGTAAAACCAAAGCCAATCATGACTTGCTCACGTGCGTTTTCCCGCGCTTGGCGCCGGCTACATGTATTTGCTTCGAGTTCTGATTGGTTCATTGGATTGTCTGCGACTGCTGTGATTGGTCAGAGTAATTACTTTGGTTTTGAACACTCAATTGAAAACTTCTAAATATTCATATCGTTGTGTTTTTTCACAGCACTTGTCCTTGTGTTGCAATGAAGACCAAACTAGCACTGATTCAGTCAAAATGTCATTTCCATTTACTATTACGTGTGATTGATATAAATTATTTACACTGCTTTTTATAGGAGCCAATTGGATTTTAAATCAATTTCCTTGCGAACAATTCGAAAGGAAATTGTGCTAAAATTAAACACACTCCAATATCGCCTTTTTTACACTTTCTACTTTTTGTGATCGTATGTGTGATATATTTTTCAAGACAGTTTTCGTAATATTTTTGTAGAAGAAAAAGCTATTTTTGTACATTTTTGTAAAATTAAAAAGTGTGATCTTTTTTAAGTTTGATGTATTATATTTATTTTTGCATGAGTCATGGACCACAGATGAAATTTGAAAATAAAGAATATTTTGCAAGCTGTTAATGTAAATAAACGATTGAACCAAAACACTCGTTTTGTTGCTTGGCCATACGAAGTTCCAATGGGGACTTGTTTCTAGGGTCATTCTACCTCCCACCCCTTCCCCCCTCCCCGTTCGACAGCCCCTGGTGCGCTCCATGGGGCGGGAAAAAGAGAGGCCCGGGTAACATTCGTTTTTAAAGGAGTGACTTACACATGGAAGGTAACATTAAAATTTGTGAAGTGTAGGTGTGTCAAAATTAGGGCTGGTTTAATTATTCAACTCATCACCAAAGATAGATACTCCAAAATCATCCTATTATTTTGGACTGTTCTCGTTTTACTTAGAAATATTTTCACATTTCGTGTCCTTCATCGGCGAAACCAAACTTTGGAGTTTCCGTTGTACTCAATACAAAGCAATGGAGGTGCGGTGGTCCAGTGGTTAGCGCATCAGACTTTCAACCTGAAGCCTGGGTCTCTGCCGTCATGTTGTTTCCTTAGACAAGAAACTTTGCTCCACGTTGTCTCTCTTTCCACCCAGGTGTATAAATGGGTACCGGCGACATAATGCTGGGGTAACCTGGCAATGAACTAGCATCCCATCTGGGGGAGAGGGGGTGGGGGGGTGGGAATAGTAATACTCTCAGTCGCTTCATGCTATTGAAACCGGGTTAAGCTCCAGCAGCTGGGAGCCACTAGGCTCTTGAAGACGTTACCTTTCTCTCAATACTAAGCAAGGGTTGGGTTGTTTAGGCCTTAAGTAATGCTTCACATAAAAACTATGGTAAACTTCATTGTCATTTTGCGGCTTTGGCTCTTTCCCACATAGAATATCTTTGATTTCAAGAATAGAGGAAGAGCTGATGGTTCATAATTATATTCCATTATAAAATAAAGAAAATCCATTTGCGTCAAATAAATTTTAGGAAATGTTCGTGCTTAACCAATCAGAATAGCAGAAGACAATAGCTAACAATTTTGCTTCTTTGATGAAGTTCCCCAAATACAAAGTCTTAAAACTTGCATGTTGTGCGATTGGGTCTGAAATTACTTGAAACCTTAAAAAAATTAGACAAAATGCACCTTGAACCTTGAACCTACTGGGGGGGGGGGGGGGTATGAATGTTTGAGATATGATAGGCTCCCCGGCTCCCTCTCCTTGATCAGCCATGCACTGGTAATTGACCTACAAGAGGGCAAAGACAATGGTCTCTTATGAGAGTTAACGGACTGAAAAATAATCGGCAATGATTCTTGGATTCCCTTAGAGGTTCAACAGCAGACTGAAGGTACTGTTAGCTGATGAGATGCGGCCTGTAAAAGATTAGAACACTTCCACACAAATGTATCAAATTTTTACAGGTTCGCATCAGATGAGTTCATTAGGTATCAGTCTATTTGATGGTTTGAAGGATAATACGCGCGAATATTTCAAGAGTTGCGCAGAATTTATATATATTTGGCAAAGGAACATTCCTTTACGTGATCTCATTACCAAGCAGATATTTTATAATGAATCACTTGATCGCTTTTCAGGAAAACTGTTAACAATTTTACGCTCGAAATTTCTTCACGGAGGCTAATTTTCTGAGCTTATAAAAATCAAATATTAGTTTTTCACTTCCCCATCGACGCAGCACCCAGTTTCCTCGGAAACTAACCCCCATTATGTATATAGTCGGAAACTGTGGGTCATTCAAGTTGTTATGGTTCTGATTTCCTTTCCCCGAAATTATCTTTTCAATACTCGAACCATTTTGAGTACTGCATGATCTCCTTTTGAATAGCAAACAAGCTTGTAAATTTCAAAAGAATCAATTTACTCATGTAAAGTGTAGTTCCACAGTCGGTCGGTGGACGGCCGTTAGGGTACGAAAAACGAAAGGTAAGTAGTATACAAAAATGAAGTACCATCGGATATTCTATATGACCACTTCAAAAATTTCATTCTGCGCCTGAAAATACTACTTTTTCAGCAACTCATTTGAACGTATTAGAAAACAAACATACATTGGAACAAAACAAACACCTTTATAATAATTTGGACAACCCGATTTCTCTGAATGAAATTGAAATAGCAGTTAAAAATCTTAAAAATAAAAAAGCATCTGGACCAGACAGAATACGAAATGAAATGTTGAAATCTAGTATAAAATTTCTAAATACATCATTATGTCATCTGTTTAACCTTATACTCAAATCTTGTACTTTCCCAACAACTTGGTGCGATGGCATTATAACAGCTATACATAAATCTGGAAAAATCAATGATCCATCAAATTATAGAGGAATTTGTATAAATAGCTGTTTATATTTAGGAAAACTATTCTGTTATATACTTAATAACAGATTATATAATTACACAGAAGAACAAAACATTCTACATCCTGCTCAAATTGGCTTCTTACCGAATCATCGCACATCTGATCATATTTTTACTCTTCGGACATTAATCGATAAACATGTCATTCATAAAACCAAAGGTAAACTATATACTTGTTTTGTTGACTTCAAAAAAGCCTTTGATTCCATTTGGCACCAAGGACTTTTGTACAAGCTACTAAAGTATAATATTGGAGGAAAATTTTATGATCTCATTAATAGCATGTATCATGTAATAATAGCATGTAATAGAGCAATTTTCAATTGAGTGTCGTAAAACCAAAACCAAAGTAATTACTCTGACCAATCACAGCAGTCGTAAACAATCCAATGAACCAATCAGAGCTCGAAGCAATTACATGTCGCGGGCGCCAAGCGCGGGAAAACGCGTGCGAGCAAGTCACGATTGGTTTTGGTTTTACTTCTGATTGGTCGAGAAAGTGGCGCGAGATTTTTTAGCCAATCACAAAGCGTAGCAATGCAAAACCAAAGCAATTGTGTAATTACTTTCGACAGTCAATTGAAAACTGCTCTAATAGCATGTAGCATGTAGCATGTAGCATGTAATCGAAATGTTGCGTACGATGCGGTTATCAAAGATCAACATTTTTTTATTATAATAAAGGAGTAAGACAAGGCTGTATACTTTCACCGATGCTCTTTAACCTATACTTAAACGATTTACCTCATATGCTTAATAATAGTGACACAGATCCCATTTTATTGCCGGATGGCTCTCGCCTAAATTGCTTACTTTATGCTGATGATTTATTATTGATTTCTCATTCAGCTGAAGGTTTACAAAATGCTATTAATAAACTTTCAAAATATTGTCAAGAATGGATTCTTAATATTAATCCAAAGAAAAAAAAAATTGTTATCTTTCAAAAGAAAAATAGAAAATCAACAGCTGATAAGCATAGCTTTAATTTTATTGATGAAAACATAGAAATTGTCAACAATTACACATACCTGGGAGTAAATGTTTCTGCAAATGGAAGCTTTAACAATAATAAAGAAACATTAAAAGAAAAAACAAGAAGATCTATCTTTGCAACAAGACGTAATCTTGACTTCTCTAGTTTACCAATTGATATCAATAATAAACTTTTTCGGACACCTTATTTCTTCCTATCTTATTATATTGTTCTGTAATATGAGGTATCTATGATGATAATGATTATAAATCCTGGGGAAAAGACATAATTGAAAGAACGCAAGTGTATTTTTGTAAAATGTATTTGGGTGTAAACAAAATATCTCCAAATGCAGCATCCAGAAACGAACTTGGTAGATTACCTTTAAAATCCCACATCGAACTTAATATTCTTAAATTTTGGATACATCTAGAAAATCAACCAGATGATAGCATCGCAAAACTCTGTTTAAACATCTCTAAAGAAATGGCAGATTCTTTACAAACAGGTTTAATAAATAAGGTAAACTATCTTTGTACAAAACACAACATTGATATTTCTTATTTCTGATAACCCTTCCAATATACTTTCACAAGCAAAACAGAATATTAAGACCAGCCTCGTGAATCACCAAATCAACTTATTAAATTCAAATAAAAAACTCAAATTTTATACAATTTTCAAAAATGATACAAAACATTCTGTTTTCCTTAATTATATAAAAAATCAAAAACACAAGAAGGCTGTTACTAAATTTAAGATAGGGAACCACAAATTGAGAATAGAAACTGGAAGATATTCAATACCAAAAACTCCCGAAAATTTAAGGATATGCACTTACTGCAATTCAGATTCTGTTGAAAATCGGAAATACATTTCCTTTTTCATTGTGACTTATACGCTAATCTCAGAAGTACCTTCTATGATGAAATAGATAAAAGAAATAGACACTTCAAAAACTTAGATAATACATGCAAAAGTATGTTTCTGTTTAACAGTGTCGATCCTTTTATTTGTAGAGCAACGGCTGCTTTTATATTTAATGCAATGAATAAGAGAAATGAAGATATGTTTTAAAACTACACATAAAGAAATAATTCCATATTATATACACAATACTGTTACTTCCTCTATTTATTTTATTTTATTTGTAATTAACCCTGATACAGTAATGTACAATGAACTTCTTTTTGTAATTTTTTATTATCTGGTAATACCATGTATAGAAATGGGAATACCTGAATAAATTGTTGTTGTTGTTGTAATTTAAAGTGGGGAAACATGGATCATTACTCACGATAATGCAATCCATCGAAACACGTCGTCAAAATTAAGGAAAGTCGGGTTATTTTTTAGTGAAAATGTGATTTCTTGATACAAAGGAATTTTGAAAAGATAGCTTGCTTTCTAGTCGAGCGACGAAAGCGCAAGCACAAGCATGAGATAATCCGTGAGGTGAAAATGAGGATAACGCAGACAATAATAATAAAGGCGAATTTCAGTAGAAATCCACAAAGTGGCTATTACTTCCATTGTTTCCGGATCGAATTGGAATTTGGAAATGTTGGTATTTGTGGAGGGAGGTAAACCTGAGTACCCAGTGAAAAAACCCTCGGAGCAAGGACGAGAACCAACAACCACATATGGCGTCGCCTTCGGCATTCGCACCCAGGCACATTGGTGGGAGGCAAGTGCTCCTACCACTGCCGCCATACCTGCTCTTTTAAATTGCGCCTGCTTTTGCGCTTAAACCTAAATTTACATGGAGCTTGTTTATAGGTTTCATAATTTTAGGTTCACTAATATCAATGGCATTTAAAAAATTAAACTGCATGATATTTAACAACTATTCACCGAAGTGGAGGTGGGTAGTGATGGATATTTACCGAGCCGCGAAGCGGCGTGGTAAATATCCACCACTACCCACCTACACTGAGGTGAATAGTTGTTTTAGTGGGATAATATAACGAAAATGACGTTTTTTAACTCATTTATTCCTGTCAACGATTACAATTTTCGCGCGCAAATGATTCGCGAGTTGCTGGGAGATGAATAGCACTTGCTAGTCCGAGTTTCAGTAGCCAATCAGAGCGCGCCAACAATGCTATCCACTGTTTCAGTATATACTAACGTAAAATATGCAAACCTCCGCACATCTGTTAATACAGTGTTTATTTCTAAACTTAGGGGTATTAGTATGGTTTGAGGCATTATTTTCAAGAACACCACACCAATAAACAAATCTTTCCTTTTCGAAATCTATCCTATAAAGGTGATGTTACACGGGACGATTAGCAACGACGATTTTTAGCGCAACAAAATTAACGACAGGCATGTTACACAACACAACTTGAGTAAAATTCGTGTTTTTGCGTTGCAAGTTCTTGAGGCTGATTCAAAAACTTCGCAACGCAAAAATTGCGAAGAAAATCGTCCGCGCACCCATGTTGCACTAAAAATCATCGTTGCAAATCGTCCCTTGTAACATCACCTTAAAGGTTTTAACGTGTTTTTTGTATTTTGTTTATTTTCCGTGCTCTGATTATTTCACATCACAGGAAAGACAAAGAAAAGACACATCGCGTTTACAAAAAAAGGACTAAACATGTTATAAATTACAGATTACATTGTTTTATACAATGAACTGACTACTACGCGCTCTGTGATTGGTCGTTGCCTATGATCTATCAGAGTACAGACGCACGGCTGACACCATGTTTGCTTTGTTTTGTCGAACATGGCGCACAGTTTTGAAAATGTTTGCGAGATTATTAAGGATTGAGCAAGAAGTGAAAGCCTCGAAAAAAAATGTTTAGTAGGAGCTGCTTACGAGCAAGAAAAAGAAGAAACTAAGGCGAAAAGTGTTTTTGGCGACTTGAAAAATACCTGAACTGAAACACTGCTCTTCGAACAGTCGAGCGCTACGAGGCAAATTCGTAATTTTACTCATTTTACTTTTCTGTTCATCGTATAAAACAAATAGATTCCATTTGGCCGTGTGTCTGTTCAGTTATAGATTACAGAAGACGTCAAAATGTGGTAAGAACATCAGTGACACACTCGCTTGCGGCTAGTGTGCCACTTTTTTGTTCTTTCCACATTTTGACGTCATCAGTGATCTATAACTGAACAGACACACGGCCAAATGGAATCTGTTTGTTAAATAGATTACAGCTGGGACCAACCCAAAATAGACCAATGGCTTACAATGACTTACAGCTCAATTAATATATATTTCTTTTAACGTATCGCTGGTCACTAGCTTAGTTTATTTACGGCTTAACTCTACCAGCACCAAACCTGTCGCATCGTGTTCTTCACTTTTTGTCTCACATCTCTAATCCTCCAACAGTAAAGTATTGGATTTAGAGAAGAGTTTAAATAAACGAGAGTTGCGAATGATTGTAACGCGACGGCTATTGCTGTAGAATAGCGTATTTTCAGTACATAAAAAACTAGTATTACTGTCACAAAATAGGGAGCATAGCAAACAAATAATGTTAACTGAATCCAAGCTATGCTAGAAACTGTCTTCTTGTATCGTTCTATGTTCAGTGAACTTCCTCCTCCGTTTGGTTGTCCTGGTTGAACATGTTCTTGAATTTGAGCTTGTTGATGGCGAAGGTTGAGAAAAATCTTCGTGTAAGAGAACATTGAAATAACCATAGAAAGAAGTATCAAACCATAGATTAACAGATAAGCAATGTAAATGACAGTCTTATGGACAGAGAACGTCGATACAGCGGCGGTTAGAGAACTTATTAACCAAAAACAAACTATAACTACACGAACTCGCCTTAGGTTTACAGTGTGTCTGTATCCGCGCAGACCCAACGACAGGGCGAGAAGTCTGTCCACACTTATGGCGGCTGAAGTGAGAACTGATACTAGAGTTAACACTGACCAGAAAAACATATTAACTTGAATAATTGCGCCGAGGTGATCTGTATTCATGTTTGGAAGTTTAGAACTAATGACATGAGTAACGTAGAGTGGTTGAGGAAAAAGTCCAACACAAAGATCGGTGACTGCCAGGGATCGAAACAACAGTTTTGTTGGTGGATAAATGGACGACACTTTATGTAGAGCAATCAGGATCAAAACATTGCTCAGAGTTGAGGTGATGGTTAGAAAAACATTGAAGACTGAAATAACTGCTACGCTAGTCGTTGAAAGTGTATCCCATGAATCGGTCGTGTAAATTGTGCTGTTTCCGGTGAAGTTTGCCATTGTCCTTAGCAGAGAAAAATTAAGCTTTGAGTTAAGTACAACGTTCGGCTTCCTTTCGTTGAATTTAGTGATGTTTCAATTCAAATAAATCGCAGGAACTTTAAGTCGCTATAAGCAACTATATTTTTTTAGTGGGCTGATCGTCATCATTAAATACCGTCGCTAATAACGTGGGGCAGGTGTTGCATGTTAATAAGAGCTAAAGTTGTTATTTTCCGGCTTTTTTCATTTCGTTTCATTATCATCGTCAGATCGACGTTTCATACTTGTTATATTATTTTTAGGTTTCGGTGACGAATGAGCTCAGTTTAAGCGTGCTATCTGACTGATTGCATGCCGGCAATATAACAAGACTCATTTGTGTGTTTGGCCGTTGTTAAGCATTTAAATAATGATAAATTATTTAACAAGGTCTTCCCTAATTTGCCGAGAAAACAATTAGAACAAACAACACAACTGACAATGGACCCTCAGGTCCAATAAAATTAGAAAACGGCAAACTGATCCTTACGGCAAGGCGATGAAGGAGTAAACAAAACTGAATAAAACAAAATATACATATTCAAACAAATTTGCCCACTATTTCGGTTTGAAAACAAACCTTCAGGGGCTAACAGAAAAATGAAGATAAAACTAAAAGTTTGTTACAAATAGAGGTTGAAATTATGAAAATAAAAACAATAGATTGTTATTGGTGTAGGAGACTAGGTGTCGTATGTCGATGAGCTTCGTCACGTCTATTTTATTCCTAGACGAAATTAGAGGTTGTTAACAGCTGCGTGGTATCTGGCAACTTTGAAACAATAAGAAAAAATAATTAAACTTTTAATATGCGAACGCTGTATAATTATGTATAAATGATTAAAATATGTTTGAGCTGGTTTAAAATTATATAAAGGTTCCTACAGCTGGTTAAATTATTACAATTAGCTTTAGCAGTTTAGTCGTTTTGCATAATCAAGCAGTACATTCAACCTTGATCTCGCGCGTGTAAAATAACAATTTCTATCTTGATGACGTCGCTCTTTTGCATGAAGTTGTTATTTTTTCACATTTTGAAGACAGGTTTAATTTGTTAATAAACGTCACTGTTATGTTAGTTTTGTGTGGCCATTAACTACACCATGTCCAATACCTGCTTTATTGATTTTTCTAGCGTTAGTCAATACGGCAGTCCGGCAATACCGAGTTTTTTTTTTAATCTGTACTACTCGCTTTTTATCCGAACAACTTGCAAATGCAATTCCTTGGTATTTTCTATGTAAGGAAAGTAATAAAAATCGACCAAGCTTGCTGGAGTTTGCAAGACAAAGGTTGATTAACAAAAACTGTATCTAGAAATAACATATGTCACAGTGATATGATATGCTGCTCGCTGAAAAAATAATAACAAATACAAACGCATACAAAATAGCTTTTTATAATGCACAGTTTTTTTGTAATGAAAGCAGTTGTTTGAAGTTTCAGTTGATTGTCCTTAGTCCTAAAAGGTATTTGTGAATCCAGTTTACTCGGATGCAAAATTCATAGCTTTGAAAACGTTAAATTTATGTAGACGTTGCAAAAAGCAAATGTCATTCTGTCAAGAAACTGATCGCCTGACAATTTTCAACTGTTGTTAATCCGGATTTTCTCTAATGTACATATAAAAAGAAAAGAAACCGAACAAATTCAGCTGTCTGGTCAGCCTTGCTGATGTTAAAGCTTTAATACAGCTATTTCAATTAACGTTGTCGGGTGAAAGCTCAAAGCCTACAAGTCAAGACCGAACGAGTAAACCGAGCGCGACCTGTTTCAGGCATGCAGATGTTGGGAGCGGCGAAACGAAGAGAAGCGACGCAAATGAGCGATGCGACGAACGGGAAAAACGTTTTTTTTTTTTTTTGCGCCGCTACTAACTATCTTGGCTTTTAAGGCTGGTTTTCACTAGCGCATAAGCATAAGCACAAGCCAACATACGCAGACTCAGTAACATGTTGATCATTAGTTCCAATTGTTTGAACAAAACAGAACAATAGGCACTAATGATCAACACGTTACTGAGTTTGCGTATGTTGGCTTGTGCTTATGCTTATGCGCTAGTGAAAACCAGCCTTTAGCTTTCATCCGACAACGACGTTAATTGAAATAGCTGTATACATATATCTACAAACAACCACTGTCTACGTGCAGACGTCAAGTTTCTCTGACACATGTACAGGATCGAAATTGGCTGGGAAAATTGTGCATATCTGGGTGGGTTCATGTAGAACAATTTCAGTTGTCGGTATTTGGTCGCTTGTTCAAAGTTATAACTACGAGAGGGAACGTTTCCCTTTTTTCTTTCTAATTTAACGGATCATCTCTGCGTTATTGTCTGTAATATCTATTAACATTTTCACCACAATTGCCGCTAAACTCGCAATCTGATTGGTCGACGTGAGTGGTAAATGAGAGTCCAGACAACGGTGCTGACGCTGACATCACGCGCGCTTGAAAAAAAACAAACAATCAGATTGCGAGAAAGTTATAGACAACGCTTGCTCTTTCTTTGCTGTCACGTTTTGTAACAAGACTTCGATTTTTCCTTGTATTTTTTTCTAAATATTGTTGTAAAAAACAAATTTACACCGGTTTTCCGTGGTGTGGACTCTTATTTACCACGATTTACGTCATCACATGGTCAAAATTTGTTGCTGACTCACTCGGCTGCGCCTCGTGAGTCCACAACATTTTGACCATGTGATGACGTAAATCGTGGTAAATAAGAGTCCACACCACAGAAAACCGGTGTAAATTTGTTAAATTCTTTTTTTTTTTGTAATTAACGTTTTTAGCGAATAGTCACATTTATTTACCTTTGCTTGTTAAAGCAGAAGTCATATTTAATTTAAATCTCTCTTGAATATACTGTCTGACGATGTGAAACAAACGAACAGACTCGAGTTATTGCTTAAAATTGGTGGCAAGAATTGGAAGAATGCTCAATAAATAGTTCCCGTTAGATCTTATGCGCCATATAGTACGTAAAATGATTGAGCAAGCGAGTGTGTAAATTGTTTCTAGCTTTCCCATAACCCGGCGGATCCAATAATTTGAAAAAAAAATAAGTAAAAGTAAGTAATAAGTAAGCTGACAAGCAGTTTTCAGAGTTTTGTTTATGAATACGAAATGAGCACGCGTGGAATTTATTCTAAGAATTCGCACCTTTATAAGGGGGGCGAACGAAATATGCGCGCTAGTTACCCCAGGAGGGGAGGGAGCATGTACGCTCCATTAGAAGTTTCCATGGGGTGCAATGTTTTTAAATGCGGGGACTACGCTGACTACGCGCGCATATCACGTACGCCCCCCTAACTAAGGTGCGAATTCTTAGAATAAATTCCACGTGCTCATTTCGTATTCATAAACAGAACTCTGAAAACTGCTTGTCAGCTTCGCCTGAGCTCAGATGCGGAGTAGCTTATAATCCCAACAACTATTTCTCCAATTGCAAGCCCTTCTAAGCAAAAAACAATCGATGTAAAAGTATTGCAGTACCTTGAAATTCACGTGGAAGGAGTTTGACACCAAACTGCAGGATAATTTTCGAAAAATGATGAAAAACGCAGCATTGGAGATTTGAGCAGGTTTTGGAGCATTTTATAATATTTACAGAACTAGTGAATACTTTTTAACGGTTCGCACGATTTGCAATCGGCTTATAATTCAGATTTAGCAAGCATTGGGAAGGCTTCTCCCAGAAATATGGTTTCGTAGATTGTTTAGTCAAAGAGCAGGAAGCATTTAAAATTGTAAGAGAATTTTAGGGCTAAATTTTGATGGCGTTAATTCTTCCGCATTTCTGCTCCAACGATTTTGCTGAAACTTGCCAAGGGTATGTATCAAGTCAATGTAAGCTGATTCCAGAAATTTAACACAAATATAACAGAAAAATTTTTAACAGGGTGCGATTTTGTTCTAAAAGTGGGGTTCATTTAAGGCTGGTTTTCACTAGCGCATAAGCATAAGCACAAGCCAACATACGCAGACTCAGTAACATGTTGATCATTAGTGCCTATTGTTCTGTTTTGTTCAAACAATTGGAACTAATGAATAACACGTTACTGAGTCTGCGTATGTTGGCTTGTGCTTGTGCTTATGCGCTAGTGAAAACAAGCCTTTAAGGAGTCTCGAAAGGGTTTTCAGCTGCGTGCGCGCGCGACGTGCACTCGTCATGCTTTGACGCATGCGTCAGCTGATTTTCCTATCAAAAAGTAGCGCGCGCAGCTCACCGGAAATAAAAATACTGCGTAAAATCGCGCGAACCGGAAATAAATCGTGCATAAAATATTCCTCTTTATCTCAAAACTTTGCTCGGTGACCTATGTTGAAATTTTTCATGCAAGTAGCATTCAAGTTTATCTAACATTTGAGACATTTTGGAAAAAAACTGTACAGTGGAATTTTTTTAAATCTTTAAAAGGCCTTTTTCGATTTATCTCGATTTCCACAATACAGATTTTTTTCAAATTTACACAGGAGGTGAGGAATATTGCAAACTTTTAAAAACGCTTATAAAAATCATAGGTCACCGAGTTAGTTTTAAAGATAGATTTAAAAAACTGACTTTGGAGGGTTATAGTTACCATGACAACAGATATGACGTCATAAATGGTCTTGAAGGAAACTTTAACAACCATGTCATAAGCTTATCTACAATTTGTTTCAGAGACTAAAACCACAAAATTTTAATGTGTAATTGTTCTGACATGTACATAAGCTGTAAGAAACCCTTTCGAGCCTCCTTAAGCCCGATTATCACTAAATATATTTTATCCCATTAAAATCGAATTCATCATATTATTGCTAGATAATAGCTGTAAGTTTTCGCAAAGTTTTAGAAGGATCACTTTAGAGCCGGAAAAGTTATGAGACAAAGTTTGTCATAGACGAGTGCGCCCGAAATAACAACGGAGCCACCTTAAACCAAGATTTTACCTAAGCAGAAAAAGAAATAGAAGTTCATAAAAGTTTTTTTTCAAATTGTGTAAGCAATGTTCTTAGTAATGACACGTTTTTTGTCAGTTGTTAATGCTTCAGTGGTTGATTGACGACTGGAAGTAAGAATGGCCAGGCCAGGCTTCTTTTATACCGGAACTTCGTGTTTAATAAGGGTGAAAAAATTTGTAGATTGGTACCCCCTCCCCTTTATTGCTACGTCGTTAACCCTCTCACACCCTAAACAAAGGCCAAATTTTGTGTTGTAAAATATTTATTTTGGAAATAAAAAGTATCATAGGTAAATGCGGCTTGAGAATTTTCATCTGAATGACCATACCATTAAACAAGTAAAAAAATAACCAATACTAACGTAACATGACCCATACTTTAACAGCAGTGAGGAGTAAATATTTCAACAGTGTACATTGTAATAATTACTAGTTCTTTAATAGGCCAATTCCGAGTTTGTTTATGCCATGTTATCAAAGCCAGTCTTGGTGCACAATGTTTTGGATGAAAATGAGTTTTATTTGCAAGTGAAACTCATTTCACTTGCAAATATTAATAAAAACGCATTGATAACAAGACATGAAGCAACTCAGAAATGACTCATTGGTGTGAACTCCCACTTACTACAGAAGAGAACTTTTTATTTTTAAATTATTTGTGGCTATTACTCAGCTATAAATTATCACAAGCTTCACCAACTTTTGCTGGGACCTACTACACAAATTTAGTTGAAAAATATAATCTTCTACATGGATTGTTGCAAACAATAGTTGGCTTTTTAACTTCTTATTTAGTGGCAAGATGACCACCTCAATTTACAAAACTGAACAATTTCCAATTTTCTTCTCTCAGGGGACATTTTTATCAAAGCCGTCAAAGACAGAATATAGCAACTGTCAATCAATTCTGTAGCAAATATGTTAAAGGAATATTGGATGCAGTTGCCTCAAAGAGAGTTTCTTTCTGCATGTTGGACATTTGCTTTGCATTTGCACTGCACTCCGTATACACTTGTCACAGAAAACATGGCCACAAGTTGTTGACGTTAACTGCCTCTTTCTTCTCTTAATCTGAAACAAAGAAAGTCCAGTATTGTTCAACTTGGTTAAAAGGACAATACAATCCTACATAACACAAATAACTTCAATCAATATATAGATTCCCCTCGACTGCAAAATGCAATATAGAAATTCTTCCCGCTGGTTTCCCTACATTTAAATTTTAAGAGAATGTAATGAGAATTACAACAGGGACTAGGAGAATTTCCCTCTCCTGGCTGAATGGAATGCTATTCCATTGCAGTCTTTCTCTTCAAGTATTATGCAATGAACTCTCTCTAAACAGGAGTTGGTCTGTCTTGTGGGAATGCTTTTAAGTGGAGAGTTAAAAAATGGGGTTTTGTCTAGCTGGTCATAAGTAGAGCTGTCCGCTTACCAGTGTCAGCTCAGAGAATTTCCAAGACTGTCATAGTTATTAATCACAGCAGCTCATCGATTCAATGGTTGTCGATTAAAAGTGCCCTCCCAGCCTTCACACTGGGCAAACAGCAATACACAGACTGGGATCAGTCTCAGAAGGGCTAAAATTGTACTTACAGTGTGTTCATCATCCATACAAATAGGACAAGTTATTTTATTCTTTGGAGTTGTGTCAGGGTCTGCATCTTCGGTGCTGGATGTTGAAGCATCTAAATTTGTGTTCTGTTTACTTTTAGTGTTACCGTCGGCAACCTCTAGTATTTCATCATCAGTAATTGACACGGAAAAGGCTCTGTCCAGCATACTAGGGAATGATGCAAATCGGCACGATGGAAGCTGGCTTATGGTGTCTCCACGGTATATTCTATTTACACACTGCAAGACAGTTTATGGATTGAAATAACTTTATAGCTAAACACACCACACAATCACAGAGGTAAAAACTGAGAACTTTTAAAAATGTTTTGCAATTTTACATTTTTTTTTTACCAAAAAATAAAAAACATTTCCACCACAAAATAATACCAATTTAACAGATTTCATTCCCATGATAATAACACAAAGTTCTAAAAGTAATGACCCTCGTTACTCTCAGATTTAGCAGCCTTTTACTATCAATAACTTTCACAGTCACTAATTTTGAGGGGTCGCGAACTTCCTTGTAGCAAAAAAGTGTAACATATATGGGTCGATTCAGCTTAGTATAATTGTCGCATAAATATTATGTAAAAACATAAACACAATTTGTATTTAAAAGGCAATTATTTGTGATGTTTGAGCAAATCAGTCTTTCCTTCACAGCCTTTACTACACTTCATATTATTTACAGTATAAAAAATAGCTGTCAAGGGTCCTTTCTCGAGCACTGTTAAATAATGTATTGTGGTCTTGCAGAGTGAATTATTGTGGGTGCTCCCTGAGATCTTTCCAGGCAGTTGTCCCATTTTGTTATGGGGGATTGTTACTTCAGGGGGATTGTTACTTTTGGAACTTAACGGTAAGTTAAAATATTATACAGTACCACAATAACAGGACTGGAGTCTGTTGAGGAACCTGATGGGGTTTCTCTTGTTAAATCCACCACATTGCTATCATGGAAACTAGCATCATTCGTAAGATCAACCACTACTGAACCACCTGAAATATTACCGCAGATATAATGCTATGTCACTTAAAAAATCCTAGTTACTGTCCCTCCAATGGCCATATTTTCTTGTCCAAATATCTGTAAGCTATTGTAGAAAATATCCAATGGAGGGGGAGGGGAGTCTCAAATGCCAGCATTTTGAAAGGAGGGCATGAAGCTAAAATGCTATGTCCAGATGGTGGTGGTGGGGGGTCCAAACCAGAAAACCTTCAGTGAGAGGGTGTATGGATGTTATTTTATTGAATGATGGAATAAAAAAAGTTATTATATTTCTTTATACAACTGCATTATTGATGTAAATGTTAATCTTCATTTATACGAATAACTAGATATTTGGAAAAAAGAGAGCCAGGAGGGGGTAGGCAAGCAATTTTCTAGCAAGACAGTCACATGATTGTTAACTGTCAATGACAAAGCCAGTGGAGATAATAGAATTGCCTAATTTTCAGTACTTATAATGTATACTTTTGCAACAAAACTACAGTAGTATTCAGTTGAACTACAGTAGTTTGCAAGCATCTGATTCAACAATATTAAGATTATGATTGAGTAATTTTAAGCAAGCTGTATTTTCCCCATAGTTCCAGTCCTCCCCACACAAATAAAGTTTTGTTTGGACTAATTTTTGCTACAAACAAATGGCCATAAAAAATACTCCTAATGCTTATTTGCTCTTAATATTTTCTGATAATTATTGCTTCAACATGGTCAGCTTATTTTGTTTTAGGAAAGTATGTCACATGATTGATTGACACAAAAGGCATATTAGCGTAATTTGGCTTTGAACAAAATGGGCATTGTGAATTGTGGATTTAACTGCAGGTTGTGTATATTACGATTATTATTGTTCACACTAGGGAAAACATGTTTAGTCTGAGCATGAATGAAACATTTCATTGTGAAAAGTATTCACATCAGGCAGACACAGTGCATTGTGCAAATTATGATTAAATTATGTTTATTCTGAGTGTGATTGACACTACATTACAAGGTGGTTTTCGATCTAAACCAGACAAAACACATTAGCGCAATATGCAGTCTCCTTGTTAAATGCTGGAATGCCCACCATTCCCAAAGGGCTTGACAAGTGAGATTAAACCACAAATCATGTGACAGCAAGTTTGAACTCTATTTTATTTTCGGTTCATGTGATATAATTATAAAAAATTGATGCAAGCTTTATTATAATATGCCTGTTTTGTAAAACAGCATAAATTATAGAAGCAGGTGTGAAACGTTTTAAAAAGTAACTTAATACCAGTATGTGAACAATGAAATTGCAAACATGCTTATGAGAAATGCGTTTCACTGACAGAAGCATGTTTAGTGTAAACCTGTTTCGGGGCATAACTTTGCTTACCTTGTCTAATTGTTGGAAGTCTTTCTAAATCTATAACTTCTGGCCTTGCAACTTGTACATCACCAACAATCATTACATCTTCTTGGGAATGACTTGTTGTAGGTCCTGGTGATTCTACAGTAACTGGCTCAGGGTCTGTTCTGTTATCCACAGAACCCTCTTCAGTTTCATCACCTGTTCTGTTAGTTTTACTATCTTGTGAACATGGCACTGTTGATGCTTCTATAGTAACTTCTGGTTCACTATTGGTTCTGATTCCTATAGAACTCTCTTCGTTTGCATCATAAAGTCTACTTCTTTTGTTTTCATGCAAAATATCTACTGATTCCTCCTTCAAAAAGAAAATAATGATTAAAAAATGAATTGCATTTATAAAAAAGCCAACAAATAAATTTACCACAATTTCATGACTTTATAGGGAAGATTATTAATAATTTACTAGTAATAATAGTGACAGTCATAAAAAGATTTTGTTTGATTGAGTCACATGGAAAATCATGGTTCAGGCAGGAATTTCAGAAGGGGTACTTGAATTGGTCAACCACAGTTTCTTTATAAGCTTATCCCTTTAACCATTTGGAAATAATCAACAATTTGTTTTCAGTCTACTGTTATTGATGTCCAAAAGAGGTTCAAATAAACCCCTTGAATCCCCATTTACATATGCGCCTGCAGTTACACACAATCCAAAAAAAAAAATATCTAGTGGT
Organism: Dendrophyllia cribrosa; assembly: GCA_024195265.1. Taxonomy (NCBI): domain Eukaryota; kingdom Metazoa; phylum Cnidaria; class Anthozoa; order Scleractinia; family Dendrophylliidae; genus Dendrophyllia; species Dendrophyllia cribrosa. Next base: position 58,845,495 of record JAJLRJ010000001.1, read on the forward strand.
GTGAAGGAAGTTAATGCTAGTACTATAGGCATTACCTGGAAAGAGGTTATTTCATCCACAGTGCTACTTGGCAAAGGAAAATTCTGATTGTCACAAGGAGCAGCTGACGTTGATGGCTGGTCCAAAGGAAGAGTTGCATTAGCAATGGGTCTCTTTTTACGCTTGTGCCCCTAGAAATACCAGAAAAATATTGTAAGATCTTAGATATTTAGTTATTTTTGCTTTATGCCTGTGATGGAAGACAGACACTTGCTATAAAGAATGTGCACTCAAACACAGTATAGTACAATGATACTGTATATACTCGTCTGTTACAGTTAATTATAATGTTTTTAAAATAAATTTTTATAAGCTATGGGTCATTCCATCATGTTCATGCTGACCCGGTTTTGGAGGTGCAGTGATGTAGTGGTTATCATACATTATGTATTGTTTGACGCAGATCATGGTTTAAAGGCCAGTGGTTTAAGGCCTGGTCTCGGCAGTCATGTTGTTTCCTCCCCTGAGAGTTTGAAGCAGGGAAAATTATATGCACAAAAATTTGCTGAGATGCATATCACTTGTGCAGGACTTATGCTTTACTGAAGTTGCATATTGCATAAAAATATAACAGAAAGAGCACTTAAAGGGAAGGTTTCACGGTTCGGCGCATGTGCACAGATTAAAATGCTTTTTCTTTTCTTACCAATTTTATCGGTTAAAAAGCCACTCACATTTACTTTAATAATCACATACTATAATTAGTCCAAACAAAGCAAAGGATGACCAAAATTCACAGAAAATTTCAACAGATTACACCGACAAAGTCAACACTGAATAAAATCTTTGACCTGAAGAATTTATTCTATGCACTGGTGGCTTTCTTGTCGCACATGGGTATATATAATCATCCATTCAATCAGCTGACTGACCGTGACATTTTCACAGGCAAATTTCCCACCAGTTATCTACTCGCTTCTGATTGGTCTATTAAGCAATGAAATTGAATGGGTTACGTCATAGCTTGCACATGCACTGAACGTGAAACCCTCCCTTTAAGAATTGTATACGTAAAACAATCTTACTCTACAATGAATCAACCGACTTTGTAATTAAGCTCTCACTCCACAAACAAAGAAAGTAAAAAACAAGGCAGTGAGCATTAAACTTGTCAGAAGTCATTTACAAAATTGAAGATGGGTAAACATTGAGTATAATCACGACTGAAAAAGTTGAATCAAATCCTCTTCTGTACATTGCAATGCCAAACTAGATGTTTTAAGAGAATGTCAGTGAAAAGGATGATAAAAAAAAGGCTGCTAGTTGTACAGTGTAGCTCGTAATTTGCATATAGGGTTTATTTACTGAGGTGATTCCCTAATATTGCATTGCGCATCACTACTGCGCATAATATCTTGTGTCATTTCACTGGGAGCATGTAGATACTGATGCTGAAATTGCTGTATTATTTCATTAGTTTCTCTTTTTCAGCAACTTAAAAAGGCTTTTATGATGACCTTGTTCCGCTATCATAACAATACTAATATTTCATTACTAATAATAACTTTTTGGAAATAATGGTTGCTTCTCACTCAAAGCTAGGGCTGAATATTGACATCTCACAAGCTAACAAATTAGTTATACACTACAGCACTATAAGAAGAAAACAGGTACGGCGACCCCCTAAATAACTGTGCCAAGTTTTAGAAAATTGTCATAATTCTTTTTTGATGTAAATAACCTAGCTTAATACAATTAAATTTGTGCATGAATTTTGAAGCTGGGGATCCCAGGACACTTTTTTTCCTTAAAACCAAACACTGTAAATGACTGACTTGTTCCCAATTTTTTGGGCACTGAACTTTTATAGCATTAGCTTTTAAGCTTATTTATTAACTAAATTAAGCTTAAGTCTTGAGCTTGAATATTAAGCTACCGAAGTCTTACCTTTTTAAAACAAAAAACTTGGAAAGACTGACATTTCTCTAACAACCACATAAAACAAGCTAACATCTATGCCTTTTACATTATGAACCCTTTTTAAACGCTATAAAAACTTTAACTGAAGCTCACAGAAACACATTTTCATAGAACAAGAACTGGCAGCCATCCCAAACCAACTTGCTCAACTTACCCGAGTAGTGGGCCGATTCATGACTTTGCTGGGTACACAGTTCACACTATGGCTCGTCTAAGCTGTTATAGATAGTACAAACAAATAAAACGAAAGACTGGTTGGGCCATACCAGTGTTCACTTTTGTAAAGGAAGCGACACTTTCAACATTTGTAGCGCCAATTTCTTTCAGCAGCCTTCTCTCGCCATTGTTGTTGTCATTTTGAGTCAGCGTTTTCCCTCATATTTCATGCGCCCACGTTCAAAAAGGACTTCCGGTCAAAGTTTTACTTCCGCCCGAGTGCACCGGAAGCAGCATTTCCAGAACGCGGAAACTTGATAAAATCATAGATAAAATGACAAAATGAAATAACATTTACACACACAAAAAAACATCCTGTGGGAATTGTTTATAGCGAACGTGAGTCCTTTGTGTTGATTTTAGTTGTTTGTCTTGAGAAATTTACACTTGATATTTTTTCTGCCCCACGCTCGTGACATGATTATCATAACATCCCCGGGGGGGTTACTCCATATAATGGGCTATACGGGGATGCTCCGCCCGAAAGGGGTACCTTTTTGAGGCTGGAGGTATATGAAAGGGTCGGGATTTCACGAGTTTAAGTATGTGAAAGGGGAGGGATTTCACGAAGTAAAGAAAACGGTAGCGAAAACACGAGTTGAAGTATGTGAAAGGGTCGGGATTTCACGAAAAATAGGAAATGGTAGCGAAAACACGAGTTGAAGCATAAAAAAGGTAGGGAAAACTGCCATTTGAGTAATATGAAAAGGGCCTTTCAAAATATATCAAACAGACGCACGTAAAGGCTATATGAAAGGGGTACCATTTTCAATGAAAGGACATGAAAGGGGTACCATTTTCAATGAAAGGTATATGAAAGGGGTACCTTTTCTGTCAAAAACAGACAGAATGATAGTAGGGATTTATGTGGTTTATTCCCCCAAGCCTCGTAGTATGTCTTTTGTTTCAAGTTGAATTTTAATACATCGAAATTAGGCTATTCTCAATAAATTGAACTGGAAAAATTGTTAGTGGAAAGAAAAAGTGAAATAAGCTTTATCAGGAACTCATATTGGAGTTATAACTTATGGTTTTATCATTCCCAAAACTATTCGGGATAAAATACAATCTTTTTTTTTTCTGGATAAATCACTTCAAACATTAAAAAAATTCTTATAAAATGAAAATTTTTCGTTTATTTTTCTCAATAAAGAAAAGTTATCTGTCGATAAAAAATACAGACAATATAACACACAGTATTATATTATATAACTTAAGTTTATACACTATATGAAGATTATAATTAATTTTGTGGAAATATGTGATATTGCGCACTAGTGAGGAATGCTTCTTGTAACACTTTTACATGGTAAATTTTTTAAACACTATTAATGAACTGTACTGTTGTCCATCTTGCAGGCAATCAAAGTCAAGAACACTGAAAGTGTTTCTTCATAACACAAACTCTGAATTTCAAAAGTGAACAATTATTGCATTTTATACCATGCACAAGAACCCCTGAAAACAGCAATAAGGGACACCATTAATTTTTTGGACGGGGGGGGGGGGGGGAGTTAGAAAATTTTGAAATAAATTGTTTGCAGAGGCTATAAACACTGAAAAAAATTGTATGCAAGCAAAAGATAAAGAAAAAATTGTTTGCTAAAAGAATGGCAGTTGGACGGAGACACAGAAAAAATTGTTTGCAGCAGGTGCCGCATATAAAAAAAATGTTTGCATGTGAAAACTTTCCAAACCCCCTCCCCCCCCCCCATCTGTCCCTAACAACCCACGACCATTAACTTTTGTACTTTTTTCACTGAACTTCTCATTTTACAGAGATGTCTTCTAAGCATACAAAATGTACATTGACAAATGTGCACATAATGTCAACCATTTTGAACCCCGAGGGTGGGGAGGGGGGCACCCATACAAAAATGATAGGGTGATTGTTGAGCCTTTTAGGGGTCAAAATTTGTAGATTGGTACTCTTTAGGGTGCTAAAATTTAAAATGACCACCATTAGAATTATCAATTACCAATTCTGCTGCCACATTCATCTCTGTTAGGAGCAGAATGTAAACTGAACTCCCACAAAACAACTAGCGTCTAGTCATTATCAAAAAGGGCAGTCAAAAATCCTTCTTATTGCAATTCATGATTTAGCATATGTTATCTGAAAGTCACTCGCTTCTGGCGAGTTCTTTTAATGTTCTCTTGAGATTTCTGTGTACTGTTATTAATGTATTGTTCTTGTTGTCGATGGATGTCTAGATCAGACAGCTGTTGCTGATGAATTTGTTTCTGGCGCACCAGGCGAAGTTTTAATTCCTTTATTTTTGCATCTTTTGTTGTTAAGACATCATCCTGCTTGGAAAATAGCTCTTCCATTGCTGAAAGCAAAAACAATATATATAACATTTTACTATCCCAGATTAACATTTAATAATCTTAAATAACTAAAATCGCATTTTAGAATAGGTCGACAATCATACGTTTCAAGCAAAGACATTTAAATAGCTATGTTTCATAAACTACAAGTAGTCCTCCATTTCTCTCAGGGATAGTCAAACTCTGTCCCCTCGCACATGTATCCTTGGGGGGTGGAGATTATTGCACTCATTTGCATGATCACTGGTTTGACTATCACTAAGAGAAATTAGGAACTACCCATAGCAAAAACACACAATCATATTTATGTACAGGTTGGATCAACATGATTTAAGATAAAATTGATGCACAGAGACACATAAACAAAATGTAAACCTACCTTGGTATTTTGTCTGAATCTGTTTCTTTTCTTGGTTTTCCTCCAGTGCTTGACTTTTGACTTGGCCATACCTAGGAATAAATTAGGAATAAAACAGAATAAATTAGGAAGACAACTTTTCATTGTATGGACTGTTAAAAAATACGTTTCTGCAGACCCACACAGTAATTCCTATGGAGACATCTACGAAATGAGCTTAGAAATACCCCCCCCCCCCCTCCCTTTTCAGGAGAGCAACTTTCTATATAATAAATACAGTTGAACCTGTATATAACGGCCACCCTCGGGACTTGAGGAACTGGCCACTTAATACAGGTGGCCGCTTAATACAGGATCACTAAAAATACTCAGTTAGCTGCGTTCGTGATTTTGTACTGTACTTCAGCACATTGCGGACATCTGGAAAGCGTTAACGATACTAAATGGCCGATTATCAGCTTACAGTAGCTTTGCACATGTTATTTTTTTATAGTGATGATGGATCGCATTTTAAACACAATAAAATACCGCATAAAATGACATGTGGCTTAGTTTCCGTTCAAGGGTGGCCGCTTAATACAGGTAAAAATAACAAAGAAAGACAAACATAGGACTGCTACAGGGTGGCCGCGGCCGCTTCAAAGAGGTGGCCGCCTAATACAGGTAACAAATACAGCGTTTGTAAGAGCGAAAAATCGGGACTTTGAAAACTGGCTGCTTAATAGAGGGTGGCCGCTTAATACTAGTTCAATGCTTTGCACATTCACAAACTAACAAGGATGGAAAATTTACAGAAAAATTTTGCATGAAGATGTGGAAATGATAGACAGTGTGAGACAAGTATACTTACACATTTTCAAATGTTGCCTTTTCTCTCTGAATTTGCTTGTTTAAAATATCTATTTCTCCTAAAGCAAACTGTAATTTTTCACTCTCACTAGCAAGTTTGGCCTTTGTTCTCACATGTTCAAGTTTTTCTTCCTAAATGAATAAAAAAAGAAATTAAAGATTTGTAATCACACTATTGACAACTTGCCAAATCTATATTTTTTTAAAGTTGAAGCTCTTTTGTAAGTGACAAGTACCAAACAACCTTACAAAACACCATTGACTGAAATTCTCAGTAAAACTGTAATTATTGAAAGTTCTCGTAAGTGGCCAGCTCTAGTGACCAGCTCTAGTGACCAGTGGTGGACATTTACCAAGCTGCGAAGTGGCAAGGTAAATATCCACCACTGGCCACCTCCACTTCGGTGAATAGTTGTTTTAAGTTACTAACAGTGAGATAATATAGCACGGAAATGATGATTTTTAACTCATTTATTCCTGTCAATGATTACAATGTTCGCGCATTATTATTTGGAATAAGGCCCTAAGTGACTCCTGATCTGAAGCCAAATTCTCCATTTGTTACATGAGCATAAACAAGACAAACTTGAAGGAGAATGTAGCAGTTGATCAGAAGTCACTTAGGGCTTTATTCCACTCACCCCTTTAATTATATGATACATGTATTATGTGTGGTTTACATTGCTCCTAGACTTCTCAACTTCATATCTATGGCTTAATTCTAAGTTGTAGTACTGTAATATCTTTGCAATCTTCTCCTCGATCCTTGTAGCTATAGCTTTCATAATGCAGTAAGGTAGACATACCTCAAGCTCCCTTGCTAATTTGTCATACTCCTCACGTGACACATGGTTATCTCTTCTTGACATCTAAGGCAAACAAAGTACAAGCATGATTTCAAAATTAATTTTGAATTATCAATTTTCAGTGATACTTAAGTATAAGTATCAAATCAAAAAACTTATTTAGTTTTATTAATTGTGATGTAATAATTATGTCAATGCTGCTTCTTTGTGTGTAAAAAAAAAAAAAATTTCAGTAATATTTTGTGTACCTTATCTTGTAACAGTGCAATATGTCTCCTGAGTGCTACATGGAGAAAATTGTAGACATGTAGACATTCCATGGTACTAGGTTATGAATGGTCAGATCATGTGATAGAAATTTGTATGATGCATCTCAAAATGTTACAGGATAAGAGGACAAGATACAATGCAAGATGGCTGATTTCATTTTATAATAATTTAATAATTTTGCATACAGATACAGCATATTTTACATTTCTTTTTAAGGCTTCAAACTAGCTCTTAGTGTGTTGCATTCTCTTATATAACTGTACAAATGACCTCATGGTGGTGGCTCATGGTCAAATTATTGTAACGCTTTAGACAGTTATAAAATATTGTATACCTCCACTTTATTTCATTCTTTAAAATTTTGTTGCAAGTATATGTTGTGGTTCAAATTTTTCTTTGGTTAAAAATTTTTTAAACCAGTTTGATTTTTGTTTTCCATTGTCTCAGAATATGATAATGAATCTGAGACAAAGGAAAATATAAATTAAACTGGTTTGAAAATTTTTAAACCAAAGAAAAATTTGAACCACAACATATACATTGTGAAAATAAAGCTACACATTAATTTTGGTGCCATTCCTTGTTTTTGTTTTTACCACTGGGGCATCTTTATTGCAAAATTTGTTTTATGAGTCCTGTATCAAAGAGCACAGTTATTTTTAATGCTCATGCAATCCATGTAGACATGCTGGATGGGGATCTTTTAAGCTTGACTTCACTGAATTCTTAACACACAGGTTATGTCATCCCCTCTCCTTCCCCCTATGTCTGTTACTGTGTAACAGTGAAAAATGTTGTTGAAATTGTTGAAGAAAGTACATCTCAATATCTATTTTCTCTAATCATTGCAGTAACTTTTGTTGCAACTATGTTTTATCTTGCGACACATTTGCATGGGGGAATTGTCTCTTTTCTTTGTCACAAGCTCTTTGCCAGTTTACTTGCTCACCAGCTCAAAGCTCGCAGCTTCTGCGCTCATGTCTAATGTTACATTGGACATGCAATCACATTCACACAACACCCATACGAGGCAGCCTGCTTTAATACAGGTTTTAAATAAACAAACCACTATTTACACTGGCTGACTGGTCACACTAGGGAGCTAAATTGTGACTATGTCTTGCTAACCACACTTTAAGAAATGGCTGTTTTACATGCTTTAAAACTTTGAAGTTTGACGAATTGGTGTTGATTACATTGTCATCCGTCGAGATCTCAATATGGACTTTTTTGGGGGGTCACTTATTGCGTTAAGTGCAAATTTTAACGTGATTTAGCTACTTAAACAGCGATTTAACTCTGTTGTACGACCACAGCCACTGAGTCAAAATATTAAGTAATAGGATGAAGAAATGTTAAGCTTACTGTTATGAAGCTTGAATAATTTTTCAAGCTCACACGCTTCTGAGGTTTGATCGAACTTTTATCGACTAAAATATAATACACAGATGCACTGCTCCCTTACCTTGGCTTTCATTCTAGCTAAAGCCGTGTGTTGAAAGCGTATAACGTCTTGAAGCTGTTTGTTTACAATCGTATAAGAAGGTTCTGATTCATCTGACAAGGACTCCATTTTGTAATTTGACCGCCTTTTTCACTCGATCCAGCTTTCCTCGGTAAAGCCACATTCGCAACCACCTCTTCTCTCCTCTTCTCTTCGAGTTTCAGCTAGCACGGGGAACCCAGGCTCACGAACAGACCACTTAGTGGCAAAATATAAGGATTTGTATGAAAGTTTATCTTTGATTTAGTACATTAAGTGTTGTCCAGGTGTTGTTCCTTGACTGTCACACGAGCTAATTTCCCCCAAGCCTCGCTTTCGATGTATAGTGTCTGCGACAAACCCAACAATGTATTCCACAAATTTGAAAAGAATTCCAAAACAAAAGCAACGTGAATTTGCAGGGCCGTGGCAAAGGGAGGGACCGGGGGGGGGAGGGGGGGGGGCATGCCTCCCCCCTCCCAGTTTTTTCCCCCAAAAAATTAACAACTCAAATATAAAATGTTGAAAATAAAACTGATTTCAGTCACTCGGAAATGATCGCAAACTCCTGCTGAGTGAGATTTGCATGCCAGCTACAAACGCCATCAGCGAGTGCTCCTTCTCCGCCTTACAGCATGTCAAGACCTACCTGCGTTCAACCACGGGAGAGGACAGGCTCAATCACCTCATGCTTCTGCATGTCCACAATAAATTGGCAGATGGTTTGGACATTTGTTTGTAGGGGACAACCAGCGGCACAGGCAATTGTTTGAGAAGTTTTCAAAGAACGACCTTCCGATGAAATCTTAGTCTCCCACGCAGTGGGGAGGAGCGTTGCGTGACGAGACAAATAACGGCTGCGTGGGAGACTAATGAAGTCTGTGTTTGTCTCTAACAAGGCAACTCAGACAGTCTAACTTTCTTTGATGACTCTGACAGGTGAAACAGTTGCTGGTTCAAGATACAAAGACAGTCGGTCTTTGACATTCCGAAGTGTTTTACTTCTTTCAATATTAATTGGCTTGCTGAGACAGTGTAGAAAGTACTAATGAATTGACTCTGTTCAACTAGCCTGCATGACAGTCGCTTTATGAGCCTAGCAGAGCGAGCTAAGCATTTCGCGCGGAGCGCGACACGAGCGGCGAAGCGCGAGACGAGGGAAGAGGGAAGAGAAAAATAAAGCTTTTTATAATATGACCGTACGGCCCCGCTGACGCAATCCTACAGAAAATAGAATCGCAAGGTGGCGTGAGCGGGGCCGGACGGGTTGACGTGAGCCGGTCCGGAAAAAGCCGTCCGGCCCCGCTCGAGTTCAAGTGACCTCGCGCTGCACGACTATTCTTGTACTTTCTAGTCATATTATAAAATACTTATTGACTGAGTTAGGTCGGGCCTGACGGAAAAATATTTGGCTCGAGGTCATGGCGTACGGACCGAGCGCAGGCCCTCCCACTCAGTCAATAAGTGCATAATATTTTTCCCTCTCCTCGTCTCGCGCTTCGCGCGAAATGCTTCGATCGCCCCGCTTGGCTCATAAAGCGCCTGTCATGCAGGCTACTGTTCAACCATTGTGCTTCCCTTGACCAAGACAGTCAATGAAATTAAAGTTCTATCATAAGAATTTATTAGGAATATAAGAAAAATCTATGGAAATAGATATTGATGTTTGTTTGATCATGTGTAATTACTTCACTAAGCCTTTTGGATCGTGGAAATGTGCTGTTCTTTGTATAAAGAAGTGTCAGTTTAGAAAGAGTTGTCATTTATCAAAAACTTGAAATTTAAAAGCCCAAAATGCTGGAAAATGCTGTTTCCGGTGTTTCATTTTCAAACATTTTCGTGGGGGTGCATGCCCCCGGACCCCCTAGAAAGGATGGGCAGAAGCCCGTCCATTGGGTTCTAAACATTTGTGCCCCCCCCCCCCCCCCACCCCCCCCCCCCCCCCCAGTTTTTTAAGGCTTGCTACGGCCCTGAGTTGTTAAAAGTTTGTAAGGAATTCGGCCAACGCATTGTTGTGCCCAATTCAAACCTTCTGGGAATAACATCCTTTGTTCACAGTATTTCCATATAATTTCCATGTCAATGCTTCATTGATATGGAAATATGACGAAAAAAAGAATTCTGAGCTGGTGACGTAGCATGCATAAATAAGGCCTATTGACATGGTCGTTTAGGTCCGTTTATGTGGCATGGTAAAACTTCGATAGAAAGTTAGCACTGGATGAAAATCGTACTGCTTTGATGCTTTTCAGGATTTAGGGATGGCTAAGCTGTCAAAACTCTCAACTTGAAGAGAAGAAAGGGTTTATAGAAAGTGAACTCGCCCGAGCATTCTCGCTAAAGGCAAGTGTTTGTTTATTGGTATGTCGAATTTTCGTAAAATTCAAAAGGTTGTAACTCTTGGAAACATTTAGTGCACAAAAATATTATTATTTTTCGTAATTTAGGGTCACTTATTGTCTCTGTTTATTTTCATTCAGGTGCCACATCTTTAAAAATTTCTCCTTAAAGTTGAGCTATTTTCGTGTTTCGCTCGGAGGCCGATTATCTGTGTGGCGGAAGGTCGTTGTTTACTGTAAAAATAAGAAATTAATTTAGATCTGAAATATAGCTAAGGAAACTATAGTGATGTATCTCAGTGTAGACTGAAAAAATGATTGGGCCTCTAATAAAATTTAACAGCGGTTCAAACGAATTGCTATTTTATGACTGCTGAGGTAAAGTCTTTTAAATGAACGCATATCAGAGAAATTAATTTGTCGAAACACAGCCTCTAAAAAGCATGAATGTTTGTTGCTGTGATGCACGCTCGCCTTTCTTTGGCCTGTCAACAGAAGCAGCAGCACAGAAAAATACTGCTATTAAAATAGCGTTCACTAACTGAAGGCCATACTTACGCTAGATTTCGTCTGCACTATCAAATTAAAAGTGAGAATCATTTTATTCAGCTTAGTAAACAGAACTCAGTGATAGACTCGTTGAACTGTCTCGGTATTTCAGTGTTTTAACCTCAAACTTCACACTAGGAACAACTTATATAAATAACAAACGTGACTCAGCGATTGAAGCACCAGGAGGATGAAGGACTGAATGGACAACAGTTTCATTTCCAACGTTGAAGTCCATCAAACAACTGGTAATACTCTTTTTTAATCTTCAGTTTGGTCGTGACCATCCAATTAGCGGATGAAAAGTGTACTGTAGAATCCGGCCCAAAACCTCGACTGACTGTCAAGGTAAACACAAATGAATGACTTTTCGAGTTGACCGCGAAAGTTCAAGGTATCGAGGGATAAATACTGAACGGCGAATTATAAGAAAGGCAAAAGGTATTAGGAATTATATTTGAGTTATCGATTCTGCTGTAATTGAAGAACCAATGTTCAAGAGTACTGCCAGCGACTGAACTAAGTGAAAAAAAAAATGATGAAGATAAACAGCCCACAAGGAAATGAGTGCAGTGTACGAAACCTGGTTTTTAACAAACGTCCGCCATCACTAAAGCACGTTTGGAAGTCCGACAGGGACCGCGGAGCGGGGGGGCTGGGGGGGCTTCAGCCCCCCAATAATTTTTGGGAAAAAAATAATTTTACCCAATTGAAAAATTACTGTTTTACTGCTCTCATAGATATGCGATAATTAATGAAAACTTTCGCCAGTGAGTGTTGTGGCAAGCGGTAAATTGATTTCTTCCTTTAGGACATGCAATATGGCGGCCGCTCGTAGGACATGGCTTATAGGTCTTCTCTTAAGTTCTGTTATAGAAGTCGTTGAACTTGTTTGCTTACATCAGAAACCCACAGCTCTTGTGGGGATCTGTTCGACAGATAACCATTCCACCGGAGACGGCATTGTAATCAGTGCGGCATACTGTATGTCGGCGCAATGGCATGTTTCCGCTATTTCTGTCAAATATCGCGAGAAGTACCTTAAACTGTAGATGTAGCGAATAAATTTGTCCAACGAAATGAAAACCGTTTTCGCAACTTTGGTAAATTTACTGATTTAGATTTGTCAATGTGCTAAAAAGTAATTATTGGGATTTTCCTTGTGTTCGATGTTTTGTTATTGTAGTTCAAATTTGGTGGTATTTATTAGCCTGATAAATAATAAAATAATTCACTGCGTCTGGTATATTGGGATGCATTTTTAGCCATTCTGGGAGCATTTATTATAAAAATTTTCCGGGGGAGCATGCCCCCGGACCCACCTAGACGGCTAGCGCCTGCGGCGCGCGCTACAAATGCCTATGCCATTTGATTTAGCCCCCCAATCGAAAATATGCTGCGCGGTCCCTGTCCGAGCATCATGACTTCATCTGGTCTAATCATTCAGCTCCAGTTTCAGATTGTCAAGGCAAAGGGTGATCCGGTTACTAGAGTGATCTTCGGAAGCATAGATCCTAAGGCCAAATATATGGACAGCAACGACAAGAGAAAACCAAGGACTACTCCACTGTAAGCAATTTACTTTCATTAAGTAAATGATCTACTTTAATAAACATTTCCTTTTTATTAATCTGCACGTTTCCTACAGCTCAATTATGTGGTATTATATTTTTTTAACTGATACGTCAACAAATTCTCAAACATTTTCGAGAAGCATTAATTAATACACTCAGCTAAAGAAAATTTCAAAAATATCTCGACGCGACGACAGACGCTTTTCAAGCCTCTGCTTTTAAATAAACATCAGTTTTAAGTGGAATTTTCATAACGCAAAAATGAATTAATTTCTACATCAAGTAACGCGAGAAAAATCTTAAATATGCATGCATATACAACACGAGTCTTTCGTAAAAAAATCACCCACCACAAAATAGAGTTCTTCCACTAAAAACGGCCAACCATTAATTTATCTTAGGTTTTTTTGAAAAAGCTTCGAGTCATCCGCTATAGTTGGTGGTAAAATTATTTTTAGATCATGAATTTCATGCATAAGTTATCGTTTCGGCTTCCGCGTAATGTTAAATTTTCTGCCATCACTGACGAGTTCTTGTTTCGACTCGTTAGTGTATAGGCATGCATACTACCGCGTCATAATAGTTCTCTGAGTCATTCATTCGAAGATTGTGAGACGAGAAAGACACAGCACCTCCTGACATTAGAGACAGACCGAGACAGCCAGGCACAACTGAAACCGAGATGAAACTGTTTTCAGTTCTACCGCTTTATCTCGCGATTTTATGCGTATCAGGTATTGAAACTACTGTTGAAATATTCAGTGAAAGCGTGATCGTTTAGCATTTTTGTATTCAGACTCAATGATTTGATAAAATTGTGTAGTCCGGCTCAAACGAAGAGGTATATCCATTATAGCAATGTTTTATTAAGTTGTTTTGTGATTTGTTTTAAAGAGTGCGCTACAAACTGTTAATCGGAAAATGAAGTAAACAAGTGTGCCGTCTGAGAGCTTTGAACAGCCCCGCTTTCACGAAAAAATCAGTTAATATATAATTATTGTACAGTACGGGTGTAATTTTTTTTCAGTTCAATCAACACTGGCAACACTGTCAACACTGAAAAATATTGAACGAATACTCGGTAAGTCAACTTAAAAGTTATATTCAATAAATTAAGAACCCTTCATCTTCTCTCAGAAAATAGCCCCGTTTTATTACTAAATTCCCGGAAAACTGTCGCTCTCCAAATAAATTCACTATCACCTTTCCTTATCCCTCCTCTGTCACTTTATGTTAAATATCTCTTTTCATTTTTTTCCCCTAATCTGGTGGATGACAATCAGATGGAGTTACATGCTACAGGGCGAATTTTACAAAACAAAAAAATTAAATCACGCGTAAATCAAAAGTAATTTCTTGATTGATTTGGTCTAACATTTCTACGCTCTGACTAAAAGTATTTGGCGCCACTTTCTCGTTAGTCTCCCACGCAGCAGCACGCAGCCGTTATTTGTATCGTTACGCAACGCTCACTATTATATATTTTTAATGGGGAGGAGCGTTGCGTGACGAGACAAAAAACGGCTGCGTGGGAGACTACTTTCTCATCCAATATAAAACCAAATGATTTGCCTGCGCGCACCAGTTTTCCTGGTCTTGACGCCAGGTAAATGCATTTACTTCGAGTTCTGAGTTGGCCAGAGTGATTACTTTGGTTTTGGTTTTAAACACTCAAATGAAAGCCACTCTAATTATTTCTTACTCGAAACCAATAAATATAACTTTTCAATTGACCAACTTAATTATCCACTCACTCACTCATTCACTACTTTATAAGACAAATTTTGACAAAAGCACTATTGAGCAAGTCTTTATTAAGTTCCATACTCATTCACTCAATGCCCTCAGTCTCTATTACTCAATAAAATCGTTATTGCACCTTCGTGGCCTACAGATTGTCTACTATCAAAGCATTTAACTACTGATTGGTGTTGAATTCTACTCGATCCTCTTCTTAACATTGAGAACCTGAAAAAAATTCCCACATCTTTTCAGGTGTTCCTTGTCCCAGAGGATGGACGCGGTTTAAAAGCTACTGTTATCTTGTGAGTAGCTCCATCAAGACTTGGGACCAAGCACAAGCGTACTGCAAAGGACTGGGAGGAGGACTGGTGAAGATTAACAACGGAGAAGAAAACGAGTTTGTACTGAACCTGGTCAAGAAGCGTGCGCCATCACTGAATCAGGTTTGGATCGGATTCAAGTGGAACCCGAGTGTCAACGATTTCCTCTGGTTTGATTCCGCAGTTTCAATCTACAAGAATTGGGCTCCTCGTGAACCGAATGGAAACGCCGCTGAACCATGCGGTAACATGTGGATAGCGGGACACACAGGCATCACTGGTTACTGGAATGACCTGCCTTGTGGGGTACTCCAAAGTGTTCCTTGTGGTCTTGTCTGCAAAAGGCTTCCCTAGTTGATGACAAACCGACATCACTCACGATCAAAGCCGAAAGTAGAGCGGTGTGCTGATGGCACTTCTCTGGTTCGTTACTGTAGACTTAGCGCGGGATCCTTGATGGAAGGACATTTTAAAATGTAATCAAGTAAAAACAGTACTAAACAATGGTATGTAGATGTAATAACGGCTTGAAAATAAAAAATAGTGATCGTGAATTCTTAGTTTCTTTGCTAGTCATGGGTTTTACTGTTATGGCCGTGAGTATTTCCCTTCGTAATTAAAAAATGTAATTAAAATTACATTACGCGTCATGACACTATACACGTGAAAAATAATTATAAGTACGGTTACTTTCTGGTTTAAAATTGCTGTCAAAAGTTGAGTTTTCACAAAAAAAGAGGTTCTTTTTTGTTGTAATTTTCTGCTGGCTAAAAACAGATAAATTAAACAATCAATAAAAAATAAATAGATAAGATCGGCTCTCTGTAGCCTGCAAGCAGCATTTACTACACTCTTTACATCGAGGCAAGGATTAATTGGCCAAAATTTTAAGGTGGTACGAACAAACCCAGGCTCGTCTTTATTTTGTCCTTGTTTATTTTTTACAACAAGCTAACTGAGAGTAAAATAAAGTGAAATAATTTTGTTAGAGCTGAGTACATTTACAGACCAGCTGAGCCCAAAATCACGACTAGAATTTTCGCAAAGTTGCAGGTAGAATTTGGCTTATTTTTTTTTCTTTTTATAAGAACGTCGGTTTTAGGCTCAAATCATTAGAAAAAGAAAAACATTCAGTCCCGGCTCAACCTCCGCCCAAAAATTGACAAAAATAGTTTTTTTTTTTTTTTTTTTTTTTTTTTTTTTTGATACAGACTTTATTTATTTACAACACTTACAACACTACTTACAATCTTACATGATTACTTTACTTACTTACTTACAATTACAGTTACTAACAGACATTACTTACTTTGCACTTACAGTTTACAGTTTCTTTACTGGGAAATAGTCGAGAAAAAAAAACAGTTGCGCAATTACTGTCTTTTTTTTTTTATAAAACGCGTATTACATGCATTTAAAGCACTAACTAAACTAGATTAAAGAGAGATATTTTCTGGCCATTTTTTATAAAAATTTAACAGATCGTTATTTTTTGAGGCAATGTACTTTTCTGTCTGATAGTTAATTTTGATTTTTTGTTTGTAACCTTCAATGCACGGGTGTATATTCTTATTTCTACAATCCCAGATATATAACTTACCGATTAATATTAAATAATTAAGTAAGGGACAAGGTGGGTTTATTATGCCTATGATGATTTCTTGAATGCTGAGAACTCTTAAATTTTTTGTTACCGTAAAATAATATCTTTCAAAGTGTTTCCAAAATGTATTCGAAAAAGAACAATAAAAAAAGAGGTGGTCTAATGTTTCTGTTTCACTGTTACAAAAGGTACAGTTTTCGTGTACACTATAACCAATTTTAAATAATTTCTTGTTTGTATAGAGGATTGAATTTAAAATTTTGTATTGGAAAGCTTTTACATAAGGTTCATATACAACGTTATGAGGAAGGGCGTAAGCAAGTTTTAATTCTTCCTCAGTTAAGTTAAAATTTTGTCTTAGTTTCATAGCATTGTTTGGTAGCTGAGCTTTCCTGCTTATTATTAATGTATAGAAGTCTTTCGATTTCTTTTTTGAAATATCAAAAATAACATTGTTACACTTAAAATAAGGAAGGCGCATATCGAACTTATTCTCAAGTGTTTTTAAATTACACGGTATAGAGTGTCTAAGACCAATCCATGTAAGAAAATTGGCTTTTGGAATTTTTTTCCTCATTATTTCGAAAGCATTTATATTATTTAGATTTAGTAACAAATCATTGACAGTGCAAATTCCAGCATTGTAATAAGTTTTATAAAAAACAGGTTTTCCATCAATTCTAATGTCTTTATTGTTCCAGATTATAAAGAGCCAGTATTTCTCTTCAAAGAAAAGATCTCGAAATTCTGACCACCAAAGCAAAAGTTCTCTATAGAAAGTTGAGATTGTTGAAAGATCCTTTATCGAGTAGTTGCACTCAAAGATTAATAAATCCCCAAGTTGTTTTAGAAGGTGTATTAAATAGAACTTCCATGTACTATCACTATTATTAAAAATTCTTTTCAGCCAAGCCAGTCTTAAGGCCTTGATCATACTTTCAATATCTATCATTTTTAAACCACCTTCTTCGAGAGTGTTTATGGCCGAAAGCCTCGTCACTTTATCTTTTCCTTTCCATAAAAAGGTGAAAATTATGTGATTAACTTGCTTAATAATGTCTGATGGAGTTGGTAATAATGAAGACACGTAGACTAATTTGGGGATGAGTAGAGATTTAATTATAGTAACTTTGCCATAAAGAGATAGCCCTCTTGAAGACCAAATGTTTGTAAGTTTCTTCATCTTATCTAGTTTATCTCGGAAATTTTTTTCATAGAGTAATAATTGGTCATATGTAAAAAATACACCCAAGGCTTTAATGGGTTCATTTGGCCAATTTATACCGAGTGGTTTTTCATCGTTATTCTATTGTGTAGCAGTCATTCCACAATATGGCCAATCAAACGCACGGAGAACAGAATTGGGTCTTAGACTACGTTTACACTAGAGGAGATTTTTCCGGATTCGTGACGAATCCGGAACATTTTGGTACCGGATTCGTTTTGCCGTTTACACGCAGATGGATGAATCCGAAATAAAAACGTCCCGGTTTGGTCGCGTCTCTGGAGATTTTGAATCCGAAATCTAAAGTGAATACTTTGTATCCGATTACTGTAAATCCGCAATGTTTTGAAGTGTAAACAGTTGTTCCCATGAATCCGGATACTTTTTCGCCTGCTTTATAACCGTTCCCGCATGAATGTCCTCGGATTTATCAATGTGTGTAAACGGTTGGGAATCCGAATACCCTTTAGTATAAACGCCTGCGAATCCGAATACCCTAAATTTAATAAATCCGGAAACATTTATGAATCCGGAAAAATCTCCTGTAGTGTAAACGTAGTCTAAGAGCCCGCTGGAAAGGGGACAAATAAGTTAAGATAAAATCACGTCGAAACCCACCAAACGAATGCTGCTGCTTTACACTGGCGCGATATCCTGACTACTGTGTCAACGTCATACCAAACTATTGATCCCTCAGACGAGACATTTGCTCTGGGCGTGCGCGCTATTGTCTTGCTTTTGGATTTCTATTGTTTTGGCTTTTGTTTTAGTTTTAAGAACGGTATGCATAACTAATGTATGGGGTTATACGGAAATCTTTCCGATATCAATACTATTAACCTTGAATCGCGGGGTTTCCTTGATATAGCCGTGATTTCCGCTTTCCTTCTGATTTCCCTCGTTCTCACCGCTAGGCCATGCACTGACAGACAAGCAAGCTAACGTAAACACGATGCCGACCAAAGGAAGCAAAAATGCACTCAGTCGAAGCATCGTGCGGCTGAAAAGTGCAAAATGACGGAGGTTTTTTCGCTCGAACCAAAGCAATTTTCTCTCCAAAATGTTTTTTAGATTCCAGTTTTTCCAAAACCGAGTGTGGATGTTGACATTGCGCCTGTTAAAATGAGTTAGAACAGGATAGAACGCTTAAAGCAATGACCGCGCGGTCGAACTCCATACAAGCCTTTATACGAAATTGCTCACTTCCGTATAGCCTGGGTCCGGTGAACTGTACTGGAGTTGGGCTAACAGGCAACGTACATTAGGGGTCCCTCTCGTTTAATATAATTCGCAGACCACCCCTGTGGATTGCTGAGTTGTCTTAGCCGAGGAGCAGGAATCAAGTCTTAGTGTTTGTTTGGGCAAGCGGAGGCTGACGGAAGGTATTTTCCAGCAAAACCTGGCATCATTTCCTGGTCATTTCAACGCCTGTACAGTTTCGGGCCAGCAGACCGGTTTTCAAAAATTCAGGTATATATCTCTGGTGAATGGGCGTCCAGTCACTCGATTAATTATTTGCTTCACTTTGGAAATGCGTTTGGAGTTTAGAAACACAGCTTAAACGGAAACAAGTTTAATTTTGTCTGAGATATATCTTGATAGATTGACGACAATGCTCGGGAAAAGAGCCAAAAAGCGATTTCTGGCCAACGTCAGCGCTTATTGGGACACTCTACAGCGTTTGCTTGAGATATTTTTCAAAACGTGATCAACGAAAATTTACGCAATTTCATGACAACTAGCCCAACTAGCTAGACATGTTCTTCAATAATGATTTAATAACTTCACTTGATGCGAATCAATCTAAAACATGTGAAGGAAAATTAACTGTAGAGGAGTGCAGCAAAGCCTTAAAAGACATGAAACCCGGCAAAACACCTGGTTCGGATGGTTTTACCAGCGAATTTTTACAAATGTTTCTGGGAGGATATCAAATATGAAGTCATAGAAAGTATTAATTACGGCTTCGATAAAGGTGAATTATCGATATGTCAAAGAAGAGGAATTATCTCGCTAGTTCCAAAGAAAGATAAACCAACAAATATACTCAATAATCTGAGACCAATCTCCTTACCAAATACTGATTATAAAATTGCAACAAAAGCAATTGCCAAGAGGCTTGAAAAGATTCTCCCAGATGTAATAAACCCCGACCAAACAGGATATGTTAAAGAACGTTACATCGGAGAAAATAGAAGACTCATTAATGATATGATTAAGTACACGTCGAACAAAACCTCCCTGGAGTTGCCATTTTTCTTTATTTTGAAAAAGCCTTCGATTCAATAGAGTGGAATTTTCTTTTCAAAGTCCTTGACAGGTTTAATTTCGGACATGATTTTAACAACTAGATTAAAGTATTCTACAGTAACATTTCAAGCTGTGTAACCAATAATGGTTATGCGTCAGAATTCTTTAATCTGCAACGTGGCCTAAGACAAGGATGCCCATTATCCGGCATGCGTTTTGTATTAGATATTGAAATATTAGCTCTTGCAATTAAGAATAATCCCAACATTGAAGGTATCAAAGTAGGAACACAGGAAATAAAAATCTCAGGGGCGGATCCAGGAAATCTATAAAGAGGGGGCCGGAGCAACTTTTCTAGTGACAATATGGGCGCGCCAGCGCCCATCAGGAGCGCCGAACGCGTAACAATCTAGGGGGGTTCGGGGGCATGCCCCCCCGAAAAATTTTGATAATTGGAGTACTCGGAGATGCAATCTGGTGCATTCTGGACGCCTAAATTTAGCAATTGCCTGGATTCCATATTGAACAAGAAATACTGAAATATTTAATAAAATACAGGTGTGGTTGTCAAAGAAGTACAATAACCACTTTTAAAATGATGCGTGTTTTGATGAATGACATGACCTTTTCCAACTTAAAAATCAAACATGAGCCGCAGCAATTGTGACGAGAGTGCAACCTCACGCCAAAGCAGTAACATTTCCCCCCGGAAAATTGATGCTATACTGCATTCATTCTGGGAACATTTGTGACCAAAAATGAAGGCTTCGGATGACAGATTTTAAGATACTTTTTCAAAAACTAATTAAACAAACGAAATATCCCGTGGAAATGACTTTAAGAAGAGTCACTGCAGGGGTTGATTAATGTCATCCTTCTCTGGTTACGCTTGGCATAGTCATCAACAATTGCACCATAATCTAAAGCTACGTCTTTTTGAACAAAGAACAGCAACAGTGCGTTACGTTATCCAGCCTTCCTCGTCATTTCAAATGGAAGAAACGCCTGGAACATTTTTAGCTTCAAGTTCGTCGTTTTGAAACTCGTTTATAAAGGCGGGTTGATTCGAACGCTTGATAATGTTCATATTGATAATAAAGGAAATATATCTTAGGAAACAAAGCAAAATCTGCAAAATACCATCTGACAGACGTTGCTAACTAAAATATTAAAAAAACTAGTGTATCCAAAAGATAGTAATTGCTGCGGTATTAATGGCTCCGTCAATTCCAAGCCCGCTCATCCCCACCCCCGGGCATTTGTCGGGCATTTTATACCTTTTCCTTCCCAAGGGTGGGGCATTTGCTAAAATAGGTCAGCCCGGGGGTGGGGCATTGTCAAAACAACGTTATCTTTTGGATATTAAAATTCGTACATGCTCCGTTGTTTATTTTAAATTTTCTGATTGCCCCAATATAAAAAAATAAGAACTGAGTTGATAAATGTCGTTTGAGCCCTGCACTTTTTAAGTGAAAATATTAAAGTTTCACACAATTTTCAAAACAGGCCACCTATTGCCTTACCTTTAAAGTGCCACAGAAGATAATACTCTATATCACGGCAAATGTTCAATATTTGCCAACGTTTGTGGCCTTGGTGTCCTTCCATCATGATATGTCGCAGCGGAAGAATCTGGCTATTTAAAAATTCAGTAGCAACTTAACTTGAAAAAGCTTTTCAATCAACGTCGACCTTACCGTGTAAATGGATTGAACGTAAGCACAATTTTAATCAAAATTAATAACATTAACAACGAGGATCGACAGGAAATTATTGGAGTCAAAACTTTTGCGGAAACATAACACAAATATTTAGAACGAACGAGGGATCGGATATAAAGTAATACTGAGGTAGAACTTAAGAATTCCTAGCATGAATAAAGATTCATTTATTTGTGAGCAATTATTGCTTCCATCAATAATCATTGAAATAAAAATTTTGATCTTGTCCCATGGATCGGGCATTTGCACTCTTTCAGATGCCCCACCGTGGGGATTTGTACATATAAGCTGACCCCACCGTGGGGCATTTGCAACTTTTTTTTAAAAAAAGACAAATGCCCGACAAATGCCCGGGGGGGGGGGGGGGGGGGGGGAGATGAGCGGGCTTGGAATTGACGGAGCCATTAAATTTGTTGTCATAATGCTGTTTTATCGCCTCGCTGGTATTACAGAATTTTCTCTTTCGTTTTTTGAGGGAAAGCAAAGCAAATGTAACCGGGATGAATCGACGAAAACTCCAGCTGATAAGACTAATTTTGTTTTGTAATTCACGCATCAAGTTCTTGCAATGTCTGTAGAATATTGTTGAGCAAAGCACAGGCCTCCCAAGCTACATACGTGGTGTATGCGACAGCTTGTGTATACAGAGAAATGTATGGGAAAATCACGGATTCTCTAAAATTGGGTAAATAACTATCTATTTTGAAATAAAGTTTACCTACCTCAAATGTGTCGTTTACTTGTGTCTTGTACCGAATTTGAAGCCATTCCGACGCCATTTAGCGAAGTTATTCGAAGTCGTTGTCTCTCCTTCTAAAAAGAAGGAAAGGCAGACCACTGCATCGATCGCTGGCCAGAGGTCACTCCACAAATCGCTCTCTCCTCAAAAGGAAAAGTCCCGAATCGCAATAAAACCAACAGTTCCATAGAGCCCAATAAATTTCACAACACATAGGTGTGCTTCGGCGGTCGAAAGACTCGTAAAGAACGAGATATTTTGCTTAAAATTCGCCTATTCGGCTTTCCAGATGTGCTTGTGAGGGACCTCGCGCCAACGGTCGTTACACAACGACAAGTATCTGGTTTCATCCTCAACTCTGATTGGTTCATTTGAACCAAGTCACGCGCTGACAACACGACCCTCCACCGGGTCGTGTTGTCGAGAAAACAAGAAACAACAAGACAACAAGAAACCAAAGATTAAAAGAACCACAATTATCGGTGGAAAAGAAAACGGTGGATTAAACATGATTGACTTTACATTAATGAATAAAGCACTAAAATGCGCCTGGGTGAAACGTTTCAAATCAACGAGAAAAGCACCATGGAGAATTATTCCTGATGCGGCCACCTCTCAAAAGGGAGGTTTCGATTTTCTACTGTCGTGTAAGTGCACTAGCAAAGATATTAATATCAGAGATTTACCGCCCTTTTAAGAAAAGATCTTACAATATTGGTACGGAACTAAGAGAAGCTGAAAACACCTTCGAAGATAATGCTTTAAAAACTGTAATTTGGAACAACCGCGATCTTAAAGTTAACAACAAGACTGTCTTCTGGCGTACCTGGTTTGACAAAAACATTATTTGCTTAGACAGCCTGCTTGACGAAAATCTTAACTTTTTAACGCATGAAACATTTCTCGCAACGTATCAAATACAAACAGATTTCTTGACTTATTACGGTCTAATTAATGCAATTTCTGCAGAGACTAAAAAATCGATCAAGAAACTAAAAACTCAGCGAAATACTTAACCCAAGTGTTTTTAGATGTCAAAAACTTCACAACCAAAGCCATATACCAAAAACTTGTTAAACACACGTTCAAAGATCCCACGTCAAAGCAACGTATTTTAGATTATGGAATTGAATCGGAACAAACGACTGACTATTACAAACTTGCTTTCACAATTACAAAGAAAACTAAACTAGTAATGTTTCAATATAAGATCCTGCATAATATAGTTTTTACAAAAAGTAAGTTGTTCAAAACAAAGCTAGCAAACAATAGCTTATGTTACTTATGCAAATCAGGAAATCAAGACCTTATTTAAACACATGTTATTTCTCTGCCCTATTGTTGCTCAATTCTGGGACTCCTTTAGTGAGTTATACAAAGAGTATATGCCCTCAGCAATAAAGCTTTCTATCGTCAAATTCATGTTTGGAATTCTTAAAAGAGACAAGTTTGATAGACTTATCGATCATTTAATACTTATCGCGAAATATTATATTTATTGCTGTAGTGTTAAAGAGGAGCCATTATCTATATCACCGTTCCAAGCTATAGTTGTAAGTAAAGCTGAAATTAAAAAAATGAATTGCAACTAGGTCTAACTCTCTGACAACTTTTTACCATAAATGGAAGCCTTTAATAGACGCAAATATCATACAAAAGTAAAGATTGCTCTGTAAGCGAACATTTTTCTCTCAACCCCGTACTTGTTCTTTGTCCTCCTTTGCTTGCTGTGTATTTGTGTTTTAGAACTATAATAAGTAATAAATAAGTATATCCAAATAGCTTGTTTTAAGTTGTAGCCTTGTATTGTTAGTTTTATGTAACGTTTCTGTTATATTTATGTATTTTGTAGATTGTAAAGAGTTATTAACACTAATAAAGTGCAAAAAAAAAAATTACAACTAGCCCAAACAAGGGTTTTTATGACCCCGATCAGCCCGAAAATCACAGAGAAGAGAGAGAAGAGGGAAAGGGAGCGAGAGCGAGAGAAAAAAAGGCTAGCAACAGTCTTCAGTTTTTATATTGTGGGGATTGGAGATAGAGATAGCATTCTGCTGAAGGCAAGTGTTTGTTTATTGGTATGTCGAATTTTCGTCAAATTCAAAAGGTTGTAAATCTTGAAAACGTTTAGTAACAAAAATTAAGGTCATTTATTGTTTCTGTTTATATACAGAATGGCTTTCAGCGGCATAAAATTAGTACGGACCATGTGAAAATTTGATCAAATTAATATTTTGGATCAAACGAACTGCGTTTTTATGACTGCTAAGGTTAAGTCTCTTAAATAAACCCATATCAGATAAATTTATTTGTCGAAAGACAGCCTCTAAAAAGCATACGAAATGTTTGTTGTAATACACGCTCGCTTTTCTTTGGCCCGGCAACATAAGCCGCAAGTAGCACAGAAAAAAACTGCTAAATAGTGTTCACTAACTGAAGACCATACCTACGCTAGATCAGTTTCGTCCGCACAATCAAAGGTAAGAACCATTTTATTCAGTAAACAGAACCATAGACTCGTTGAACTGTCTCGGTATTTCAGTGTTTTATCCTCAAACACCAAACTAGGAACAACTTATATAAATAACAAACGTGACTCGGCGATTGAAGCACCAGGAGGCCGGATAATGGACTGAATGGACAACAGTTTCATCTCAATGTTGAAGTCCATCAAACAACTTGCAATACTCTTTTTGAATCTTCAGTTTAGTCGTGACCATCCATCCATACTGAACGACGAATTATAAGAAAGACAAAATGAGGAATTTGAATATTTGACTTATCGATTCTGCTGTAATTGAAGAACCAATGACCAAGAGTACTGCCAGCAACTGAAAGTGAAACAAAACTGGTGAAGATAAACAGCCCACAAGGAAACGAGTGCAGTGTACTAAACCTGGTTTTTAACAAGCGTCCGCCATCACTGAAACACGTTTGGAAATCCGAACATCATGACTTCCTTCTGGTCTGATCATTCAGCTCCAGCTAGTTTCAGCTGCATGATTGTCAAGGCAGAGCGTGATCCGGTTAATAGAGTGATCTTCGGAAGCATAGAGATACTTAAACCAAATATATGGGCAGCAACGACAAGAGAAAAACATGGACTACTGCACTGTAAACAATTTACTTTCATTAAGTAAATAATCTACTTTAATAAACAAATTCCATTTTAATCAATCTGCGCGTATCCTACAGTTCAATCATGCGGTATTATATATTTTAACCTACACAGTAGACTTTCTCAAAGTCCGTTTTTCGTTTAGGGTTGCCGGACGCTCGCGGGTTTCGCAGTCGACTTGTGGCAAGTCTACCGATACAGCAACAAATTCTCAAATATTTCTCGACGCGACGACAGACGCTTTTTAGCTTTTCAAGCCTCTGCTTTTAAACAAATTTCAAAATCAAGTAACGGAAGGAAAATCTTAAATATGTACAATACAACCATTAATTTTTCTTACGTTTTAAAAAAGCTTCGAGTCATCCACTTTCGTTGGTGGTAAAATTATTTTTAGATTATAAATTTCATGCATGGGTAATTGTTTCGGCTTCCGCATAATGCTTAAGCAACCACGACGTTGCCGTCGTCGTTGCTTAAGCTCCCTATTTTCTGCCATCACGAGTTCCTGTTTTGACTCGTTAGTATAGGCATGCATGGTTCTCTGAGTCATTCATTTGCGTTTGTGAGACGAGAAGGACACAACACCTCTTGACATCAGAGGCAGCCAGGCAAAACTGAAACCGAGATGAAACTGTTTTCAGTTCTACCGCTTTATCTCGCGATTTTATGCGTATCAGGTATTGAAACTGCTGTTGAAATATTTAATTCAGTGAAAGCGTGATCGTTTAACATTTTTGTATTCAGACTCAATGATTTGATTAAATTGTGTAGGCACCTCAAACAAAGAGGTATATCCAGTATAGCAAGTTTTGTAAAGTTGTTTTGTGATTTGTTTTAAAGAGTGCGCTACAAACTGATAATCGGAAAATGAAGTGAACAAGTGTGCCGTCTGAGAGCTTCAGTCCTGCTTTCACAAAAAAATCACTATATAAGTATAGTTTTCAACACTGTAACGGTCACTTTTGAAAATGTATGTAATAGCATACGAAACGTCAAGTTTTATAAAAAATGAATAAGTTCAATATGTTTATCACCGCGGTTTGTGTTCTGTTTATCATCAAGCTACGATGGCCCAAGAACAAAACTCTTTACGATACACTTATATCATTATTGTGCGGGTGTAATTTTTTTTCAGTTCAGTCAACACTAGCAACACTGTCAACACTGAAAAATATTGAACGAATACTCGGTAAGTCAACTTAAAAGTTATATTCAATAAATCAAGAGCCCTTCATCTTCTCTCACAAAATGGCCCGTTTTATTACTAAATTCCCGGAACTAAAACTGTCGCCCTCCAAATGGATTCACTATCACCTTTCCTTATCCCTCCTCTGTCACTATAAAGGTTAATCTCTTTTCAATTTTTTCCCCTGATCTGGTGGATGACAATCAGATGGAGTTACATGCTACAGGGCGAATTTTACAAAACAATTCAATCACAAATTAAAAGTAATTTCGCGATTGATTTGGTCTAACATTTCTACGCTCTGTGATTGGCTAAAAAAATATTTGGCGCCACTTTCTCATCCAATAAAACCAAAACAAACCATGATTTGAGAACCTGAAGAAATTCCCACACCTTTTCAGGTGTTCCTTGTCCAAGAGGCTGGACGCGGTTTAAAAGCTATTGTTATCTTGTGAGTAGCTCCATCAAGACTTGGGACCAAGCACAAGCGTTCTGCAAAGGACTGGGAGGAGGACTGGTGAAGATTAACAACGGAGAAGAAAACGAGTTTGTACTGAATCTGGTCAACAAACACGCGCCATCAACAAAACAGGTCTGGATCGGACTTAAGTGGAACCCGAGTGTAAACGATTTTCTCTGGTCTGATTTCTCATTTCCAATCTACAAGAATTGGGCTCCAATGGAACCGAATGGAAACGCCGCTGAACCATGCGGTAACATGTGGACTGGGCACACAGATAACCTTCCTTGGTTCGCATCCGGTTACTGGAATGACTTTTCCTGTGGGGTGCACAATCTGGTTCCCTGTGGTCTTGTCTGCAAGAGGCTTCCCTAGTTGACAAACCGAAAGCCGAAAGTAGAACGATGTGCTGATGGGACTTCTCTGGTTCATTACTATAGACTAAGCGCGGGATCCTTGTTGGAAGAACATTTTAAAATGTAATCAAGTTAAAAACAGCACCAAACAATGGTGTGTAGATGTAATAACGGCTTGAAAATAAAAAAAGGTGATCGTGAATTCTATGTTTCTTTGCTAGTCACGGGTTTTACTGTTATGTTATGGCCGTAAGCATTTCCGTTCTCAGCCATGTGTTTTTTCAAAAAAACGTAATTAAAAATGTCATAAATTACATTACGCGTCATGACACTACATGTGAAAAAACATTATAAGCGCAGGAAAGCACGGTTACTTTATGGCTCAAAATTGTTGTCAAAAGTTGAGTTTTCACAAATTAAGAGGTTTTTGTTGTTGTAATTTTCTGCTGGCTAAAAATAGCGAGCAAGCAGCATTCACTACACTCTTTATATCGAGGCAAGGATTAATTGGCCAAAATTTTAAGAAGGTGCTACGAACAAACCGAAGCTCGTCTTTATTTTGTCCTTGTTTTTTTTTTTACAACAAGCTAAGTGAGAGTAACTGAAATAAAAGTGTACATTAACAGACCAGCTGAGCCCAAAATCACGACTTGAATTTTCGCAAAATGCAAGGTTACATATAAAATTTGGCTTACTTTTTTTTTCTTTCATTCGCAAGCATGATTTACTGAAATACACAACATTGATGTTAAGAACGTTGTTAAGAACCAGGAGAACGTTTTCAGGCTCAAATCACTAGAAAAAAAAAACGTTCAGTCCCGCCTCAACCTCCGCCCAAAATACCTTAAATAATTAACTATAAACGGAATCTCCTGGACAATTATATCGTTTTTTTTTTTCAGCCATCTTTGCATTGTATTATCTGATCTTAAAATTGTTGGCCATTACACCTTAAGGATTTCGTTGGATCCGGTTGTGTAGTTACATTCCACAATATGGCCAATCAAACGCACAGAGAACAGAATTGGATCTAAGAGCCTGCTGGAAAGGAGACAAATTAGGATGAAACCACGCCGAAACCTACCCAACGAAATTTAAACTATTTTGCTGCTGCTTTACATTGGCGCGATATCCTGGCTGCTGTGTCAACGTAAAAATGCTCCCACGCTCAACTTGCCACCCTAAATTAAACGGCAATCAAACTCCGGTATAATAAAAATATACGTCGCTTAGACGTAATTAAAAACGAAGAACGTACCCCTCTATTACATGTGTACCTGTATTACTATCGTGTCATCCATTCGAGGACCGTGAGAGGGAAGGACACATCACCACTGCAAAATATTGAAGGAATACTCAAGTGAACTCAAAAGAAAAATTCAAGCAAGAGTCCTATAACAACTCTCTTAGAAAATAGCTCCGTTAAGCGTTTACATTACATGGTACTGAAATTCCTAAATAGTTCATACTGTTCATACGGCACAATGAATCCGGAGATATGTGGTTGCGTCGCAACGCAATCGCTCACCAACTGCGAAAAAATGTTCCCCTTGTACAGAAAATGGGAATTGGGCAAATGACAATATAAAACATTTCCTCGGGAGTACTTCACCCAGTTTTCTTTGCAGAAGAAAGGCAAATAAAAAGTCGCAATAAGAATATTAAATAAAGCGATATCGGATATTTAGGCGCCGTCCACACGTCAGTACGTTTACCTTCGTAAACGCATATTTTTTCATCTAAAACGCTCCCGTCCACACGAAGCCAGCCATCGGTTACGATTCGTTTTCACCTGTCCACACGTAAACGGTAAAACGATACGTAAACGCTTCAAATCTGTATTAAGCATGTGTAGATAAGTCCGCCATATTGGATATCTGCTCTATTTTCTTTATTTGTGGACTGGGTCCGAATATGTGATATCAGCGTTTACAAAAATATCCGTTTACGCTGTCTACACGTAAACGGGTAAACGGCGTTTTCGAAAATATCCACTTTGGAGAGCGTCAGTTCGAAAATATCCGTTTAGGGTGACCGTTTTCATCGTTTACGTGTGGACGGGAGGCCTAAACGCATAAAAAAATATGCGTTTACGAACGTAAACGTATACGTGTGGACGGGGCCTTACTCTCTCCTCCGCTAAAGCTTCGGTGTAGAGAGAAGGGAGAATCCGTTGAGCGAAGTGAGTGCAGGCGCAAGAAAACGGAGAGCTCCTCTTTTGCGCCTGCACTCACCTTGCTCAGCGGATTCTCTCCATGACAAAATATGGATGGCAAGACTGATCCTTACGGCAAGAAAAAAACAATAAGAAACAATATACCTGGATTTTTGAAAACGTGATCGACGAAAATTTACGCAATTCTTTACAACTAACCAAAACAAGGGTTTTTATGACCCCGATCAGTCCGAAAATCACAGAGAAAAGAGAGAAGAGGGAAAGGGAGCGAGAGCGAGAAAAAAAGACTAGGAACAGTCTTCAGTTTTTATATTGTGGGTTTTAGAGATTTGAACGACAAAAAGACAAGGCCAAGAACGCTCACAAACGCAAGGGCGATATCGTTTTCAAAAATTCAGGTATATATCTTGATAGATTGGCGACAATGATCGGGAAAAGTGCCAGAAAGCGATTTCCGGCCAACGTCAGCGCTTACTGGAACATTCTACATGTTTGCTTGAGAATATCTTGATAGATTGGCGACAACGATCGGGAATAGTGCCAAAAAGCGATTTCCGGCCAACGTCAGCGCTTACTGGAACATTCTACAGCGTTTACTTGGGATTATCTCTGGTAAATGGGCGTCCAGTACCCGGGGGTACTTGGGTCAACTTTTGCTGGGTATGTGCCGCTGGCCTCTTAGAGCCCCTACCCCATTATAGTCTATTCTGTGGCCAATTATAGACCCCATCTTATCACTTTTGAGTAAATGTAAATTTAATTCGCAATCCCAACTTAGTCACTTTCTGTTTAGCCATCTACCTTGAGTTCGGAACCCTTTTAACAAGGTCATCCTCAAATGAATTGACACATTTATAAAATGTAGAAGACATTTAATCTTCACCTATAAACCTTCTGGTACATTTGTTAACCGAAAATATTTACAAGCTAAAACTACCCAAAAAAATACTTGCCAGAATTTTCTTACCCCAAAATATCCCGACAATTTGCGATCCCATTCTAGTAACTCTATTGAAAATGCAACTCCATTATGGTCAATCCAGTCGTGAAAATGCGACCCCATCCAGCGGCACATCCCCATTAGCCCATTACTAGGAAGTACCCCCCCCCCCCCCCCCCCCCTGGGGATCCAGTCACTAGATTAATTGTTTGATTCACTTTGGAAATGTGTTTGGAGTTTAGAAACACAGCTTAAACTGATACAAGTTGGATTTGCCTGAGATATATACCTGGACTTTTCAAAATGGGATCCCTAGTTTTTGGATTTTACAGAACCGTGGTGGGACCGCCGCCCTCAGCCTGTGGTAAAATCTACTGTAGTAGGGCTAACAGGCAGCACTCATTTGGGGTCCCTCTAGTTTAATCCAGGGGGGTAGGGTGGGCCAAAACTTGTGTCTCCAGTTCAAAACAAGCAACGTTTGACTTAACTGCTTGACTTGGTTTTATTCATTCATTTGTAGCGGGTGGGGGGGGGGGGGGGGGGGGGGGGGGGGGAAGGCGCCGTCTAGCCTAGGGTCCGGTGAAATGTACTGGAGTTGGGCTAACAGGCAACGTGCATTAAGGGTCCCTCTCGCAGACCGCAGACCACCCCTGGAGATTGCTTGGTTGTCTTAGCCGAGGAGCAGGAATCAAGTCTCAGTGTTTGTTTGGGCAAGCGGAGGCTGACGGGAGGTATTTTTCAGCAAAACCTGGCATTTTCCTGGTCATTTCAACGCCTGTACAGTTTCGGGCCAGCAGACCGGTTTTCAAAAATTCAGGTAAAATACCTGGATTTTTCAAAACGTAATCAACGAAAATTTACGCAATTTCATTACAACTAGCCCAAACAAGGGTTTTAATGACCACGATCAGCCCGAAAATCACAGAGAAGAGAGAAGAGGGAAAGGGAGCGAGAGCGAGAGAAAAAAAGGAGTTATGCAAGGAGCCTCTGCGGAGGAGACAGGGATATTTACTCGTTTTATTATTAGTCAACAAATTTGTTAACCAATGTACAAAATTGAGTAGAAATCTGTATTCACGTGAGATAAAACTGTTATCTTGAGAAAGATATGCAAATAAAATTAATTGATTTAATTCAGTGAGAATGCGAAGGTCTTAGAAAGTAATCCAGATTCGTTGAAAAACCTGTTTACATAAAAAGAAAGTACCTACAATCATCATGACAAAAGTGTTGGGAAGGTTGGCAGTTTTATCTGATTCAATTCTTTCTCTCTCCTCCCCCTTTCACAATGTTGGTTATAACTGGACTTTTTTAATGCGAAATCATTGGCTGATATACCGACACAGCAGATCGAAAAATTCACCAAAAATTCAACTCGTCTTAAATCCAAAGTCCCGCTCGAAAATCCAAACAATCACAGGCGACGTACAGCTCAAGCACCTTCCAAAAAACGTCGTCCTGGGCCTATAACCTGTTCATTTCACAACGTTAAACAAGATTTATTTTCCATCCATTGAATTGACTAAAAGTAATTGTTTCAATAATAAAGGAAAAAACTTTCGGTCCAATGATTTTCGAAATTGAATATTAGTAATTACTGTCAAACTTGGTGAATAAATTATCAGTCAAACAATAACAGTCAAAAAAACTGTTTCAAAATAATAACATTTAGCTGCAAAACCCTGAACTTGAAGCGAAGAAAGTGATTAAAGAAGGTGAACTCGCCCGAGCATTCTGCTAAAGGCAAGTGTTTGTTTATTGGTATGTCGAATTTTCGCGAAATTCAAAAGGTTGTAAATCTTGGAAACGTTTAGTGCACAAAAATATTATTCTATTTTGTAATTTAAGGTCATTTATTGTTTCTGTTTATATAGCTAGAGAATGGTTTCCATTCAGGTGCCACATTTTAAAAAAAATTCTCCTTAAAGTTGAGCTGTTGAGTGTTCAGTTTCGTGTTTCGCTCCGTCGGAGGCCAATCCTCGGTAGGAAAAAAGATGGCGACTGGTACATTTACCCATAATTCTTAGCGCACAAAAACCCTAACAACGTTCATAAAAATGTAAAGAAAAGTTATAAAATCTTCAAACCTAGTCTACACATTGTCCTTAGTACTGGGACAAATATTGTAAAAATTTGGCTTTCTTTGTGCCTTATGTGCTGTGTTAGGTCCGCAAGGTATTGTGGTAAAATGGACAGCCGCCATCTTTTTTCCTACGGTGGATTGTCTGTCTGGCGCAGTGGCGGAATGTCGTTGTTTACCGTAAAAATAAGAAATTA
Source organism: Dendrophyllia cribrosa (assembly GCA_024195265.1). Classification (NCBI taxonomy): domain Eukaryota; kingdom Metazoa; phylum Cnidaria; class Anthozoa; order Scleractinia; family Dendrophylliidae; genus Dendrophyllia; species Dendrophyllia cribrosa. The sequence continues at coordinate 58,878,343 of JAJLRJ010000001.1, forward strand.
ATTTAGATCTGAGATATAGCTGAGGGAACTATAATAATGAATCTGTGGATAGAAAAAAATGATTGGGCCTCTAATAAAATTTAACAGCGACGCGGCCGCAATGTTTGAGATTTTTTCGGGTTTCAGCGGCATAATTGGTACCGACCATGTGAAACTTTGATGAATCGTAAAAAATTAAATTATTATTTTGGATTAAACGAATTGCATTTTTATGACTGCTAAGGTAAAATCTTTTAAATAAACGCATATCAGAGAAATTTATTTGTCGAAAGATAGCCTCTAAAATAAATAGCATGCGGAAAGTTTGTTGTTGTGATACACGCTCGCCTTTCTGTGGCCTGGCAACAAGGCAAGTAGCACAGAAAAATACTGCTAAATAGCGTTCACTAACTGAAGGCCATACTTACGCTAGATTTCGTCCTCACAATCAAAGGTAAGAACCATTTTATTCAGTCAGTAAACAGAACCATAGACTCGTTGAACTGTCTCGGTATTTCAGTGTTTTATCCTCAAACTCCAAACTAGGAACGTATATAAATAACAACGTGAATCGGCGATTGAAGCACCGTAGGAGGCCGGATAATGAGTCGATAATGGACTGAATGGACAACAGTTTCATTTTTAACATTGAAGTCCATCAAACAACTTGAAATACTCTTTTTTAATCTTCAGTTTAGTCGTGACCATCCGATTAGCGGATGAAAAGTGTACTGTCAGTAGAATCCCAAAAACTCGACTGACTGTCAAGGTAAACACAAATGAATGACTTTTTCGAACTTTTCGAGTTGACCGCGAAAATTCAATTTATGGCGAGGGATAAATACTGAACGGCGAATTAAAAGAAAGACAAAAGTTATTAGGAATTTGAATATTTGAGTTATCGATTCTGCTGTAATTGAAAAACCAATGTCCAAGAGTACTGCCAGCGACTGAAAGTGAAAGAAAACTGGTGAAGATAAACAGCCCACAAGGAAGCGAGTGTGCACTAAAAGCGTCCGCCATCACTGAAACACGTTTGGAAATCCGAGCATCATGACTTCATCTGGTCTAATCATTCAGCTCCAGTTTCAGATTGTCAAGGCAGAGCGTGATCCGGTTACTAGAGTGATCTTCGGAAGCATAGATACTAAGGTCAAATATATGGGCAGCAACGACAAGAGAAAATCAAGGACTACTTCACTGTAAGCAATTTACTTTCATTAAGTAAACAATTCCTTTTTGTCAACCTGCGCGTATCCTACAGCTCGATCATGCGGTATTATATTTATTAACTGACACAGCAACAAATTCTCAAACATTTCCGAGACGCATACACTTAGCTGAAGAAAATTTTAAAAATATCTCGACGCGACGACAGACGCTTTTCAAGCCTCTGCTTTTAACTAAACATAAATTTTATTAAAGTGGAATATTCATTTTGCAATAATGAATTAATTTCAAAATCAAGTAACGGAAGGAAAATCTTAAATATGTACAATGCAACCATTAATTTATCTTACGTTTTGAAAAAGCTTCAAGTCATCCACTATAGTTTATGGTAAAATTATTTTTAGATCATAAATTTCATGCATAAGTCATCGTTTCGGCTTCCGCGTAATGTTAAATTTTCTGCCATCACGAGTTCTTGTTTCGACTCGTTAGTGTATAGGCATGCATACTACCGCGTCATAATAGTTATCTGAGTCATTCATTTGAGGATTGTGAGACGAGAAGAACACAACACTTTCTGACATCAGAGACAGCCAGGCAAAACTGAAACCGAGATGAAACTGTTTTCAGTTCTACCGCTTTATCTCGCGATTTTATGCGTATCAGGTATTGAAACTACTGTCAAAATATTTAATTCAGCGTGATCGTTTAACATTCTTGTGTTCAGAATCAATGATTTCATAAACTGACTGTGCTGTCACCTCAAACGAAGAGGTATATCCGGTATAGCAAGTTTTATTAAGTTGTTTTGTGTTTTGTTTTAAAGAGTCTGCTGAACAGTGCGCTACAAACTGATAATCGGAAAATGAAGTAAACAAGCGTGCCGTCTGATAGCTTCAGCCCTGCTTTCACAAAAAAATCAGTTTATATATAATCAGATTGTGCGGGTGTAATTTTATTTTCAGTTCAGTCAACACTGGCAACATTGTCAACACTGAAAAATATTGAACGAATACTCGGTAAGTCAACTTAAAAGTTATATTCAATAAATCAAGAACCCTTCATCATCTCTGAGAAAATAGCCCCGTTTTATTACTAAATTCCCGGAACTAAAACTGTCGCCCTCCAAATAAATTCACTATCAGCTTTCCATATCCCTCCTCTGTCACTATAAAGGTTAATCTCTTTTCATTTTTTACCCTGATCTGGTGGATGACAACCTGATGGAGTTACGTGCTACAGGGCGAATTTTACAAAACAAAACATTCAATCGCAAATCGAAAGTAATTTCGCGATTCATTTGGTCTAACATTTCTACGCTCTGTGATTGGCTAATAAAATTGGCGTCACTTTCTAATCCAATAAAAGCAAAACAAACCATGATTTGCCTACACGCACGCGTTTTCCCGCGCTTGGCGCCGGGTACTAGCTATGCACTTTAATATTGACTGAGTGGGAGGGCCGGACAGGAAAATATTTGGCTCGAGGTCATGGCGTACGGACCGAGCGCAGCGAGGTTTCGTGCGCCATGACCGAGAGCCAAATATTTTCCCGTCCGGCCCGACCTAACTTATAATTAGTCAATAAGTATTTTATAATATGACTAGAAAGTACAGGAATAGTCGTGTAGTGCGAGGTCACTTGAACTCGAGCGGGGCTGGACGGCTTTTTCCGGACCGGCTCACGTCTACCCGTCCGGCCCGCTCACGTCACCTTGCGATTCTATTTTCTGTAGGATTGCATCAGCGGGGCCGTACGGTCATATTATAAATGTATTTACTTCGAGTTGTGAGTTGGCCAGAGTAATTACTTTCATGGTTTCGGTTTTATGTCTCCCAACTGAAAGCCACTCTTATACCTGCCAACTATTTCCGAGTGATAGGCGTGATAATTTTTTCGTGGGAGTGCCAGGATTTCCGAAGGCGACCCGACTAAATCCGAAGAGACCCCGATCTATTCCGAAGATGTCCGAACGTGTCCGAAGATGTTCCGAAAAATTCGGAAGTTTCCATGGAACTCAGACCTCCGTTTAATAACATCCTGCTGTAATTGTCATGTTCAGAACGATAAAAACCTACAAAAAAGTGCCATATTTTCATGAACGTAACTATATTTTTAATTGAAGGGTACAAATAAATGTTGAGCCACGTAGCACTGATGATACAAACAAGGAATCAGAGAATTAACTATGTGTGTAAATTATTGTGCTAAAGTCAACCATAAATTTCCCGTACGCTTCCGTACGAAAAATCTAATCCGGAGGTCGTGGGTTCGAATCCCACCGAGGTCAAAGATTTTTTCTTTCCCTCGTGTGGTCCCTCATTTCCTTACTAGGGCTAGCGCTCAGTACAGGGAAATTTATGGTTTGACTTTAGCACTATAATTTTCACACAGAGTTAATTCTCTGATTCCTTGTTTATATTTTCAATTGGATCATGCGATCAGTCGAGTCTGATATCTCAAATCTGTAAGTCAGGCGTGAGAAATTGCTCCATAGGCGCGAGAAGGCGTGGATCGGAGTTTTGGACTCGCAGGCGTGAGACTAGGCGTGAGACTAGGCGTGAGACTAGGCGTGAGACTTGGCAGGTATACACTCTAATTATTTCTTACTAATCACTCGAAACCAATTAATATAACTTTTCAATTGACCAACTTAATTATCCACTCACTCACTCATTACTACATAATGGATTCGAAACTTCTATCATATAAGACAAATTTTGACAAAAGCACAATTGAGCAAGTCTGTATTAAGTTCCATACTCATTCACTCGCTCATGCATTCACTTAATGCCCTCAGTCTTCATTACTCAATAAAATCGTTATTGCACCTACGTGGTCTATACAATGTCTACTATCAAAGTATTTTAACTCGATCTTCTTCTTAACATTGAGAACCTGAAGAAATGTCCACACCTTTTCAGGTGGTCCTTGTCCCAGAGGCTGGACGCGGTTTAAAAGCTACTGTTATCTTGTGAGTAGCTCCATCAAGACTTGGGACCAAGCGCAAGCGTTTTGCAAAGGACTGGGAGGGGGATTGGTGAAGATTAACAACGGAGAAGAAAACGAGTTTGTACTTAACCTGGTCAACAAGCTTGCTCCATCGCTGAAAGACGTTTGGATCGGACTCAAGTGGAAGCCGAGTGTCAACAACTTTCTCTGGTCTGATTCCTCAGTTCCAATCTACAAGAATTGGGCTCCAAATGAACCGAATGGAAAAGCCGCTCGTCCATGCGGTCACATGTATACTGGGAGGTATACAGGCGCCACTGGTTACTGGGATGACATGCCTTGTGGGGTGCTTGCAGGCTGTGGTTTTGTCTGCAAGAGGCTTCCGTAGTTGACAAACCGACATCACCCACGATCAACGCCGAAAGTAGAGCGGTGTGCTGATGGGACTTCTCTGGTTCTTTACTATAGACTAAGCGCGGGATCCTTGATGGAAGAACATTTTAAAATGTAATCAAGTAGAAACAGCACTTAACAATGGTGTGTAGATGTAATAACGGCTTGAAAATAAAAAAAGGTGATCGTGAATTCTTTGTTTCTTTACTAGTCACGGGTTTTACTGTTATGGCCGTGAGTATTTCCCTTCGCAACCATGCTTTTTTTTTTTAATGTTATAAAATAACATTACGCGTGAAAAATAATTATAAGCGCGGGAAAACTCGGTTACTTTCTGGTTCAAAATTGCTGTTAAAAGTTGAGTTTTCACAAAATATGAGGTTCTTTGTTGATTTAATTTTCTGCTGGCTTAAAATAGATAAATCAAACAATCCATAAAAAATAAATAAATAAGATGGGCTCTCTGTAGCCTGCAAGCAGCATTCACTACACTCTTTGTCATCGAGGCAAGGATTAATTGGCCAACATTTTAAGAAGGTGCTACGAACAAACCCAGGTTTGTCTTTATTTGTGTCCTTGTCTATTTTTTGCAACAGGCTAACTGAGAGTACAATATGGTGAAATAATTTTATCAGAGCTGAGTACATTTACAGACCAGCTGAGCTCAAAATCACGACTAGAATTTTCGCAAGGCTACAGGTAGAATTTAGCTTATGTTTTCTTTCTTTTCATTCACAACTATGATTTACTAAAATTAAGTTTAACTATTCAATTGATGTAAAGATTAAGAACGTTTTCAGGCTCAAATCACTAGAAAAATAAAAACGTTCAGTCCCGGCTCAACCTCCGCCCAAAAATTGTCAAAAATAGTTTCGCGCGACTGTCGTCAGTGCCAGTAGCAACAAAGCCACTCACCACAATACCCTATAAACGGAATCTCCTGGACAGTTATATCTTTATTTCAGCCATGTTTTCATTGTATTATCTGACCTCAAAATTGTCGGCCAGTACACCTAAAGGATTTGGTTGGATCGTTGTGTAGTTTCATTCCACAATATGGCCAATGAAACGCACGGAGAACAGAATTGGGTTTTAGAGCCCGCTGAAAAGGAGAAAAATAAGGATGAAACCACGCCGAAACCCACCAAACGAAATTTTAAACTATATTGCTGCTGCTTTACGCTGGCGCGATATCCTGACTGCTGTGTCAACGTACAAATGTTCCCATGCTCAACTTGCCACCCTAAATTAAACGGCAATCAAACTATTGTATAATACAAATACGAAACACGAAGAACATATCCCACTATTATAACTGTATCACTATCATGTCATCCATTCGAGGGTCGTGAGTGGGAAGGACACATCATCACTGAAAATATTGAAGGAATACTCAAGTAAACTCAAAAGAAAAATTCAACAAAGAGCCCAACATCAACTCTCTCGGAAAATAGCTTCGTTTTGTAAATAACATTCCCGGCCGGAAACTGTCCCCATCCCAACCCCCCCTGCCCTTCCTCTGTCAGTATAAAGGTTCATTTATTTTTTTTTAAAAAGAATCGCTGATTTGGTGGATGACCTCCCGTGGATGACTCCGTTACGGAAAAGAATTGAACTCAGCAGGGAAGTCAGGGTAACAACTCAAGTAGTTTAAGGCCTGGGTCAAGGGCTTTGACCAGGAAAAAACGGTTTATTCGTAATAACTTTTACAAACGGAATGGAACTGAATCGAAATTTGGCACATAGAAAGATATTATCGTCGTTAACATTTTTAAAGGAGAAGTTCACTCCAGAAGGCACTCTTTTTTTCTTTCCACTAATAAAAAGTACATATAGAGATAGGATGCTGAGCAAAGTTTCAGCTTCTAAAGAGCTTCCAATCCCAATTAAATCCTTGTACAAAGTAGCCCAAAAATCATTTTGAACGCCGCCATTTTTTAACCATATTTAGCAGCCTGGCCTTGAAATGTGACGTCATTCCGTCCAACTTGAAGTGACTCGTTTTGTTTACTATACTGAAATCATGGATTAAGAGAGTTATCAAGCGTCCCGGCCGCATTTCTCGAAATTCACCAGAATTTTTCTGCCCGTTAAGGCCCAAAGTTTCTTTTCTCGAAAGAGTATGAGTTATCTTCCTGAGATTTTATACGGGCCCGAGTTTTTTTAACAATCGCAGCATCGTACATGATCTTTATCAGACAATAATTCTTCGCTCTATCGCAGACACACAGAAGAAGAAGAAAACATTAGAGATGGGAAAGGAAAAGGTAAATTCAATAGAAATGTATCCGGCTTATAAGGGGCTTTGAAGAGATGTGAGATTTAACACCGGCACAAACTGGAAAGGACTGAAATAGTTTCTCAAGCCGAATAATTTTATATTTATTTTGCTTCGGAGTTTTTTTATACACAGATCGATTTGTTTAGGTCTTCGGTACAGAATGAGGTGAGAGATGTTTCAAATCAATTTTTTCTTTCACAAGCTTTTAAATGTTTTTTTTTTTTTTTTTTCTGAAATTAGCATGCATCGCCAACGCTTTCCGACGTTTTTATTTTATTCCGATTCCTGTTATTGAATTAATAAGGATTGATAACGATTCTAAAGCAAATTTCGTCGATAAGGTGATGATGGAAGTCTTTTGATTCTCGTAATATATTTCGCAAACGGGAATAAGCTAAATGTGAGCATGTATTACCAAATTTATCATTTGACAGAAATAGCTAAAAAAAACTGCATAGCAGCGTGCGTGTCGCGTTTCAACGCAAAAATTTGCATAGAGGCATAGAATTGGACAAGGTCAAAATATTTTAACACGCACTGAAAATAATAACCACAAAGACTACTTCATTGAGACTGATGTGAAACGGATATTATTGGAAGAAATATATTTCTATGTTCAGTTTGCTAGTGGAGTTTTCTTTCAAACCAAGTCACTGCTGAATGTTGTGATTCCTGTTATTTACGTTACAACAAAAACACTGGGAAGCGAAACAGGAAAACACTGAAATTCCAAACAGTTCGAATAAACTATGTACATTTGACAACCGGCTGGGAAGGAATTGTACTTATACAAAAAAATTGATTACAAATTGTTGTTCAGTTTAATTCACAGTCAACTTACTCCCACAAATCCGACCGTATATAAAAAAAATCCCCGAACCCAAATAAAATTCATGACTCGAACGATACAATTTCAGTCTTTACCTACTTGCGCCGCTGTTCAGAAAACTTTCATATAATCGCTACAAACGTCGTTGAAAGCTAGATTAAGTTTGATTGAATTTATTTACCTTTTCCTTTCCCGTCTCAAAAGTTTTCCTTTGTTTTGTTAAGGAGTAAAGAATTATTTTCTTGAAAACCGGGTTGCCGGTTCGGTGCTGTGATGTGGTGAAAAAAAATCCGGTCGATATAAAATAACTCATTCTGTTTCGAGAAAAGAGAAACTTTGGGCTGAAACATAAACTATTAAAGGGCAGAAAAATTCCGGTGAATTTCGTGAAATGCGGCCAGGACCCTTGATAACCCTCTTAATCCATGATTTCAGTATAGTAAACAAAACGAGTCACTTCAAGTTGGACGGAATGACGTCACATTTCAAGGCCAGGCTGCTAAATATGGTTAAAAAATGGCGGCATTCAAAACGATTTTTGGGCTACTTTGGACAAGGACTTAATTGGGATTGGAAGCTCTTTAAAAGCTGAAACTTTGGTCAGCATCCTATCTCTATATGTACTTTTTATTAGTGGAAAGAAAAAAAGAGTGCCTTCTGGAGTGAACTTCTCCTTTAAGTATAATAAGCTTTGGCATAGGTCACGTGACATCTCACGTGGCCATTTTTCTTAAAATAGCAAATATCTGACGAATTGGTGACGGGTTTAAGAGAAAACATCAAATAAAAATGCTTTTCTGATGCAGATAAAATATCTCCAGCCCTTCACGTTTGGAATGAGTGTCCATTAATCTCCGTAAAAAAAATTATGAGGACAAAGGGCATTTTTCAGTCCAGAATTCAACCTATAATTATTTATAACTGTAATTTAAAGACTTGAGGACAATCATTCCAAACGTAGAAGGTTAAATATGTTAAACCTCCATCGGAAAAGCAAATTTATTTAACTATACAAAGAAAATTCGCTACCAAATCGCCGATTTACGTAATTTTAAAATTTTGATCACGTGACATGTCACGTGACCAAACTTTTGCGTTAAGGCAAAAGAAAACATCAAGATTAACATTCAGGGAAAATGTCATTTTGATCTAGGTTTTCTCGGTGAAGATATTAAAGGAGCTATGTCATGGTGATTTTGAGGTTTTCGGGTCAAAACCGTCCCAAATTAAAACTAAGTACCTTTGTCGTACACGAAATGCTTAAAGAACACTAACAGGAAGATATTAAGTGAATTTTAGCAGAGAAAATAAACCATAATCGGAGTTTTAACGAATTTTCTAAGACACAAGCGATAAACTTGAAACAATTGGCCCAATTGTTTCAAGATACAATCCATTTCCATCCTGGCCATCTGCACCCCAAGACACTTATTTTTACTTTTAGACTAGTAGAATAATTTTAAACAAAACTGAATTCTTATTTTTGGAATTTCACTGATATAAAGATGTATTTTGGCCTTTTAAAGTAACGCTAAAAATGGTGACATAGCCCCTTTAAGTGTCAACCATATTTTCCGAACACACTTTAAACCCAGGCCTTAAACTGCTTGAGAATCAGATGGAGTTCGCTACAGGGCGAATTTTACAAGGACTTTTAAATCGGACATTAAAAGTGACGTACAAACCAAGGTAAAATCCCGTTAAAAACATATTGCTTTCCTTATTTGAAAAAACAAATGATTAAAATCATTAATTTCTTACTTTATATATCAAACGTGACTCGGCGATTGAAGCACCAAGAGGCCGGATAATGGACTGAATGGACAACAGTTTCATTTCCAACGTTGAAATCCATCAAACAACTTGCAATACTCTTTTTTAATCTTCAGTTTAGTCGTGAACATCCGATTAGCGGATGAAAGGTAAACACAAATGACTGACTTTTTGAGTTGACCGGGAAAAATCAAGGTATCGAGGGATAATACTGAACGACGAATTATAAGAAAGAAAACTAGGAATTTGAATATTTGAGTTATCGATTCTGCTGTAATTGAAGAATCAATGCCCAAGAATACTGCCAGCAACTGAAAATGAAAGAAAACTGGTGAAGATAAACAGCCCACAAGGAAACGAGTGCAGTGTACTAAACCTGGTTTTTAACAAGCGTCCGCCATCACTGAAACACGTTTGGAAATCCGAACATCATGACTTCCTTCTGGTCTGATCATTCAGCTCCAGCTAGTTTCAGCTGCATGATTGTCAAGGCAGAGCGTGATCCGGATAATAGAGTGATCTTCAGAAGCATAGATACTTAAACCAAATATATGGGCAGCAACGACAAGAAAAAAACATGGACTACTGCACTGTAAGCAATTTACTTTCATTAATTAAAAAATTAACTTTAACAATTTCCATATTATCAATCTGCGCGTATCCTACAGTTCAATCATGCGGTATTATACATTTTAACCGATACAGCAACAAATTCTCAAACATTTCCGAGACGCATACACTAAGCTAAAGAAAATTTCAAAAATATCTCAACGTGACGACAGACGCTTTTTATCTTTTCAAACCTCTGCTTTTAAATAAATTTCAAAATCAAGTAACGAAAGGAGAATTTTAAATATGTACAATACAACCATTAATTTATCTTACGTTTTGAAAAAGTTTCGAGTCATCCACTATCGTTGGTGGTAAAATTATTTTTAGATCATAAATTTCATGCATAGGTAATTGTTTCGGCTTCCGCAAAATGCTTAAGCAACCACGACGTTGCCGTCGTAGTTGCTTAAGCTCCCTATTTTCTGCCATCACGAGTTCCTGTTTTGACTCGTTAGTATATAGGCATGCATACTACCGCGTCATAACAGTTCTCCGAGTTATTTATTTGAGTTACGTTTGTAAGACGAGAAGGACACAACACCTCCTAACATCAGATACAGCCAGGCAAAACTGAAACGGAGATGAAACTGTTTTCAGTTCTACCGCTTTATCTCGCGATTTTATGCGTATCAGGTATTGAAACTACTGTCGAAATATTTAATTCAGAGAAAGCGTGATCGTTTAACATTTTTGTATTCAGACTCAATGATTTAATTAAATTGTGTAGTCACCTCAAACGAAGAGGTATATCCAGTATAGCAAGTTTTGTAAAGTTGTTTTGTGATTTGTTTTAAAGAGTGCGCTACAAACTGATAATCGGAAAATGAAGTGAACAAGTGTGCCGCCTGAGAGCTTCAGCCCTGCTTTCACAAAAAAATCACTTATAAAAAAATCACTTTTTAAGTATAGTTTTCAACACTGTAACGGTCACTTTTGAAAATGTATGTAGTAGCAAACGAAACGTCAAGTTTTATCAAAAATGAATAAGTTCAATATGTTTATCACCGCGGTTTGTGTTCTATTTATCATCAAGCTACGATGGCCCAAGAACAAAACTCTTTACGATACACCGTATATCATTATTGTGTGGGTGTAATTTTTTTTCAGTTCAGTCAACACTGGCAACACTGTCAACACTGAAAAATATTGAACGAATACTCGGTAAGTCTATTTAAAAGTTATATTCAATAAATCAAGAACCCTTCATCTTCTCTTAGAAAATGGCCCGTTTTATTACTAAATTCCCGGAACTAAAACTGTCGCCCTCCAAATGGATTCACTATCACCTTTCCTTATCCCTCCTCTGTCACTATAAAGATTAATCTCTTTTCAATTTTTTCCCCTGATCTGGTGGATGACAATCAGATGGAGTTACATGCTACATGCGCAAATTAAAAGTAATTTCGCGATTAATTTGGGCTAACATTTCTACGGTCTATGATTGGCTGAAAAAAATTGGCGCCACTTCCTCATCCAATAAAACCAAAACAAAGCATGATTTGCCCGCGCACACGCGTTTTTCCGCGCTTGACGCCGGGTACACGTATTTACTTCGAGTTCTGAGTTGGCCAGAGTGATTACTTTGGTTTTGGTTTTAAACACTCAATTGAAAGCCACTCTAATTATTTCTTACTAATCACTCGAAACCAATTAATATAACTTTTCAATTGACCAACTTAATCCTCTCACTCACTCATCCACTACTTTGTGGATGAGAAACTTCTATCATATAAGTCGATTTTTGACAAAAGCACAATTGAAAAAATCTGTATTAAGTTCCACTGATATTCATTCACTTGCACATGCATTCATTCAAAGCCCTCAGTCCCCATTACTCAATAAAATCGTTATTGCACCTACGTGGCCTATACAATGTCTACTTTCAGTCGCGCGTCATTTTTATTTTACTAACCATTCTAAACAACACATGATCTGCGGCCTTTCCCTACACCAGGGTAACACAGAAAGCCGTAAAAACTTAGAACAAAAAATCATCTTTCAAATCGGCACTTTCAAACCCCACGGAATCAACGAACGCTTTTCATTCAACTAATTTACATTTCTTTTTCACGTCACCAAATTTCCACCAATAGCGTAGCTTCGCCGCTTACTATATAAAACCACTCACTACCCACAATCCCTTGATTCGCTCCGACGAAGACTTAACGCTCGAAACGTCAGCTTTCTCGAATCTTTTTACGGTGGCTAATTTACCTCATCGACTCAGTCGATAAAACCAAATTCTTGTGCTTCACCCCCACCGACGCAGCACCACAGTTTCTCTAGAAACTAACCTCATTTATTTTAACTACTGATTGGTGTTGAATTGTACTCGATGTTCTTCTTAACATTGAGAACCTGAAGAAATGTCCAAACCTTTTCAGGTGTTCCTTGTCCCAGAGGCTGGACGCGGTTTAAAAGCTACTGTTATCTTGCGAGTAGCTCCATCAAGACTTGGGACCAAGCACAAGCGCACTGCAAAGGACTGGGAGGACGACTGGTGAAGATTAACAACGGAGAAGAAAACGAGTTTGTACTGAACCTGTTCAACAAGTGCGCGCCATCACTGAAACAGGCTTGGATCGGACTCAAGTGGAATCCGAGTGTCAACGACTTTCTCTGGTCTGATTACTCAGTTCCAATCTTCAAGAATTGGGCTCCAAATGAACCGAATGGAAACGCCGCTGCACCATGCGGCCACATGTATACTGGGTACGCAGGCGTCACTGGTTACTGGGATGACCGTTCTTGTGGGGTGCACGCAGGTTATCCCTGTGGTTTTGTCTGCAAGAGGCTTCCCTAGTTGACAAACCGACATCACCCACGATCAAAGCCGAAAGTAGAGCGATGGGCTTATGGGACTTTTATGGTTCATTACCATTGACTAAGCGCGGGATCCTTGATGGAAGGACATTTTAAACTGTAATCAAGTAAAAACAGCACCAAACAATGGTGTGTAGATGTAATAACGGCTTGAAAATAAACAAATAGTGATCGAGAATTCTTTGTTTCTTTGCTAGTCACGGGTTTTACTGTTATGGCCATGAGTATTTCCCTTCGCAACCTTGCGTTTTTTTTACGTAATTAAAAAATGTCATAAAAATACACGGTTACGTTCTTGTTCAAAATTGCTGTCAGAAGTCGAGTTTTCACAAAATAAGAGGTTTTTTGTTGTTGTAATTTTCTGCTGGCTAAAAATAGATAAATCAAACAATCCATAAAAAATAAATAGATAAGATGGGCTCTCTTAGTAACACAGAAAAACTATTGGTAACTTCAATCAACGCGTCTTAGAGTCTCGCGCGCATGAGTATAGGCTAAGTGTAGCCTCTTGTTTTTAAAAAAATCTTAACTCAGTAAAGGAACTCTTAGACATCTTAGAAAAATTCGAAAGATGTAGTGGTTTGAAAATTAACCCTTCTAAGTCGGAGGCTTACATTGCTTATGCAATGCCGAGAAACAAACTCTAGATCACCTGCTAATAAACTCTAGATCACCTGCTAATAAACTGCGCTCTCACAACCGATTTTTGGACCCTGTTTCAAAACTGGTGGTACCAAAAAACATGTGAAATAATAACGTTAACTACAAGCCATATACTTTACGGCTGGCATGATAGAACAAAGCATTGGCAAACACTAAACTATTGTCTATTAATTGCCAAATATTGTATCTTTTGCACAAGCCTTCGCGGAAACGTCTTAGATTTCGAATGTTTTATACTGAGTGTTCAAGAAAAACTTAAAATTCTTAAAGAAATAGCGACTACAAAAAAAGCACTTCCGAAGTATTATCGCACCTGGGCACCACTTCTCTAGTTTTTTACTTTACTTTTGTACATATATTTTTTTTTCTCGTATGTATAAACTACGTAACTGCTACTGACACTGTAATATTTAAATATCTTTGTAATAGCGAAATATCTGTGTATATTTCTGTTATTTTTGTTATTTGTTATTGGTTTCTTTAATAAAACTGTTAAAAAAAAAAAATCTGACAGACGTTGCTAACTAAAATATTAAAAAATTAATAATAATCCCGGGCAAAAGGGGGGGGGGGGGGGGGGGGGGGGGGTCCCCTCGGCCCACCCCTAAATCCGCCCCTGAATCTCTCAGTATGCCGATGATACAACCTCATTTTTAAAAAAATCTTAATTCAGTAAAGGAACTCTTAGACATCTTAGAAAAATTCGAAAGATGTAGTGGTTTGAAAATTAACCCTTCTAAGTCGGAGGCATTGTGGTTGGGCAAATGGAAGAATAGAAAAGATACTCCTTTTAGTTTCAGATGGCCAAATGAATCTGTTTATGCTTTGGGGATACATTTTTCTAACAATGAAAAAGTGAGTAAGCAATTAAACATTTTTCTAACAATGAAAAAGTGAGTAAGCAATTAAACTTCCTCAAAAAGCTCAACGACTTAGAAAATACTTTAAGCAGCTGGAAAAGAAGAAAATTAACATTACTAGGTAAAATTAATATTGTTAAAACGTTAGGTCTTTCAAAACTCATCTTCAATGCATCTGTTCTACCTGTCCCAAATACTTTTTGTGAAGCAGTAAACAATATAATATTTAATTTTATTTGGGACAACAAGAAACCAAAGATTAAAAGAACCACAATTATCGGTGGAAAAGAAAACGGTGGATTAAACATGATTGACTTTACATTAATGAATAAAGCACTAAAATGCGCCTGGGTGAAACGTTTCAAATCAACGAGAAAAGCACCATGGAAAATTATTCCTGATGCGGCCACCTCTCAAAAGGGAGGTTTCGATTTTCTACTGTCGTGTAAGTGCACTAGCAAAGGTATTAATATCAGAGATTTACCGTCCTTTTACGAAAAGATCTTACAATATTGGTATGAACTAAGAGAAGCTGAAAACACCTTCGAAGATAATGCTTTAAAAACTGTAATTTGGAACAACCGCGATCTTAAAGTTAACAACAAGACTGTCTTCTGGCGTACCTGGTTTGACAAAAACATTATTTGCTTAGACAGCCTGCTTGACGAAAATCTTAACTTTTTAACGCATAAAACATTTCTCGCAACGTATCAAATACAAACAGATTTCTTGACTTATTACGGTCTAATTAATGCAATTTCTGCAGAGACAAAAAATCGATCAAGAAACTAAAAACCCAGCGAAATACTTAACCCAAGTGTTTTTAGATGTCAAAAACTTCACAACCAAAGCCATATACCAAAACCTTGTTAAACACACGTTCAAAGATCCCACGTCAAAGCAACGTATTTTAGATTATGGAATTGAATCGGAACAAACGACTGACTATTACAAACTTGCTTTCACAATTACAAAGGAAACTAAACTAGTAATGTTTCAATATAAGATCCTGCATAATATAGTTTTTACAAAAAGTAAGCTTTTTGTTCAAAACAAAGCTAGCAAACATGTTACTTATGCAAATCAGGAAATCAAGACCTTATTTAAACACCTGTTATTTCTCTGTCCTGTTGTTGCTCAATTCTGGGACTCCTTTAGTGAGTTATACAAAGAGTATATGCCCTCAGCAATAAAGCTTTCTATCGTCAAATTCATGTTTGGAATTCTTAAAAGAGACAAGTTTGATAGACTTATCGATCATTTAATACTTATCGCGAAATATTATATTTATTGCTGTAGTGTTAAAGAGGAGCCATTATCTATATCAACGTTCCAAGCTATAGTTGTAAGTAAAGCTGAAATTGAAAAATGAATTGCAACTAGGTCTAACTCTCTGACAACTTTTTACCATAAATGGAAGCCTTTAATAGACACAAATATCATACAAAAGTAAAGATTGCTCTGTAAACGAACATTTTTCTCTCAACCCCGTACTTGTTCTTTGTCCTCCTTTGCTTGCTGTGTATCTGTGTTTTAGAACTATAATAAGTAATAAATAAGTATATCCAAATAGCTTGTTTTAAGTTGTAGCCTTGTATTGTTAGTTTTATGTAACGTTTCTGTTATATTTATGTATTTTGTAGATTGTAAAGAGTTATTAACACTAATAAAGTGCAAAAAAAAAAATTACAACTAGCCTAAACAAGGGTTTTTATGACCCCGATCAGCCCGAAAATCACAGAGAAGAGAGAGAAGAGGGAAAGGGAGCGAGAGCGAGAGAAAAAAAGGCTAGCAACAGTCTTCAGTTTTTATATTGTGGGGATTGGAGATAGAGATAGCATTCTGCTGAAGGCAAGTGTTTGTTTATTGGTATGTCGAATTTTCGTCAAATTCAAAAGGTTGTAAATCTTGAAAACGTTTAGTAACAAAAATTAAGGTCATTTATTGTTTCTGTTTATATACAGAATGGCTTTCAGCGGCATAAAATTAGTACGGACCATGTGAAAATTTGATCAAATTAATATTTTGGATCAAACGAACTGCGTTTTTATGACTGCTAAGGTTAAGTCTCTTAAATAAACCCATATCAGATAAATTTATTTGTCGAAAGACAGCCTCTAAAAAGCATACGAAATGTTTGTTGTAATACACGCTCGCTTTTCTTTGGCCCGGCAACATAAGCCGCAAGTAGCACAGATAGCACCATACCTACGCTAGATCAGTTTCGTCCGCACAATCAAAGGTAAGAACCATTTTATTCAGTAAACAGAACCATAGACTCGTTGAACTGTCTCGGTATTTCAGTGTTTTATCCTCAAACACCAAACTAGGAACAACTTATATAAATAACAAACGTGACTCGGCGATTGAAGCACCAGGAGGCCGGATAATGGACTGAATGGACAACAGTTTCATCTCAATGTTGAAGTCCATCAAACAACTTGCAATACTCTTTTTGAATCTTCAGTTTAGTCGTGACCATCCATCCATACTGAACGACGAATTATAAGAAAGACAAAATGAGGAATTTGAATATTTGACTTATCGATTCTGCTGTAATTGAAGAACCAATGACCAAGAGTACTGCCAGCAACTGAAAGTGAAACAAAACTGGTGAAGATAAACAGCCCACAAGGAAACGAGTGCAGTGTACTAAACCTGGTTTTTAACAAGCGTCCGCCATCACTGAAACACGTTTGGAAATCCGAACATCATGACTTCCTTCTTGTCTGATCATTCAGCTCCAGCTAGTTTCAGCTGCATGATTGTCAAGGCAGAGCGTGATCCGGTTAATAGAGTGATCTTCGGAAGCATAGATACTTAAACCAAATATATGGGCAGCAACGACAAGAGAAAAACATGGACTACTGCACTGTAAACAATTTACTTTCATTAAGTAAATAATCTACTTTAATAAACAAATTCCATTTTAATCAATCTGCGCGTATCCTACAGTTCAATCATGCGGTATTATATATTTTAACCTACACAGTAGACTTTCTCAAAGTCCGTTTTTCGTTTAGGGTGGCCGGACGCTCGCGGGTTTCGCAGTCGACTTGTGGCAAGTCTACCGATACAGCAACAAATTCTCAAACATTTCTCGACGCGACGACAGACGCTTTTTAGCTTTTCAAGCCTCTGCTTTTAAACAAATTTCAAAATCAAGTAACGGAAGGAAAATCTTAAATATGTACAATACAACCATTAATTTATCTTACGTTTTAAAAAAGCTTCGAGTCATCCACTATCGTTGGTGGTAAAATTATTTTTAGATTATAAATTTCATGCATGGGTAATTGTTTCGGCTTCCGCATAATGCTTAAGCAACCACGACGTTGCCGTCGTCGTTGCTTAAGCTCCCTATTTTCTGCCATCACGAGTTCCTGTTTTGACTCGTTAGTATAGGCATGCATGGTTCTCTGAGTCATTCCTTTGAGTTTGTGAGACGAGAAGGACACAACACCTCTTGACATCAGAGGCAGCCAGGCAAAACTGAAACCGAGATGAAACTGTTTTCAGTTCTACCGCTTTATCTCGCGATTTTATGCGTATCAGGTATTGAAACTGCTGTTGAAATATTTAATTCAGTGAAAGCGTGATCGTTTAACATTTTTGTATTCAGACTCAATGATTAGATTAAATTGTGTAGGCACCTCAAACAAAGAGGTATATCCAGTATAGCAAGTTTTGTAAAGTTGTTTTGTGATTTGTTTTAAAGAGTGCGCTACAAACTGATAATCGGAAAATGAAGTGAACAAGTGTGCCGTCTGAGAGCTTCAGTCCTGCTTTCACAAAAAAATCACTATATAAGTATAGTTTTTAACACTGTAACGGTCACTTTTGAAAATGTATGTAGTAGCATACGAAACGTCAAGTTTTATAAAAAATGAATAAGTTCAATATGTTTATCACCGCGGTTTGTGTTCTATTTATCATCAAGCTACGATGGCCCAAGAACAAAACTCTTTACGATACACTTATATCATTATTGTGCGGGTGTAATTTTTTTTTTCAGTTCAGTCAACACTGGCAACACTGTCAACACTGAAAAATATTGAACGAATACTCGGTAAGTCAACTTAAAAGTTATATTCAATAAATCAAGAGCCCTTCATCTTCTCTCACAAAATGGCCCGTTTTATTACTAAATTCCCGGAACTAAAACTGTCGCCCTCCAAATGGATTCACTATCACCTTTCCTTATCCCTCCTCTGTCACTATAAAGGTTAATCTCTTTTCAATTTTTCCCCTGATCTGGTGGATGACAATCAGATGGAGTTACATGCTACAGGGCGAATTTTACAAAACAATTCAATCACAAATTAAAAGTAATTTCGCGATTGATTTGGTCTAACATTACTACGCTCTGTGATTGGCTAAAAAAATATTTGGCGCCACTTTCTCATCCAATAAAACCAAAACAAACCATGATTTGCCTGCGCGCACGCGTTTTCCCGCGCTTGACGCCGGGTACACGTATTTACTTCGAGTCAGTCTGAGTCATGGCCAGAGTGATTACTTTGGTTTTGGTTTTAAACGCTCAATTGAAAGCCACTCTAATTATTTCTTACTAATCCTGACTGGAAACCAAATATATCGTTATTGCACCTACGTGGCCTATGTAATGTCTACTGTCAAAGCATTTTAACTACTGATTGGTGTTGAATTCTACTCGATCTTCTTCTTAACATTGAGAACCTGAAGAAATTTCCACACCTTTTCAGGTGTTCCTTGTCCAAGAGGCTGGACGCGGTTTAAAAGCTATTGTTATCTTGTGAGTAGCTCCATCAAGACTTGGGACCAAGCACAAGCGTTCTGCAAAGGACTGGGAGGAGGACTGGTGAAGATTAACAACGGAGAAGAAAACGAGTTTGTACTGAATCTGGTCAACAAACACGCGCCATCAACAAAACAGGTCTGGATCGGACTTAAGTGGAACCCGAGTGTAAACGATTTTCTCTGGTCTGATTACTCATTTCCAATCTACAAGAATTGGGCTCCAAAGGAACCGAATGAAAACGTCGCTGAACCATGCGGTAACATGTGGACAGGGTACGCAGGCGTCACTGGTTACTGGAATGACCTTCCTTGTGGGGTACACCAACATTTTCCCTGTGGTCTTGTCTGCAAGAGGCTTCCCTAGTTGACAAACGGAAAACCGAAAGTAGAACGATGTGCTGATGTGACTTCTCTGGTTCATTACTATAGACTAAGCGCGGGATCCTTGTTGGAAGATCATTTTAAAATGTAATCAAGTTAAAAACAGCACCAAACAATGGTGTGTAGATGTAATAACAGCTTGAAAATAAAAAAAAAAGTGATCGTGAATTCTATGTTTCTTTGCTAGTCACGGGTTTTACTGTCATGTTATGGCCGTAAGCATTTCCGTTTTCAGCCATGCGTTTTTTCAAAAAAACGTACTGAAAATGGCATAAATTACATTACGCGTCATGACACTATACACGTGAAAAAAATTATAAGCGCAGGAAAGCACGGTTACTTTAATTATGGCTCAAAATTGTTGTCAAAAGTTGAGTTTTCACAAATTAAGAGGTTCTTTGTTGTTGTAATTTTCTGCTGGCTAAAAATAGCCAGCAAGCAGCATTCACTATACTCTTTATATCGAGGCAAGGATTAATTGGCCAAAATTTTAAGGTGCTACGAACAAACCGAGGCTCGTCTTTATTTTGTCCTTGTTTATTTTTACAACAAGCTAAGTGAGAGTAACTGAAATAAAAGTGAAATAATTTTATCAGAGCTAAGTACATTAACAGACCAGCTGAGCCCAAAATCACGACTTGAATTTTCGCAAAATGCAAGGTTACATATAAAATTTGGCTTACTTTTTTTTCCTTTCATTCACAAGCATGATTTACTGAAATACACAACATTGATGTTAAGAACTGACCAGGAGAACGTTTTCAGGCCCAAATCACTAGAAAAAAAAAACGTTCAGTCCCGCCTCAACCTCCAAATAATTAACTATAAACGGAATCTCCTGACAATTATATCGTTTTTTTTTTTCAGCCATGTTTACATTGTATTATCTGTTCTCAAAATTGTCGGCCAGTAAACCTTAAGGATTTCGTTGAATCGTTGTGTAATTACATTCCACAATATGGCCAATCAAACGCACAGAGAACAGAATTGGATCTAAGAGCCTGCTGGAAAGGAGACAAATTAGGATGAAACCACGCCGAAACCTACCCAACGAAATTTTAAACTATTTTGTTGCTGCTTTACATTGGCGCGATATCCTGGCTGCTGTGTCAACGTAAAAATGCTCCCACGCTCAACTTGCCACCCGAAAGTAGTTTTGATTCGAAGGGTCGCGTAACACTGAAAGAAATGGTAAGCGTTTACATTACATGGTACTGAAATTCCTAAATAGTTCATACTGTTTATACTGCACTATGAATCAGGAGATATGTGGTTGCGTCGCAACGCAATCGCTCACCAAATGCGAAAAAAATGTTCCCCTTGTACAGAAAGTGGGAATTGGGCAAATGACAATATAAAACATTTCCTCGAGAGTACTTCACTCAGTTTTCTTTGCAGAAAAAAGACAAATAAAAAGTCGCAATAAGAATATTAAGAGCCAGTGACTGTAAATATCGAGAATCACTGGACAGGCTCCCAAAATCGAAAATCCTGATAATTTGCCAAAAAGTTACTTTTGGGGAGCTATGTTCAAAAATATTATTGGAACTTTCTAGAAATTTATAATTTTCGAGAAAAAGGGGAAAAACGAAAATAGCGGGTTTTGCCTAATTAATTATGCAAAAATCACAGTTAAATTGACCAACTTCAATACGCTTGTGCTGAAACAAGGTGCAACGCTAGAAAACGGGGATACGTTTTTTCTTTAGTATAAATCATCTACTTTCTAGACATTGTCCTTTTCAAAGTTTTGCAGCGATTTAGAAAGTTTCACGGTTTCTTTAAAAAATGCCATCTCAAGCATTTTGTGAAAAGGCAAAAATTGAGCAACTTCAGTGACACGAAATCCATTTTGGTATGTCCGATATCAAATCAAAATATATACAAGGATAAAGTTCGGCCCTTATACTGAAACAATATGAAATAAAAAATCTGGGCAATTCAGATTCGTGTTGACAATGCGAAAACTCCCCGACGCGCTGTTGTCAAATTTGCACAAATTAGCAAAATTGTAAAACCTGTAAGACTATACGTTCTGAGGAAATACGATAGACTGCCGAATCGACCCATGAAAATATGCCTTATCTATTCTTAGATGGTTTATTTGCTTTATCTTAGCAGTTATCTATATCATTTTCGGCTTTGAGATATCTCAAATATAGAGGAAATCTGTAAAATTAATGTTTACTAAACTCTAACCGGAAGTCATATTCTAGTACACCTAACTGGCAAAGTCACGCAACATCGCGACCACGGTTTGTTTCCAAACGTGATGTTCAAATGTTTTCATGTTAAGAGCTGTGGATAGTTTTTTCATAGTCTGATCACAAATAGAAACAATTAACCTGTAAATTATCTATGTTTCTTACCAAATATTTAAAGCGATATTGGATATTTAGGCCCCGTACACACGTATACGTTTACGTTCGTAAACGCATATTTTTTCATGTAAAACGCTTCCGTCCAAACGAAGCCAGCCATCGTTTACGATTCGTTTTCACCTGTCCACACGTAAACGGTAAAACGATACGTAAACGCTTCAAATCTGCATTAAGCATGTGTAGATAAGTCCGCCATATTGGATATCTGCTCTATTTTCTTTATTTGTGGACTGGGTCCGAATATGTGATATCAGCGTTTACGAAAATATCCGTTTACGCTGTCTACACGTAAACGGGTAAACGGCGTTTTCGAAAATATCCACTTTGGAGGGCGTTTTCGAAAATATCCGTTTAGGGTGACCGTTTTCATCGTTTACGTGTGGACGGGAGGCCTAAACGCATAAAAAAAATGCGTTTACGAACGTAAACGTATACGTGTGGACGGGGCCTAAGGGAGAACGTTCTACATGTTTACTTGAGATTATCTTGATAGATTGGCGACAACGATCGGGAATAGTGCCAAAAAGCGATTTCCGGCCAATGTCAGCGCTTACTGGAACATTCTACAGCGTTTACTTGGGATTATCTCTGGTAAATGGGCGTCCAGTCCCCGGGGGGTACTTGGGTGAACTTTTGCTGGGTATGTGCCGCTGGCCTCTCAGAGCCCCTACCCCATTATAGTCTATTCTGTGGCCAATTATAGACCCCATCTTAGTCACTTTTGAGTAAATGTAAATTTTGCAATCCAAACTTAGTCACTTTCTGTTAAGCTCAAATGAATTGACACATTTATTAAATGTAGAAGACTTTACTCTTCACCTACAAACCTTCTGGTACATTTGTTAACCGAAAATATTTACAAGCTAAAACTACCCAAAAAAATACTTGCCAGAATTTTCTTACCCCCAAAAATCCCGACAATTTGCGATCCCATTCTAGTAACTCTAGTTATGGTCAATCCGGTCGTGAAAATGCGACCCCATCCAGCGGCACATCCCCGTTAGCCCATTACTAGGAAGTACCCCACCCCCCGGCAGTCCAGTCACTAGATTAATTGTTTGATTCACTTTGGAAATGTGTTTGGAGTTTAGAAACACAGCTTAAATTGATACAAGTTGGATTTGCCTGAGATATATACCTGGACTTTTCAAAATGGGATCCCTAGTTTTTGGATTTTACAGAACCGTGGTGGGACCGCGGCCCTCAGCCTGTGGTAAAATCTATACTAGTAGGGCTAACAGGCAGCACTCATTTGGGGTCCCTCTAGTTAAATCCACGGGGGGTAGGTTGGGCCAAAACTTGTGTCTCCAGTTCAAAACAAGCAACGTTTGACTTAACTGCTTCACTTGGTTTTATTCATTCATTTGTAGGGGCGGGGGGGGGGGGGGGGGGGGGGGGGGGGGGGGGGGGGGGGGGGGGGGGGGGGGGGGGGGGGGGGGGGGGGGGGGGGGGGGGGGGGGGGGGGGGGGGGGGGGGGGGGGGGGGGGGGGGGGGGGGGGGGGGGGGGGGGGGGGGGGGGGGGGGGGGGGGGGGGGGGGCGCCGTCTAGCGTAGGGTCCGGTGAAATGTAATGGAGTTGGGCTAACAGGCAACGTGCATTAGGGGTCCCCCTCGTTTAATACAATTCGCAGACCACCCCTGGAGATTGCTGAGCCGAGGAGCAGGAATCAAGTCTCAGTGTTTGTTTGGGCAAGCGGAGGCTGAGGGAGGTATTTTTCAGCAAAACCTGGCATTTTCCTGGTCATTTCAACGCCTGTACAGTTTCGGGCCAGCAGACCGGTTTTCAAAAATTCAGGTAAAATACCTGGATTTTTCAAAACGTAATCAACGAAAATTTACGCAATTTCATTACAACTAGCCCAAACAAGGGTTTTTATGACCCCGATAAGCCCGAAAATCACAGAGAAGAGAGAGAAGAGGGAAAGGGAGCGAGAGCGAGAGCGAGAGAAAAAAGGAGTTATGCAAGGAGCCTCTGCGGAGGAGAGAGGGATATTTACTCGTTTATTTGTCGACAAATTAGTTAACCAATGTACAAAATTGAGTAGAAATCTGTATTCACGTGAGATAAAACTGTTATCTTGAGAAAGATATGCAAATAAAATTAATTGATTTAATTCAGTGAGAACGCGAAGGTCTTAGAAAGTAATCCAGATTCGTTGAAAAACTTGTTTACATAAAAAGAAAGTACCTACAATCTTCATGACAAAAGTGTTGGGAAGGTTGGCAGATTCAATTCTTTCTCTCCCCTCCCCTTTTTACAATGTTGGTTATAACTGGACTTTTTTAATGCGAAATCATTGGCTGATATACCGACACAGCACCAAAAATTCAACTCGTCTTAAATCCAAAGTCCCGCTCGAAAATCCAAACAATCACAGGCGACGTGCAGCTCAAGCACCTTCCAAAAAACGTTGTCCTGGGCCCATAACCTGTTGATTTCACAACGTTAAACAAGATTTATTTTCCATCCATTGAATTGACTAAAAGTAATTGTTTCAATAATAAAGGAAAAAACTTGCCGGTCCAATGATTTTCGAAATTGAATATTACTGTCAAACTTGGTGAATAAATTATCAGTCAAACAATAACAGTCAAAAAAACTGTTTTAAAATAATAACATTTAGCTGCCAAAACTCTGAAATTGAAGCGAAGAAAGTGATTAAAGAAGGTGAACTCGCCCGAGCATTCTGCTAAAGGCAAGTGTTTGTTTATTGGTATGTCGAATTTTCGCGAAATTCTAAAGGTTGTAAATCTTGGAAACGTTCAGTGCACAAAAATATTATTCTATTTTGTAATTTAGGGTCATTTATTGTTTCTGTTTATATAGCTAGAGAATGGTTTCCATTCAGGTGCCACATTTTAAAAAAATTTATCCTTAAAGTTGAGCTGTTCTATACCTGCCAACTTTTTGCGAGTGATAGGCGTGAGAATATTTTCGTGGGAGTGCGAGGATTTCCGAAGGCGACCCGACCAAATCTGAAGAGAACCCGATCTATTCCGAAGTTTCCCGAAGATGTTCCGAAGAATTCGGAAGTTTCCATGGACCTCAGACCTCTGTAATTGTAATGTTCAAAACGATAAAAACCTACAAAAAAGTGCCATATTTTCATGAACGTAATTATATTTTTAATTGGATTATGCGATCAGTTAAGGCTGATAGCTCAAATCTGTAAGTCAGGCGTGAGAAATTGCTCCATAGGCGTGAGTAGGCGTGAGATCGGAGTTTTGGACTCGCAGGTGTGAGACTCACGCCTAAGGCGTGAGACTTGGCAGGTCTACCGTTCAGTTTCGTGTTTCGCTCCGTCGGAGGCGCAGTGGCGGAAGGTCATTGTTTACCGTAAACTGAATAAGAAATTAATTTAGATCTGAGGAACTATAATAACTATAATAATGAATCTGTGAATAGAAAAAAATGATTGGGCCTCTAATAAAATTTAACAGCAACGCGGCCGCAATGTTTGAGATTTTTTCGGGTTTCAGCGGCATAATTGGTACCGACCATGTGAAACGTTTGATGAATCGTAAAAAAATTACATTATTATTTTGGATTAAACGAATTGCATTTTTATGACTGCTAAGGTAAAATCTTTTAAATAAACGCATATCAGAGAAATTTATTTGTCGAAAGATAGCCTCTAAAATAAATAGCATACGGAAAGTTTGTTGTTGTGATACACGCTCGCCTTTCTGTGGCCTGGCAACAAGGCAAGTAGCACAGAAAAATACTGCTAAATAGCGTTCACTAACTGAAGGCCATACTTACGCTAGATTTCGTCCTCACAATCAAAGGTAAGAACCATTTTATTTAGTCAGTAAACAGAACCATAGACTCGTTGAACTGTCTCGGTATTTCAGTGTTTTATCCTCAAACTCCAAACTAGGAACCACTTATATAAATAACAACGTGAATTGGCGATTGAAGCACCAGGAGGATGATAGACTGAATGGACAACGGTTTCATTTTTAACGTTGAAGTCCATCAAACAACTTGCAATACTCTTTTTTAATCTTCAGTTTAGTCGTGACCATCCGATTAGCGGATGAAAAGTGTACTGTCAGTAGAATCCCAAAAACTAGACTGACTGTCAAGGTAAACACAAATAAATGACTTTTTCGAACTTTTCGAGTTGACCGCGAAAGTTCAATGTATGGCGAGGGATAAATACTGAACGGCGAATTAAAAGAAAGACAAAAGTTATTAGGAATTTGAATATTTGAGTTATCGATTCTGCTGTTATTGAAATACCAATGTCCAAGATTACTGCCAGCGACTGAAAGTGAAAGAAAACTGGTAAAGATAAACAGCCCACAAGGAAGCGAGTGTGCACTAAAAGCGTCCGCCATCACTGAAACACGTTTGGAAATCCGAGCATCATGACTTCATCTGGTCTAATCATTCAGCTCCAGTTTCAGATTGTCAAGGCAGAGCGTGATCCGGTTACTAGAGTGATCTTCGGAAGCATAGATACTAAGGTCAAATATATGGGCAGCAACGACAAGAGAAAATCAAGGACTACTTCACTGTAAGCAATTTACTTTCATTAAGTAAACAATTCCTTTTTGTCAACCTGCGCGTATCCTACAGCTCGATCATGCGGTATTATATTTATTAACTGACACAGCAACAAATTCTCAAACATTTCCGAGACGCATACACTTAGCTGAAGAAAATTTTAAAAATATCTCGACGCGACGACAGACGCTTTTCAAGCCTCTGCTTTTAACTAAACATAAATTTTATTAAAGTGGAATATTCATTTTGCAATAATGAATTAATTTCAAAATCAAGTAACGGAAGGAAAATCTTAAATATGTACAATGCAACCATTAATTTATCTTACGTTTTGAAAAAGCTTCAAGTCATCCACTATAGTTTATGGTAAAATTATTTTTAGATCATAAATTTCATGCATAAGTCATCGTTTCGGCTTCCGCGTAATGTTAAATTTTCTGCCATCACGAGTTCTTGTTTCGACTCGTTAGATAAGTGTATAGGCATGCATACTACCGCGTCATAATAGTTATCTGAGTCATTCATTTGAGGATTGTGAGACGAGAAGAACACAACACTTTCTGACATCAGAGACAGCCAGGCAAAACTGAAACCGAGATGAAACTGTTTTCAGTTCTACCGCTTTATCTCGCGATTTTATGCGTATCAGGTATTGAAACTACTGTCAAAATATTTAATTAAGCGTGATCGTTTAACATTTTTGTGTTCAGAATCAATGATTTGATAAACTGACTGTGCAGTCACCTCAAACGAAGAGGTATATCCGGTATAGCAAGTTTTATTAAGTTGTTTTGTGTTTTGTTTTAAAGAGTCTGCTGAACAGTGCGCTACAAACTGATAATCGGAAAATGAAGTAAACAAGCGTGCCGTCTGATAGCTTCAGCCCTGCTTTCACAGAAAAATCAGTTTATATATAATCAGATTGTGCGGGTGTAATTTTATTTTCAGTTCAGTCAACACTGGCAACATTGTCAACACTGAAAAATATTGAACGAATACTCGGTAAGTCAACTTAAAAGTTATATTCAATAGATCAAGAACCCTTCATCATCTCTGAGAAAATAGCCCCGTTTTATTACTAAATTCCCGGAACTAAAACTGTCGCCCTCCAAATAAATTCACTATCAGCTTTCCATATCCCTCCTCTGTCACTATAAAGGTTAATCTCTTTTCATTTTTTACCCTGATCTGGTGGATGACAACCTGATGGAGTTACGTGCTACAGGGCGAATTTTACAAAACAAAACATTCAATCGCAAATCGAAAGTAATTTCGCGATTCATTCATTGGTCTAACATTTCTACGCTCTGTGATTGGCTAAAAAAATTGGCGTCACTTTCTCATCCAATAAAACCAAAACAAACCATGATTTGCCTACACGCACGCGATTTCCCGCGCTTGGCGCCGGGTACTAGCTAGCTATGCACTTTAATATTGACTGAGTGGGAGGGGCGGACAGGGAAATATTTGGCTCGAGGGGGAGTATCTAATTTTCGCGGGTCGCGGATCGCGGGTAAGTTGTCGCGGGTCGCGGGTAAATTGTCGCGGGTCGCGGGTAAATTGAAGATTTTTCAAAAAATTCTGGTAAAGAACTATGTAAACACATATCAGACATATGGGTAATGCTAAATGTTTGTAAAGTGCCAGAGAACAGTCATCTTCTACAACAGCTCTCCCTAACCAACGGCGAAGTCTTGTTAGTGTTGGGTAACACACCAACGGTTATCCCGGAGCATCTCCTTTTTAAAAATACAACCCCGCCCAGATCCAGGAAAGAAATAGTAGAAGATCTCTTGAGAAAAGACGCCAGAAACCAGCACGCCAAAATTTGGACTTTGGAAGAAAAGGAAAAGAAAAGGGGAATTGTCCCAAGATGTCGAGCCTGCAGAAATTTGCAAAATGAGGGAGAGTTAACAATTAGTGTTAAAGGGTTGTACGTCCCATACGGTCAAAATTTTGTCACGGAAACTATGTTTTACTTTTGCCCGAGCGTGACTTGTGTCAACAGCATACCATCTTGGACTAATTTTACGATAAATAAGTTAAAAGAGGATGGCTTACCAATAGAGTAGCCCGTTAACTCGAACTTGTTAACCGAAAACTTGGCTGGAATTTACCCCGTTAGCTTTATCTGTACTGTTTTTAAAACGTTATTCGGGCAAACACCAACCCCGCTCTCGAATCCACAACAGTTCCATTTCGTTGGGTTTTCAGTTTTGTATCTTGTAAGTGGGCATACGTTGTGTTCAAAGGTGCTTTCTTAAATGCGAGCGTTAGTTTTCATTCAACGTTGACTTTTAACACGGCGCGTGTATTTTATAAAAACGGTCATCTGAACAAAGGCAATTAGTGTTAGGTTTCTAAATTATTTTGTACATCATTTTGTACATTTTTATCATTAGAGTATAGTAAAGTAATCAATACTTTGATTGATTGCCACCCACTTTAGTCTGATGAATAGTTCAGCCGATGGGACATCCTGGGAACGCTTAACCTGTATGCGTAGCAGTGGTTTCCTGGGGCGAGAGAGCATAAAGGGCTACGTACGCTAGGGACCGCTAAGACGAAAACACCTAGACGAAACACCTAGACGAAACACCTGTGTAAGGAATTCTTCGTAAGCAGCGCTTAGTGATAATTAGTTTTTCACCTACAACCCGCGAAAATTTGCCCGCGAACCGCGACAATTTACCCGCGACCCACGACAACTTACCCGCGACCTGCGACAACTTACTCGCGACCCGCGACAATTTACCCGCGACCCGCGACCCGCGAAAATTAGATACTCCCTTGACTTTCATAGCGGTAATAAAATATAAACCGTGAATAGAAGTAAACCGTGAATGTCTATAGACAATGTATAGACCTCTTTCATAATGGCGGCCGATGCCACCACTGGCCTCATTAGAGTAAAAATTCTTTTGAATTTTGCACACACTAACGAGGCCACTAAGGCTGATTAGCGTACATATAAGAGAATAAATAAATCGGCCGCCATTATAAAAGAGGTCTATGCGAATGTCCAGAGTTTATTTACTTGAAAAGCTTTTTGTCGTATTTCTGTAATTTCCTGACTACAATAGTTAACCATTAACACTTTGAATGTTCACAAATAGGATATATTTTGAAAACGCTTTCCCAGAGTATGTGATTCGGGAAATGACAAAAACAAGCTACGTGATTCGGGAAATTACGGAAAAATAGCCCGTGATTCGGGATCTAGACCCCCCTTCCAGACTCTGTCCACTTGGTCAACATGTGTAGATGGCTGACAAGTACGATAGTTACTACAAGCAAAGTGTCTGACTTCAAGTCGGAGCTATTCTCTACTTTCTCTAACCCGCCTATTATTTTATTTTATTTTTTTGTGGTAATGTTTTAATTCCTTTTTTTTTATTGTACTGTATTATTTTTCTCGGTAAATTAGCATAATCTTGCTAGAGGCCTAATCAGCCTCATCAACCCGAGTTGAAATAAAGTTATCATCATCATCATCATCTTCGGTGAAGAACGTCTCCATTTGCTCGTCGAGTTGTCTGGCGTCGTAGCTAAAAATATCCGCATTGTATCCTTTGCTTTCAACCCAACTTGATCGTACAAGGATATAATAGGTCTTCGTAACATTTTTCATGTTGGCAATTTCTAAACTTTCCTTCATTGTCTTCAATTATTGTATTATTATTATTATTATTATTATTATTGTACAAGACAAAGCCGTCTCTGCCGTTGCCACGGCAACTGTAATTTCTGCACGGAGATATTTCAATTTAAGTTGAAATACAGCTCATCTCAGCCAATCAGATTTCAGTAGTATGACTTGTAAACGAACGCAATTATAGAGTGAATTCTACCAAATTAAAACTTTCTGTAGAAGGTATAACATATAAACAATAAGAAACAGTCCGCCATGTGCTCACCGCATGAGTCATTGCGCATGCGCGCCCTACACTAGTTTCCAGTCTCTTCATTTCTACATTTGCACAAAATGATAAACTTCAGTTAGCTAAGTCAGCAAAATCACGACTTCTCTTGCATGCTATTGTCACTGTTGCATAATCAAACCGTAATTTTTTAGCTGCATCAGCACATCGAAGTTTGTAGCTAAATCTAATTAGGTTGCGTTCGATTGACCCTATTCCGGAATAAGAATATATTCCAGATTATTCCAGAATCGCCATTCCGTCCGTAGGTCAATAAAACGATTCTGATTCCGTCTCTAGAATAAATTTAATAAATAAATTCCTTGTAAAATGGACATTCTCTTCTTTCGTTTCCCGTTTTATTATTATGGTCTTCACATTTCCGGAAAGCAAGAGTAAGAGCTTTCCACTTCCCTTCACACTGGTCAGGCCGTGGTGAAGATCTACTCTCCTCTCGCATCCTCGCAGCAATCAATTCCCAGACTTGTTTCTCTTTGTAATTGACGTTTTAAAACATCTCTTTTATTTTTTCGTACAAGGAAATGAGGAGAAGCGTCTCTTCCCGACTCCATGAGTATCCTTTTTTAAGTAACAACTCATTTTCTTCGCACATGGTCGCCAGCGGTAGCCATTTTGTTTGTTGTTTTGAAAAAGGCCGAGAGGTGAGGACGAAGTGACGTCAATTATTCTGGATTATTTCAAGCATACTGCACCCTAGTGCAGAATGCTTGAAATACTCCATGTATTCTGAAATAGGAATAGCGACTTAATCGAACGGGCATTCGGGGTTATTTCGTTTATTCTTATACCGGAATAAGGTCAATCGAACGCACCCTAATAATGGCAATGATTCAGTATTCCGAAATGGAACAACACCCAATGTCCATGCTATACATGTAACTGATGAATGTTAACTTGCCGTTTTTATTCCATTTGCAGTTTAAAAATAAGCGTGTTCAGTTAAAGGGACTATGTCGCGAGGTTCTGGGGGAGGAGCGTTGCGTGACGAGCCCTAATAACGGCTGCGTAGGAGACTAGGGGCGTCCCTGAAAATTTGGTTGAGCGTGTGCGGCGCGCTTCTTAAAACCCTTACCCTATTTCAGACCATATGTTTTTGTGCCGTTATATAGCTTATATAAAGAAGTACCCCTCCCCCGAAAAAAAGTTTACGACTGAGGGCATGGAGTGACTAATTTGCATATCTGTACCCATATACCATATCTTGTTTACGCTTACGCATTAACGAGATAAAAATGAACCAACCTCGTTCCCAGGGGCTTCTCGGTTTTCAAAATGGTGGGAAAACCGAGAACAGTTGGGGACGAGGTTGACGAACGAACTGAAGTGAACGGACAGGGCTTAAAAACGGCTGATTGGCTTTTTCATTGAGTAAAATTCTTCTAAATGGCGGACGGCTTCGATGCTTGTATAGACCCTATTCATAAATGGCGGCCAATTTATTTATTCTTTTATATTCATGCTAATCAGCCCAACTAGCCTCATTTTAAAGCAAAAATTCTTTTGAATTTTGCACATGCTAACGAGGTTAGTTGGGCTGATTAGCATGAATATAAAAGAATAATAAACCGGCCGCCATTTATGAATAGGGTCTATGAGCACGGAAAGTTTGACTTCGGGAATAAGCTAAGATGTCTGAAATCGTTTCATTATAAGAAATATTAACTAATTATTGGCCATCACTCATAAGAGAAATATCCTTTGAATCACGTTCTTCTGCAGTCCAACAGATTTAATGCAGCTGAACAGTCGAACACTCCATTATTTACTTGTTTTAATATTAACTCGATCTTTATTTACTCGCTCGATCTCATAACTGGGCACATTTGGAACCATTCCTTTAATGGTGCTAAGGATTCATTCCATTGTCTCATTTTGTTTTTATTCTCCTGTTCCAGACGAAACAGAAGAGAACAACGAAATGTCGTGCTTGTCAAATTCTCTCAGGCTTCCTCGATATTTTGAAATCGTTTGGCTCAGGATCTAAAAGATAAGTCATCCAATCTTCGAACTAATCGAATCAAGTTCTGCAATCCTATCATCATCTCCTGCATGACAGTACATGTAATCATACGGCTGCAGGTCTGTAAGTCCTTAAAATATAGTTGTCAGTTAAAATTTTAGCCATTTGTCAGTTGTCAGTAAACTCCATCCAGACCTTCTTTAAGATGTCTATGTAGGATTTTCAATGCGAAACCTTAAACGCGCAAAATTTTACTTTTACTGATTTCGAAGTTTCTTGTTTATCATCGTCATGGCAATATCAATTTTATCAGAAAATATATCTTGCCAAACTTCAATTCAAAACCAGCTAGTGGTGAAAATTTCAAGTTGATCTGACTTGGAGAAGATCGCTTAATAGCTCATTGAAAAATGTAGGTATCACCTCTAGAAAACTGTATCGAAACACCTTAATAAAGCACTCGATGAGCTGAAAAATGGTCTAGATAATTTTCGACCACTCAATTTGGATCAATTTTTTATTTCCTTTAACATTTCTGCTCGAGACAAAGGAGATATACATGTATGATAAATAAGAATGCAATTCTTTTGTTTCTATTCCTAACAAGACTCGAGATTTTAAAACAAATATCGCGACCCATTCGTCAATTCCAAATTACCCCGGCCATTTTCAGATACCTACTACAGAGCAGATAGAGATACGTCCTCATACTTAACATTTTAATGGTAAAAGCAAGACAAATTATTGCAAAGGAATTATAAAATAAAAACTCAAACAAACCATACCCTCGGAAATGTTCCTTGACTTGTCAAACCCTCGCTCTACACTTCTAAGCCCTCCAATTTTGTTGACACATTTGGGTATCTGTATTATTACCAGTGAAGACATATAAGTTTCATATTACCAGCAATCGCTTTCATAATGAGTATGCTAGTACAACAATGAGATAATGGTCGCTCTCCTATGGTAGTGCACATGGTAAATTTAGTTAAATTGGTCAACTGATGCATCGTTTTATTCCGTTTATCTTCCTGTTTCTGCTCACTGTCGTATGGTTGTGTAATTTGTACTGCTCAAGAAGTTCTTCCATTGGACTGAACACGAAATTCGCGTAGTGGACCTCATCTTTCGTACCACCAGGAAACGATCGATTCGGTCATGGGATACACATCTATGACGTCAAACCCAGCCTGACACATAGCTGAAATCGCATAGGTGCTGAATAGAGCCACGCGCTGAAATAGAAGCAAATATTAAGAATGTATTACCTATTCAGTACCTATTCAGTATGAGCTCTTAATCATGTACAATGTATGGAACAGTCTAAGAAGGTTTACAATCTCATTACTAACCAGAATTACTGTATGTCTGAGAATTAAATGACCTTAATATAACTGCAAAAAGCAGTCTTTTGTTCTATTTACTTCTAATATACCTGTGTGGTAAAAAATCTCCAACAAGCCTTGTTGTAGCTTTGTACCGCAACCTTTTCTTTGTGTATAAAGGTTGATGACTTCCAGATAATTTTAGCTATGTATTTTGGAACCCTTTTCCCTTGCGAATCAATGTTCGTCTCCTTCAAGCTGTTTATCACATTACCAATGAGTCTCTGGTAAGTTGAGAAGTTTACCCCAATCGGAAAATGGATGCCAAGATTCCAAAGCAACACACTATCCTTGTGCTGCATCTGTGGACTTTGGAGAGGGCTGAGAATAGTCTCAATGACCTTCTCAAGTCAAGATCATCATCTTTCTTTATGCTCAATTTCTCGCTACTGACGGGATAGATCCAGTCGTAACTGTGCAAACATTTCTTGTAGAGGTTTCTACAAAGTTGACGGGATTTAACGGAACCAGCAAGGCGAACGGCCAAAGAATCACCATAGATCCACAGCGAACCGGTACGGTCGAATTGTATCTTAACGCTAAAGACAAGTTGTAGGACGTTTCTGAGAAGAAACAAAAGTAAAAATATCGCCAATAAACTAAAAAAGTCGAAGAGTGATGAAGGATGAATTATGTTTGGGAAAACGTTTCCTTGGGCTGTCGCCAGCCCACGAGAGGTTGTCACAAGAAGAGTACCGCAATTTTTCGTGTTCCCGTTAAACTATCGAAAACCTCTTAACCCTTCCTACAATTTTTTCACTTATAAATGAAAAGCAGAATTATCTAACCCTATATTATCTCATCTATCTTTTCTTATCCTTCGTTTACCTACGCACTGCGGTCTAATGACGTTTTAACTTTAGAACACCGGCTAAAGACCGCACCAAAAGAACATTGGGGGACAGGGCATTTTGTGCCGCTGCCGCCAAATTATGGAAGAATTTACCTATAAACATCAGGAAGAGTAGGACATTAGAACATTTTAAGCTGTCTGTAAAAACACATTAGTTTAGGGAGTCCTTTTATCATTTTTAACCTGTTGTAAATTTTTATATATTGTAATTTTTAACATATTGTAATGCGCAGGCGATCATGTATCCATGTAGCCTGCGCAATATAAATACCTAAATTATTATTATTATTATTATAAATTATTATTATTATTATTATCTTCTTTTTATCTCGCTATACGTACAAGGTCTTGTTTTGTTGTTGTTATTACTGTGACATCAGTGTAAATGACATTTGTGGGGCTCAAAAGTTTCAAGCTTGTTACTGACCTTCAAGGTACGGCCTCCATTGGTCATTTGTCCATCGTCCAAATCCATCCCATAAGTGATTGCAAGTGTGAGTGCAAGAGACCAGATTCTTATGAAGTATTTCTAAATATAAAATAAGCAAAATACTTAATTTAGGAAATCTGCCTCAAATAAAAATATTTATTTCTTCCTTAATGCCAACTCAAAAAAGTTAAAAACGCAAAAAGTGCTATTTTGTCACTAAAATAATTAAGTTAATATGCATTTCAATGCAAAAAAATAGGCATTTGTTATAGCAGAGCTTTTAATTTTACGAACTTATGCCAACAATATAACAGGTTTTCTGAATTATGCTTCCAATCCCCAAAATACATGTTAGTATAAAATAGTTATTTCCAATCTCGTAATATCGTCGCCCTCACCGGTTTTCTTTGTGTTGGATCAAAACGTATCGACGCTATCGACGCCATCTTGTTTTTAAGTAGAAAAGCGGACCTTAGTCCAAGCCTAGCTGTACTTCCGATCAATCCCAGAAATCTCAATACCGAAATTACAGGGTTTAAACTTACTGTACAAAGTTTATCAGTAATCTAAACTTTAAAAAGAAATGAACCAATTTCAAGTTTCTTGCTTCTAAGAAGGTAAAATTGTGGGGCGCCACGAAGCTCTCGGAACGGCTCACTGGATTGGCTGAGAAAACAATAGAACAAACAACAGAAGAATGGTTCCTAGACCTAAAACAATACAGCTTCGTGACACCCACTGCCAATGAAATTAGAGGTTCTAAAGAACTTCGTGGCTCCTGAAAATTGTGCTCGATTATGCCAGCAGTAACTACTTTAAATGACAAAAATAGGTACGCGACGCGCACGTGCCTGTTGTCTGTATGTTTGCTCCTTTTTTCCAAAAGGGCAGCAGGTGTGGTATAGCGCTGAGACCACTTGCCTCCCACTAATGTGGTCCGGGTTCGATTCCCGAGCCCGACGTTATATGTGGGTTGAGTTTGTTGTTGGTTCTCTCCTTGCTTTGAGAGGTTTTTCTCCAGGTACTCCGGTTTTCCCCTCTCCTCAAAAATCTATTCGAAATCTACAGATCGGTTTAAATTTTCGATACCGAGTTGAAAGTTAAAGAATTAATGAGTAAATATATTTAAAACATTACATCATCTAGTCCTCACTCTTATTTCAAACAACGCGTATTTATGCCACGCTAAGACATGTTTTTAATTCGTACGGTAAAATCGATCGAGTGTCGCGTATTCATGAGTTAAAAACGATGATAAATAATAAAAATGTTTAAAATCCAATTAAAAAATATAAACATGAAATCAAATCCGCATTCAAGATGAAGCTTTTAGTCGAAACGAAGCCAAGCTCGACGCTTTGATTGATGAGTATGAGCAAAACCGGAATTCACACAACGTGGCTCGAGTTATAACTGAAAATACCTGATTATAGAAATGAACTGAGAAAGGTACTATTAGAATATCTACAATGGTTGCGTGCTATGAAGAAAGATTCGACCTTCCGTAAAATGATGTAAACCAAACAAGAGTTAAAAGACACAGAGGGGCATGATCGGCTAAAATCGACAGAACTTGCCATCGGCAAGCGAAAATTTTTACCCAATCGATGGTTTGTCAAACAAGCTCTTCCCGATGACGAAGACTAAAATAGCCATGTCTGTTTCTTTCCATCTAAGAGTTGAGTAGACTGTACTTGAAATCGTTTGTTATTAATAAATGTATTTTGAACTTCAAAAAAATGTGGTTTTGTTTGGCCTGAGCATTTTTCATGCAAATTTAGTTCAGTGTAAGTTCGCATAATTAAAATTACTTAATGGTGCATTAAAGTTTGAACTTGGGAGTTTTTCGTTTTATTTTTTGTTCCATTTGTTTTCCTCCGCCGGTAAAGTCATGTTACCAAAACTTATAGTGGGTGATAGCTGGGAAACTCAAAATCGACATAGAGTCTAGCGATGTAGCGGCTATAAATATGTTGTGGTTTTAAGGAAATTTAAAAGCGCTTTTTTATACTGCGCAATTTTATTGAGATTTAGCGGTTGATTCTGAACTTGAATGTTTCGGAACCATCTTGGAAAAATACTCTTTGCTCTAGTTGACCCAGAAATGATAACGTTTTAAAAAATTCTGCCATTTTTATTCAAACAGACAATACAAATCTTGAGATCCAATCAGGGATAGTATAAAGCGGGTAAGTTTGGGCAAGCCTATTGTTCCTATTGTGTCGGTAAAAAGAAGAAGGTAGTTAATTCCAAAATAAAATATTTCTACATGGAATATTAATAAGGGAAATGCAGAATAACGCAAAAGGTATAGGTAGTTGAGGGGAAGGCAAGGAAAGGCAAGGAAAGGCAAAATAACACAAAGGGGATAGGTAGTTGACGTAATGGTTATATACATAATTAATTATTTACCTATCCCTATCCCTTATACTATTCCTTGTCTATCCAGTAGCGGGCGTTAAATCACTATCTACATTCTATCAGTTCTGATTTCCCACCTATAAACCAAGTGTTCAGTTGCGCCTCAGGTACACTTATCATCAAAGGTTTCCCATTCTTAAAGGGATGGTGGAAGTAGTCGTCGAGTGTACCTAGTATCCCATCTTCCTGATACTTCCCTTGCGCGTTACCTTTGATGAACCAGTCGCGTGGTGGGTCTCTGAAGCCATCACAAAGACTATAATCAAGGGGGATTGTCAACTTGTAGCTTCCAGGTTCCGTGAGAAGAAACAGAGCTTCGTAACTTCCATTATGGTGATCAAACACAGTAGCAGCAACGTTCGATGGACCACTTACATAAACCCGCCATGTGTCTCCACCAATCAGCTTGGTTCGATAATCCGAGGTCTTTGATTGGATGAAAATCTTGCTAAACTCTCCCGCTGGCCTGATGTCCCAGAACACGATTTCACTTGTGCTGGCGTCGCTTCTGTGTATTTTGTCCCACTTGACTGGACGCCAGGCCATATCATCTTTGCAGGATTCCATCATGCCTTTCCAGTCTACGCGTGCGCGCCGCTGACGTAGCCAGTCACGTCTAAAAACTTTCAGTCTTGGATTTTCTTCAGCCGCATTGTCGTCCAAAGATTCAAAGGGATTCACGTCTCGACGTATTTCGTAGCAAGTAAGGATAAATACGAACCCCATACACAGGCAGACAAGAAAAGAAAACAAGAACGCCCCTCCACGAAGAATTCCTGGACGTTCCATTGTTTTTTGTTTAACTTTGGGAGGTACTGCGTCTGGTATTACTCAAGGTTTTGAAGATATACTTCTATGAAATCTTCTCACCCAGGCGAAACTGCAAACCAAAAAAACAGACTTTTGAAGCGAATTATATTGATGCTATCCAGTGGAAGATGTTTACTTATGGCAGGAGCCCATTACCCGGAGCGTGCAACTACCATAAATTCGTGCAACGGCGTTTTCACAAGTAGGTTTATTTTTAGATAAGCCTTTCACGCGAATTGGTTTCGGAAAGCCAATCATAAGCAATTGCATAATCAATAACTATTCACATGTTCACATTCCTGTGTGGTGAATGTCTGATTTCCAGTCGCTATGTGAGTATGTGAATAGTTATTAATTATGCAATTGCTTGTGATTAGCTTTCCGAAACCATTCGCGGGAAAGGCTTATCTAAAAATAAACCTACTTGTAAAAACGCCGTTTCACAGGCGCAGTATGGAAGTTGCACGCTCCGGGATTATGGGCTCCTGCTTATGGCAAACGTTATCACATCCCTAGCCGAACGAATATTTAAGTAATGCTCCACATAAGAACTATCGTAAACTTCATTGTTATGTGGCATTGGCTCTTTCCCACATAGAATACCTTTGGTTTCAAGAATAGAGGAGGGGCTGATGGTTCATAATTATAATTCAGTATATAAAAAAAAGAAAATCCATTTGCATCAAATAAATTTTAGGAAATTTTCGTGCTTAACCAATCAAAATAGCAAAAGACAATAGCTGATAATTTTGCTTCTTTGATTAAGTTGCCCAAATACAATATCTTTTAAAAATTGCATGTTGTGCGATTGGGTCTCAAATTACTTGAAACCTTAAAAAATTAGACAAAATGCACCTTAAACCTTAACTTTTTAGCTGTTTTTGAGTCTAGCCTAATGAGATCACTAGTTGTAACGTGTCCGATAATTTTATTGCCATTTTTCGTTCACTTACTAAATCAATGAAAACGTTTCTTACAAATTCTTATATTGTGCCACCGAATGGTCTATTCGTGAGCTAGACTAAAAACATATGGAGAAAGAGCCTTTGCTGTGGCAGCACCGACACTATGGAACACTATTCCATTTGACTTGAGGTCTAGTGATTCCATCGACTTTTTAAGACATTTAAAAACCTACCTTTTTTAAACTGAACTAGCTTTTTAAAGTTTCTTTTAATTCTGCTTAATGTATTTTTAATTCATTTTTGTTGTTTGGTTTACCTTTTTTAATATTCTTATTGTAAAGCGCCATTGGCAATTAGTGGGTTTGGCGCTATACATTATTTATTATTATATTGCATCATAGACCATAGCAGGTATAAAAATACGAAGCATCTGATTGATTGCTCTTAAATGATATTTATATACATCAGTTACATTCATGCTTCATTCACCTTTTTAAACTGCGGGTGACCAATCATTAAAAAACGCATGTGACACTTGATGCACAATAAACAGAAGAGTAGTTATGTACATGGGGCGTTTTACCACAGTTACACATAACAACTGTCAGTACTCAGTACAATTATGCCTTTCATAAATAAGGCTCATCTATATCTATCTTATTTTTTATATTTTACAAAAATAAAGCTTAACTATATATTGCTTTATACTTCCCTACAAAGGACGTTAGAAAAAACTTTATACTTAAGCAACTTTATACTTTTCAAAAATTCGTGTATCTTAGTCACCAAGCTGAGTTTTAAAGTATTTTGTATTTTTAAAATTATCAGACACGAAAAAAATAAAAATAAATAAAAAACAACAAAAAACACTTGTCTGATAATTTTAGAAAAAACAAAATACTTAAAAACTCAGTTTGGTGACTAAGATACACGAATGTTTGAAAAGTATAAAGTTGCTTAAGTATAAAGTTTTTTCTAACGCCCTTTGTAAGGAAGTATAAAATAATATATAGTTTAGCTTTATTTTTTAAAATATAAAAAAAAATAAGATATAGATGAGCCTTATTTTTGAAAGGTATAATTGTACTGGATTTTGGCTCGATGTGTGGTACATCAAATATCAAATTTTCTAGAAATTCTTGTATTTTTGTAGGAGTATAAAATAAAGATAGTTTTCTAAAACTATGTAACAAAATTTTGTGGCACTCTAGGACACGTAAAGTTACATTTATAACCATTTTGAGAAACTGATCTGCTATTTGCCAACACCTGTGGTATAATATAGCGATGACACATCAGGTCAAAAGAATTCCACTGATTTTTTGTTGTTGTTGTTGTTGTTGTTGTTGTTGCAAATATAAAAATGCAATAATATCATAATAAACGGTAACGATAAAAGTCTCACCTTAACTGATTTTTCCTAACGGAATTTTACGGCTTCAATTCAAAAGCGTAACAGCAAATAGACCTGTCCCGATTGTGCTCGTAAAATGCTGAAAAGTTGCTCCCTAGAATGCCAAAAAGGGGCTAAAAAGTTGCCAAAAATCCAAAAAGTTACTACCTAAATTTCGAAAGTTGCTACGTAAATTTTATGATATTTTCTACAAACGTTAATTAAAGCTTCATTTTATGTTTTTCTCAATAATTGCTAACACCGGTTAAGAAAAATAGCTTAAAATTTTAAGATTTAAAGAGTTCCTCGCAAATTAGGCGCATTTTAAGGATCGAAATTACGGGAAAAACTTATGGTTCATTTGACGTCTTATCAAGTGACAGGTTATTTGTTCAAAACGGCCTTGATAAACATCAATAACTTCGCTTAAATTGAAATTTTCTATAAAACTGTTCACTTTTTCGTGCTTTATATGTGCTGTAAACCTTTAATTTGCTCAAAAGTTGCTTACAAAGGCGAAATTTGCTCGAGGTTGCTAGAACTGCAAAAAGTTGCTTCAAACGCCAAAAGTTGCTCAAAAGTTGCCGAGCACAATCGGGACAGGCCTAACAGCAAACTGATGATGGCCATGATACGATGTTATATGGTGTGACGTGTCTTGGTGTGACGTTGACCGATCGTTCAGTTTCTTTCCAGGTGGCGATATCGTAGCCGAAATACGTGGTATTCAGTTCTATTGCGTTCGGTAAAACAGATCTAACTATTTACTCGTGGTGCAGTCAACGTGTTATGTTTCACGCTTTGACTTTTCCTTTTTGTGTGTGTTACATTAGTGCATGTAAATTTATGCACGCATATTTTAGATAACGAGCAATACAATAATACAATATTTTTTATTCAACTCACACAAGATCTTTACAGAAAAGGAAAAAGAAAATAATTTAAAAATAAAACTAGGTTATAGATATAGAAAAGAAAAACCAAAGGAAAAAATTAACAGATAGAATTTGCGAGCCAGAGGCTCTTAGCAACCAAAAAAGCTGGACTTCCCTCTGAGATATATATAGGGCAATTTGCCCTGTATCTCAGAGGGAGGTTTAGTAACTTCCAGCATGCCAAGGCCTTCTGCTGACCATTTCTGTTCCACGTGAAGCGTGAACTTTTGCACCAAGGCGTTATAATCTTGAGGCGCGAAAATTCATTTGATGCACCTTTTTAATTAAGATTCTATCTTTATTTTAATATTAGGGTTTTCAGAAGAGTGCGATAAGTGCTAAATCGTAGAATAGTATAATCGTATCCAATTCTTCCGATTTTTCTGATTCTTCTTTTCTCTGTTTCTGCGATTCTCCGATTGTACTATTCTCCGATTTTACGATTGTACTATGATTTTACTATTCTCCGATTATACTATTTTCCGATTCTCCGATCCTCCTATGATTTTACTATTCTCCGATTATACTATTTTCCGATTCTCCGATTGTGCTATTCTCCGATTTTACTATCCTGCGATTTTACGTTTCTCAGATTCTGCGATTCTCTAATTCTATTGTTTTCGTTATATTCAACAATAAAATTTGGACGGCTATTTACTTTTGTATAATTTATTCCCACAAATCCAACCTTTTCTGATATTACAGTCATGATATTTGCAATGAAATGTTTTCATTTTGCCTTTACACTTTAAGCGTTCCTCCATCTGTTCATTGCGAGTTTCGATGACAAACCACAGGAATACCTTGAACTTAAATTCAGCCATTCGATTACAAACGTGTTTAAATCTCACGGTTAAGAAATCGGTTACTTTGTTCAGCTGATTCTGTGTTTGTTCCTTTGATTTCTTTAAAGATGTCAGGATCAGAATGATAGCGACACATTGGATTGTCAGGAGGCATGCCACTTCTTCCTTGTGTTTCAACACATGAAAAATGTCCACTAAAAACTTAACATGCTCTAAAAAAAATTGCGCTAACATTTCCTTTCTTGCGAAGAATGTTCAAAAAAGGATGGAGGTCACACGATCGATCGTAACCTACAAATTTCAGCCTCGTTAAATTGTCTGTTGTTTTTCCAAATGTTAACAACAAAAAAGCATATACTTGGCTACACGATTCACAATTATACATTTCTTTTACCTTAACAATAACGCCGCATGGTCGTACCGCTGTTAGCAGTCCTGCTGTGCGGTCCATGTATCTGTTGACTTTCTCGTTCGATTGGCAATCGCCCTTCTCGCAATCCAATCCGTCGTGTGCAGGGATGTCTCCAACAACGTTTTGGTACACAGATCTTGCTGAGATCGGATAAACGTACGCTTCATTACTGTTTACTATTTCCTCTTCGTTTAAGTTTTGTTTAAGATGTAAATGTTCCCGGGAGAATTTGGACGCTTTTTGCGATTTTCCTCCAAGAGTGGGCGTATTGGTGCAACATTTCACAAAATTCCCTTCTCGTTTATCCACTTTTATTTTTTCTTTAGGCGCGGCACACATTGGTCTGCATACCGTCAACACTGATGAACCCTTCTGCACAGCCTGGAATTTTGGACTTGTGATGTATCCATTTGTTCTCTAAGACAGGGCGGACAGAACCATACGCTCTCGGCACCTGCGCGCACGGCAGCGCGATATTCTTGTTGAGAAATACCTGTGAAAAAAATGTAAGCTGAGAAACGAAATTAAAATTGAAATTGTAGACTTTCTTCA
Organism: Dendrophyllia cribrosa; assembly: GCA_024195265.1. NCBI lineage: Eukaryota > Metazoa > Cnidaria > Anthozoa > Scleractinia > Dendrophylliidae > Dendrophyllia > Dendrophyllia cribrosa. The sequence goes on from JAJLRJ010000001.1 coordinate 58,921,534, forward strand.
AGTTATTCTCTTGGATTTCTTCTTTTTCATGTCAATTTATTCTCAGATTCCGATTTTGATAATCACTCGTATGATTACAGACCGAATTGGACTCCACTCAGTCCTATCACCATTATAAGACTTTTGTAATAACAACTGTAACAATTTTGTTGTAATGCTTGCTTTGTTGCAATAAAGTATTCCTTTCACACAAAAGAAAAGACTCCAACCTGGGTGAACTAGCGAGGATATATAACATTTTCCTAGCTTTCATGTGTGTCTCAAAATATTGGTTCATGTTATATATCCCTGAAGCGCTCAGGCATACGGCGATGCCAGGACTCAAACCTGGGTGAACCAGAGAGGATATATAACATTTGCCTAGATTTCATGTGCGTCTCCAAATATTGGTTGTTACATATCCAATTTAAAATTAATGTTAATCATATTCCTAGGTGACACAGAGAGATAAAGAACGTTACCTGAATGGCGGAAAAAAGGCCGAATGATGCCGAGCAACAGCAACATCCGGATCATCCTTGTAAACTCTCCAATCAAAAAGCCCGTCATTGATTCACGCTGCAAGCTGAATCGTGGCAAAAACACGCATATATTCAAATTTAGAACAAACCAGTCATATTTTTTTTATTGAAATCCAACCTCCCAAAATGTGAAAAAAGCAACCTAACCCTTCAAAAAAGACAGGCTGACCTCCACAGAAATTTGTACACAATCTGATAAAGTTCATCGATGTAGCGGCCGTACGTAGAGTTCTGATTGAAAAATTTGCTTTCGATGTAGCCTACAAAAAGGTTAGCGTAGCTTGGTTTCATTTTAGTGCCCATGTCGACTCAATTTACTTGTTTGTAGTTTTTTGTAGTTTTGGGAAAATGAAAAACAGTTAAGTGTCAAAACTAATTCGGCTTAACGGAGTAGTGTTTCCGAGCTTGGGTTTTGAATGGAGTGCTGGTCGAAAAAACATTTTAGTCCATAGTGAAAATTAATTTGTTTTCTCCGGGAAAATTAAAATCACGGAAAATCTCGAGTGCGTGATTGGTGTCCTTGATGTACGGGGTAGTGATTTGACAATGGGCGCCATGATTTTGTCTAAATAGCTAGAAATAAGTTTGATGGGGCAGCTACAAGCGGAAACAATTGGTCGGCCTGGATTGTTTGGTTTATGAATTTTTGGCTTGAAATAAACGGGCGAGGTTCTAGGAGTAGTGATAGTGAGATTATTGGCGGTAACTGGTTATTGTTGTTTGGTAACGAGGTCTTGAATTGTTTCTTTGACAATTTTTTGATTGGCAGAAGTGAGATCTTTGTGTGTACAACCTCATTTCACAGGGTCCTCTCTCTTCCTCCCTCGAGAAGAGACAAGGATGAGAACACGGGTTTAGGTATGTGGTAGTTTGTCGTGTGAACATACGAGATTGTCAACATTTTGCTGTTTACCTTTGTATGACCCTTAATATAAATTCACTCAAACGTTCATTCAGCTCCACAGGAGGAATTTCGGCTGTCTCGCTTCTTGTTTCTCCTTTTGTTTGAAGAAAGGCTGTCAGCAAAGCAACGTCTCGTTTTGTTTCCTTTACGGTGTTGTGGTTTTTTTGTTCTTCAATAAAGAAATCAACGGAGCCCAGTGGATGGATGCAAACCTTGCACTTGTCGCCATGCTGGTTCAAGGATGAGTTTGTTTACTGGGTGGTTGTTACTAGTGAAAAGACAACGTTCGCGGTTCTGATTAGACGAACGATGTTTTTTCACAAGTAAAGTGAAAGTTCATCGTTCGCGTTTCCTATTAGCTAATGGATTTCGCATATCATTTATACACAAGCTGTTTTTCGTGCGAAAATCTCAGTATCTATGAAATTATTTGATACTTCGTGGTCGATGAGCGCGTAAGATTGTTATTCACGCGTTGTGTCAAGTGAAATATCACAAACGAACGAGCGAGCTTAAAAATCAAGAGCACCAAGTGAATCGTGTCCTTTGAAATTAAATCTGTTCGGAAGGCCTTAGCTTAGTCATCGTTTGAAAAAAAAATTCACAATTTTCAACAAGGATATTCAAGGATGATGAATTTTCAACAAGGATGAGGGCTTCACCAGCCAGGGGAGTCCAGAGGCACTTTGAAGTTTTAAAACCTGACAAAGGCGAATTTAAACACTTCAGTAGGGTCATACTATTTTCGAGCGCACTCGTCTGTGACAAACGTTTGGTCATAACCTTTTTGGAAAGCTTTAAAACTTTGGGAAAACTTTAAGCTATCATACAGCAATGATATGAAGGAATTCGATTTAATAAAGTAAAATATTTTTAGCGATATTAGAGCTTAAGTGGACCCCACCTTTGGAATAAAATGGCACCCAGTAAAAATTTTTGCTGTTATAATTGTGTTTAATTTCTGGAATCAGTCTATATCTTAAAACACACCTTTTAATAATAATAAAATCAATTTATATTGCGCGTGTCACATTTGAATATGTTCACAGGCGCATACACCTTATTCCAAAATGGCGGCCATTTTATTATTCTTTTATATCCATGTAAATTAGCCCTCATGGCCTCGTTAGCATGTGCAAAATACGAAAGAATTTTCAAGTGAAAATGAGGCCATGAGGGCTAATTAACATGCATATAAAAGAATAATAAATTGGCTGCCATTTTGGAATAAGGTGTATTACATGTTACACGCGCTTTTAATTTGTAATTTCTTTATCTTATTTTTTTTTATGCGTGTAATTATGTTTATATATTTACCATTTTTATTTGTTAATTTTAGTCTTTTTTTATCTTTGTAAAGCGCAAGTAAATTTGCGGTATATAAATTTTAAATATTATTATTATTATTATTATTATTATTATTATTATATTGACTTAATACAAATCCTAACCAAGTTTGCGCATAATCGGTGGGGCACAAGTGCGGAGATATTGAGTTCAGGACTTTAGAACTTGCAAAGAACTTACGTCTACTTCCCTTCCCCCAAAGCAAATTTGTCCGCAAGTTGAAATTTTTGATACGGTGTTCGCTTTGGACTGTAATCACATTTACTATTTCATGGCCGGATTTACATCATACCATCATTAAGGTGATGTTTAAAACACGGCACGATTTTCAACGACCATTTTAATGCAACATCGTTTCGTTAAAATTGGCGCCGTGTAACGGACGAGAATGATTTTTAACGCAACAATTTGTTGCCGCAACAAAATTTTGCGTTAAAAATCGTCTGCGCGCTGTTACACGGTGACGACTTTTACCACAACAATGTTGCGTTAAGAATTGTCCCATGTAACATCACCTTCATGGTCGAAAAAATCTCATTGTCATTAAATAAATCAATTTGTGCAAGAAAAATTATCGATTTAGATCATTTTCCATAACTTTCTGAGACAAGTGACAGTTTGTCACCATTCAACCAATAAGAAGACGCCGAAATTCCTTCCAACCAATCAGAAAAATGAAAGAGTAGCCGCCAGCCGTCGAGTCATCGTAAGAAATTTGCATAATTTTTTATCACTGTTCAGTCCGTACTTCATAAACTCTTGAAATATCCATTCAAAATTTAAGCAAATCATTGCTTAAGAAGTAGTGAAATCTTTACTAGAAGTATTACACGCAGTCCGCTAAAGAAGAAAGGGAAGCAATTTACCTCGGAGGCATATTTTCCATGATACAAGGTAAGAACTTACCAAGTAACAATCTTGCTGTCGTTCACGTGTTGCATGTAAAAAGCTTTCTGGGTTTTTGAATGTTAATATTGTTCATAAAATTGGTTTTATTTACATTTTGTAGGGTTTATACGACCAGAAAGAAAGCTCCAAGCTTCAAGAAAGACGTGATATAATAAGGAAAATTCATTAAATTCATGGCGACTTGAGATTTTTATAACAAGATTATTTTCAAAATCTTTAATCTAAAATATCTCGTTCTTTATGAGTCTTTCGACCGCCGAAGCACACGTATGTGGAGTGAAATTTATTGGGCTCTATGGAACTGTTGGTTTTATTGCGATTCGGGACTTTTCCTTTTAAGGAGAGAGCGATTTGTGGAGTGACCTCTGGCCAGCGATCGATGTAGTGGTCTGCCTTTCCTTCTTTTTAGAAGGAGAGACAACGACTTCGAATAACTTCGCTAAATGGCGTCGGAATGGCTTCAAATTCAGTACAAGACACAAGTACGCGACACAATTGAGGTAGGTAAACTTTATTTCAAAATAGATAGTTATTTGCCTAATTTTAGAAAATCCGTGATTTTCCCATACATTTCTCTATATACACAAGCTTTCGCATACACCACGTATGTAGAGTCGAATTTTGAGCTTGGGAAGCCTGTGCTTGCACAAGCTATTTGATTTCCTCGCGTATTTAAAAAAGCCAGTTTATGTTAAATCTATCCGAAACCTTAGAAGTAATTTCCGACAGAATTTGATTTTTTTTTTCATTTTTAACGACATTGTGGTTGTTTTGTACAAAAGAGGTTAATCTCAATAAATTTAGCTTCTAACTTCTGAGCGTACTGACGTAAATAAAAAATAACAGGCGGTTTGTGTAAAATTGAAACCGTTGAAACGGTTGCACAAGCTATTTCATTTCCGCGCGTATTTTAAAAAAGCCAGTTTATGTTAAATCTATCCGAAACTTAGAAGTAATTTCCGACAGAATTTGATTTTTTTTAAATTTTTTTTAAATTTTTTTTTCATAGTGGTTGTTTTGTAAAGAGCTTAATCTCAACAAATTTTGCTTCTTTTTATAAAGGCGCTCTAAACGTAACGTTTAATTCCACTGTTGATCGCGTAGTTTGTTTATTTACTTACATCTCAGTTAAGAAGTTTGTTCAATTTTCAACAAATTTATAAATTTGAGAAGTATTTAAAGAGCGATTTCAATAAAACTCTAAACTCGCTAAATTAAAGTTGTCGCTGAAATATTAGCGACCTTCAGATTTGACTACGAGTACGAAATCGAGTACGAGTACGACTTTGGAATTTCGAGATAATTGTATCCACCGAACTGTAACTCCTTCCTGTTGCTGACTAACACGTAAATAAACGTTATGGATAAGATTGGTGTGATAATTAAGTATATGAGACACACGAATTTGGTTTGAAAACTCGTACTCGTACTCAATCTCGTACTCGTAGTCCAATCTGAAGGTCGCTATTAATTAGGTGGTACATATCTAATCTCCTCTTGTCATTCTGTTTTCAGGAAATAGAGGACATTCTCGAAGCGATAATCTTCACAAGCGAACACCTCTGCTTGTCAAACTCCATTACTTCTGCAGTCTTGGCACTGCCCTTTGAACATAAGATGCACCATGAATGACAAATACTACTGTCAAGGAGGTTTGGATACCCGGTCTTTATTTGCATAGATTTTGGCGATTTTATTCCTTCGTTTTCTCTGCATTTCATGATCAGTTTGAGACTTTATAGCAAACGCGAGGAAAAGTGTTTTATAAGGATTTCCAAACACCTCAAATTGGGTCAACCCACTTCTCGGTTAAAACTAAATGCAAGGCTGATCGGACAGCTATAAAGGGTGTTTTATTGCCCAATATTTCGGTTTGGCAAAACTAACCTTCATCAGGGGCTGCAAAGAGCTAAGTAAAAATGGAATAAAACGGTAACAAGATATAAAATGATTCAAATGAAAAGGTTAAATATGATTGGTTAACAAAAATAAACAGCAGAAACGTTTACAAAGGCTACTATAAAAATAGAAATATATTAAGTTTCATCGCGCCTGTTCATCTCATAGGGTTCAAGAGTCTTGCCCTTGGAAATTAAAAATGCTTCTCTGGCCTTACGAATGGCGTCTCTGTCAGAGTTAACGAGTTCAAGGGGAATGAGTTCTATGTCGTTGATTGAATGGCCAGGCTGATCAATGTGATGTTGTTTAATGGCTTTTTCGATTGCGCGTCTGTGTTCACCAAATCTGTCGCTGAGATGTTATTTGAGAGTTACCACTTCTCGGTGTTTGGATATCCTGATGACACACCCTTCCTCGTATTGGATATCACCTCTACAATCTTGGTACTGCCCTTTGAACATAAGATGAACTATAAATAACAAACATAGAACAGCAAGAAAAAGATATGGTCGTTGCCAAGTTGTTGCCATTTTAAGTTACGAAGTTTTGTGGCGTCTGCTATAATATGTTTAATATGTTAAAATATTGAAAGTCAGTGTGTGCACTTTGCGCCCCCCCCCCCCCCCCCCCCCCCCCCCCCCCCCCCCCCCCCCCCCCCCCCCCCCCTCCCACACCACTCACCCTTCCCCGCCCCTGGCTAAATAGGGTTAACAAGGGAATAAGGGACGCGCACCGCACGCGGCTCCTCCACATTAACTGCGATCTTTTTCTGAACAGGCGCCTGCTTCGAGGCTACTGTATATGATATTGCTTGGTTTTGATAATTTGCATATTTCTTTTTCTGATTTAGATGAGGGCCATGAATTCGTCAGTGGTAACTGTTTAGTATTAACTGTTATTTTAATCACATTTGCTGTTGTTGTTATTCGTAGGAGGATGCCGTTAGGTCGACGCAGTGGTTGTAAGGACATCTAACGAGGAAAAGCACCTCAAATATTTTTGACCATGAGATGCTTATAAAGTAATATTCGAGCTGAAACGAATCAGAGAAGCCTTGATATATGCATGCTAATCTGCCTCGTAAAACAATGATATGACGCGCGCCTCTAATCAGAGCCAGAAATATCTGAACTCCGGGACACTGGAATTGCCCGGAACACTATATATAACGGCTAACCCTAACCTTAACCACAAGCTAAACCGTGAGCTAACCTAGGCCCTAATTTAGGTGTTCTTGGCTCTTCCGGTGTTCAATGTTCTTATATCCTGGTGCTACAATGCTCTGCTCCGCAAGATCATTTCTGAAGTGAGATGTCTTCTTCTTCTTCCATTAAACTTGCCTCCTTCACTTCTAAAGATTTTCGCAAGCGAAAAGGTCACGTGACGGGTGTAGAGGAATAGGTGGAATGTTGGTTGGTTCTGTATGTTCTTACTTTTATGATGCTACACGTGGTTCACACTATATATAGCTTACTTGTCCATTTCCTGAGCCGTCTCTCTAGTTTTACGTTTTCTAAAGTCTGATATTCAGCTTTTTGAGCCGAGTACTTGTGCTTGCGAACTTTCTCCAGTATCCTTGACCACGCATTTTCGCTTTCTCTAAGTCTCAATTCAATGTACCCCTGTTATTAGTAATTATTGTTATTTATTAATATTATCATTACTTTATAATCATCTTTGATTATGCTCAGCGACTGCGGGCTGTTGAAGGGAAACAGGAGCATAACAGGCTCATAATCAGCCCTAGGAAGAGCAAAAGAGTCGGTCCTGTGGTCCAGACTGACTTTGACTTCGCCGATGACATCGTGCTTGTGACAGACTCAGTTGAGAAGGCACAGGCTTTGCTGCTTAGCGTGGAGGGTAAATGCAAGAAGGTGGGTCTACGGGCTCAGCGCTAAGAATACATAGGTCACGAGCTTCAACATCATGATCAAGGAGGAAGTCAAGGTCATCACCAAAGATGGTTTATCACTCGCTGCCAAAAGGGACTTTCCCTTAGGCTCCAATATCAGCTCTACCGAGAACGACATCCGCGTGAAGAAACAACAAACCTGGAGAACTCTCCACGACCTCAAGAACATCTGGAAGCCCACCATGCCTGAAGACCTCATTCTAGCCTTCGGCTCGGAGGCATGGACGCTCACAGTAGAAGAAGAGGCTCGGCTTAACGGCTGCTACACTCTCATGCTCGGGATAGTCCTCAATGTCTCATGGTAGGATAGGGTCAGAAGAAGCAAAGCCATCTATAGTAATCTGCCTAGTCCTTCCGTCAACATCAGGAGAAAGAGATTCCGACTGGCTGGACACTGCATACGGCACCCTGAGCTGGTTGCTAGTGACTTGGTCCTCTGGGAACCGACCCAAGGGGACGTGCTATTATATCTCAAGGAGACTCAACTTTATTGAATTCCAGGATATTTAATAATCCGATTATATTACGAAGCTTAAGGCATCTTTTGTGAACGTCACGGGATCGAGAGTGGTCCAAAACTATATATAGTACGCAGATTTCAATGCAGTGCGTCGCATTCAATACAATCCTCACATATGACTCAACGACGCAGCTGATTTCGTTTAGTAACTTCTGAGCATAATATTTACATCCTTTATCTTCACTTTTCGTTACCATACACCTCTGATAGATGTTAAATATGGCAAAGACCGTCTTTACCAAGTATTTGACACGGATGTCAAAGGTGGCAAAGGCTGTCTTCGATTTAATTCAAAGTTAGCGCACCTTTGACACTATGCATCTTTGACGTTTTTCAAAGATATACTAAATTAAAGGTGCTGTCAAATAGGGCTTTGACTTGTACAAAGGTACCTTTGATTCGCCTGTGATGTGAATCAAATGTCCAGCACTTTTGACGCGCGTCAAAAGAGTGTCAAAAACCTTTGATCTCATTTGATGCCTAAGTCGCGCAACCTTGCATGTCACACCATTGATGTAAATCAAAGGTGATCAAAGCCAACTTTTCGTGCAGTGAGTTTAACGGCGTCGTAAATTAAACTAGCAAGTGTTCTGAACTAGAAATGTAAGTGGGTTATATTCGAAACATCTTCATATCTTCCTCGCTAATCTTCGGAAGTCTTCGGTAATCTTCGGCAAAAATGACCGAAAACAAAAATGACCTTTGAACAATCATCGGACCTTCTCGTAAGACCTTCGGAAAATTGTTAGGTGTCTTCGATAAACTTCGGAACACAAACTTGCAACTGGCATTGTAACAACATCTGAAAATTGTCAAAACACTGTGGTATCAAAGTTATAAAGGCATGAAATACTCGTGACTTGAGTTTTCTTTGTAAACACGTAAGACAAAAGGCTCCTGTGTATATGTTGTAGTTAATTTTTTATTTCAGGTAATTTTTGTTTTTCCTTTGTTTCAAAATCATTAGCATATATTACCATACCCCAAAACAATAGAAAAATAAAAATTACCTGAGATAAAAAATTAACTACAACATATACTAAGAAAAATCAAGTGACTCGTGGGATATTTCACGGTATACCACTCGAAACAATTGCATAACTAGCATTTATAATCTTGTGCGTCTATGTCGATACGATTTTCTGCACACAGCTGCGTGTTCGTTCATCCAACTAGTATTGTATGCATTTTTGCCACAAAAACTGTTTATTTTAAGTATAATATTACCTCTCTCCCTTCATATGATATAGTTGTGAACCCCTATAAATTTAAAATACATTCATTCATTCATTCATTCATCCATACTAGTACTCAAAGACTGATAGCAGTAAAATAAGCTACAGTTTTGGGGTAAACCTAACACATATAATAATGTATGAAATACACTCATCAACAGCTTTAAAATGATATATCATTGGATAGAATTTGTATCTATTCACCTTGGGAATAAAGGTGTTTGCCATAGGCCTAGGCCTTGAAATGGTTGACCATAATTAAACGCCCATTTTAATGCTTTTTTCGGGGTCTTGTGTACTCCGTTTGCCTTCTAGCACTGAACAACCCATTTAACTTCATCGTCATCTTCATGCTAAAGAAAAATCCTGAAGGTTTACTGGCCGATGAGGGTCAGTAATGAAGAGATTGGAGAAAGATCTAGCACAAGGTCAATTGGTGAACACGTAAGATTCAGACGATGGAAATGGTTAGGTCATGTTTAAGGAAAGTCCGCTGACAAAAATGCCCAAGATCCTACTAACATGGACACCCGAATGCAAGCGTAGGAGGGAACGGGCAAGAGATACGTGGCGGAGGACACAGTTAGGATTTAACCTGTAGAGAAGCAGAGACTGCAACCAGAGACAGACAGAAAAACTAGGAGGAGGAGAATTGATGGCCCTATTCTTCACAAGGAGAGAGATGATGATGATGATGATGATGATGATGATGATGATCAAGAGAGAGTGAGAGAGGCTGTGTGCGCGCGACGCCTGTAACTGCGCAAGCACATACACGCAACACGCGCGCGAGAATTTTTAAGCACATATTATAGCCTCTTACATTCTTCATACTAATACTGATTTTGTCTCGTTAACAGTTTTTGTTTGAGAATTGGAGGTAATTATAGACAGATGGCTCCTTATGACGAAAATGGATCACAGATCACAAGTCTATCAACAATCAACCACTTAACGCACAAGGAAACTAACTAACAAGTAAGTTTTGATAAACCTGTGGATATTTTTACTTTCTTTTTATGAGAAAAAAATTGATAGTGCGATTTTCAATTGAGTGAAGTCAGTGTTATTTTGCTATATTGTTTCGGTTTGGCATTGCTTTGTGATTGGCCAAAACATCTCCAGCCACTTTCTCAACCAATCAGAGGTAAACCAAAACCAATCATGACTTGCTCGCACACGTTTTCCACCCTTGGCGCCAGCAACATGTATTTGCTTCGAGCTCTGATTGGTTCCTTTGATTGTCTGCTTCTATTTTTATTAGTCAGAGTTGGTTTTACGACTCTAGAATATTAAAAAATATACTTGGCCGGTAATACGCGAGTATAAATAAAGTTCTAACTAATATTTGCCAAGTGTAATATTAATTTCAAAGTTTTGCAATGTTTTTATCTTGCAATTCTCAGGGAAGCCAGGAGCTTATTAGACTGCAGATACTGACAAATCCGCTAAAGGAAAGCGCCAATGACGAGATACTAATTGCAGCTAGGTATCTATACTTCCTATTTTTTCTTTTGTGTGTGTCTGTGTGTGTGTGTGTGTGTGTGTGTGAGAGAAAGAGGCAGAGACCAAAGAGACTGTGTGTGCACGACGCCTGTAACTGCTCGAGCACATACACACAACACGCGCGCGTAAATTTTTAAGCACATATTATAGCCGCTTATGTGCTTCATAATTACACTGATTACAAAAGTCTGTTTTATACTACTAATGCTCTTTTATACCGTAAACAGTTTTATTTCTAGAGAATTCAGGTAATCATTGATTGAAGATAGATGGCTTCTTTTCGAAGGAAATGATTTGCAAGTTTATCAACAATCCACCGCTTAACATAGAAGGTAACTAACTAACAGGTAAGTCTTGAAAAAACTCTGGAATTCTTACGATGAAGAAAGGAAAAGTAACAGTGCGGTTTTCAATTAAGGGCCAAGTCGCACTACAGTTAAAAACAAAAATCCGCCCGTGCAAAAATCGAGGAAAACAAAAGAAACCACTCCGGTGGGACAGGCTTTTTGTAGAATGTTTTTGTTTTTATGTCATTTTGCACGGGCTAATTTTTGTTTTTGACTGTAGTGCGACTTGGCCCTAAGTATCGAAAGTAATTTTGCTATCGCTTCGGTTTTGCATTGCTGCACTCCGTGATGAGGCAGCTTGTACATTTCGGAACGCCTCACAGGATTGATTGAGAAAATAATAGAACAAACAACCGAACAATGGACCCCAGCCCTGAATACAATGCATCTGCGTGATACCCAGGTACAAAGAAATTACAGGTTCTGACGAGGTCCATGGTATCTGTTTGTTATTGGCTAAAATATCTCGCGCCACTTTATAACCAATCAGAGGTAAAACCCTAACTAATTTTGACTTGCTCGCACACGCTTCTTCAGTGTGCTTGGCGCCGACTACATGCATTTGTCTCCAGGTTCAATGGATTGTCTGCGTCTATTGTATGTGATTGGCAAACAGTGATTACTTTGGTTTTACGGCACTCGAGTGAAAACGGTCTACAAGATATCAAATAAATAAATAAGCTTGGGTCACAATACGCTGCTAAAAATACGGTTCTAACTATATTCAGCAATTGCCATGTTAATCTCATAGTTTTGCAATGTTTTAATCTTGCAATTCTCAATGATGCCAGGAGCCTATTGGACTACAGATGCCGACAAATCCGCTACAATTGAAAACCAATGGCGAGATACTAATTGAAGCAAGGTAAATATACGTCCTTTTCTTTTGTATTTGTGTAAGAGAGAGAGAGAGAGACTGCAGGTGCGGGACGCCTGTAACTGAGCAAGCACATACACGCAATACGCGCGCGTTAATTTCTGAGCACATATTATAGCCACTTTCAAGCTTTATAATTACATAGAGAGAGAAAGAGAGTACTGCCCTCGGGTCGTCATAGCCTCTGCACATTCGGTGTAGAATGTTTCATTTAGAGCGTTTCATATTCACGAGTTGGCTCACAGAGGAGCCTTTGATTGTAACGGAAGGGTCGCTCAAATATGAGCCAGCGATGTGTAGAGCATTACTTATTCACGGGTTGGCTTACAGGATCCTTTGATTTAAAATGAAGAGATTTCAGTCAATAATTGACCACTGTTAAAAAGATGAGCGCTTTGATCATGTGTACTTGTACGCCTTAAATCTCTTTTGACTGGAATCACTATAGTCTCTGAGACTTAAAGGAAACTCTCGTCTAATTCTTATTGGTTAGCTCTCATTGGCTCACGTTCTTGTTTGACCTGGCTTAAACTCAATTCGTTTTCACCTCAGGTTACAGAAAGGAGGGAAGAAGAACACATGGACGACTATAGTGACGCGAAACAAATCACATCACAGGTACATCTCCATCATAATTCAAAGTCTTTTATTGTTCTTACGTTGGGCTCACGCGTCGTACTTCCTCGCGGTCGCGTTTTAACTTGCGCCTCTGCGTTTCGCTTTTTGTCAACTTATTTTTGGAGAAAAGAGAAACTGCATGATTATAGTCTTTTTGTGTTTACGCTCAAACCCTGGACATTCAACTACCCACAACCGTAAACTACATAATGGGGTACGGGTGTAATCGTCATGTCCGGGTAGTACGTCCCTATATGTAGACATGTGAGGCTCCAAAAAACTGGAATTGAGCGATTTTCGTCTGAAATTAGGTACATACTTTGACAATTGTGGCCTGCAGCGTTCACACCACTCCTGGAAAACTCCTGGAATTTTATACACATATTTTTGTACCCTGAGAACTCCTGGAATTCCGTCATCTCGAATCCATGAGTATGTTTTGTCTTATAATCAGAAATTAGGTATTCAAAATGGGAAAATATTTAAAACGGGTAAAGGTTTTGAACAGCGGGCAGCTCACACCCCACAAAAAAGTTTTAGCAGTAAGATAGACCGCGGTAAGAATGCACGCTTGGAATATTGATAACGCACAAAACGAAAGTAGAAGTATATTAATTTTATTAACATTGTGTCTTGAATAATTTTTCCCCTGTGTTACGCTTAAACAATTTGATTCTTAGGTCGGGGCTTCCCCTATTGCCATTCAGGTAAAATAAGACCTAAGGGAACTTCATATTAATGGCCCACCTTCACCCAAAATGCTGTGCGCGTCGTGATCACTTTCTGTGCTGAATTTCGTGCAACACGAAATTCACGCTTGAATGCGTGTAACCAATCAGATCACGCGTATGAACAATGGAGCATTTCAAAATAGAAACAAACGACCGCAACGTCTTTTGGGTGAAGGTGGGCCTTTAAAGTATCCGGAGTGATCGACGCACCTTTAAGGGGTTGAAATTCGTGTTTGCGACGAGTAGGAGGTTAACCACCGATCGAGTACCTTTGAAAACAATGCCCATAAAAACACAATTCTGGTACCTTTTGGTGGTTTCTCGAAAAAATATTCAGAGAAAACTTTCGTGAATTTTAATACTCCCACCACGGAAAGAGACTACGAGATTGCAGACTAATTGTTAAATATACCATTATATATTTTCAGCTATTTCAAGCGACTTCAAAACGCCTTGGAAACTCTATAAAAGATCTTCATGCAGTCTTATCAGATGAAATGGATCCATTATCAGAATAATGGACCACCAGTTTTTCATGTTGCATGCTACTGATAGATTCTAAGAAATCTGAGTAAATTATCTTAGTCATAAAAGCGCGCTTTGTAATGGCTGCTTAAAAATGTACCCATTACCACAGGTTGTCCCAAACCGCATTTTTCAGTCAATTGGCCTTAGTCACGATAGCAACCATGTTGCGCGTGTTAACAAACTCAACTCGTATATGATTTAAGAAGGAATAATTTCTGTGTTTATATAATAATTAAGAAAGTGCGCGTGTTTTAGTAAATAACTGATACATGAATTAAGACGGAATAATAATCATTCGCGCTTAAGTCTTTGTTTGAACTAAACACTTGTAATTAATCCTGAAAATTTAATTATTATTGTTTATTTATTCAAATGGAATAATTTGACCCTTTTTGGTTTATATTAACGTAACATTTTTATTTCTTCACTTGAAAATGATATCAAGATGAAAATAATTTTATATAAGTATTAAGAATTGACATGTGTTAGCAAATAACTGATCCATGAATTAAGGAGAAAGAATTAATAGTGTGCGCATGTTAGCAAATAACTGATACATAAATTACAGACGATTAATAATGTATATAGAAGAATTAGTGTATATAGACAGTTAAAGTGAGAACAGAAATTTTCACAACAAAGATTATGAGTGAAAAAGTGCCTCAGCCGGGAGTTGAACCCGGGTCTCCTGATGACCGGACAGATGCCTTAACCACTAGGCCACTGAGACAACCACACTTACACAAACACAAACAACACATTTGTGGCTTCATAGTGGAAAGCTCTTGGGAGACATTTGTATATATAGGAGTTAGGCGTGTGTGCGTGTTAGACAAACAAACATTTGCTACATGAATTAAGGAGGGGTAATAATGGTTATATAAGAATTAAGTCTGTAGGTATAATACATGGATTAAGAAGGGATGAAAATGTTTGTATAAGTATTAAGAGTGTGTGCGTGTTAAAAGCAAACAAATGATACATGAATTACGAGGTGATATATTTATATAAGTATTAAGAGTGCGCGTGTTAGCAAATAAGTGATACATGAATTACGAGGTGATATATTTATATAAGTATTATGAGTGCGCGTGTTAGCAAATAAGTGATACATGAATTACGAGGTGATATATTTATATAAGTATTAAGGTTGCGCGTGTTGGCAAATAAGTGATACATGAATTACGAGGTGATATATTTATATAAGTATTAAGAGTGCGCGTGTTAGCAAATAAGTGATACATGAATTACGAGGTGATATATTTATATAAGTATTAAGGGTGCGCGTGTTGGCAAATAAGTGATACATGAATTACGAGGTGATATATTTATATAAGTATTAAGAGTGCGCGTGTTAGCAAATAAGTGATACATGAATTAAGAAGGCATATACTGTTTATGTGTGGTAGTTGATCCTGTCCAATGGCACTATAGTACGTAGCTACCGTTAGCGGTTAATCATTGACTGTGCAGTGGACAGTTGCACAAGGTGCTTACCTCTCGATATCATTTTGGTTCGCCATCGTCTTGTTTCTCTTTTGTTTCTTCACATTGCGTTTTATCATACCTCCCACGAAGCGTTCCTCGAAGAAACCCTCTGACCAAGCAGCGGATTCTTGGCTTTCCCAGTTTTGCCGCAAACACGACATTCCGGTAGCCTTGATGAAAGTTCTAGTTGATTATGAACACCAGATAACCACCGAAACCGTCCTCGCCGGGATAACCAAGCAGTATTTGGCAGGCATGCACCTCGTATTAGGTCAAAATAATTTTACGCCAAGTAATCGCTCGCCTCACCAAGTCCGCTGCTGATACTACCACCGCCCCTGTGTCCAGCTTGGCTTCTACTTCACCAGAGTTTCGAATTCCTTCATTCCTTCATCCCTTTGAAGCTGGATGACGAGATCGCCAAAATTGATGCGGAGTTTTGCGAGCCGAAGGCCGCTTCTTTCCCGCTTCACAATACTGTTTACACTGTCTATATAAGCATTAAGAGTGCGCGTGTTAGTAAGCAAATAAATTATACATGAATTGAGAAGTGATTTTATGAACGATTTAAGAGTGAGCGCATCTTAGCAAACAACTGATCCATGAATTAAGAAGGGGTAATAATGTTTAATATATAAGTATTAAGAGTATGCGCACGTCTTAGCAAACAACTGATACATGAATTAAGAAGGGATAATAGTGTTTATTTTAGTATTAAGAGAGTGCGCGTGCTTTAGCAAACAACTGATACATGAATTAAGAAGGGATAATAATTTTTATTTAAGTATTATTTAAGTGTGCATGCGTCTTAGCAAACAATTGACACATGAATTAAGAAGGGATGATAATGGCAAAATAAGTATTGAGTGTGCGCGTGTTAGCAAATAACTGATTCGTGAATAAGGAAGGAATAACATTGTTAATATAAGTATTAAGAGTGTGCGCGCGTCTTGGTAAACAACTGATACATGAATTTAGAAGGGATGTGTTTATATAAGTATTAATAGAGTGCGCGTGCTTTAGCAAACAACTGATACATGAATTAAGAAGGGATGATAATGGCAAAATAAGTATTGAGTGTGCGCGTGTTAGCAAATAACTGATACGTGAATTAAGAAGGACTAACATTGTTTATATAAGTATTAAGAGAGGGCGTGTTTGCAAATAACTGATACATGAATTACGACTGGATAATGTTGATATAAGTATTAAGTGTGCGCGCATTTTAGCAAACAACTGATACATGAATTACGAAGGGATAATGTTCATATAACTATTATGTGTGCGCGTATTTTAGCAAACAAATGACACATGAATTACGAAGGGATAATGTTTGTATAAGTATTACGTGTGCGCGTGTTTGTAAACTGATACATGAAATAATTAAGAAAGTATAATGTTTACATATGAATAAAAGATGTGTGTATGTTAGCAAACAACTGACACATGGATTAAGAAGGGAAAATGTTCATATAAGTATTAAGTGCGCGCGCTTAAATTATAAAGGAGTTTGCATGTTATGTTAAATATGATATAAACTTATGCGCACGTTAAAATGAAAAAGAGGCATCGCTTCAAAGGAACAGGAAAATAGACCTGTTGCTGATATTTATCACGAGCTAAACATCGTTTGGCACAAAAATAGCAGAGTATAAGATATGAAATAAACGTGCATTTAATTTAGTTTTAGCCCCTTGACAGATCAAATTCTTCCTTTCATTTTCTTTGCTTTTTTTCTGATTCTCTCTCTTCAGTTCTCATTCAATAGATTTTGGAGGTTAGAGAATGATCCATTACTGCTGTTAGGCTATAGCGAGGAAACTAAAATCTCTATTAACATCAGAGAGTTCAAGAGGAATGTAAAACAGGAACTGTACTGCCAGTATTTTTCGCATTGATGTATGATATATAATAATATTGCAGTTTAATTTTCTTATTAATTTTACAATAATGTATCATATATCATACTATTGTAAATTCGTATTAATTTTATACTAATGTATCATGTATAATATATAAATATTGTGATTTCTTACCTTTGATTTTATATCGTATAGTAAATTAGTTCTGAAAAATCAAGTAGGAGGAACTAATTAACTATAGCATTGTAGGTATTGTAAACAAAATCTATCTCACTTGTGGTCCTTCAAATAAAAGCTATTTAATGGTATTTTGCAGTGTTGTCGTTTCTTTTACATTTTGTATTTTTCATTTTCACACTCGTGAACTCTTGGCTGGGTAATTTCCCGAAATTTCGAAGATAGGATCCCACAGTTTGAGGAGTGGAGGTACATTAGCTGCAGACAATGCTGGTATTTTTCGTTCAGGTGTATCAAACAACAATCATGTGCGATATTCACAAAGGACGATTACCGGTTTCTTGCTTTATTAAGCTGGATTTCCACTGTTTCGTTATTTTGGAAAGATTCATGAACAGCTTGGGTAAAAGTAAAAAGTTGAGCACGGTTCAACTTCTCACGTTTACGCAAGATGCTCATTCATCGTCTCTTATTTTATTTATGTACGTAAAACGCAACGTTAAATTACGCGACATTGGAAATCCAGCTTTAGAAATCTGATTCGCCCTCGGAATTTCTGGGATCTTTTGGGTACCAAATACGAGCTATGATTGGTTAATTGGTTGGAAACCATCAACTTATCGTAACTAACGCTGGTAACTCAAACGATCCCAGAATAATGCCTAGTGACGAACGCTGGTTCTCAGTCTCCGATCCCTGAAGATCGTTTTTTTTTTTAATTCAAATAGATTCACTTACTCATTCACTCATTTACATTACTTACATTCTTACATTACATAAATTAGAGATAAAAAAAACCTAACACCTACAAATTAATTGAACAAAATAAACAGAGATAAAGGGAGTATACAGTACTTCTATCTAAATTATAGAGAGCAATAGTTGCCATTTTTTTGTTATGAATGTCTAAAGAGTTTTGGCTTTTGGCTATATGAGTGACTATAAGTATACCTTATTTTGGCTAGCAATGAAGATTCTGGAGTGGCTAATTGTCGTTACTTTACCGTTTTTTTTTTGTTTGTTCCATCCCGAAAGTTATTTCATTGTGGAGTTCAGCTGGCTCCGGGCTTTTCTCCTCGGAGCATTTGGACGGAGTAATACATTAGCTTACATTTCCATTTTTGTACTGAGGAGATTTTGGGGTTTCAAAACTCTCCGAGATCAGAATGATGTAGATCTTTACTCCACAGAGGCGTCCCCGTCTACTAACGGGAGAATACGCGATAAGAAGATTCCGAATGTATTTTTGCAAGACGATCGGTAATTCCCATCTTTCGTTTTGAAGTTTGATATCTGGCATCCTTTTGATCAGTTCCTCGATTGTTTTTCTTGATTTAAATTCATCCAATTTCTTAAATAAGTGAATTAGGTTAAAACTAACTCAGGTAGTTAGAGTTTATAGAAGTCCGCTACAAAGATCTGTTGCATTAAAGAAACAAATAAAACAAACGACTCTGATTTTTCCCTACCAAGCATTGTTTCGAAAAATGCAATAAAAAAGATAGGTAACCATACTCGCGAAAGAGATGTAATGGACTATAGTTACCCTATTTATCCATGTTGTACTGCCTATCATGCACGTGATCATTTGATCAGTTCACATTACTTTACGCGCTAGCTAAAAGCATAGTTGAAATGGAATGCTTGAAAAACTGTTATAGAATGATATAATCCACCGACCACAACGAACAATTTGATATACGATTCATGGCAAAAGTTCGCAGCCACAAACGGCATTAACTGAAAACGCTTCTTGCGTACATGATCTCAAGATAACAATTATATAGCCATGAGTAATGGGTGTGTGCGTGTTTTTAGCGTTAACGTTTTTTCCAAACGAAGAAATTGTTTTAAACGTTTTCAAGTCAAAGAGGATGACTTTAACAGTAAAATTAGGTCACCATGCTCGTTTAGGAGAAGTAACCTCTTAATCATTTGACAGCTTATCCTCGAAAGAAATCCTCTTGGTTCGAACTGTGCGCGCGCTCGTGCTAATAATGCAAGAAATTATGCGCAGTAGTAATGCGCAATGCAATACTAAGGAATCACCTTAAGTAGATACAAATAGAGTGCGTGTACATACAGGGTCACTGGTAACGTAATTACTCAGGAGCAGACCTTTATAGAGTTCCTCAGTATCATCACGTAGGGAGATTGAGCGCCGCGAGAACGGTTTGTAAAAATAATAAACTGGGTCGATTTTTCATTTCCTGGCTGAGTAGACTGCAAAACAGTTATAATTTTCCCTCGCTCGAGGGAGAGGCTCGCGAGGAGAGGCGCCATCCACCGTTCCTCCCTTCAGTTTGTTACCGCCACTTCAGCTATCGCCGCTTTTTTCGTAGACTCGCGGAAAAATAAGGCCTGTTTTGTAGTCTATGGCCGAGAAGAAGATAGATTTTTTGCGAGCTACCTTCTTTTTTTTATCTAGATATTAATTCTCCCCAAAGTCATGATTAATAATCCTTAACTCCTGGATGATTAGACACGATGAGAGATTCTAGTAGCAACTCGAGTCTCCGACGGGAAAAGAGTCTTTAAAAACTCACTTTGCCGGAGCCATCATGATGTTGTTAAAAATAGAATGCTTGAATAAGACGAATATTGCAAATTTATGTTTGTGGCGAACATTAAAGATTAAGAGCAAATTCACAAACTTAAACTGTGCCAGGGCCATGTCACGAAGATTTGACTAATTTTGGGTCAAAACTGTGCTAAAAACAACTTCTAAATACCTTCAACCATGCCATTCATGCAACCAATCATGCATTCTTTAAACATAACAATAATATATAAACTTAATTTTCAAAGGTGCAACGAACCCCAGCCATTTTTATCGATTTTTCAAAGACACGAGAAAGAACTTGAAAACGTTAGCCTAAATCTGGATTCGATCTTCCAGCGCTCTAACTAACTGAGCAACAGACGGGAGAAGGTCGTAAAGAATGTGTGAGAGCCATGTAGCACTGGTATGAAGTGAAATACAATGTAAATGTCATTTTTATGATTGCTGAGAAGCCGAGGACGAAAGAATGAGAGATGGCTATATTCGCAGCCTTTTTCATACATTGCGCACTAAAATATATACTTTAAACATATATTTTTGCTTACATCTTCAAAGTAACTACCAGATCTTGTCAAAATAGGCTAAAGCCTTTCATGTCATTGTAAGTATAGGGCGAACCATTAGACTTCGGGGAGGGGGAGGGGGATGATCTTGTATGTCCTAGAAATTTTTTACTTAAGCCCCAAGTCGGGCTTTCCCAGTTGCAGGACCGTTTTCCAAGACAGTTGGCTGGCAGGATAGTTTTTTTCAAAATCACCCAACTTCCACTTCAGAAATCTAAAGGTTTGCCCCTGAATGAATACGGTACATGCATACATACATATACTTTATCTGAATACGGAAAAAACATAAATAAACTCAACAATTAACGGCAATTTTCCAGTTCTTACTCATCTTAAAAGCAATGTAACTGTAAACTATAAACTGTAACAACTTCACTTTCTACTTTAATGATAACAAGTTCCTTGTGGGGGAACCTCAAACCCCGTAGATAGAACTCAGCTCAGATCATCCGTTCATTTCGGTACAGAAGCGCAGATAACTATACTCATTGAAAGCGTTTACTTAGGTAATAAAACACGGGGAAAATAAAAGTCAAAAGATAGCTAACAAACCCTTCAAACAACCCCCAAAATCGAGTCACGTAATTAATTATCCGCCCAACGTTCTGTTTAGATTATTATTCAGGCGATTTGGCAGCTCCCAGAAGATCTAACCCAATTGGATCCAATCTCTACTGCTACACTACCGAATTATTCACAACATTTGGCTGCCAGTTCCCATTGAAAGATTTACACAACAATGTGACGTCAAATAACCTACTTTTAATAAGAGTGATTTTACTTAACCCGTGAAATACAGTTATGGAGTAACACTCTCTACTACACACTAAATCTTTTGTTATCTTTTGTCTATTTTGGCATAATAGCCACTGACTGTTAAACATTGTTTCACGGGTTTAGTAAAAAGAGAATAGTGCACACAATGGGTGCTAAACTTTAACTGCCAAGTGTAAATCATGCGCTTCACTTTGAATACTCATGAAATAGCTCATAAGGCCCAGTAACAATGGTCAACAATTTGGGAAGGCATTGTCATCCTTGTTAATTACTCCGTTATAATTGTATCAAGAAGGTTTCTCGACTTAGCTGAATAAATTTTAATCACCGGTATAAAAGCAACGTGGAAGCCCATAGTATTATTTGATGTTAGTAGTTGGTTTGAACGTGGTTCAGTGAAGGTCGGATTCAAATCTCTGGCTCTGGCTGTGTCGCCTTCAAGAGCTGCAGTGTATCGTTTTGGAAAAGACAAGGTATGTCATTTCGACCACATTTTTATGTTCGTATTTACATTACAGCCAAGTCAACGTGAAAGCTGGAGGTATTGATAACAGCGACCGAGCGGCGTTAAATATTCCCGCAGCTAAAATTTCCATCGCGCATTCACGTCAGTTTGGACTTCTCAAAGTGAAACGGTACTTATAGCTTCGGTCTATGATTTTGTGACATGATGTTGACTCGGAGTGGAGCGAAGAAAAATAAAATCGTTTCCTGTGACCTTTTTTCATTAAGTTTGTTCGTGTGTGCCGGAGATTTATTCTGATTGTGTGAAAATTTAAAAAAAATTGTAGAACTTTCTCAGGAGCTGAATCACTAGCGCAAAGTTTTCACAGTTTTTACTAAGAAATACTGACAGAACTAACTCCCTGTTTTTTCTTTCGAACAGTTTATTCTGCTGGAACGTCCCAAAGCCGTCCATGTGCTATGCTTGAGAATCAAGTCCTTTGACCGGCTAAACAATTGTGGGTTGGAATCCCACGGCTTTCAGTTTCTCGCAGGTACTGGCGGCATAATTATTTTAACTTGAGATATAACTTGATTTCGCTATGTTATCTGTTTTTGTTATTGAACTACCATGTTGCAATAAGAACTGAAGTACACAATGAATTCTAAAACTGAACTAGCCTTTGGTTCGAAATATCGTTTTAATATGCAACTGATAGCAAGTCTGAATTTGGCTAATTTATTAGCCGATGAACTAATGTTGAAAATGATTAACGATTAACACAATTTATGGTCAAATTTTCAAACTTTAAGTTAAAAGCGCAAAGTACCTTGCATTTTGCTGGGTAAAAGGAATTCATAACATTAATTGATTGAGGTCTGCTTTGTTCATTTAGGTACATCAGAGGTTTATAAAACTATCCTGCAGTGTTGACCCGTTGTACGACCAAAGGCGTCCACTTCAATGAAGAAGCGCAGATAAGTCAGTACAACTTATTACTAATTTGTCAGTAGCTTTCAGTTAAATGGCCACACTGTAGGATGTTATCCACAGGCTCAAAAGTTAAAACCACCTTCTACAGCATAATAATCAGCATCACAGGAAAATATTGCTCAATATAGCTCTCATTTGAATGGCCACACTTACGGATTTTATCCACAGACTCAAACGTAAGAACCACCCTCTACAGCGTAACAGAAAGCACCACAGCAATGTTCGTCTAATGATGATAATAGCTTGCATTTCTATGGTCATACCTTAGGATTTTATCCACATAAGTAAAGATAAGGGTCCAAAAGGCAAGTACTACTCAGTGATAATTTGTAACTTCCATTTTAATGGTAGTTTGAACTACGCACTCGTACGTTAGAATAACTTCCACCATTACGATTTTATTCACTAAATCAAAAGATGGAGCCTTGCCATACAAAATGGATTTTATCCACGGACACAAATGTTTGAAACAATGCCACAGAAAGGTTCGCTTTTGTAGCTCAACGGTCACACATTTAGGATTTTATGTACGGACTCAAAAGTTCGAAACAGAATCATAGGACGGTACGCGTTTGTAGCTTTCATTTTTATGGTCACACTTTACGTTTCCAGCTTTGTTTTATCTACACACTCGTACGTTAGAATAACTTCCATTACCATTTTATTCACTGAATCAAAATATGTAGCCTTGCCATACCACAGAAAAGTACTACTTTCTAGATTATCAGACACTTAGGGATTGATCCGCAGAATCAAAAGTATTAAAAGCAAAAATTATTCGCTTTCATTTGGATGGTGAAATTTAAGGATTTCATCTACAGCCAGTCAAACGTTTGAACAATAACACTGTAGGAACGCACAGCATTGTTGCTTTATTTTAAATGCCTCACTTAACGAAAGTACGCCTCTTTTGCTTTCATTTGAATGGTCACATATTTGACCATATTTAGGATTTCATCCACTGTCCCAAAGTTTTAACCAGTACCACAGGAACGAACGCCGTTATAGCTTTCATTTGAATGGTCACATATTTGACCATATTTAGGATTTCATCCACTGTCCCAAAAGTTTTAACAAGTACCACAGGAAAGAACGCCGTTATAGCTTTCATTTGAATGGTCACACATTTAGATTTTCATAGGCGAACTCAAAAGTTCAATTAACCAGTACCACAGGAAAGAACGTCATTGTAACTTTCATTTGAATGGTCAATTGAATGGTTACACATTTAGGATTTCATCCATTTCAAAAAAGTTGAAACAGTACCACACAATATTACTCCTTCGTTGCTTTCCTTTGTATGGACACATATTTAGGATGTCATCCACGAGATCACAATTTTTTGAAACAGTGCCATATGAGGCAACGCCATTGAAGCTTTCATTTGAATGGTCACACATTAAGGATTTCATCCACGGGATCACAATTTTAAACTAATACAATATGAGGCAACGTATTTGTAGCTTTCATTTGAATGGTCACACATTTAGGATTTCATCCACGGGATCACAATTTTAAACTACAGTGGAACCCCGCCTTACGGTCACCTCGTTATTACGGTCACTTTTTTTTGTCCCGGCGAAACGCGCACCCATACATTTTCTTATAATGAAACCCCGTCAATGCGGTCACCCCGTTAATACGGCCAAATTTTCATGGCCCGTTGGTGACCGTATTAACGGGGTTCCACTGTAGTACCATATGAGGCAGCGTCTTTGTAGCTTTCATTTGAATGGTCACACATTTTGGTTTTCATCCGCGGACTCAAAAGCGGTTCGAAACAGCACTATAGCAGAGTACGTCTTTGCAGCTTTCATTTGAATGGTCACACGGTAAGGATTTCAACCAGGGACTGAAAAGTTGGAACAGTACCATTAGAACGCAGGCCTTCGTAGCTTTCGTTTGTATGATGGTCACAGATGAAGGATTTCATCCACGGACTGAAAAGTTTGAATCAGTACTATAGGAACGTAGGGCTTTGTAGCTTTTAGTTGAATGGTCACACTTGAGGAATTCATCCACGGACTCAAAGTTTGAAACAGTAACAAGGACTCGATAGTTCACAGGAAAGTAGGCCTTTGTAACGTTCAGTCGAACAGTCACACATTTAGGATGACATCCATGGACTCGGAAACAGTTCGAAACAGTACCACACCCGGGGGGGGGGGGGGGGGGGTACAACCTATAATAGGCTATACGGGGATGCTCCGCCCGAAAGGGGTACCTTTTTGAGGCTGGAGGTATATTAAAGGGTCGGGATTTCACGAAGAATAGGAAATGGTAGCGAAAACACGAGTTGAAGCATAAAAAAGGTAGGGAAAACTGCCATTTAAGTGTTATAAAAAGGGCCTTTCAAAATATATCAAACAGACGCACGTAAAGGCTACATGAAAGGGGTACCATTTTCAATGAAAGGTATATGAAAGAGGTACCTTTTCTGTCAAAAACGGTATATGAAAGGGTAAGGGCTTGGACCTTGGGGCGGAGCATCCCCGTACAAAACTTTGTTGAGTACCCCCCCCCCCCCCCCCCCCCCCCCCCCCCCCTCCGGGTACCACATGACTTGAAGAGGTCTTTGTAGCTTTCATTTGAATGGTCACACATTTAACGTTTTATCCACGAACTGTAAATTTCGAAAACGGACCAATGGAAGGTACACCTTTGAATCTTACATTTGAATAATCTCACATTTAGGATTTTATCCACAGACTCGATAGTTTGAAACAGAATCACAGAAAAGTACGCCTTTGTAGCTTTCATTTGAATGGTCACACATTTAAGATTTTATCTCCAAACACAAACGTTTGATACCGTCAATACCATACGAAAGTACGCCTTTGTAGCTTTCATTTCAATGCTCACACATTAAAGATTTTATCCACGCAATCAAAAGTTTGAAACGCTGCCATAGGAAATTACGCCTTCGTAGGTTTTATTTGAATGGTTACACATTTAGGATTTAATTTACTATACCAAAGTTTTCAAACAGTATATGATAGTAGGCCTTTGTAGCTTTTATTTCAATGGTCTCACATTTATCGTTTTATCCACGGACTGTGAATTTGCAAACCGTAACATAGGAAAGTACGTTTTTGTAGCTTCTAGTTCAATGACCAAACATTTAGGATTTTATCAACGGAATCAAAAATTTGAAATAAAATCAAAGGAAAGTGCGCCTTTGTAGCTTTCATATGTCCTAAAGTGATGGCGTCACAGAAACTAAAAAACTGAAATTAAGTGAATTGATGCGACAATCGGAAAGAGCATCATGAAAAATGCCTGCTCGACAACTATTGTAATTTGGGGGAGGGGTGAGATATGAGCACTTTTATGCTGTGATGACTCAATACAAACCATTTCTAATTTTGCCTCAGTTCCTGAAGTTAAAAACAGGATCATAGGAAAGAAGGCCTGTGTCGCTTTCCAGGCTTTCATTTGAATGGTTACACATTTAGGATTTCATCCCAGACAAAAGTTTGAACAGTACCATATAGGAAAGGACGACTTTGTAGCTTTCATTTAAATAGTCCCACATTTCGGATTTTATGGACGGACTCAATTGTTTGAAACCGAGTGCCAATGGAGCTTTCATTGTTTCAATTGAATGGTCTCACATTCAGGATTTCATCCACCGACTGAAATCACTCTTAAAACACAACCATTGCAAAGTACGCCTTTGTTGCTTTCATTTGAATGGTCACACATTTAACCCTATTCGGCCTGGGCTTTTTTGAGTTCCTGAGCCTGGGGGGGGGGGGGGGGGGGGGGGGTGCCCCCCCTTCGTAACTTCAAGAACATTAAGGCTATGACAATGAAACCTAGAGGGTACATAGTACGTCCAAAACTGTCTCCATTGCGGTCCGCACAATGGAACGATGACGTCATATGACGTAGTTATTAGGTAATTAGTTATACAGCCGCCATCTTGGATCCGCCATCTTGGATTTCTGAATTTTTTAAAACCTCTTAAAAACCGTCCAAATTGACGCAATATTAATCAAAACCAATGAATAAACGCTAAATGACGTAAAAATACAAAAGTTATACCAATAAACATTGTTTTTCTCCATTCAAAGGTATAAATATGCAAATTTCCAAAAACATCGCTGTCAAAATCTTGTTGCCATGGAAACGTCAAGTCACGTGATAAAAAAATTGTCATACGAAATTGTTGCCAGATAAATTTTAGGAAAAGTCACAAAGTTTGATGGCGTTTGAATACGTATTAAAGAAGTTATGAATGTTGAAAGTTAGCGCGGGCACTTTGTGCCCCCCCCCCCCCCCCCCCCCCCAGGCTGAATAGGGTTAAGATTTCATCCACAGACACAATAGTTTGAAACAGTACTACAACGAATTCGAATTAAGCCTTTGTAGCTTTCATTTTTATAGTTACACTTAACATTTCACACTTAAAGAGTTTTACACTTAACGTTTTATCCACACACTCGAACGTTAGAACGTACTAGAATACGTTTCACAATTACGATTTTTTTACGACTTCATGCACGGACAGTGAAAGGTTTGAACCATACCACTGAAGGAACGTACAACATTGTTGCTTTATTTTAAATGTCTCACTTAACGAAAATACGCCTCTCAGTAGCTTTCATATGTTGGTCACAAATTTAGGATTTCATCTACGGACCCAAAAGTTTGAAACAATATAGGAAAGTAGGCTTTTGTAGGAAGATTTCCTTTGAATGGTCAAACATTTAGATTTCATCCGCGCACTCAAAAGTTTGAAACAGTACCATAAAA
The DNA here is from genome assembly GCA_024195265.1 of Dendrophyllia cribrosa. NCBI lineage: Eukaryota > Metazoa > Cnidaria > Anthozoa > Scleractinia > Dendrophylliidae > Dendrophyllia > Dendrophyllia cribrosa. The sequence goes on from JAJLRJ010000001.1 coordinate 58,949,014, forward strand.
GATTACGCGTTTGTAGCTTTCATTTGAATGATCAAACATTTAGTATTCCATCCGCAGACATAAGTTTGAAACAGTGCCACAGGAAAGTAGGCCTTTAAAGCTTTCATTTGAATTTTCTCATATTGAGGGTTATATCCACGGACTGTGAATTTGGAAACCGTACCATACATAGGAATGTACGCCTTTTTAGCTTTCATTTGATTGATACATTAAGGACGTTATCATCGGACTCGATAGTCAGTAAAACATATTAGGAAAGAACGCCTTTGTAGCTTTCATTTGAATAATCACAAACTTAGAATTTTATACACGGACTCATTAAACCAAGAAATTCAGAAACAGTACCACACGAAAGTACGCATTTTTAGCTTTTATTTGAATGGTCAAACATTGAGGATTTTATGCACGGGCTCTCAAATGTTTTAAACAGTATCATAGGAAAAAAAAGCCTTTGTAGCTTTCATTGGATGGTCACACATTTAACATTTCAACACCACGGAATAAAAAATGTGAAACAATATAGTACGCTTTTGTAGCTTTCATTTAAATTGTTACAAATTTTGCATCTCATACACGGAATCAAAAGTGACTTTATGGCTGTTATTTGAATGGGGACACATTTATAGGATTTATCTATGGACTCAAAAGTTGGAAACACTAGCACAGGAACGTAGGCATTTGCAGCTTTCATTTGCAAACTCACGTGATCTGGACACGCCTTCCAGTTCGTTTCTTGTATGAATGCGCACTTAGAAAAATTCAAATGTTATTTTGTAAGTCAGAGTGGTTTAAGTTTAATCCTTTGGCCAAGTTTCATATCAATATGTTTCATACTTTATGGGATGGTCATTTGGATGGTGAAATTTAAAGTGCACCTAATTCCAAAATTGTTTTTTCGCTTATTCAACTCTATGAACGTTGAAAAGTTGAATAGTTAAATATTTCTTGTTTTTAACGTTGCGTTAATGAATTATACAGGTTTGAATTTGCAAAATGTTAATAAGATGACGTCAAATCAAGACTCGTTTATTATACAACTACTTGTTTCCACCTCCAAGTAATATTTGTTTTACAAATCAATTGACTATTAACAGTTTTCATTCAGTATTTCTTAAATTGATTATCCTTAAGCTGTGAACTGCGTATTGTAAATTGAAGTAGAAATAATGGTAAAGTCTTGATTTGACGTCATCTAATTAGCATTTTATAAATTAAAATCTCTACAACTCACTAACGCGACGTCAAAAACAACAAATATTTCACTATTCGACTTTTCAACGTACATTGAGTTGATTAAAAGAAAAACAAATTGGGGGTTAGGTGCACTTCAAGGATTTCACTCATGGGCAGTCAAACGTTTGAACAGTAATACTGTAGGAACGCACAACCTTGTTGCTTTATTTTAAATGCCTCACTTAACGAAAGTACGCCTCTGTTGCTTTCATTTGAATGGTCACATATTTAGGATTTCATCCACGACTGTCCCAAAGTTTTAAAAAGTACCACAGGAAAGAACGCCGTTGTAGCTTTCATTTGAATGGTCACATATTTAGGATGTCATCCACGAGATCACAATTTTTTGAAACAGTGCCATATGAGGCAACGGCATTGAAGCTTTGAATTCATTTGAATGGTCAAACATTTAGGATTTCATCCACGGAATCACAATTTTAAACTAGTACCATATGAGGCAACGTCTTTGTAGTTTTTATTTGAATGGTCACACATTTTGGTTTTCATCCGCGGACGCAAAAGTTCGAAACAGCACTATAACAGAGTATCACGGTTTTTGTAGCTTTCATTTGAATGGTCGCACATTTTGGTTTTCATCCGCGGACTCAAAAGTTCGGCAGCACTATAGCAGAGTATCGCGGTTTTTGTAGCTTTCATTTGAATGGTCACACATTTTGGTTTTCATCCGCGGACTCAAAAGCGGTTCGAAACAGCACTGTAGCAGAGTATGTTTTTGTAGCTTTCATTTGAATGGTCACACGGTAAGGATTTCAACCAGGGACTGAAAAGTTGGAACAGTACCATTAGAACGCAGGCCTTCGTGGCTTCCGTTTGTATGGTGGTCACAGATTTCGGATTTCATCCACGGACTGAAAAGTTTGAATCAGTACTATAGGAACGTAGGGCTTAATGTAATGCAGTTTTTAGTTGAATGGTCACACTTAAAGAATTCATCCACGGACTCAAAGTTCGAAACAGTAACAAGGACTCAATAATTCACAGGAAAGCAGGCCTTTGTAGCGTTCAGTTGAATAGTCACACATTTAGGATGACATCCATGGACTCAGAAACAGTTTGAAACAGTACCACACGACTTGAAGAAGGCCTGTGTCGCTTTCCAGGCTTTCATTTGAATGGTTACACATTTAGGATTTCATCCCAGACAAAAGTTTGAAACAGTACCATAGGAAAGGACGCCTTTGTAGCTTTCATTTAAATAGTCCCACATTTCGGATTTTATGGACGGACTCAATTGTTTGAAAACGAGTGCTAATTGAACTTTCAATTGAATGGTCACACATTCAGGATTTCATCCACCGACTGAAATGTTTAAAACACAACCATTGCAAAGTACGCCTTTGTAGCTTTCATTTGAATGGTCACACATTTAAGTTTTCATCCAGACACAATAGTTTGAAACAGTACCACAGGGAATTCGAAGTAAGCCTCTGTAGCTTTCATTTTCATAGTTACACTTAACATTTCACACTTAAAGTTTTACACTTAACGTTTTATTCACACACTCGTACGTTAGAATACGTTCTACTATTACGATTTTTTTTCACTGAATCAAAAGATGGACCAGCCTTCCTATACCACAAGAAATAGTACTTTGCATCAACTTATATATAGCTTAAGGATTGATCCGCAGAATCAAAAGTAGTAAATGTAAAAATTATTCGCTTTCATTTGAATGGTGAAATTTTAGGATTTCATGCACGGACAGTAAAAGGTTTGAACCATACCACTGAAGGAACGTACAACATTGTTGCTTTATTTTAAATGTCTCACTTAACGAAAATACGCGATTCAGTAGCTTTCACATATTTAGGATTTCATCCAAGGACCCAAAAGTTTGAAACAATATAGAAAAGTAGGCTTTTGTAGGAAGATTTCCTTTGAATGGTCAAACATTTAAGATTTCATCCTCGTACTCAAAAGTTTGAAACAGTACCACAGAAAATTACGCGTTTGTAGCTTTCATTTCAAACATTTAGTATTCCATCCGCAGACACAAGTTTGAAACAGTACCACAGGAAAGTATAGGCCTTTAAATTTGGAAACCGTACCATAGGAATGTACGCCTTTTTAGCTTTCATTTGATTGATACATTAAGGACTTTATCATCGGACTCGATAGTCAGTAATATATATAGATAGGCCAAGCCTAACAGCGTTGCACTTTGAACAAGCTTAACTAAGGTGAAACTTAACTAAGGTGAAAGGTTGGAAGCACAAGAATTAAGATTGACGAACGGGCTATTTTCAATTTTAGCAATTCTCAAAAACAGTATTACCCGACCGTCTGCACAGTACATTCAGACCATACAAAAGTTCACAAAAACAACTTTTCTCTGTCTAGAATAACTAGTACGACTACTTTCCGAATAAAATACAGTTTTTGTTTGTCAAAAATTGCCCGAGAAACTGATTTGGAAATCAAAATTGCAAAGATACACAAACATATTTGCATAAGGCGACGCGAGTGAAGACAGAAAATCTAAGTCTTGTTTTGTTTACATAAAATGGCTTTTTAATCTATGTAATGAATGAACAAAGACATAAAAACGGACAAAACAATCTTCTTTCGAAAACTTTTATTCAAATCTCCATTAATTTATATTTAAAAGCAGAACACGTACCACTTATAGCGCATGAAGGCAGAGCTGTTCTCGTTGAAATTCAAGATAACAACACGACTTAATTTGAACGTTTCATAAACATGTCTCCAAAACTAAGAGAACACAAAGGAAAAGTCAATCAAAAATTGATATTAACATAAATTCCCATCGGAAAATGTGATTTATTTTACCTTTAAAGCACTGGACTACTTGGAAATTCGTTAAAACTCCTCTTCTTCGGTTTTGAAATCCGTAATAAAAACAAGGCATCTCCCCGCATTGCTCCTGCATTGATAATATGAAGTTCCTCGAAGCAAGATTTTATCCCTGAAAGCTCTTCTTTTTCCACTAAAGCGGCTTCTGAGTATCCCTGTCTTGAGTAGCAAACCGCGAAAAAATGCAGGGAAATAACGACTTTACTGCTCCGCCTAACACTGCGAAAGATCCAACTTTTTTAAAACTTTAAAAAGTGTTTACCGAGCTGACGGCTGTGTAGCCGCGCGTGTGGCGTTATACGCGCATGTTTTGCGACGTCAAACGCGCCCGCGAGCTAGCCTTGCGCGACACACATGTTGCAGACACGCGCCCGCGAATCATTCCGCTAGCCATGACCATGAAAAATGACGGGCATAGGTTCTATGGGTATGGGGCTGCGCAGCCGGGCCGAAGGCCCGGCGAGTGCTCCGCTGAAACATAATAGGAAAGAACGCCTTTGTAACTTTCATTTCAATAATCACAAACTTAGAATTTTATCCACGGACTCAATAGTTAAAAACACAACCATAGGAAAGTTTAAAATTTCTTCCGCAGAAACAGTACCACACGAAAGTACGCATTTTTAGCTTTTATTTGAATGGTCAAACATTGAGGATTTTATGCACGGGCTCTCAAATGTTTTAAACAGTATCATAGAAAAAAAAGCCTTTGTAGCTTTCATTGGATGGTCACACATTTAACATTTCAACACCACGGAATCACCAATTTGAAACAATAACATAGTACGCTTTTGAAGCTTTCATTTGAATTGTTACACATTTAGCATCTCATACACGGAATCAAAAGTGCCTTTGTGGCTGTTATTTGAATGGAGACACATTTATAGGATTTATCTATGGACTCAGAAGTTGGAAACACTAGCACAGGAAAGTAGGCCTTTGCAGCTTTCATTTGAATGGTCACACATTTAGGTTTTCATCCACGGAATCAAAAGTTTTAACCAATACCAAAGGATCGGAAAGAACGCCGTTGTAGCTTTCAATTGAATGGTTAATTGAATGGTTACACATTTAAGATTTCATCCACAGGTTCAAAAGGTTGAAACAGTTTCATAATATAGAACTCCTTCGTAGCTTTTCTTTGTAAGGTCACGCATTGAGGATTTCATCCACGGGATCACAATTTTAAAACAATACCATTTGAGGCAACGCCTTTGTAGCTTTCATTGAATGGTCACACATTTTGGTTTTCATCCGCGCACTCAAAAGTTTAAAACAGCACTACAGCAGAGTACGTCTTTGCAGCTTTTATTTGAATTGTGAAATACTTAGCTATAGGATCTCAACCACGGACTGAAAAGTCTGAAACAGTTGGAACGTAGGCTTTTGTAGCTGTTGTATGCCGGTCACAGATTTAGGAATTCATCCATGGACTCAAAAGTTTGAAACACTTAGGACTTACGACTGCCATTATTTTTTCAAAACGTTTTGGGGGGTGGTCTATCTTCAAAAGGAAACGTGTCATAAGTATGAGACTTGGCAACGACATTCGACTTGTTGAGACAGTCTTCATTGACGTTGATGTTTCCATGGCAACTTATCACATGACCAATTGAGCTTTTGCTTCCGGTTTGTTCCTTCAGCGCTCTTGCGCACAAGGAAAAATTGTTTTCTGGGAATTTAAAGTGGCATTATTTCTACCCTTTTAAGGCTCTTTCCAAATGTAACTGGAAACGTGGTCCACCTACGCATGACTGTTTTCTGGTTATTGCGTGACAACAGAATCGTGACATTTCAATCGTCACGTGATCTGGACACGCCTTCCAGTTAGTTTCGTGTATGAATGCGCACTTTATAGAAAAATTTAAATGTTGTTTTGTAAGTCAGAGTGGTTTAAGTTCTCCTGCACTTAGCCTAAAGAAAAACATGGCAATTTGATACTTTAATCAGTTGCGTGACTCTTTTCGTGACAACTACTTATCGAAATTAGTCTTCGTATTAAGTTTAAGCCTTTGGCCAAGTTTCATATCAATATGTTCTATACTTTATGGGATAGACCACCCCCCTAAGTTTTTGTGTGTACCTTTAAAACTGTGATTAACTGCATGACCCAGGCCTTAATATACCTGAGCAGTAACACGGACTCAATACACGGTGGTCGGTTGCTAGGGCTTTTCCTCCCGCAACTCTCGAAACTGAGAGTTTTAGGCTATAGACAAAAGTAGAATACATCGAATCTAACGAAACTTGGAAAGAAAGTAGGTGGATAAATTACCTATCAATTGATGATTATTTCATCCCATTTGACTGCTATTGTGACGTCACAAATGATGTCCAAATTTGGCATCAGAATTAAAATTCAGGAAAAAAGTGTGAAAATGTTGTATTAGTTTTCAGTATAGAATTCTATGATTTCTGGTGAAAACCCCATCTCAATCGGATAAAAAGGCGTAAAGTTACAGCTAATTAAAGAAATTCAAATTTCCCGCCAAATGACCATATATGGTCAAACTTTAGGGGTATTTAAACGCGAAAACAATGAATGTAGTCGCAACGGGGAAAGGACAAAGTTGCATAAAATCGAAATTGTAGTTTTTTCAACTTAGCATATGTTGTACTATGACGCGTATTTCATCACGAATTACGTCATTATGACGTCACATTGACGTAATTCGTGACGAAACCCGTATCATAGACCACACATCCTAAGCTCAAAAAACTACAATTTTGATTATATGCAACTTTGTATTTTCTCCGTTGTGACTACATTCATTGTTTTTGCGTTTAAATACCCCTAAAGTTTGACCATATATGGTCATTTGGCGGGAAATTTGAATTTCTTTAATTAGCTGTAACTTTACGCCTTTTTATCCGATTGAGATGGGGTTTTCACCAGAAATCATAGAATTCTATACTGAAAACTAATACAACAATTTTCACACTTTTTTCCTGAATTTTAATTCTGATGCCAAATTTGGACATCATTTGTGACGTCACAATAGCAATCAAATGGGATGAAATAATCACCAATTGATAGGTAATTTATCCACCTACTTTCCTTCCAAGTTTCGTTAGATTCGATGTATTCTACTTTTGTCTATAGCCTAAAACTCTCAGTTTCGAGAGTTGCGGGAGGAAAAGCCCTAGCAACCGACCACCGTGATAGTTCACAGGAAAGTAAGCCTTTGTAGCGTCAACTTGAATGTTCACACATATAGGATGTCACCCATGGACTAAAAACTTTGAAACAGTACCATATGACTTGAAGTACGCCTTTGTAGCTTTCATTCGAATGGTCACACGAACTGTAAATTCCGAAAACGTACCAATAGAGCCCCTTTGTAGCTTTCATTTGAATGATCACACATTTAGGATTTTACCGTCGCATATTTAAGATTTCATCCGCAAAGACAAACGTATGAAACGGTACCACACGAAAGTACGCCTTTGTAGCTTTAATTTGAATGGTCACATATTCAGGATTTTATACACGCAATCAAAAGTTTGAGACACTACCATAGGAAAGTACGCCTTTGTAGATTACATTTGAATGGTCGGTCAAACATTTCGGATTTTATGTACGAACTTAAACGTTTGAAACAGTATCATAGGAAAATACGCCTTTGTAGCTTTCAATTGGATGGTCCTGACACATTTTTCTAGCTTTCACTTGAATTGTTACACATTTAGCATCAAAATTTAGTTTGTAACAATACCATAGAGAAGAATAGTTGTAGCTTTTATTTGCATGGTGACACATTTAGGATTTCATCCGCGCACTTAAAAGTTTAAAACAGTACAATAGGAGAGTACACCTTTGTATCCTGGGAGGGGGGGGGGGGGGGGGGGGGTACTTGACCACTATTTGGGTATAGGGGTGCCGCTGAGGGTCTGAGACCCTGATCCTGTTCAGGACAAAAATAAACAAAAATACCTACCCTGTATAGGACAACACCCTCTATTTTAGGACCCTGTCTAGGACACGGCTCGTGCGTGGTTATTGATCTGAACTTAATAAAAATGGTAGACGCATCCTTTGAAAAGAAAACGACTTCGCCTTCACATGAATATACTAATCAAAACAAGGGAAGTCACCACAAGCGCTAAATTAACTGGAACCATACCCTGTTTAGGACAGATTCAGACCCTGTTTAGGACAGATTCACGTTAAATTATTTACCCTGTTCAGGACAAAAATGCCAAAAACCATACCCTGTCTAGCGGCACGTCCCCGTATTACGTTAGCTTTCATTTGAATGGTCAAACATTTATAGATTTATCCACGGACTCAAAAGTTGGAAACACTACCACAGGAAAGTAGTTCTTTGTAGCTTTCATTTGAATGGTCAAACATTTAAGATTTATCCACGGACTCAAAGTTGGAAACACTACCACAGTAAAGTAGTTCTTTGTAGCTTTCATTTCATTGGTCTCACATTTAAAGTTTTATCCACGGACTGTAAATTTTCAAACCGTACCATAGGAAAGTACGCTTTTGTAACTTTCATTTGAATGGTGACACATTTAGAATTTCATCCGCGCACCTGAAAGTTTGAAACAGTCTCATAGGAGAGTATACCTTTGCAGCTTTCATTTGAATGGTCAAACATTTAGGAATTAGTTACAGACTCAAAAGTTGGAAACACTTCCACAGGAAAGTAGGCCTTTAATTATAGCTTTCATTTGAATGGTCACACGTTTAGGATTTCATCCGCAGACACTGAAAAGTTTGAAACAGTACCACACGAAAGAACACCCGCCGGCCCGTTGTAGCTTTCATTTGAATGGTCAATTCAACGCTACACATTTAGGATGTCATCCATGGACTAAAACGTTTGAAACAATACCACATGACTTGAAGTAGGCCTTACTAGCTTTCATTTGAATAGATTTCATCCAAGGACTGTAAAGTTTGAAAACGTACCACAGCAAAATAGGCCTTTTGTAGCTGTTCACACATTCAGGATTTCACCTAGCCGTCATTGGCTTTCATATGATTTGTCGCACATTGAGGATACCACAAACATGAACCGAAAACTTAGCACTACCATTTTACCACTAATAAACACTAACTAATAAAGATTTTTGTTGTTGTTGTTGTTAAAGTCTTCTTTGAAATGGTCAAACGGTTTAGTATTTCATCCATGGACTCTAGATTGCGAATCAGTACCACAGAAGTTAAGTAAACGGTCAATGTATGTTTTAAGTAATGTTGAAATCGCGAACAGCAGTGTTTTATCAAGTTTAAAAATTCGAGCACGAAGCGCGAGAATTTTTAGACTTGATAATGTGTCATGATTTGATAATGTGTCATGATTTGGTTCTTACTCTTATGTCGGTGGCCACAAAGTTTTAGCATTATAAAGAAAGGTTCTTGTTGGACAGTATATGCATGTCTGTTAACAGCTTTTAAGCCTAATCTAATTGGGTGCAATGGGTACCCACGGTTGGAAGCAGTGCCTGGCATGCTTATAACTTGATTAATAATAACATTTTTAAACAACACACAAAATAATTCATGTTTGTATTCTTTTTCTTCTTTCGAGCAGCACATTCTGTTGGAAAGTCTAAGGAATACTGGTTTTGGCTTGGTGTTCTTGGACTTCACTGCTGGTATGAAATCTTCACAAGATTAGCTCAAGTGAGAGGAAGAGGTATACGTAAGATGATCAAGAGCCAAATAGAACAGTCTACTGAAGAAGAAGCAGATAAAGACACCACAACTTGCAAGATCAGAAAAACTATATAACTGAACAACAAGCGACATTTTTCCGATTATACACTGATGTAAAAAGGAATTTAGGGCAGAATAAAGAAAATGTTTCAAAATAAGCTCTTACAAGCCTTTAAGTAATGTTACAAGACATCTCAGTAGCCTCGCAGCTCTAAACAAGATCGCTTCGCATTGGTTACATGAAACAATAAAGTGTTTAGTACTGTTTTAGGGATTGGGTGGCAGCCAATTGGCTTACAATCTTGTTAGACCTCCGACATCACCCAGATATATGTTTTCTTATTCTTTGCAGACAGTAATAAACTGCCATTAAGCCGTTCCTGGTTTATAAGGCCAACCATTGTGTCTGACTACTTCAGAAAGGGTGGGGAAAGGGACTTTCCTCCACCCCTCTTCCCACTGCCGAAGGGAGAGGTGGAAGGGTGGGGAAAGGGACTTTCCTCCACCCCTCTTCCCACTGCCGAAGGGAGAGGTGGAAGGGTGGGGAAAGGGACTTTCCTCCACCCCTCTTCCCACTGCCGAAGGGAGAGGTGGAAGGGTGGGGAAAGGGACTTTCCTCCACCCCTCTTCCCACTGCCGAAGGGAGAGGTGGAAGGGTGGGGAAAGGGACTTTCCTCCACCCCTCTTCCCACTGCCGAAGGGAGAGGTGGAAGGGTGGGGAAAGGGACTTTCCTCCACCCCTCTTCCCACTGCCGAAGGGAGAGGTGGAAGGGTGGGGAAAGGGACTTTCCTCCACCCCTCTTCCCACTGCCGAAGGGAGAGGTGGAAGGGTGGGGAAAGGGACTTTCCTCCACCCCTCTTCCCACTGCCGAAGGGAGAGGTGGAAGGGTGGGGAAAGGGACTTTCCTCCACCCCTCTTCCCACTGCCGAAGGGAGAGGTGGAAGGGTGGGGAAAGGGACTTTCCTCCACCCCTCTTCCCACTGCCGAAGGGAGAGGTGGAAGGGTGGGGAAAGGGACTTTCCTCCACCCCTCTTCCCACTGCCGAAGGGAGAGGTGGAAGGGTGGGGAAAGGGACTTTCCTCCACCCCTCTTCCCACTGCCGAAGGGAGAGGTGGAAGGGTGGGGAAAGGGACTTTCCTCCACCCCTCTTCCCACTGCCGAAGGGAGAGGTGGAAGGGTGGGGAAAGGGACTTTCCTCCACCCCTCTTCCCACTGCCGAAGGGAGAGGTGGAAGGGTGGGGAAAGGGACTTTCCTCCACCCCTCTTCCCACTGCCGAAGGGAGAGGTGGAAGGGTGGGGAAAGGGACTTTCCTCCACCCCTCTTCCCACTGCCGAAGGGAGAGGTGGAAGGGTGGGGAAAGGGACTTTCCTCCACCCCTCTTCCCACTGCCGAAGGGAGAGGTGGAAGGGTGGGGAAAGGGACTTTCCTCCACCCCTCTTCCCACTGCCGAAGGGAGAGGTGGAAGGGTGGGGAAAGGGACTTTCCTCCACCCCTCTTCCCACTGCCGAAGGGAGAGGTGGAAGGGTGGGGAAAGGGACTTTCCTCCACCCCTCTTCCCACTGCCGAAGGGAGAGGTGGAAGGGTGGGGAAAGGGACTTTCCTCCACCCCTCTTCCCACTGCCGAAGGGAGAGGTGGAAGGGTGGGGAAAGGGACTTTCCTCCACCCCTCTTCCCACTGCCGAAGGGAGAGGTGGAAGGGTGGGGAAAGGGACTTTCCTCCACCCCTCTTCCCACTGCCGAAGGGAGAGGTGGAAGGGTGGGGAAAGGGACTTTCCTCCACCCCTCTTCCCACTGCCGAAGGGAGAGGTGGAAGGGTGGGGAAAGGGACTTTCCTCCACCCCTCTTCCCACTGCCGAAGGGAGAGGTGGAAGGGTGGGGAAAGGGACTTTCCTCCACCCCTCTTCCCACTGCCGAAGGGAGAGGTGGAAGGGTGGGGAAAGGGACTTTCCTCCACCCCTCTTCCCACTGCCGAAGGGAGAGGTGGAAGGGTGGGGAAAGGGACTTTCCTCCACCCCTCTTCCCACTGCCGAAGGGAGAGGTGGAAGGGTGGGGAAAGGGACTTTCCTCCACCCCTCTTCCCACTGCCGAAGGGAGAGGTGGAAGGGTGGGGAAAGGGACTTTCCTCCACCCCTCTTCCCACTGCCGAAGGGAGAGGTGGAAGGGTGGGGAAAGGGACTTTCCTCCACCCCTCTTCCCACTGCCGAAGGGAGAGGTGGAAGGGTGGGGAAAGGGACTTTCCTCCACCCCTCTTCCCACTGCCGAAGGGAGAGGTGGAAGGGTGGGGAAAGGGACTTTCCTCCACCCCTCTTCCCACTGCCGAAGGGAGAGGTGGAAGGGTGGGGAAAGGGACTTTCCTCCACCCCTCTTCCCACTGCCGAAGGGAGAGGTGGAAGGGTGGGGAAAGGGACTTTCCTCCACCCCTCTTCCCACTGCCGAAGGGAGAGGTGGAAGGGTGGGGAAAGGGACTTTCCTCCACCCCTCTTCCCACTGCCGAAGGGAGAGGTGGAAGGGTGGGGAAAGGGACTTTCCTCCACCCCTCTTCCCACTGCCGAAGGGAGAGGTGGAAGGGTGGGGAAAGGGACTTTCCTCCACCCCTCTTCCCACTGCCGAAGGGAGAGGTGGAAGGGTGGGGAAAGGGACTTTCCTCCACCCCTCTTCCCACTGCCGAAGGGAGAGGTGGAAGGGTGGGGAAAGGGACTTTCCTCCACCCCTCTTCCCACTGCCGAAGGGAGAGGTGGAAGGGTGGGGAAAGGGACTTTCCTCCACCCCTCTTCCCACTGCCGAAGGGAGAGGTGGAAGGGTGGGGAAAGGGACTTTCCTCCACCCCTCTTCCCACTGCCGAAGGGAGAGGTGGAAGGGTGGGGAAAGGGACTTTCCTCCACCCCTCTTCCCACTGCCGAAGGGAGAGGTGGAAGGGTGGGGAAAGGGACTTTCCTCCACCCCTCTTCCCACTGCCGAAGGGAGAGGTGGAAGGGTGGGGAAAGGGACTTTCCTCCACCCCTCTTCCCACTGCCGAAGGGAGAGGTGGAAGGGTGGGGAAAGGGACTTTCCTCCACCCCTCTTCCCACTGCCGAAGGGAGAGGTGGAAGGGTGGGGAAAGGGACTTTCCTCCACCCCTCTTCCCACTGCCGAAGGGAGAGGTGGAAGGGTGGGGAAAGGGACTTTCCTCCACCCCTCTTCCCACTGCCGAAGGGAGAGGTGGAAGGGTGGGGAAAGGGACTTTCCTCCACCCCTCTTCCCACTGCCGAAGGGAGAGGTGGAAGGGTGGGGAAAGGGACTTTCCTCCACCCCTCTTCCCACTGCCGAAGGGAGAGGTGGAAGGGTGGGGAAAGGGACTTTCCTCCACCCTTCCGGGTGTTCATTTATTTATATTTCAGTGTAGGAAGCTAACCCATTTTTCCATTTGTATGTGGAGGTACAGTGAAGCTTGCCATTCTTTCCGGCGGAATGCAGAAAAACGGGTAGGAAAATTCGTAGTTGTATTATTGTACTGAAATCTGGGTTAACGTTTATGGGTTGCCTGTGGCTCTGATACAAATTACCCTGGAAGCAGCAGTCATAACTATAATTAGTTATATCCGGGAACATGCAATTTTATGAAGGTGTATTTTTATTTCGTTTTGTTTACAATTCACCACCAACATAGGAAATAAGGTGGCCTAAACAATTGACCTGACTGGTCGCAACTGTTAAAGACCTTACAACAAACAGCTTGATATGTTTTTGTTGAGGGAGATTGTGTACTAGCTTCATCTAAAAAAATGGTTGAGAGCTGACCTGCTGTAGAAAAGCTATTCAAATAGTGAAATAAAATGTTTTTATCCCTTTCCAGGTCCATTTAAACGTGTATGTGACTTAGAAAAGCAGACTTAATACAAAATATTTATGGTGAAGACTGGCAAGTTGTAACCCAGAGTTTGCTGCAATAGGCCTATTTCAGATGGCATCATTTTACTACAACTAATAGAATCCTCGAGTGTCTTGTTTTCCAAACAATGGCTATTGTTATTTAAACCTTAATGGTATTGCAAAAGTTTAATAAGAATGGAAAAACGCAACGAATTCTGGAAGCTGTAGTAAATAACATCATCGTGAAAATGACCTAATATTCTAAGGCAGTTTCCCTTTTGATTACCTGCACCTTTTCATCAGATACATGTATGGTTTATTAAACTTAAATACACATTGAATTTACATAATATACATTATACATAATATGCATTGAATTTACTCATTTACAATCACCCTGTACAGCATAATTAACACCACCACAGGTTTTATATATGGCTCAAAAGCTTTTATTTGAATGGTCACACTTTAGTATTTTATCCAGATTCCAAAGTTAGAACCACCTTGTGCAGCATAATAAACATCACCACAGGAAAGTACTGCTCAATTGCTTTCATTTGAATGGTCACACCATAGAAATTAAACCACAAATTCAAATGTTAGAACCACACCATACAACTCAAGTATTGACTCTGGCAAAGAAAGGATTAAACGCCATCCGCCTAAACAGGTTTACAGTAAATAAAGTTTAAAGAAAAAGAACATGCATAAGACCAATAGACAACATCACTCATTCCATGTTCATCGGTCTATTGCCAACTTTTGTCAATACCCTACATGTATTTTATTTTTTTAACATATAAATTACTACATCATAACTGTGTTTTTCAATAACATAATATGCTGCTATAATTTTTTTATGATAAAATCTCATTAAGTATTCTTGGTTTTCACATGACGTCATAAAAATTAAAAAATCTAAAGTTTACGTCCTACAAAGCTGTTTCTAACACAGTATGTGGATACAAGTGTTATAATCTTTCACAAAAAGTTTCAGGTTTTAACGATGTTTTGCTTCCGATTTACAAAGGTTTTAAATGTGTCACGCAATGCGTCACGCTATTTCAGATAAGCCGCAAAAATAAACAAAATTGAATCAGCTGAAAGTTATTGTTTGCATGATAAGTGCTTATAAGCCGAGTTAATGGAGCTTATAACAAATACAATATTTTTGGATGTGATTTTTGGTGTAATTAAGACTGAATTTTTGGCCGCCATCTTTGTGCCCCTGAGTGGTGGGGCACAAAGATGGCCGCTCCATACATTTCTTACTAAAAATATCTAATACTCGTTCGCCTATAACTCTTGAACGAAATGCTTTTGCGCTTCAAAATTTGGCCAAGATGTGTAGTTTTAAACTCTCTACAATTCCATAAACATTTTGGATTCGAAATCTATTTTTTAATGCTTCTGAATTTTGATATGACGTAAGTGAAACCCAAGAATAGTATTTGGACTGCAATTTGTTAAAATCACTAACAAAATTAAAAAAAAAAGTCTGAACAAAACCCTAACAATTGGTCCATGATGCATACATGTGTCTACTTAAAGGTCATGCATGTTTATTTGGTTTATTCTTGGTGATTCTCAAGCATGAGGCATTCTTTGGACCTTTTTTACAGCTTTTACTTAGAGAATTGTGTGACAAATTAAAAATAATTTTCATTCATGAGGTGTGTTCGAGCGTAGTCAATATATAATTGACATTTGTGACATGGCATTTACATCACTAATTCTACGGTTTATTCTTAATATCCACGATGCACTTCATATAAAGGGATGCATAGTGTAAACCTAGCACAGAAACCCAACGAGAAACCTCAAAACTCATCTTATATGAAGTGTATAGTGGAATCAGGTTACAACATAGCTTCTCCCTAGTTTCCAGGATAGACACAAAAATAAAATAAAATATTTAAGAATATAGTTTTCCTAATGTTTAACAATAGAATTCTGAAATTAATGCCCCCTTCCTCTCTTTTAGAATTAACTGCCCTAAGGGGATGCAACTTTTGGGTGGCTGCAGTTACTTTGGGCAATATTGTTACTTCCAGCAGGTAGGAAATTGACATTTACAGTGCGATGTGCCTTATTGGAGCACCCAAAAAACCTTTTTCACAAGTTAGCCAATCAGAGAGCTCAAATACAAAGGTTTCATTCACTTTATTGCTTTACACATATCCACAGTTTGGAAAATAATTATAAGAATTAGCTGGTGATATCTACGTAGGAAACTTGTACATGTAAAAAAATGTTGCTGTGTGCACATGGTAATTAGGTGCATCGCACTGCATGTCTGAAAATTAAGATAAGTTTAGAAGGGGCATTATTTTTGGAATTTTATGATACCATACTTTAAATGTTACAAAATATTACAATGGAATAACAATCATGCCAACAGGTCCTTAAAAAAGCCTTCTGGATGTACTGTCACTGCGATCTAGCCATCTGTAATCAGTCTCACAATGAATCCCTCCTCTGTTGGTGAAAACATCCTCTGAAATTGAAAGAAACAGGTTTTTCATCAGCCTAGCTATAAACAGAAGTGACTATTTTGACTGTAGTACCTTAAAGGGGCAATGTCACATATTTTAGTATCACTTTGACAAGCCAAAGAAACTATAAATTACATTGAAGGAAACCTAAAAATAATGGACAAGTTCTGTTAACAAAATGAATATTACTCCACTATTGCATTAAAACTATAACGAAGGGTCTTTAGGTGCAGATGGCCAGAATGGAAATGGATTGCAACTTGAGAAAATTTAAGGAAGCAGTCTTCAAAAACATGTCGCATCGTCTGGTTGTGAGAGTGCAAGTTGCTGAGGATTTTATCATGTTGCTTAAAGATTTGCTTCAGTAAAACTATTTTTTAACTTGCTTCAGAATGCTGTCCAATTTTATTACTTGATGCCAACTTAGCTGATGTTCAGCATAAAATACTTTTAACTTATGGCATTGCTCCAAATTGGGATGAATTACTTCCACATACTATTAAACAGGCAATCTTCAAGCTTCTTTCAAAAGGCGCTTTTAAGTGCTGCTGTCTGTTGTCAGACCATGGCAAAGCAGGAAAGAAACGGCCACCACAGACTGAATTTTTGACAGGCAGATCAACTGTACACTTGTATAACAGGAAATGAGGTAGAGAAGATAATAAAAATTAAATGGCCTTTATTCTGTGTGGGTGGTGAGGTATGCTGTTTTGTTCAATTTCATTCCAGTCCTTTGAATGTTTACAAGATGGTGTAGTTGACGATTCAATAATATTATACACTTGTGAAATTATTGGATTAAAGCGTATTGTTTATTCGCTTTTGTTTGAATCATTTTGTAACATGCCAAATTATCAAATAGTTCACTTACATACAACAGACACATCCGATCCTACATGTACTGTATGCACAAGTTTATGTTGGGGAGAAGGGGGTGTTATTTGAATCATTGAACCATTGAATAGCATTATCTATATTGAGCAACTTTGTGATACTTTGTATCCACAAGCAGAGATGTACATGTAACAGTCTGTTTATTATCTAGATATCGATGAAATGTCATTAGAGAGAAGGCATTTTTCACTGCTTCAATTTAATTGTAGAGAGTTAAAAAATGCAAGAGTTAAAAAATGGCCTTCGTTTTTCTTTTTTATTATTATTATTCATGCGCATAGCGCGCATGAGGTAAGGTTCCGGCTTCGTTTTTCTTGGTCATTTTTTTTTTTTTGGTGTCACATTTGTGCATGCAAATTTATGCACGCATATGTTATTACTAACCGGGTCATCAACCGGGTCTACAAAAATGGCTGCCGCGCTGGGCATGTGCTTGGTTTTCAAAACCATAGTTTTGTCTTATCGGAGTAATAACACACATTAAAATATTCAAAATGGAAAGAGAAGGCTTTAAAGAATACCCAGAAGCCGCTGTTGAGAAGAAAAAGGAGAGCTTAAGCGACGAAATCTTGCTTCGAGGAACTTCATACATTTTTTTCAATGTGGGGCTGTTTCTTTCGAAGAAGCGAAGTTTTAAAGAATTATCAAGCAGCCGAGTCAAGCCGAGGTACTTTACCGTAAAATAAGTTAGATTTTACGATGGGAATTTATGTTGATATCAATTTGTGATTGACTTTTTGTTTGTGTTCTCGTTAGTTTTGGAGTAATGTTTATATAAAAACGTACTCAAATTCAGTCGTAATAATATCATATGTAAACAAAACAAGACAGAAATTCATAGTTCTTACTTCACATGCGTCGCCTCGCTAAAATTAAAAAATAGCCCGGTCGTTTACTGATTTCATTGCTTTTAAAAGCAGTCTTTTCAAATGCAACGGAAAGAAGTCATGGTTTGGGAAATAAAAGATGAATGTGTATTTCATTGGGAATCAATAAATTTAATATTCAAAGCGAGTACAGTTGTGCAATCTTATATTACAGATGGTCGCGTAATACTGTTTTTGAGAATCGCTAAAACTGAAAAATGGCCCAGTCGTTTACTGATTTCATTGCTTTTAAAAGTAGTCTTTTCAAATATAACAGAAAGAAGTCGCTGTTTGGGAAATATTAGACGAGTGTGGATTGGATCAGGAATTAATAAATTAAATATTCACTGCGAGTACAGAAAACATGTCTTGACGTGTTCTTGAGTGTGTCACGCAAAATTCGTTGAGGGGGAAGGGGTGCGTGACCCTTTTAAAATAAACCGTAAAACTTTGTTGTGCAAGTGCATGAGTACAGGCTACCAGTGTAGCCTCTTGTTATTATTATTATTATTATTATTATTATTATTATTTTTTGAGTCACGATTTTGCATGCAAATTTATGCACGCATATTTTAGTGACCGGGTCGTTGGGTCACCAACAAATTCTACAAGAATGCAGATACCACGCAGCTCTTAACAACCTCTAATTTCATTGGACCTGTATATCAAGCAGCTCTATTGTTTTTAGGGCTAGGGTCCATTGTTGTGTTGTTTGTTCTATTGTTATTCTCTGCAAATCAGAGAAGACCTTGTAAGAGCTGCGTACTGCCCCCAAGAATGGCTGCAGCACTCGGCATGTGCTTGGTTTTTAAAACCGAGTTTCGTGTCATCGGATTAATAACTCACATTTAAAATATTCAAAATGGAAAGAGAAAGCTATAAAGAATGCCCAAAAGCCGCTATAGTGGAGAAAAAGGAGAGCTTTAAGGACGTTTGCGCGAAAATCTTCTAACATTGATTTTTTTTCTAAAACTTTTGCTACAGCTAGGCAACGAGTTACCCGTGTCAGAAATGCAAAAAAATTGGGGGGTCACCGAGTTCGTTTCGGAGATACATGTAAGATATCTGAAAGGACACCTTAATTTGGAAAAATCGGTCTTCCTTACTCAATATGGCCCCATTGTCTGTTAGTCTAAAAATATTGCAAATGAATCTCTAGAATGGAACTTTCTATTTTTGCACCAAATTTTATACGTCGAGTAGGTCTATTAAGCAAATTAAATCAACTGGTGACTCGACTCCCTTAAAGTAAATCTTATTTTTAAACGACAGCATCTGCAAACCATGACAGCCGCAAGTTAGCTGGATTCAATGTTGCGTGGGTAGAAAAACGGGAAAATTTTAAACTTCCTACATTGATTTTTTGTTCATTTTTTCATAATCTGTCGAGAATTGGAAAAGAAAATTATCTGCATGTAGCCAAAAAAAAGTAGGGGTCACCGACCATCCAAGCGAGTAAAATCCAAGTAAAGATAATGCAACGGCTACCAGCCCTTCAGATGTTTAGATTTCTTACTTTGTGCGCGCGCTCGTGCATGACGTAGCATGGCGTTGCAATATGAATTGCGTGCGCAGTACGGATGGGCGTGAACAATTAGCGCGAATGTCCTTGAGAGACTAAATCTTGCTTCAAGGAATTTCATACGCTTTTATCCGTGCGGGGCGATCAAAACTGAAGAAGCGGAGTTTTAAAGAATTTTCAAACAGACGAGGGACTTTACCGTAAAAGAAATAATTTTCGGTGAGAATTTATGTTGATATCAATTTGTGATTCACTTTTTCTTTGTGTTCTTGTTAGTTTTGGAGAAATGTTTATAAAACATGCTCAAATTCAGTCGTAATGACATCTCATATTATGTAAACAAAACAAGTTTTTTATAGTTCTAACTTCACATGCGTCGCCTAATACGCAAAGATGTCTGTGTATGTTTTGCAATTTTCATTTCCAAATCAGTTTCTAGGGCAATTTTCGATACACAACTGGTGTATTTTATTCGAAAATTAGTCATACTAGTAATTCTAGACCGAGTAAAAGTTTTTGTGCACGGTCGCGTAATTCTGTTTTTGAGATTCGCTAAAATTGAAAAAATAGCCCGGTCATTTGCTGATTTCATTGCTTTTAAAAGTAGTCTTTTCAAATGCAACGGAAATAAGTCACGGTTTGGGAAATAAAGACGAGTGTGAGTAGTTGGTAGAGAGGCAGTCAAACCCCGTTTTTCAAGTTCATCGAGAATCTGGCCTCACGCGTTTGGCCAGATTCTCGATGAACTTGAAAAACGGTGTTTGACGTGCCTCTCTACCAACTACTCTGGACACCTGTCCTCAAACCCAATAAGAGGGAGTCAAATGCGTTTTCCCCGAGCCCACCCGCAACGGCAAGCGAGGCATCACCAATTGAAGAAATCCAAAACCCTCCATATAAACGTGACAATGCCCCGCGCCAACAAACCAATGACTGCCGTTGCATTTTTGAAAATGCGTGGGATTGAGTTGAAAGAAGGTGATGACTTATATGCAAAGAACAAAGGGACGTCCGAATACAATCCTTGCAGACATTGTGGTTTAAACTTCACCCAAGGTCATTCTCTTGTTGCGCATCAAAAATATGTTTGCAAGAATCTGCTAACAGAAAAACGCCCGAAAGAGATTTGCCCCGGCTGCAATCGAAGATTGTGTAGACAAACGGTTGTCAGACACTTAAGAAATGGTTGTCCTGCCGCGAAAAGAAATCCTCGAGTTTTTATACAGCGTGAGGCTGTTCGAGATGTTTTTGCAAACATTAGCCAGCATGATCTTAATGTCTGGCTTGACGAGCAAGCGCAACAATGTCTTGAAGAGATAAGCCTGGAGGATCTCGACCCCTTACCCAGGATCCGAGATTCTAGCTTTGTTTCGGATTTCCTCGAAGGCAAGACACCAATCGCAGCTTTTCAAACTGAGTTTAGCGGTTATCACCAATTGAAAAAACATTCACCCTTCATATATCAATGATGGCGACAACACAAGCGTTCATGAACTTTCTCAAATCGAGGAACACTGGTCTGAAACAAAAGAGCGCCGACTGGGTGAGAGCCAGACAAAACTCCATCGGGGCATCAGAGATCTCTGCCTTGACAGGATCGTCGCCGTTCGAACCGCGAAGAAGCTTGCTCATGAAGAAAATACAGCCATCAAATATGCTCAACAATGCGGCTTGTACCTGGGGCAATCTGTTCGAGCCGATTATACACAAGTATTTTGAGCAAAAACATTCTGTTTTCGTTTTTGGCCACAGCATCTCTCTTAATCTGTCAAGAGAGCATCCGCTTTATCGAAAGGTCACTTGCAGCCCAGATGGATATTTTCTAGACAAAGACAACACATTAAACTTGTTGGAGTTTAAATGTCCGTTCAAACGGAAAATAGCCATGAACAGAATTCCTGGCTATTATAGCGATCAGATACAAACAGGTCTTGCTTTGAGTGGCGACATGGTCTCCAAAGGCTTGTTTGTTGACGGCTATTTCAGATTGTGCTCTTTAAACCAGCTTGAACCAAGTCTGGCACACAACCAGTTTCTAAACGGAGGAAACAAGTTCAAAACGAAGGGCGACACAACACTTGCGTGGGGAGTTTGTTATTTATTTAGCAAACGGACGATAACAAGAAATCAAAAGGCAATCATCGATGTCGGTTCCCTCAAATCAAAACAATTATTTGAGAGAATTATGTCTTCCATTGCTGAGAAGGACATATGGTGTTGTTATGGGGCTGTAAGGATGTCGTTTAGAAAACAGGCTGAAGATGAGGAGTTTTTGCGTTACACCCATATGCAAGAAGTGTTTTCAGCGGGTTCAGAAGGCCCTAAACCAGTGGCTGTGTTCGCCTGGAAGCTTCTGGATATAACTGAGATTTGGGCGCCAAAGCAACCAAACTTTTTGAGCAATATTCAAACGTCAGTCGAGCGTTTTCATAACAGCTTGGCAAGCCTTCGAAAAAAGATAACAGAACACTCTGAAGAGAAAAGCATCAAACAAACCACCCATGTGAAAACTGTTCCAAATAATTTTGGTGATGACAGTGCAGTTGCGGAATCCTTCTTACTCTCAAAGTTGAACCAATTGGAGAAATACCATCCCAGTCTATATACCAACTGAGCCAATGGATCAACTGGCTTTTGGTGAATCCCGTTGGGACTATTTGGCAGACATGATTCAGGATTACATCCTTGAATTGGCTGAAAGAGAAGTCCAGCGTGACTTGGCTGCCAGGGACCTTCATCAACTCAGGATGAAATCTGTATGCCATGCAATAAAAAATCATTATCACTGGCAACACGATTGCTATTTCCCTATATTCACTTCACAAACATGTGAAGAAGAAGAAGAATACTTCTCGTCAGAAGTGGACATGGGTATGCACAGAGCTATTTGTCCTGGCATGTCACTTTCTAGATGCTTACAGCCGGAATTGCTGAACATGGGCATCGATAGTGATGAAGAGGAAGATTATGATGGTCCAAGTGCTCACGAAAGTTTCTATGGCATTGCTCACTCAACGTGACCCATCTTTTCAAGCATGATCTTCCAGCTTTGTTCGTGCTTCCACATTGATTTTTCTGGGACTTGCAGCCAGAAGTAATTGACAAGACGATGTGGCCCTTTTATCGCATCCAAGATTTTGTGGGCCACAAAGGGCATGGAGATTCTTTTCGGCAGATATTCTTCGATGAATTTGAAAGAATCATTTGCATGTTGTATTTCATCATTGGACAAGCAGACGTGGTGTTCACAAATTTTCAGATGATTGTTGAGATAGCTTTTGAAGTTGTTGTGTTTGGTGGTCATTCTTTTTTTGGTAATTGTGTAATCACCACCATAGAGCCCGTTGTAATCGAAGGTCACACCATCCAGAGGCTCTAAGAGTCCACAGTCCTCACAGCAAAGTTCTGATGAAAACATCCTGAGGGTTAATTTGCCTTTGCAGTTTTGGCAAAATTTTGTCCTTTCATTCACAAGGGTGAAAGGTGAGTGTTGGGGATATTGTGCCTCGGGAGAAAGATACTCCTTGATGATATGAAGACGTTCTGACAGGTTTGAACGTCGTATTTCCTTGGTGTAGCTTTCGAGTGAGCGCAGGAGGATAAATTTGTATTCTTTATCAAGCTCATCGAGTTTGGGTTTGTATTCGCCTTTAGTGTCCAAGGCCCGAACATCAGCCAGTTGTTTAGCGAACTTCTCCATTATTGTACACACCGGGCTATGTATTCAATTGGGCGCAAATGATTTATCCTTAGAAATGTAGAGGTTAAAACCTGAATTTAATCTCTCAAATCGGACTTGGATGCTGCGGTGAGAAGACTTATCTTTTTTTGAAACTCTTGTTTGACTTCCTTGCGAAGTTCGTTTTTGGGTTTCTCGAGGTCTGGCGCTTGTGTTTGAGTGCCAACGTTTTTTTTAGCCTTAACACCATCCCTGATTGCAGCTTTGAGTTCGTGATATTTTTCAACCTCACGAGTAATTATGGTGAATTCTGCATCACTGATTCTCTTGTCTTCCAGAGCCTTTGAGACCAGTTCATAGACAGAGTTGCGTTTAGCCAGGGCCAGTGTGTAGATATTCTCGTGTTTGGTCACTTTTCGCTCCAATCGCTTGTTAGCAGCTGTGAAGCCAACTGATGACAGCCCACAGAGAGTCGCGACGCCGGCGAGTGCTGGACTTGCAATTATTCCGAACCCAGTCAATGCAGTTGCAAGGGCCCCTCATGACAGCCCGACAGAAAGTGACCCAAGGCCAACCGCCGAGCCAAGGACTAAGGATTGGGTTCGTTTGTATTTCTTTGCGACCTGACAGTAATGCTCGGCTTCGTCAGACAGCTCTTTAAGCAAGTCAGAGATCTTTTTGAGCCGGAAGTCTTCTGCATTGATTTGAGTGATCCCAAGGTCAGGGTATAGCTGTTGTGTCTCACTGTATTCGGGGGCCGATGGAAGCACATTAGCAGAACTCATGGCGTGGGGTATATATATGATTTTTTAATTTAACTCAACTTCAAATTCCAAAGGCTCGCCATTGAAGTTGAAGAGGTCATTGTTCTCATCCCTCACTGACAGCGTGATAGAGTTAACATAATCACTAGACGAGACGTCACGCAAGACGTTCTGTTGTGTTGTCTTGTAATGAACCTTCTCAAAAGCTTTTCCACGAATATCAAACCGAGCCAACACACTCGAAGGTTTGCCATTGAGCAAGTTTTGTTCTTTGTCAACCAGGTCACAATGGACAAAGTAAGTGCTTGGTGCCGTTAAACGCTTGACGAAGGTTATTAGCATCAATTCAGGTTTTATGCCAAGCAATTCTGCCAGATTATTACTTAACTTCACACTGCCGCTGTTATTTGTAATGACCATGACCCCATATGGCCTGTTTGTTTCAATTGTTAGATTTAAACTTCTGTCAAAGTTTTTTAGGCTTTCAAAGTCTTTTGTTAAACTCTCAATAGTGTGATGCCCTGGAAGTAAGGTCGCCTCACGTAATGAACCATTAGGGGGAGGGTTTGCTGGTGAAATCTTTGATTCTTCTTTCAAAGTATGCCAAGAGTTGAAAATTGAGCAAGAAACAAGACGGATATAACTCGGTTTCGGCAGTGGGTGGTCGAAGTAAATCGTGTGAGGGTTCGAAGACGTGACGATTGTTAACACAACCATGATGGTGTATATAATGACATTTTATAATTATAATTATATACAATCATGTTTGGCAGACGGCCTGGTGGATTTAATCCTAATTCAAATCTTGGCATCTCCATCGGAGGCCGCAATTATGGGCCCCCACCCCCTTTTAATTCAAACCTAAACGTCAATAGCCATCCTCCATATAAGCCGCCACCACCTGATCCTGAAATTGCTTGGTTGAGTTCGACAGAGGCAGCAAAGCTCTACGCCGCGGCCAAGGCGATCGCAGACTTCAAAAAGCGTTTCCCTCGCGCCGATATGTCACACTTTGAAGTGCAAGTAGAGTATGGTGCCGACCACAAAACAGCCACGGGGGAAGTTCTTTACAAAAAGGGACCTGGCTCCTGGGGGCTAATCACAGAAATGCCCCACAAAGATTGGACTGGCGCCGAAAGAGACGCTCTTGGCCTCCATTATGATGGTGGTTTCCCTTATCAGTTATCGCTGGGTCAAAAAATGTCATCAATCCCGGCTATTGCTTTCGACACAACAATAGACAAAGACATGATGATTGGCGCAATCTTGAACGACAAAGAGCAAAGGATCTATGTCACGCCAACTGAGTATTTCACAACGAAATACAGAAATATCTTCAGGGACACGCAGATATCCTTCACAACCGCCAAATATGGCCGAAAGTGGATGGGTGGCCCTCATATGAGTTTTTGGCCGCAACAACTCCCCTTCGCACTGTGGTGTGCAACAACCGGCTGTGGAATCTCGCGTGACATTCTCTTCGATAAGAACTCCAGTCTATCTCTAACCACACAGCTCCGGTCGTTTTACCGGTTTCACGTTTATTTCACAACAAGGCGAATACTCTACCAGATGGGCGGGGAACAAAGCGTGAGTGCTTTGCCAGACGACCCCCCATTCTCCCAGAAAGACAACAAGTACAACATCGACGCGTACAAGAAGCTTTGCATTGAGTTCGGTATCGACCCCAGTTCTGACTTCCGGTTCACACACGGCAAGAACCACGGTCTAGGGAATGTCTACATTTGGGCTTATGGAGAGGGCCCCATCTCTACCAATTACACTTATCCAGACTCTGATCTAGCTCTGTTCGATGATGAGCGCGTCACTGACAGAAAAGACCCCAATTACCACGCCAATGGAATAACTTACGTTCGTAACGATCAAGGGGCGGACACCCAGTTCGAGCACTTTGTGCCAAATTACGCACAGGGGCTAACACAGCCAGGGCTCGCGCGTATGAACCAATCAATCGAGGCCTTTGTGTACTGCATTCTTGGTTCACAAGCCAAAACCCACAGCAGCATCATTGGAAGAGGAGGTCGGGCTTTCGAAACGCAGAGAGTCTTCCTGACCCATCTAGAGGAGGCCATAATCCTGAACGACATCGCAACAAGCGTACAGCGTTACCAGCTTGCCATCCAAGCAACGAAAGTTCGCCTGGACTTTGCGACAGCACCCGGAAGCTGGCTCATGCCCTCGCGCATGATTATCAACACAGAGAGCGTGATCGGGTATAACAACAATCTGCAGGAGGCAACACAAGGGATGAAGCTGGGTGTGAACAGTGGTGTTAATCTTGGCACAAAAAAAGCCTCCCTTCGCCACATGGACGGCGGCCCGACAAAGATTAATCCACCAAACAGTCACCCATCAAACCTGATACATACACAGGCCACACAGGCACAGGGCATCGCCCCCAAACCGAAGGTCGCACCACAACCTGCACCCACACCAACCCCCACACCACAACCAGCACCAACCCCCGCACCCGATCCACAGCCCGACCCGCATCACGTCTCCAAGACACTCGTTGTTGTGGGTGCGGTTGCTTTGGCAGGCCTTTTTGTTTGGGCCAGATAAGTGTGTTCAAGACTTCGAACGCTTGGTGATCCTTTCAACAAGGAAGGCCACCACGGCAAGGATGAGCAGCCAGGCGTGTTCCCCCAGAAAGGAGAAGACCGACCCAGCAGTTTTGAAGATGAAGCTCACAATTGAGCCAATGAGGCCAGGCAAGGCGCTGGCTGCCTTTTTGGCAAGCTCTTTAAGCCCATTGCCAATAGCTCGTGTGGCCTTTGCCAGGCCGTTCAAGGTGGCGAGTACAACAGCGCTGATGGTGATGCCAGCTGCCAGAACAATCGCTTGCAGGGTCCACCCGTATTTCTTGAAGATTTCTCTGACCCTCTCTCTCAAAGACAGGGCTTGTTCCCTTTCTTGAACCTGTGGTCGGAGCCTTTCCAGCTCTTCTTCTCGCTCAGCAACCCGGGCTTCCGCTGCCTCTCTTTCAGAGGGAGAAGTGTTCTCATCCTCTATCACGCGCTTGTCCTCCTCGTTCTGTCGTTCAAGCTCGGCTTCTCTTTCGTTTAACTCATCAAGGGGGAGAGTTGAGTTTAGCCCTGCTTCAACTTCATTTCTTTCCTTCACCATAGCAGAAAGGCGTGTTCTGGCTTTGTCAACCTTTGCCTGTACTTGGGCGCGTTCTTTGTCTGTTCGTTTTTGTATTTTTTGCAGGGCCCCTAATTCTTTTTTCTGGTTTTCAAGGTCTCGTTGAAGATTCTTTTCCAGCAGTTTTAGACGGTCTATCTCGGCTTGATTTTCAACGATTGAACCGTGTTCCTGCTCCAGAGCCTCCCTCCTCGCTTGAGTTTGCTCAATTTTGTTTCTGAGGTTTTGTACCTCATTTGCTGCTTGTTGTTTTTCCACAGCAGCCCTTTCATCCTCCTTCAGTTGTTTTTCTGTCTCCTTCAATCTGACTTTCTTCCCTTATTGATGCATTTTCTTCAGAGACAAGCTCTTCAGCGCTTGGGCCAAGGGATGTTTTGAACTTGTCTGTGAACGATTTAAGAAGGCCAGACCCATCCTGTTTGAAAATGGGAGTCTCGCCACCCTTTGGCCCAAAGGAAACCATTCTGCCTTCATTTCCTGGTTTTTTACCGTAACCAATTGGGCCTAATCTGTCGTAGGCTACTTTTGGAAAGCGCCTTCTTATCCAGTCCCTAGCTCTATCAAGCATTTTTTGTTTGTCTTCTTCGTGTGTGAAGTCACTAAGATTAGGGATGTCAGGAACTAACCCACTTTGTTCGCGAGGCATCGTATTCATTTCATGTTGTTCACCGCCATGATATGGGGTGGATGCAGCGCCTGGTTGAAAAGGTGTTGTTGTGTCAACTTCTTGTTCATCGTCATCGTCATCATCGTGGTCTATGAGCCAGTCAAGCCCTGTATTCTCATTATCACCAGGTATATCAAAACCGCCTTCAGCCATCGTGGGTATATAAATATAATTTTAAAAACACAAATATATACCCATGGCTGTGCAGCCGAACCAACTCCCATCTCACAGTGAAAAGACACTGGGCGCCATGAAAGCAGAGCGAACCGTCAAGCGCATCACATTCAACCCAACTGTGGCCAACCCCGGCGAGACACTTTATGTCTCTGTGCCCAAGCTTGGCGAGCACGATGTCATTGTGTCCGGCTCGCTTGCCCTGGTGTTCAACCTCTCCCTAGCCGGCGGTCATGCAAACAACTTTCTCGTACAAAATGTTTCTCGGACCCTGGTGGACAGGCTCGTTGTAAAGTTTGCAGCCACCACTGTCCAGGACACGGTTGGGTACGACATCTACAAGATCTTCGAAGATCTCTTCAGATCAACCGATGAGCGGGACAACATGCTTATGGATGGCATCCAGAGTGTGGATTTGTGCAAGATCCGCTCTGGTGCTGGCAACAAAAAGACCTCTAGTGTGGATGCGGAGAATAAGTTAGAGACAATATACAAGAATAAGTATCGCATCAAGCTGGATCACCAAATCTTAACTGACCACGGTGTTATATATCCTCAAGCACTGTACAGTGATCTGGTCTTCGAACTAACCCTCGCCCCCGCAAACCAAGTTGTCCGAGGCTCAGACACAAGCAAGCTTGTGTACAAGTTGGAAAACATCCAGCTGGAGTATGAGACGATCAGAAGTGCAGAGCTGGCCAACGAAGCAACAAGCACTTACACTAGTGGCAAGGCGTTCGCCTATGACCTCGTCCAGCGAGATCGGGTGCATCCATTCTCAAAAAGTGGTGACACTCGGCTGAATCTTCGGGTTAACCCACAGCGCCGGTCTCTCAAGGGCATCCTCTTGCTGTTCATCAACCCCTACACAGCTGGTGCCCGGGACTCTGAGAACTATTTCAACCCCGACATCACCAAAGTGAAGGTCACAGTCAACGGTGTTCCAAACAGGCTTTACAACGAGGGCATCAGACATGTGGAGAGAGTTAACCCGGCATTTTACCCCACACACGGACGGCAGGCCTAACATGAACTTGACCAAATATCTCACAGACAACAAGTTTGGCCTCTGGATCGACCTGCGGACCATGGCTGACACATCCCTGCACGGCGGCGGCCAACGGCTCGTCAACACACAGGATGGTGTGCAACTCGAGATCGAACGAAAGGGCACAGGCTCTGGAAACGCACTCTGCCACATCTTCACCATCTCAGACGCACAGATGAGCATCATGGGCAGGCAGCTGGAATCTGTACAGTACTAATATACCATGGCCACAAGAAACAAGATCAACTTCTATGTTAAGCCGGCTCCCCTGCCATCCACCAGATATCTGTCACACATACAAATACAAAGACTTCTGGCAAAGTCCCCCTCCCCACCAGTTTGCAACCCAACTAATATAGGTGTTGGGTATGGACCCAAGAAAGCTGCCATTCAATGCACTAATCGTGGGCCCCACTAACTCTGGCAAGACACAGTATCTTCTCTCCCAACTGGTGGGCCCCTTTAGGGGTTGTTTTGATTACATCGTTTTATTCTGCCCAACATTTGTTAAGAACAAGACATACGATGGCTTCGTGGATCGCGATACGCACATCTTCGTGATTGTCTGCCAACAGCACGAGATCGAAGACTGGTTGAGGCTGGCGAGCTTCTTTTTCGCATGCACCAACACTTTATTCATTCTCGATGACTGCGCCGCCTCCAAAGATGTCAAAGGCCGCACGGGCCAGCTGGTCAATCTTGGGTTCAGCGCAAGGCATGGCGGTATATCCGTGTGGGTCTTGACCCAGCAGATTACCAGCATTGCCAAGCCATATCGTGATAACATTGCAGCGATCGTGCTCTTTTACACGCCCTCCAGCAAGACAACCAAAGCCATATTCGAAGATTATGCCGGCGAGCTCTCCCACGAGGAGTACAAAGATTTTATTACAAGGCTCAAATCCCGCAAGTTCTCACACCTGGTTTTCTCTTTGAGACACCCGTATGGAATTGAGTACAAGATTTAAACACACATATATACCATGAATGCGCCAACCAGTCTTCACAAACTGCGTGTGCTTTCACAGCTTTTGGTCCAATTGCACAAACACACACTACAGGCGCAAAACAAAATTATCAAAGCCGCTGAACAAGAAGATCTGCGTCTCATGCTTCTTAACAGATATCCATTGCGGTTGACTTCTATGCCAGACACCATGGCGGGGGTGGTAAGAGAGCTTGAAACCCTTTTGCCAGACATCAAGAGAATTATTTAAAAATAAAAAAACACATATGTATACCCCCTGATGGCTGAAGCTGCTGAAGACCAGGTCGTTTTTGACGAAGTAATGCAGATGCTGGAGGCCACCCCTGGTGCCGCACCTCCCACAGGGCTTGTAGAGAATGACATTCCTGCCAAACGGGAGAAGCTGGCAATCCTTGTTTCAACTGGCAAGGCCAAAGAAGCCATAGGCGTGCAGCTCACACACGATCATGTTAAGCGGTTGTCAGACAAGGACGTTGACAAGTACTGCAAACGGTACGAGGCCTACGTTGGCAACAAGACAACCGAATCCCTTGTTGATTCTGGCATCATGCTCATATCCAAAGGCGTTGGCATGGTGGCCCCCGTTGAGGATGTGGTGGAATTGCAGAAAGAACTGGCGAACGACTACATAATCAACCGGGAGCTGTCAAATCTTGCTGGGGCTATTGCCGTGCGATGCGGATGATGGCTGGCGCTTGCCAATGCTGCTCTCATCACAACAAAACACATCAAGTTTGAACGAGAGCCTGATCACAAGACTGACTTGATAGAATTGGAACCCCAGCCCCAATCCACACATCCAACCAGAGACAGTGAAGGCTATCCACGCCAGGGACTTGATGAAGTTGGGTTGGGACCTGTGGCGACCTCGCAGCAACCTTGAAGAAACCTGGCAGCAACCTGTCAGCAACCTGGCACCACACGTGGTCACAAGATAAATTTAAAAATTCACATATATACAGGATGGCCACACCACTCGAGACGATCCCTGAAGAAACTCCAGCTCCAACTCCAACTCCAACACCTGCACGGGTTACCTCTGAGGCTCCAAAAACAAAGCCTGCAACAGAAAAGAACCCCGGCCGCGTTGCTTCTGGCAAAAGGTTAACAGAACGCAACCGCATGGCCCGGGAAGCAAAGAAAAAGGCGCAAGCACAAAAGCCTGCACCCTCAACAAGTGGCACAACAAGTGAAACAACAAGTGGTGCAACAAGTGACACAACAAGTGACAGCAACAGCAACTCAATCGTTTATATTCTGGGGGTTGGTGGGTTGATTGTCTCTGCTGCAGGTGTTTATTACCAGCGCGAAGCTATAATGCAAAGGCTTGGGCGCAAACCAAACACACCACCAGCAAACACCCCCACGCCAACCCCACCAGCAACACAACCAGCAACACCACCATCTCGAATTCCGGTAAGACAAGGAATTAAAAAAATGGAATAAAAAAACATATATATACTGCACCATGAATCCTTTCCAGGAGGTGATGAATGTTGCTGCAATCGGAGGTGTGGTTTTCTTTGGTTTGGATTTAACGCGGTAGCCTTTCAAACAGTTTACAGATTGGCAATGAACAGGCACAACGCGCCCGAGCCCGAGTCCGAGGCCGAGTCTGAGTCAGAGGACGAGGAGCCCCGAGTCCGAGTCGAGGAGCCCCGAGTCCGAGTCGAGGTGCGCCGAGTCCGAGGCTGAGTCAGAAAAATAAAAAACATATGTATACTGGGCATAAACCATGTCTGACAACAAGCTTGTGAAGTCTATCCTCGACGCCGCAACAATCACTGGCCTTGTCGCTGGTATTGGTTGGATTGGGAAAAAGACCGTCAAAGAGAACTTAACTGCCGACCCCAGTGCAAGCTTAATGAATTATTTCAAGTTCACAGCGGTCATGGCTGGCACCATTGCGCTGAAGAAATATCTCGAGGACCAGAAAATCCTCCCAGACAACTTGTAAAACCATATGTATACACAATGGCCTCGATTGCAATAATGGCTCTTGGTGCTGTTCTCAATGCAGCCGCTTTCACGGGCGGCAATTATCTCGCAAAATATCTGTCTGGCGATAACGGCAAGGCAGCAATGGATGAGAAAATCCGACATGACCACGCCCTTGAACAATACCAAGCGGCTTACGCCAAATACCAGAAGGACCGCACCAAGCTCCTCGACTGGATTGCAGGCAACGATCGGAAGGAACACCAAGCTAGCAAAAACTTCCAAACCACTGACCAAGCCCTGGTCTTGTATAACCAGATGCACCAAACGCAACCAGATAAACAAATCAAAGACAACAAAGAGCCTGTCTTCTCGGACTTCTACAAGCCCAGCCCACAACAGAAGAATGGCGAACTTGCGTTCATTGGAGGCACCCTGCTTGCGGGTGGGTATGCGGCTTATCGCTTTCTGTAAACAAACATATATACCCACTATGGAGGCCAAACTCTCAAAGATCTATTACAGTCCGAAAGGCTACTGCAAAGGTCTTGCCGCTGTCAAAAAGCTAGCTGCAGCGGCCAAGGTCTCTGATGATGTCGCAAAGAAATGGCTGGTCAAACAAGCCCTTTGGCAAGTTTACCTCCCAGCGCCACGCGCTATCCCTCGTCCCAAGTTTGATGTCTCATCACCCAATGCAGTGCATCAAGCAGATCTTCTCTTCCTGCCACACGACAAACTTCCACGCGGGAGAAAGGTTTACAAATACGCATTAACCCTTGTGGATGTGGCTAGCCGATACAAAGCAGCAGAGCCTCTGACTTCGAAAGAGTCTGAAGAAGTCTCAAGGGCTTTTGCACGGATTTACAGACGTGGGCCTTTGAAATGGCCGCAACTCTTGCAAGTTGACCCTGGGAAAGAGTTTATGGGGGCTGTGACTCTAACAATGGAAAACAACAAAACAACCATTCGTCGCGGACGGGTTGATATCCACAGAGACCAAGCAATTGTGGAGAGATTCAACCGAACCCTGGCTGAAAGGCTGTTTGGTTATCAGTATGCCGTTGAAATGAATATGCCCTCTGGCCGGTCGACTGCATGGGTCAAAAGACTGCCAGATGTTGTCTCGGCATTGAACAATGAAGTAACAAGACTCACTGGCAAGAAGCCCGCTCAAGCAATCAAAGAGAAAGCAATATCCTCCAAGCCTGCAACTCCATATGCTAGGCCTGTTGGGGTCTATGAGAAGAAGCTCCCACCCCGGGTGAGTGTGAGATATCTTTATTACCCCGGTGAGTTGGAAGGGGGTGGGAGGCGCGCGACTGATCCGATCTGGTCTTTGAAGGTCCACAACATTGAGAAGGTTGTCACCAAACCAGATGCGCCTGTGGTTTATTATCTCTAAGACGGCCCCAAGAGAGGGTTTGTTCGTGAGGAGCTGATGGTTGTGCCACCGGGCACTCAGTTGCCTCCAGCTGGGTTGTGAAACTCGATTGGTTCTGTGTGGTTGCCGTCTGGCAGCACCCAACGCTTGTCGTAATAAGCAGAAAGCCCCAGCTTGTGCTGTTCGTAAGTGAACATGGCCCCTTTGTGCATTCGGAAGCCCCTGTTGGTGGCCATGTCCCTGCCCCCTTGCAGGGCTCTTTCATACCTTTCCCAGCGAAGCTCGTTCTGCTTCTTGTTGACGCCCTTGGAGGACATCTTGGCCTCGCCGCTAGCCTCGTTTTCTACGTAATAACACTTGCTGCATAGGGCGATGGCCCGTGTGCCTTCCTTCTCAAGCTTGAACAAGCCTGGCTCTCTGCTGCTCCACTTGTCCCACGCCAACCAATTCTTCTTCTCCGCCTCGAACTGGGCGCGAAGTTCAGGACGAACGGCCTCTTCCAGAGTGTCGTGCGCAAGAGCGAAGTACATGCTGTCCGTGTCCATCTGGATGAGCTCGAAGTTGCGCCTGTCGATGAAGTAATCTAGGAAGTCGTAATAGAACTCCAGCATGCGTAGCTTGGCAAGTTGGTACACAACAATGCCCACTTGAAAGGGACGGTCGATTGTGACCTTTTGCTTTCGCAGCTCGATCTTGTAAGCAGCTCCAATCTCTTCAAGATCTTCGAATAAGGGTGAGCGGAGATTCTTGTCGACCTCGTCCTCGTCAGTTGTGTACAACGTTCTTGTCTGGCGCTCCACAGCTTCGATGAACTTGCCATAAGCGCTGTTGCCAAGGAGCTTGAACACTTCCGCAAGCAGGGCCTTCTCCCTGTCAGCGTCGCCTTTCCTTCGGCAGTCGGCTACCTCGCGAACAAACCAGTCGAAGAGCTTTTTGGGTATGTAATCGATCGTGCGGTAGACTGCCGTGATCTTGAGCCCGATGTTGAGATACCAATTCAAGAGGGGGGCGTAGATCAGCATCTTTTTCGCTGACAACACCCCTAGAAGCTTTTTCTGGTCGGGAAAGCGGGTTCGGCCACTTTCTTGGAGGTAATCGTGCATATGCTGTGGAACAAATTCGTCAGGCACTGCTTGGTTGATGAAGAGCGGGGGAAACTCTTCGAACTGCTCCCACAACTCTTGGGGGACTTCGATGTCCACCTCCGCAAACCCGAACCATCCGCCTGTATGCAGCTTAATATCAAGAACTCTCGCTGCCGACACCGGGTCATTGTAATGCACAACCTTCTCTTTACCACAGGGCATCTCCTGCAGCATCGTGCTTGGGTAAAGGGAGTTAGCATCGAACCCCACAATCCGTTTCGTGATGCGAGCTAAGGCGCCATTTTTGTGAGAACGAATGCGGGTTTCGCCTCGCACGTGTTTGCGGGTGAAGACCAGGCTTGGCCCGCCAACCACAGCCCCCTTCAGCATGGCGTACGCTTCTGGGCCGGGAGCGTATAGGGCTGGAGCATTGCCGCCTCTCAACGAACCTCGCAAGACGTATTGCATTGATACTCCTGGCAAGGAGACCGCGTCTTTGAAGATGTCTACTCCGAGGCCCGTGTAAAACCCCTTCATCGTTTGGAGAGCTTCGAGGAAGGGAGCCACGTCGAGATTGTTGTAATGCTCCAGCCAGTCTCCGAATGTCTTCATACCTTGCTCGTGGAAGATGCGGTTGCATTCTTCGTGCTCCTTGGGAGAAAGAACGAAGGCCTTTTTGAGTTGTGAGTACCAGCACTCGTATGGAGGAAGCCCCGGGTAATCCAGCTTGTCAGCGCTGTCAAACCACTCGTATGGAAGCCAGGACTTGGTCTGTGTCGCTCCATACCTCTTGACCCACTTGTCGTACGTGATGCCTGGGGCCAAATAATTGGAGATGTCCAAGAACTTGTAGCTGGGAGTGTTGATGAACATGATGCGCCCCTCTTTCTCCGCAGCGAAGACCTCGTTCTCACCAGCGAGATGAGTGACAAAGTACTTGCGGATAAGTTTGAGATCGTAATGACCTGAGTTGAAGCCGACCACAGGCACTTGGTTGC
Source organism: Dendrophyllia cribrosa (assembly GCA_024195265.1). Classification (NCBI taxonomy): domain Eukaryota; kingdom Metazoa; phylum Cnidaria; class Anthozoa; order Scleractinia; family Dendrophylliidae; genus Dendrophyllia; species Dendrophyllia cribrosa. The sequence goes on from JAJLRJ010000001.1 coordinate 58,984,271, forward strand.
ACCATTTGTCGATGCGCGCCAGTTGCTTCTTAGGAAGATTCTCAAGATCTGGGGGCATGTATTTTACAGCCACGTCTTCTCGGATAGCTGCGCTTCGCCACTCCAGGGAGGCATAAAACAGACCGATAAGCTCGTCAGGATCTTTGGAGCAAATGTACTCAGGCTCAGGGTTCAACGTGTCGGCAATGGAGACTGAGATTGGCACATGCTCGCTTTCATAAGAGAGATCGTGTGTTGGACGAGCTGCCTTGGTCTTGTCCTGGTACGCTTCGAAGTCATAGACGATAGCGTGGGGATATGTTTTGTTTCTTTTCTGCGGGCAACGATCATTCCACCAGGGGGCAGGCCGTTCATGCTCCCACCTTTCCACCACGGTGTACCCAGCATCTCGAAGAAACTGAGTTCGTTGCAGAGTCTTTTGGTAAGCAATCGTCCTTGTGATTGTGTTGCCCCTTCGGTCAACATGAACCGCTTCTTCCCTCTTGCCCTCGGGGTAACATTCCTCGCAACCGTGCCAGTGACAGCCGTGGAACTGGAAAATTGTCTTGCTTTCTGGGTGATAGCCGTCGACTGGAGCCCCACAGATATAGCTCTCACCACCATGGCCGCATCTGTGATGATGGATGTGAATGCCGGCCTGCTTCGCCTCCCACTCCAGCCAGCACACTGCCTTGACACCGAAACCGCCTTCTGGATAAAAGGCTTTCTCAAAAGCTGACTCCGGAGGAAGGACACGTTTCCCAGGGCAGACGATTTTGGTTTGACCACGAGTACACGTCTTGGAGTGGCGCTTCAAGTTATCAGCCCGTGTGAACCTCCCACCACACTCGCCACAAGTGTAATTGTTGGGACTTTATTGATATTGGTGATCAAGAAGGAGTGGCCCTCGTGAATACCGACAGTCATGGTTGGAGTGCCCACCTTGTCGTAATTCACAGGGGTGTGAAATAAAGTGAAGTCACCATTGCGGTGAACAAGATATGCGGCAATTCCTTGCTTGAAATGCCTTTCGATTTTGGAGAAGTGCTGCAAATTTAGCTGGCCTCGAAGCCCCGGATAAACTGCGAAGAAGCTTTCTGCGAGTTCCCTGGATCTGCGAGTGGAACGATCTATACGGGCTCCTCGATGGACAGCCAAGCAACGAAAGAGACAAAGATTGTCGTTGAAAGTGTCCAAGGCAATGACTTCCCTTTTGTTGCGAATCCATTCAGGAAGACGTCCGAGGCCTATTTGCAAGGGTTGCCGATCCAGAACGACTTTAAGTTCAAGCAGAACAGTGCGTTCGTAAACCCATTTGGTGTCAGGCCTGTTGAGTCTTGCATTTTGAAGACGAAACTCTTCCTGGGCTTGCAACCACTGTCGTGTCTCGGAAAGAGTGGCTAGCCAACGACTGTTGTGGTTGTTTTGATAAAACTCTCTCAACTCCGCGGTTTCAGTGTTTCGTAACTCGAATGTGAAGCGTAAATTGATTGTGTGGCGTGTGTGAACATTTTGCTTGATTTTGTTCAAAATTCTGGCGACAAGAGAGTTTTCGAGATCGTTTACAAACCGGAACCGGAGTGTTCGTCTGCCGCGTTCAACTCCTCGGTCAACCCGATCATAGATTTGAACAAGTTGTTCAAAATCTAAATCCGGTGGATTGTTTTGAGGCTCGACCTCAGCATTATTGTCATCGGCAGGCTCGATCTGCTCGAGATTTCGTGCCTGTTCGTCCAGCCAGGCAATCAGCTCGCGTTGATTGGCATCACGTCGTCTTCGTTGCCGGGGTTGTGCCATCCCGTATATACCAAGGGTTTAGATTTCTCCAATTGGTGATGCCTCGCTTGCCGTTGCGGGTGGGCTCGGGGAAAACGCATTTGACTCCCTCTTAAGGGGTTTGAGGACGGGTGTCCAGAGTAGTTGGTAGAGAGGCACGTCAAACACCGTTTTTCAAGTTCATCGAGAATCTGGCCGAACGCGTGAGGCCAGATTCTCGATGAACTTGAAAAACGGGGTTTGACTGCCTCTCTACCAACTACTGTGTGTATTTGATCGGGAATCAATAAATTAAATATTCAAAGTGAGTACAGAAAATGTGTTTTAGCGTGTCATGCAAAATTCGTTGAGGGGGGAAGGTGGTGCGTGACCCGTTTAAAATAAACCATAAAACTTTCTTACGCAAGCGCATGAGTGTAGGCTACAATATTGTAGCCTCTTGTTCACCAATGATTGGGCATTTGTTTGATACTATTATTGAAGCATCAACTGATAAAGAATTATAGTATAAGTATTGATCCATCAAAGTATAGGTGACGGAAAATTCTGGGAACTATTGCTAGCCACCTTAACTCTTCAAATCTCATTGAAAATAGTCAATTTTTGACTAAATACATTTCAAATCGGATTATATAATAATACAAAAACTAATATACAGAATACATAGACAGAATAGCATCATTTGCTGTAGTCACTTTTGCACGTACGTTAAAGAGTTTGATTAGCAAAACAACGCTTTTGCACGTGTGAGCACAAAAACAACAATTTTGCATGTGCAATTAAATAGTTTAATTAGCAAAAGCACATTTTGCACATGCATTAATACATGTATCTTCCCACGTAAAAGATAAAATTAATATCTTCACTGTAAGTACATAAATATATGTATTTCATCAATATTATAATAAAAAGTGTTATTATAAAAAAATACACAAAGTATGTTCCTTACACACAACAGTCTTCTTTAAACCATTTTTTTTTTTCAAAAATGTGATTTCAGATAAATTTGGGAGTGGTTCACCTGCACAGTGTAAAGGAGGCTCAACTCAGTTTTTTTTTTTTTGCCATGGAGTGTATTGTTTTGAAATCAAAATTTTGCAGGGAAGACATGCTTTGATTGCTTTCATACTTCACCAAGTTTATAAAAATAATGCGATGAAAGTTTTATTGTACGTGTCATTGGTTTCCAAGTGACAGCGGTTACAAGCAATGCTAGCTTATGGCCCTTTGTTTTAAACAATTTTTGTTTTTTTTTCTCAAAATCTAGTCAGACACTTCATAATGAAACTTTCAAATTTTGTAGTACTCACATATCACTAGCTGTAGACCACTATCACTAGCTGTATAAGAAAACTTATAAGAAGATAGTTTTCGAGTTAATCAAAAATCATTTTTATGCAAAACAGTAATAAAGCAAATAATTTGCACAAAGCAAAATACAGTCAACTCTCTCAGTTGTATCTCCTACCAGGGCTCGAGGCTTAAACGTTTTAGCTTACTACCCTTGTGGCAAGTGACAGGTTTCAATTCACTAGCCAAAATATTTCACTGGCTGAAATTGTACAGTTTCAAACCTTGAATACTCTCTTAACCTTTCAAGCCCTAAGAGTAATCAGAATCAAAATTCTCCTTGTAATATCAATGCCTTATCAATCAAAAAGGTCATGAGAATTAAGGACACGATCATACAAGATGAATTCTCTTGATATCCAAACAATTTCTCCCCACTACTTCTATATAAATGTATAGGGACAAGAAATGAGAATTTAAATTTTGATATTTAAAGGGTTAAGCGACCACTTCCTGCAAGTGACCACTTTGATTTCCAGAATTGACTGTAGGCTCTTAGCCAATGAGAAGGCAGATAGTGACTACAATGTACATGTATAATAAAAACTGAATGTGCATGACGTTCAAATTTGCTTGACATACACTGTACATGTAACTGACACTATATGAGAAACTTATGACTATTAATTAAACTAACCAATTTTTTTCCTGATTGTGGATTTCTTCAGATTTACATGTAGTCAGCAGTCTGTTTGTTCTATTATATATGATTACAGTTGCAAGCTTGAATTTCATATTCAGGAAGATCACAAGCTTAGTTAGAAATTCCCAAGCAGTTAGCACTTGCATTTGTTCAAATATTATAAACATTAGTAAGCGACTGACTATTTTTCTTTTAGTATTAAATTTTACTTGTTTATGTGCATGTGGAGGTGGAGGTGGGGGAGTTTTTTTTTGTGGTGTATCAACCATACAGGACCACTTACTTGATGCCCAAAGTGATGGGTTTGTTCCAAGACTCCAGACTGCTAATGGCTTTCTGCATTTTCCTTCTATGCACCATCACACAAAGGGTTGAGCCAAATGAAAGTCTAAAATGAAAAAAAAAAATCAGTTTAATGGTATGTTACACTGTACTTCCCTTGCATTCTTTACACTAAGTTACTTTGAGTCTTTCTGCAAATACCAGAACACATTGTATTTCTATTGTTTGTGAGGTTTTTTATTTTAGCCTTGTTTGGAGTTATATTCATTTGTTTTCTGTCTTTTGTAGTTTCTTTTGTTTTATATGTCATTCATTCTCTGGTACTCACAGAAGGTACCATTATTTTCCTTATGTGAATTAATTCCTAAGTTACTGCCATCAACAATAATTTTTACTGTACATGCTGTTGCTGCTAAGGCATAGATGTAATAGGGTTTCAGGGTTCTGTATATCCCACATCCCTATTAAATCCATTCATTTTAGATCCAAATTAAATCATTATACTGTATCCAGTTAAATGCATAGTCTTGTATCCCAACTTTGCTGCTCAATATCTCATATTTACTTTCATTGTTCTCTTGCATCCCTATTATTTTCCACAAAGAATTACTGGTATTATAATTTATAGATTTTTTTTTGGCCCTGAACCATATCCTATATCCTAATAACGCCTAATGGTCCTACAGTTGACCCAGACATTTTTATATTTCAACAGTTAAATGTACTGCAGTCACCAACCTAAAGCAAAAACATGCTCAAAGGTTCAGTAGCCGGGTGAAATCCCTGGCCCATTGCCCTTATTAACATTAACATTATTAACATTAGGGTATGAATTTGACAACAAGAACAATCCCCCCCATTGGGCATCTGATTGCAAGTTGTGGCCCAGGGATTGGACCATTTGACTTTGACCAGGAAGCTCCTGGGTCCAATCTTCAGAAGCGACTACCAAGTGTCTTCCTTCTCATCCGACATGCTTGCAAGGCACGTTTTCATGAATATATTTTGAGCTTTCATCAACATTTATCTGCCATTTTAAATGCCATCGATTTTAAGATAAAGTAAAGGTACCGTAAAATCTCTATTAAGCCACCCGGGTGGCTTATTTATTTAAGGTACTTTCGAGGGGTGGCTTATTAGAGAGGGGCTCAGGGGGCTTAAAACATGTAGAGGGGGGGGGGGGGGGGGGGGGGGTGCTTATTGATTTACCAAAATGCAGCATGATGTACACTATCAGTATGTAATATGATATGAACTTTATTCAAGCATCGTAATCTCAGGATTGAAATCTAATAAGTAGTTTCGACCCCTCTGAGGTCATTTTCAAGCTTAAAATGAAAGCTATTGATATATATGTTGTAGGTTAAAATTATTTCAGGTTAAAATTATTTTAAACTAGGTTAATTTTTATTTTCCTTTGTCTGAGATTATGTTGATGAATCTGGAACAAAGGAAAATAAAAGTTAACCTAGTTTGAAATAATTTTAACCTACAACATATATACATGTATGAGTAAAACTTAAGACATGAGAATGTTGAACAAGATAAAATACTGTAAGTAAGCACTAAGCATTACAAAATACAAGTGATACATTTGTAAAAACTACAACTAGGACCAATAATTAAGACAATCATAATATGTTAAAAACTAAAGAATAAAAGAATTATAAATATAAAATACTCTGAGCTATACAAATAACTTTGCTCGGATAGAGTCAGATTGTTGTTCAGTGTTGGCTTTACATGTAGGTCCTTTATAAAAAGCAACTCAAAAATTAGGCAGTCAATTTTGTTCTGGCTGGCACTTCCGTAAGATCTTAAATTGCAGATGTATGTCACTTGGGTTCCTCCCATGTTGCTCTCTGATGTGATTCCGGATCGCAGTCCCCTTCTGTCTCTCAACACCTTGGTACAGGTGTCGGCATGTATAGCCAACATAATCGGCATCGCACAGATTACACTTAAAATGATATACCGTGCATTGTTGATTCACGATAGGGGGCTTCACTTCTTTTGGCTTGATCTCGGATCTTATCTTTCGGCTTGTGTATACGGAATGAATATCTGTTGCAGTTTTCCGGCTTAGTTCCCCAAGTTGCCTTCGCACAGAAAGGGCTGATCTCTGGTCACTGAATGGTAATATTATTCTCACAGGCGCTTCCTTCTCGTCACGCGTTTGTTTGGAACTTCGATCTCCTGAAACTTTTGCAGAAACAAAATCTCTTATTGTTGATTGCAAAAGTGGGAGTGGGTACTGAAGTCGGAAGCAAGTCACCATGAGACGTTCACATTCCAGATGGAACAGCTGCCAGGTAGATGAAAGCTTAAAAGCACGATTCAGCATCGTTTTAAACAGTGACTGTCTCCAGGAAGAAATTGCATTTGACAATTTCCATCCCCAGGAAAGGAAGTTTGCTGTTTTTGGCTAGTCCCATGGTGAAGTTAACTGAAGGATGGCTATCGTTCAGTGTGGATAGGAATGCTTCAGCTGTTTTAACATTGGGCATGATGCTCAGCATGTCGTACACATAGCGTTTGTAAAATTCTGGCATTTTGCCTTGGTCTTGAAGTCCTTCTTCCATGCTACACATAAATGTGTTGGCCATTAGTGGTCCCAGTGGCAAACCCATTGCAACACCATCCACTTGTTTGTAAATTATAGACTTCCTTCAAATTGAAATAACTGGTTCTTGGTGGCAATATTCAACAGCTTCACCAGATCTGCTTTTGTGATGACGAGATTGTTTTTTGTTAAACCAGTCATCCTTAAATGCTTTTTCAGCAAGAATTTCAATTAGTGCTTACATATTTTATCTCGTTTAACATTCTCATATCTTGAGTTTTACTCGTATAATTTATGCTAATTTCAATCGCTTTCAAATGTAAATGACCTCAGAGAGGTCGAAACGTTGTCTTTTATCATTAGTCTTTATCTTAAACTTTAATATGGGATGCCATATCATTCAAAAGTGGTATGAGTTTAAAACTGGTGATCAAAAAGACGATCGCTATGGTTGAGTTTATTGATTGAAGATTGAGAATTACGAACGCTATAGTTCAGTTTATCGATTGGTGATTGAGAATTACGATCAAGTGCTATGGCTGAGATTTTCGACTGGTGATCGAAAAAAACGATCACTATGGTCGAGTTTATCGATTTGTGATCCAGAATGGCAATCGCAATAGTTGAAATTATCGATTGGTGACTGAGAATGGCGATCGCTATGGTCAGAATAGCGATTGGTGATCCAGAATGACGACAGTTATGGTAAAAAATCACCAATCGATAAACTCGACTATAGCGATCGTAATTCTCAATCACCAGTCGATAATCTCAACCATAGTGATCGCGTTTTCGATCACCAGTTGTAAACTTAACCATAGTGATCGTAATTCTCAAACACCAATTTAAAAACTCAACTATAGCGATTGTACTTCTCGATCACCAATCGATAATCTCAACCATAGTGATCATTTTTTCGATCACCAGTTGTAAACTCATACCACTTTTGAATGATATGGCATCCCATACCCTGTAATGTTACAATTACATTATTTTTCCTCATATAATGGTTTATACCTGGTTTTATTCTTAATATCCCTCTGTAATTTTCACATACAATCGATCCTGATCGATGCCTACAGTCTTGCAACACATGATTACATGTAAAGCATTCGCCCAATCAATCATGTTACAAACTGAACTTCCAAGACGTGAATAAATCATACCGTACTTTAGTTCACATGCAGTGTACTTTTTCTAAAGGGGGAGGGGTGGGGGTGGCTTAAAAGAGAGGGGGGCTTAATAAATTTCTTCTTCTAAAGAGGGGTGGCTAAAAAGAGGGGGGTGGCTTTAGAAAGTACTTGTTTGTCTGTTTACAAATTCTGCCCCTGGGTGGGTCTTCTTAGATACATTTGGACAAAATATTTTCCCCACCCTCAGGAACTTGACTGGAATGTTTACTTCCCTGTCAAATCACCACCCCTGCCCCGCACTCCCTCCCCACAGGATTTACAATGATAGGTGCATACACTGAAACAAAAGCGGAAACAATAGAATGCCTTTGGAACTATGAAACAATAAAAATGTGCACATGCATTCCCATGGGACCCAGGGTGAAGTCCACATGGATAAACTGAGCAGTCCACAGTCATACCAATGCCATCCACAAAATTTTGTAAGCTTACAGTGTATTTGCGTATTTTTAACTGAAACTGTGCGAGTCCGCTAAATATTTAACAAAAGCTTTTTTTTCGCACAAGAAATCGGTCAGTTAGACAACTACATTAAGCTTACATGTACATGTATACGTAAAAGTACCACAAGACAGCATAAGAGATGTTGCTTACGCAGGAAATGTAAGAAATGAAGTTTACTTTACCGTGTTGATTCCCATAGTGCTTGAAAAAGCTAAGAAATCCTTGGCTCAGTTGCTGCTGTCGCTGAGAGACATTTGATGTCGAACTCTTAAAAACTGACATTTGATGTCGAACTCTTAAAAACTGATAATGGAAAACTCCTAGCATAGTCTTCCGATCCAGTCCGCCATGTTGATTTTGTGATTGAGGCCAAAAATTGCGCGCTGCAACCATGTGACCAACAACCAATCACTGACAAGGATCAGTAGAAACCAGTCTACCTCCTCGTTCCATCCCCTCCCCGCTCTTTTTCTCTCCCCGCTCCACCCCATTAGGTAAAACACAAGGCTGAGAAATTTCGGTTTTTCCAACGCTCAGCGCTCACACGTGTGATCATCGATCCGCGAGCAAACATTACTAATAATTTTCTTAAACACAGCGAAACTCGCCATCTCTGCTTCATCTTTTCATTTTAACAGTATTTAGAAACTTTGGTGACTAATTTCCAAGCCCGGGGGGGGGAGGACTCTGCAAATTTTTGGGTGGGGGTGTGCCGCTGGGACTCTGAGACCCTTAACCTATACTAGACCATTTTAGCTGCATTTTGCAACCCTATTCTAGACTAAACACCGAAAAACCCTACCCTATCCTAGACCTATTCCAGACTCGCTATTTTCCAGAAACTCGTTCACTATCACAGCTATTAGTTAATAGGGGTCAGCAAAAATGCCGTACTGCCCGCCGTACCGATTTTTAAATGCCATTTGGCAGTAAACCTTATCTAGACTAAATTCTTCACGCAATTGATCAGTTTAGCGGAAAATAATACCCTATTCTAGACCAAATATCTCTGATAACTATACCCTATCCTAGACTAAACTGCCTGAAAACCATACCCTTCACAGCGGCACATACCTATATAGCTCATATATGGGAGTACCCCCCCGGGTTTCCAAGGCACCAAGGAGCTCTTTTGACCGCAACAAACCAGGGGGTGTCCACCGACCTCGGTCGACTGTCGGTCGACATATCGGTAGATATATTGGCCATGTGTCGGTCGAGTGGTAGCCGAGTGTCGGTCGAGTATCGGCCGATATACGGCCAACGTATCGACCGATCATCAGTCAACCGTCGGTCGCGATAGCATCGGTAGTTTGTCGGCAATATATCGGTGAACCGTCGATCAAGTATCGGTAAAGTATCGGTGGTGTATGAATCGGTCGACGATCGGCACCGCCTGTACAACTTTTTTACAATGTATCTGTCGACCGATACTCGGTGGACACTATCGGTCGATACATCGGCCGATACTCGGTGGATCGATCGTTAAGACACACCGACATTGGGCCGATTTTCTTCCAAGTCTTGGCCGATACTATATCGTCACATTGTCAGCTCTTGTTACTGAGTTACATTATAATTTTTCTTTTCTAATATATAATTATTTTCCCTATTCAAATTGCTCTTTTTTCCGTTCCGTTTTAAATGGACTTTTGGTGTCTTTCATCCTCTCCCGTTCATGTTTTTTTTTGTGGTCATCGCTTGTACAGGAAATTAACGCTAGGGCCCTCTAAAGCTTTGGCCAAACGGAGTCGCAAGTCATCGCAAGTCTGGAAATGACAAGTACTTGCGTTTCAACTTGCGTAGGTGGCTAAACGGACTCGCAAGTGCAATCGCAAGCACTCGCAAGTTTTCACTGCTACCGATTCCGGTCGTACAGCTCAATTAATTGATATTCTTTTTCTTTGTCCACTTCACTTTGCGTTTTCCTCTTTTCGCATTTTCTGCCGACATTTTGGTGATTTCTTTGCAATTTTTTTCTGTTTTAGTCCGTCCTTCTTTTCCTTTATTTTCGCAGCATCCTCGGAGCTGCTCAACTTAATGATAGTTTCTTCTTCTTTTTTATATTGTAAATACTGATATTTTTAACCGTGTATAAATAAAGATTTTGATTGATTGATTGAGTTTCTTCTGAATCGCTGGAGTTTGACGGTAACGTTCTCTTTCGTTATTTTCGCGTTAGCCGTGTCAGGGATCACTATTGTGGATTCTCGTCATCGCAAACAAGGTAAGCCACTTGAAAATCCACGGTGGACATATAACACGTTTTCTTGAATAATACGTTGATAACGATGGATAACTTGCGATCAAAGCAATCAGATCAGAGGTTGTATGAAATAAATAAAAGTTTAAACTTATACCGATTCCGATGTTTATCAGCTTTGCAACTTCTCCACTAATCACGACCACCCTTTAAGATAACATCATCAACATCTCGTTGACCTTCATAAAGGAAACATAACTAAGCAAAACGACTTCATGATTGTAGTAAACAACAAAGGATAACTTTTATCAGGGCAAGCTTTACTCATAGTAAAGGCGACAGACATCCTGAAGCACACCGAAAACACTCTACTCGAAGTTAACGAGTCACAAATGCAAACTGTTTTTATTGCTGAAACAAGGGACAAGTAAAACCCGGCATTACCGTGGCCGAGAAGGGCCATTTCCGACTTCCGAGTTCTGACTTCAGAGTTTTCGTTTTTAGCTGCCGATCCCGTAATGTGGCTAGTTGTTGGATTTTGATGTCCTTGCAATTAATATTTTCTTGTAACCAATTGCTTCTTGACTTCTGAACTTCTTAACTTCTTGCCTCTCGTTTCTGGGCTTTCGTCTTCCGACTTCTGACTTTCATCTTGTCACGCTATATCTTCGCTGCGTCCTCGTCCTCCTATATTGATTTTGGTACTGAAGATTTAATAAGGCGGAGTGGAAGGAAATTCATCACTGTTGAAAAGGTAATCGTCCGTGTTGTCAATACATAAACTTCAATATTTCCTAACATCGGCCTCATTTTTTTTTTACCAGCGTAATTTTTAATTACAGAACAAATATACACGTATAAAACGAAATAAAATAAATAAATAATAGGTAATAAATAATAAATAAAAAAAAGAAACTGTATGAAAATAGCAAAAAATAGCACAAAATATCAATTAATAGTATGAATTAGTAGAAATTAATAAAGTGAGAAGTTAGATCTCTTTTAAATGAGTAGCAGGTTAGAATCTTGAATCTTTCATCAATTTCATTCCACAATTTAGGTCCATTCTATCGAATATTAAATTTACCATAGTTTGTTCGGATTTTTGGAAGATAGAAGGTAGACCTAGTAGCAAAGCGAGTGTTGACTTTATGCTTAACAGAAGTTCTGACAAAAAATGAATCGAAGATCTTCGGTAATTTGCAACGCAATCGCACACCAAATGAGAAAAACTGTTCTTCTTTGTCAGAAAATGGGAATTGGGCAAATGATAATATGTAACATTTCCTCGAGAGTACTCCACCCAGTTTTCTTTGCAGATTGTAGACAAATAAAAAGTCGCAATAAGAATATTTTAAAAATAAGGCGATATCGGATATTTACTCGTTTATTTGTCAACAAATTAGTTAACCAATTTACAAAATTGAGTAGAAATCTGTATTCACGTGAGATAAAACTCTTAAGAAAGACATGCAGATAAAATTAATTGATTTGATTATTCGAGAACGCGAAAGTCTTAGAAAGTAATCCAGATTCGTTGAAAAACCTGTTTACACCAAAACAAAGTACCTACAATCAGACAAAAGTGTTGGGAAGGTTGGCAGTTGTACCATTCAATTCTTTCTCTCCCCTCCCCCTTTTACAGTGTTGGTTATAACTGGACTTTTTTAATGCGAAATCGTTGGCTGATATCCCAACATTGGAAAGGGGAAGTGGATGCGACACTGAAGATTGATAGATGATCATTATTTAACGTTACCAGACATCGATGTAATTCAGCACTTATGCTATTCATTTCTTCTACTTCTTCTTCTGTCTGCAATTGTATGTAGATTGAACTTTGGATTTAAAGTATCAGGATCTGTGGTGCAATCAGGTTACTTTTCGCCCCCGCATTCACCCTTCTGTGTGTAAATGGGATAACGATGCCGGTGCCAAAAGTCGCCGGACTCGTGACAAATCCGGCGACTTTTGCCCTTTTCACAGGGTCCAGAGGAGCTCTATTTGATCGTACAAGACGATATTTTCTTCGAATCGTCGCCGTCTTGAAAGTTTAACTTATTGCGTTACACAAAATATGTACCGCGGGCCAAATTACTAAGGGCGCAATTATCTTCGGAAAGCGAAGCTTTCCGAACAAGGCACGAAGTGCCGACAACGAGGCACGAAGTGCCGAGAGAAAAGAGAGGAAAGGGAGGAAACTTGTACCACGTGACGAGTTCGATGTGAACCGCATCATCTGGTGACGGAAGTGACAATGACCGGAAGTGCGGTGAACCGTAACTAATTCAAAATTCAAAACATCAGCTGTGGACACAGGGTCCAGAGGAGCTCTATTTGATCGTACAAGACGATATTTTCTTCGAATCGTCGCCGTCTTGAAAGTTTAACTTATTGCGTTACACAAAATATGTACCGCGGGCCAAATTACTAAGGGCGCAATTATCTTCGGAAAGCGAAGCTTTCCGAACAAGGCACGAAGTGCCGACAACGAGGCACGAAGTGCCGATAGAAAAGAAAGGAAAGTTCCGTATTCTTTACTGTACACCGATTTCGCAGCTTCCGAGCCCGTAGTAATTTGGCCCGCGGTACATATTTTGTGTAACGCAATCAGTTTAACTTTCAAGACGGCGACAATTCGAAGAAAATAACGTCTTGTACGATCAAATAGAGCTCCTCTGTACCCTGTGCCTTTTTGTAAATTTTGCCTCCGTGCCGTTGTGTTAAATCTATCACTGAATAAATTGTTACTTTACATACATAGCAAACGCAATGTCTATCAAAGCATTTTAAGTAGTTTAATACGGGAATGAAAAATATCAAAAGCCTGGTTTTCGTACGTCAAGGCATAAAGACGACAGGACGCGTCAGGAAAATAGAAACGGCGTTATTTTTACCGATTTATTCCCTACTCTCCCAAATAATCGGGCAAGTCTATATCGTAGTGTTTCATAAATCGGAAAACAGGGAAATTTGCGGTCGTCAGGATTTTTCTTCTTTTTAGAAGGAGAGACAACGACTTCGAATAACTTCGCTAAATGGCGTCGGAATGGCTTCAAATTCAGTACAAGACACAAGTAAGCGACACATTTGAGGTAGGTAAACTTTATTTCAAAATAGATAGTTATTTACCCAATTTTAGAGAATCCGTGATTTTCCCATACATTTCTCTGTATACACAAGCTGTCGCATACACCACGTATGTAGCTTGGGAAGCCTGTGGAATTATTACCTATAAGGAACGCCGCCCGCCGCCAGATTCACAAGGCTTTAGAAGGTTGTTACGACATCCGAGGATTTGTTGTTGTAGCAGCCCATGGTTTGTCGAGTGGGAAAGAAGTAAAACACGTTTGCGCATGAAAATCACCTGCCGCACAGAAACTCCGATGTGTTTTACACGCCTCACACTCGACTCTCGCGTAAGAAAAGAGGGACTAAAATTTTAAACTACAAACATATGAAGCCAGAAAACTTTAGGCAAAGAAAATAATATTTATTTTACCAGTACATTTATTGGTAAGCAATTGTTTATACATTCTATATAAACGGGAAGCCAAGGTATTTGAGCTTGCACGTCTATTCCAAGGCTAGTCCGGCCAGATAACTAGTCTTCCCCCAGATGAGTTAGTGACTATGAACAACAAGTTCGCAGGCTAAGCTCGCTTAGGGATGACTGGTGCTGTGTTCACACTAGCGCCAAACATGTTTTGTCTGATCACGAATTAAACATGTTTCACTAGCTGTGAAAAGTGTTCACATCAGGCGGCGCATTGCGTTAATCATGATCGAAACGCGTTTACTTCTGAGCATGATTGAAGCTACCTAACAAGGTAGTTTCGATCTAAGCCAGACGAAACACGTTAGCGCAAATGTGGTCCCCTTATAACCATTGCGTCGCCCTTCGTTTCTTAAGTGCTTGACAAGGGAGATTAAACCACAAAATCATGCAACGGCAAGTTCCAGCTCTATTTTTCGGTTCATTTGTAATTGTAAGGATTTCACGTGAGCTTATGCCTACTTCGTAAAACAGCATTAATTATAGAACCAGGCGTGAAACGTGTTTTGAAATTTACAACTAATGTGAACAATGAAATTGCAAACACGTTTACGGGAAACATGTTTACTCTAAACAAGTTTCGTTGCTGATGTGAACACAGCCTAAGATGGAACAGTTTTGTCACATGCGACAAACTTACCACAAACAATGATAAGCGTCTTAATAATTCATTTTACAAAGATAGAGTGATTTCACAAAACCCGTGAAACAAAATTAGACAGTTATTGATAAATAGCGAAATGTAAAAAACGAAACAAAAAAACAACAACAAAGAAACAATGGAATTAGTTGTCTAAGTGTTTAATGGTCTAATTTTTATTTCACGGGTTATATGAAACCACTCAGACATTGGAAGGAACTAGCTAGTTATTTATGTATATAGCACTGATGGACAATTTGTGAAACAATTTTAAATGCTGTTATGAATTGAATTACTATATTAACGATATATGAAAATCTATTTACAACACTTTCAAAATAAAAAAAGCAAAGACGATATAAACAAACTGCAGAACAAAACTTACTCCAATACTTCGATATGGCGATTCCAATTCCTAACATTATTTTTAACAATTATAGACTTATTTACAGATCTAGATTAAACATCATAGCGAGTTGGTATAACCCAGAAAGAAAGAATATCGTTAACTTCTGAAATGGAGCCCAATAAGGCAATTTTAAAGGGAAGGACTACCATCTAAGATTACTGCTTAAGTTGGAGACAATTGATGACGAGGTATCGTTTGACTCACCAGATACCCTATTGCCCATCGCTAATTTAACACCATGCAAAACCTGTTTTACAAAGCAATAATGGATACAAGAGCGGTTTTCAATTTATTGTCGGAAGTGATGTTGCGATTGCTTTGATTTTACATTGCTACGCTTTGTGATTGGCTAAAATATCTCGCGCCACTTTCTCAACCAATCAGAAGTAAAACCACAACCAATCGTGACTTGCTCGCACGCGTTTTCCCGCGCTTGGCGCCGGCTACATGTATTTGCTTCGAATTCTGATTGGTTCATTGGATTGTCTGCGTCTGTTGTGATTGGCCAGAGTAATTACCTTGGTTTTGGTTTTACGATACTCAAACAGCTCTATTTTACGTTTAGTTCCTTTCCCTGGGCCTTAACAAATGTGCTAAATATAAGTACACTAACAATGCCACTTGCTTCGTAAGCAAGAACCTTGCAGGTGGTTGCAAAGCCATGAGAATTGGTCCAGTTTTCTTCGTCATAATATAATTCAATTACTATTTTCTTAGCAAGTAATGCTGACCGTAGATCAGGAAATTTTTCTTGCTTTACCTAAAATCACTTCGAGTTAGAACCATGTTTAACAGCGAACTTCGGTATAGGTTCAACTCAAATATTCCTGTGATATGCAAGCACTGTTATCACATGGGGTCTTTCTTTCTTTCATAGCCATAACAAACTTTCTAGTTCATGTTAGATATATTAAAATCTCCAGTACATTGTATCAGTAGACTGAAAATTTCTTTTCACGGGGAGGGAGTTCTTTTATTCTGTACCTCCTTTTGCTTGCCCCCTTGCCTCCCATCAAGTGTCTCTTTGGTCCACCAGGTTGTAAATCATTGCGAGCTCATGGTTTGGGCTCATCCATTTCTTTTCAAGAAAATCCGCTTGGAATTTGTACGATGCGCTGCCATTCTATGGTTCTTAAAGTCTCTCAGCGGTTATTTACAAGACTCTCAGACTCGCAGTGGGTATTTTCAAGAGATGTGATAGTTATGGAGATCCTTCTACACTCGAGGATTTAACAATCTTGTATGTGATCAGGTACTCTGGATAGGCCTGTAAATGACAACAAAGAAAAATGCCTGTCAGGTATACAAAGTAAACTTTCTTTCATCACGTAGCCTGCTTCTCCCTAAACAAAAACCCCAACCAAGAATCAACATCGGATTCCAAAACTGTACATATTTCTGTTGTTGCACAGTTCAGTGTGAAGATCGGTTGTTTACTGTGATCACTGGAAATGATACCAGCTCGTAGGGTACCCCTCTAGTACGGGCTCTGACCATCTGCCGCAGGACGTGTTGGCACTTGGGGAGAGGCTGTACCTTTCCAAACAAGCTCAGTGATTGGTTAACGAAACAATAGGTTAAACAACAGAAACAATAGCCCTAGACCTAAACACAATAGAAGCTACAGTACTACGGGGCCAATAAAAATAGAGGTCTGGAAGAGCAACAGTACTACTCGGCACTTGAGATTTGTTTATTTATTACATTATAGAGCGTTTTCACTCAGTCACGTGGGACTCAAATGACAAAGGCCATGGCAGACATGTTGGTGTTCCTAACAAAAGAAGTTAATTAAAATTCTTTTGTACGGGAACACCAATATGGCGGCTATGACGTCAAGTGAAAACGCTCTATACGTCTGGATTTGTAGTCATAGTCAGCTTATTTAAAAATTATTTTTTCGACATTTCACTGAAACGCGATAAGAGCGGTTTTCAATTGATTGTCGAGGGAAATCTTCGTTTCTTTTGGTGTTGCATTGCTACGCCTTATGGTTCGAGAAATAAAAACAAACCATAAGTACAGAATTGGTGAGCAAGTCGAGCCAACTAATCAGACATTCTTGAAAACAGACAACACCATTATAAACTTGCGAAAATTTAGCGTACAAAAACCGCTCCTCCCTTCATCTAGTATTCCTGTTCTTCTCCCGTTCTCGACTTCTGTGTTACTGTAAGCACTTTCTCGAAAAAAAAAAGGCCAACGAAAAAAGTATCCTCCAGTTGAAATGTTAAGTATACACAGCATGAATGTACCTGTTCTCCTCTATACACCACATATTCAGCAAATGAGAGCCCTTCTGAGCTGGGACGTCCTATAACGGAATGGTGACCCGGAGGGGCGTGTGCCATCTTCACAGCTGAAAACTGGTAAAATGGCTTACCCAGGGCCACACGACACAACAGGAGTTGCCTGGCAGTCAAATAAAAATACCTCGTTAGATATGAATTACAGGACAAATCTTCCTCAGTGGGCATCTAGTGCAAGAAAATAGCACCACTCTCCACTTAGATTTGCCAGCTGTTTTGTCGCGAATCTCTCTTAACCCTTTCACTCCCAGTGTCAATTATGGGGACATGTAGTGTAGTTCTAACTTTTGAGTCTGTGGACGAAATCCTATGGTGTGACCATTCAAATGAAACCTTTTCGCTGGTATTTTTCCATGGTACCATCTGTTTTTCAATATTTTACAAAATGAAATTTGTGATTTTTCTTGAATTTTGATTTATGGCACTCTATAGACCGCGAGCTGTCGCCTTTTTCTCCTCAGTGCCACGCGCGAGAGCGTACATTTTGTAATTATGCAAATTGCTGTAAAAACGAGAAGGGATTGGGGCTCGTTCCTCGCGGCTCGTATGTCACGCCTCTCGGATCGATCACGCTCGACTGATTTAAAGAAAAATAAGAGATAGATAGATAGATAGATAGATAGATAGATAGATAGATAGATAGATAGATAGATAGATAGATAGATAGATAGATAGATAGATAGATAGATAGATAGATAGATAGATAGATAGATAGAAACTTTATTTAAGTGTCAAAAGACCTTATAGCCTGGGTAAACCCATACTAATTTGGGGACACATAAAAAAGTATAAAATATCTAATATTAATCTAAAACCTAAAATATATAAGAGACTAAGATTAGGCACTCTAGGGAGTGAAAAGGTTAAAGCTACAATAAGCGACAAAAATAATTGACACACTGTATAACAAAAACGGTTTTCGTGCCATATTTATCACTGTATCTTTCCATTTACTAAACTAGGCCGCATTAACCCCCGTTCCCCCATCCAATGAACACAACATTGTCTGGGGGGGGGGGGGGGGGGGGGGGGGGGTGGGGGTTGGGGATAATGGGTTGGGGCTGAAATGCCTCTCGTCCCGAAGAAAATGCCGAAGACAGAGACAAACTGCTGTAGTTGAGGATTTGGGGAGCGCGAAGGGAGGGATGTCCCAAATCCTCCACCCGCTTTTCTATCGCCTGCCACGGAGGTTATGGTTAGAGCATCTGACCGGTGTGCGGAGGGTCATAGGTTCGACTCCTGTTGGAGACTCAGGTTTTTTTTTCTTTGTCTCACGCGCGTGACATGATGAACATTAGATCTTTATCATATCATTGCCGAAGCACAGATTAAAATGCTTTATTCGCTTTCTTACCAATTTTATCGGTTAAAAAACCACTCACATTTACTTTAATAATCATATACTATAATTAGTCCAAACAAAGCCAACGATGACCAAAATTCAAAGAAAATTTCAACGGATTACACTGTCAACACTGAATAAAACCTTTGACCCGAGGGATTTATTCTACGTTCTGGTGGCTTTCATGGCGCACTTGGGTATGCATAATCATCCATTCAATCAGCTGACTAACCGCGACATTTTCACGGGCAAATTTCCCGCCATAGTTATCTACTCGCTTCCGATTGGTCTAAACAATGAAATTAAATGGATTACATCATAGCTTGCACATGCACCGAACAGTGAAACCCATTTACCATCTTTCTTTATTTACTAATATTTTTATTATTTTTCTAACACAGAAAACGCTACTTGCGCAAGTGGTCCGGGTGAAAAGTGAGTGGTGCAGTGGGAGCGAAATACTTGACTTTACAAATAATACCAACTGTTACCTTTCACATAAGTAGCAAGATTTGTCCTTGTGTAGGGCGCAACCAGATCCTCCGCCAATGCCGTATACATACTGATTGCTCTTTGAAGAATTTTCCGCAAAGTAAATACCTGTACAGATGACAGTGTTAGTTGGTTTTTTAATCTTGGAAAAGGCAGGCAGTTGAATTGGGGGTATTAATTAGATTTATTCAAAAGAAAACTTGCCGCTCGGAGTAACAAGTTTCCCTTTTGTAAACTGACGCATTTTTTTTTCATTTCTATCAGTCTTTTAGTAGTAAAAACTAGTGGAATTAAAACGCGACGTTTCGACCGTTCTACGGTCATTATCAAGCAAAAGTGAGGATAAGAATTTACATAAGTACTAAATATATGGTTGAACAAAGAAGTGAAATATGAAAAACTAGTCTTTTACTAGAAAAATAAGTCTTTTTACAAGAAAAATAAGTCAACAACTAGATCCCGAGCCATTTCGCATGCTACACTACACCATTACTCCACCTCGTAGGTCCGCTAAAGCCTGGTTTCCATATAATCGCAACGATCGCAACGATCGTTACGATCGACGATCGCTGCGATTCTTGCGACCGTTGCGATCATATGGAAACCAAAACGTTGCGATCGTTGCGATTGCGATCGCAGAGATAGAAATTTTTCTATCTCTGCGATCGCAATCGCAACGGATAACAATGATCGCAACGTGTTGGTTTCCATTTCCATTTCCATTTGGTTGATGCAAGGGTCGCAAATCGCAGCGATCGTCGATCGTAACGATCGCTGCGATCGTTGCGATTATATGGAAACCAGGCTTAAATAAACGAAAAGTTAAAATGATATCACGTGTAGGGTCATACCTAACGGTGACCCAATTCCTCCATTTCCCAAACCTGAGCGTAAATCTAACATTGGTACAGGGAACTGTTTGTTTTGACCAAATGATTTTATTTACATTACATTACAGAATATCTTTAACATTGACATTATGCTACTTTAATAGTAAACTTACCGGCTCCAAACATTCCCCCGATATAAGCATGACGTTCATCGAAACCCTTCTGTAGAATGGCGTGGATAAATGCTGAACCTATCACAAAAAACACCGAATATTTAGCAAAACGTTTAAACTGTTGTTCATGAAGTCAGACATACATGTAGCAAATTTTACTTTTAATGTCTTAGGTTGATGCAGAACTACCGCCGTATGAGATTGTTCCAAAATTTGTGGCAGAAAAACTTAATGTAAAAGAATAATTACAAAAGGTGCTATGTTGGCGCAAGATTTTTGGAAGAAAATAAAGTCAAAGATCTGTTTTAAACATAACAATGTTCCAATGTACTAAACTTGCAGCCAGAATTCATGGTTTCATAAAAGTACGTAAAATGTTTGATACTGGCTATTAAAAAAATGTAAAAACAAACGTTTTGTAAGAAATAGTTGAAAGACGTTTCGACATAAGAACTTAGGTCTTCTTTGGTTTAGATGCAATGAGAAAACGTAACAATGAAAAAGTCCGAAAATTATGCAAATGTGCTTGGCGTGCGAGAAGACAACAGAACAAATTAATTAAAGGGAAGCGTAAATGTCAGGAATGTCTATGCGATCATTTCCTGAGTTGGAGTCTCTTGAGGAATACCACGCTTCCAGAAATAGTCATGTGTGATAGTTTCTCGCTCTGTCAATGATCTTAATATTTTCAAAATCCATGTTGTGGTCGTGTTGATGTACATGTTGCGCGATCTTGGAATTAGAGTCAAAAGTGCGGACTACTCTTCTGTGTTCCGAAATTCTAGTACTGACAGCTCTTTCGGTTTGTCCATATTACACGAAATCGCAAGTAATCAAATCACACAAATTACAACAAACGCTGCTTTGGTTTTGCATTGCAACGCATTGTAATTGGCTAAAAAATCTCGCGCATTTTATCAACCAATCAGAAGTAAAACCAGAAACCAATCGTGACTTGCTCGCATGCGTTTTCCCGCGCTTGGCGACGGCTACATGTATTTGCTTCGAGTTCTGATTGGTTCATTGGATTGTCTGCGACAATTGTGATTGGCCAGAATAATTACTTTGGTTGTGGTTTTGCGCACAATCGCAATTTGAAGCAAATGCAAGCAAACCATGCAACATGTGGCAAATGCAGGGAATTTACAATCAGAATATTGCTGTTACAACTTTAGCCACATACCATGAAATAACATTCTTTCATTACTGTGGTTATGATTAGCCTCTGCAACCTGAAAAGAATGATTCAATGGATCAGCAAACCTAAAATCAACCAGTTCACAGTTTTTCTACATTTGTGATAAGTTCAACGATCGCTCGAGCGAAATACTAAAAACCGCGGGGATTGAAAACGCGCGAATACAAGAAGTTAAAATCAGGAATGGGAAAAGAGAGATAATTGAAACGCTCTGCACTCGAGCATTCATTTTAATATCTTTACAGTCAGACACAGTTACTGACAGACAACAAGTTCTCACCTCTCTTCTCCTGTAAACATATTTATCCCACAGTCGCTTGTTTATTACCCGTTGAATCTGAAAAAAAAAGAAACAAATATACGTTACAACAAGGTAAAAAACGACTTTCTATCCTTCTACTACTGAACTAGTATGAGACGTTTTAGAACTAACATCATTTCATGAAAAGAGTAGTGGTGTTGTGGTCACATTCACTCAAACTGGCCCCGATGATTAACATCGCTTTGTTACGTACGTGTAAACGACATCAAAAGTTGCCATCAGATAGCTCCGATATTCAACAGTGAGAAAACGGTTGAGAATCATTAGGCTGTTAACCATTCGTAATACTGTTGTTGTTGTCGCTGATGTTGCGACAATATCACTTACTCTGATAATATTGTAAGATTCGAAGACTCCACCGGACTGGCCGCTATCCTTCTTATGTTTTACAACAGTACTCTGCATCTAAAAACATAAAAATATTAACACGTTTACAACAATCGCTAAAGACGTCGCTGTAAATTTGTGTAGTTTACGCAAAAAACAATTGATCTGCGAGACAATTTTGGAGTTTATTTGCTTTACAAATGTGTGTAAATTTTGCAGGAGTCAAGGTAAGTTTGAAACGAGAGTACAGGAGTAACTACAGGGTTGTTTAATGTTTTCTTTGTCTGCGCACGGGTATTGCCGTGTCAAGTACCGTATTTCTTAGCATAAACGCTGGGGCGTTTATTACAAACTCAGTAGTTTGAGGAGGCGTTAATGAAAAAATAAATGACTAAAAGGAAAACTCGGCACACAGAAAATATTTGACTCTTAAAAGAACTGAATAATCTGCATAAACATTTCTCCCCTTTCACTCACATGACAATACTTTATAGTGTCATTTTTTTTTTGGGGGGGGGGGGGAGGGGGGGGAGGGGGGAGGGGGAGGGGGAGGGGGGAGGGGGAGGGGGGAGGGGGGTTTAAAATGAGGGGCATTGGTTTGAGTAAATACGGTTTGACCCAAATGATGGTTGCATAGGCCACTACCAGAAAGGAAACAGTGTGACAGATTATCAAAGTAAATGCATATTGTGCAGTTAATCCTTGGTGGACAGCTTTACTAAGTAAAGAACACTTGATAACCCGCTGCTGCGATCAGCTTACCTCCTCTGCAACAGAAACGTAATCTTTGTCGTCAGTAGATAAATCGTGAACAACTGTTTCTTGTTGGTTTGAGAAGGTGAAGGGTCCACCACCTGACACAAAACAAAACAAAATTATCAAGTCAAACGAGTATGATAAGCAAGCAAGATATTAGGGCCTGGTTAAGGTAGAAAACATTGTTGTGGCATTTGTTTCCCAGTTTAGCCGCGAGAGAAACATATCTTTGGAACGCAAATCTTGCTTCCGTGATTACTTTAACTGAAACCTGCTTTATTATCAATCTCTCTAATCCATATCCAATACAAAGTTAATGTACCTAGTTCTGGTAAGCCAGAGAGTTTTTCCTTCACTGCTTTCAGGATTTTGTGCCTGTGACCAAAGGCATGGATCCCAATCTCTTTTAGCTCCTCATGGCCCATGTCAAGCAGCACATCCCAGGAGATCTGGGTAACAAATGCATATGAAGTGATCAGATAGGATGTTTTCTAAGCAGGATATTTCCTACTAAGAATGTGTTTTATCAGCACTAAAAATACACACTTAATTATAAAAAAGAAATAACAATGACCACAAAGAAATCCTTAACTTAAGAAATTAAGGACACTAAAATCCCCTAATTGGAAAATTAAAGGCACTAGAATATCAAATACTTGCAATATTAATATCTTGACTACATGAAGATGATGAACACGAAATGTACCATTAATTTCAAGGGTTGGCAAATATAGCTCAGTAATGGCGATATCTCTTGACTACTCTGTTTATGTTTACTCTTTATTCTAACATATAATACAAATTCAAATGTAACTGTTATTGCAGAACTGAAGATGACAGAAGCTTCCATCAAAACATGTTTTCTAATCAGTAATCTCAAACAAATCATATTTTTTTCCTGAAATTTTTTCTTGGAATGTATCATAACCACTCTATAATAATATAATATATATTTTGACATGCAAACAAACAAACATAAGACAAAAAACTCACAAATGAAAAGCATGTACACAAAGTTCCTGACCTGTTCTTTTTCAAATATGTCTTTGAGATTATTGAGCTGAAGGTTGTCAAGGAACTCTCCTACATCAAGATCTAAACCAGGGTGACCTAAAAATGACAAAAACGAAACTGTGAGTAAGGACTTTTCTGTGGTGCTCTTGAATGAGATAACTACAGTGTATAAAGGTAAACCTTCCAAATGTATTGCAAACGAAAAATAATTTTATACAATTATATAATTTTAACTATAATTTTTACACATATTATTATCAAAAACGCTTTCTGTGCTTTCATCTATGCAGTTTTGAAGGTTTTTTAAACATAAAAATTTGAAACTCGAACCAAATGCACATGTTTCCACAGCTACTTTAATTAGTTTCTTCCAAACTTTTGTGAGGGTAACCATAACTTTATAGAAACAAGGAAATAAAACCCCAAAATAATTGTTGACATTGCAATAAAGCTATGATAATGATTTTCACCCATTTCCATTGAGCAAGGTATCTTATTTCATTCATAGAAAGATAAGTTACATGCCTGGTAGAATCATTCTTGTGTCCCCTGCACCTTGTGCCTCTGCAATAGACCTCTTATTGACTGCACCGTCACCTGAGCCTGCAGGGCTGTTGGCCAGCAGACTTGCATTAGCTTGAGACAGCGGTGAAGTGTTGCTGGTGTTAGGAGAAGCAGGAGATGAACTGTTGGACGGTGTGGAAGGGACACTAGGAGGATGTGTTGCTGTATGGGCCATCATGGCATCACTCAACAGGCACTTCACATCATCAGCCTGTCAATCAAAATCACATGTTATTATTTACATAATAATATAGCTGCCACCATTTTTTGAGTCAAGTGCATGAGATATTCATCCTTGAGTGCCGGAAAATTCAAACACTTTCAAAGATGATGCAACGAATTACAAAGATATCCCGGAAGATATAGTTTAACTTGGGAGAGTTTGTAAGATGGCTGGCATGCTTTACATGGACTTTATTATTCTCAAATTTTATTGACTTAGTGTAAATTATGTGTACAAAGCCCCTCATTTTAATGAGGCCTCAGTTTGTCTACTAGACCAAATTTTAAAGTCGGATGTGAGAGATTGATAAAGACTTACACATAATGAGTGAGAGTTGACAGGAATAAATTATGTGTAACAGGTTGCATGCAATAATAGTAGCCATGAATATGTTAATGATTGACATGTTTGTAAATTTTACCGTAGCAAGATCCAGAGCTGTCTGTCCTTCCTGATTCTTCATTGTGGGATCTGCACCATGAGCCAACTAAACAGAAACGAAACAATCAGAAATTCAATCAGCCAGCAGGCAAAAATACACTTAATCACAACAAACAAATAAGAAGCCTAGAATAAAGGAAATGTCTTGTCATGTGCATGTATGTTATGGAATTCTCTCATGTACTTCAGGACTGGGGTTAATGTTCCAACATAACTGTTCAGGGCTTGACACTAACTTTTGACAGCACTTTCCACTTTGGAAAGTAGATTTCAAATTTTACTTTCCATCTCAAAATTTTACTTTCCAAAATGGATTGCTGTATCATAGTTGCTAACCATGATAATAAAAAAATATTTCTTACCATGTCTCATAGTATTTATTATTTGATATTATTTGATACAATGTAATCTGTAGTCATTGAAATTGGGGCGTCTCATCCTCGTTCCACCAGCCCACCACATTTGCAGTCCAGGTTGAGGGTCAAACTCAGCAACACAGGGCCCTTCAATGTGAATCCTCATGAGACAGTCTAGAATGTCAACAGATAAGCATGATCTGCAGTCTGACTTAATCTTCCCCATTACTGAAAAGCCTCGCTCACAGCATGCTGTTGACAGAGGTAGAATCAGCAGAATTTCAACCAACATAAGGATGTTGGGAAATCTGTTACTATGGTGAATAAAAACTCTCTTCCACAAAGCTTGGGGATTGAGGTCCAGATAGTTGTTACAAATGCATGCTTTGAGACCACTCCATTCCCCAAACACAGCATCAAATTCAAAATCGTTCTTCTCAAGTAAGGGCCTGAAATGTTCCACAAGATGACGGATTTTGTCTTCCCCATATGTAGCTAGTGCCATCCTATCATCTGGCCAGAGGGTAGTATCAAATACTGACATGGCAAGCAAAGTTTGATCTGCACCTTTGATATTCTGAAATCGCTGTTCCAAATAACTGATAATACAATTGATTACTCGTGGCTTAGTTGTTGTATTGAAT
The DNA here is from genome assembly GCA_024195265.1 of Dendrophyllia cribrosa. Taxonomy (NCBI): domain Eukaryota; kingdom Metazoa; phylum Cnidaria; class Anthozoa; order Scleractinia; family Dendrophylliidae; genus Dendrophyllia; species Dendrophyllia cribrosa. The sequence goes on from JAJLRJ010000001.1 coordinate 59,010,300, forward strand.
CTAATCAAGTCTTGGTCACCGACACCCTTTTTCAGTGTAATGCCTTGATAGTCGCTGCCATCCCCAATACTTTGAACAGTCTCTTGAAGGCATGGACCTGGTCTTGCTATCATTGCTGTGAGTTGAAGTATGGTGTTGTCTAGACCATCCTTTGCTTGAGTTAAGGTGATACCATCTTTCTGAAATAGAGAACTTAGCTTGGAGAGACAATCCAAGACATCCACCATGAAATTTGCAAAGATGACTGTTGTAAATTTCTCTTGCTCTTTCAGAATCTTCTTTGCTCTTCCCTGCATTTCAGTGCTACTAGTTGCAGCTCCAACAGTATTATTAAAATGACCATAGATCACTTTGTAGTCCTTGAGAAAAACCTTAAGGGCACGATGCAAATGTGGTACCCATCTTGTTCCTTTTAAGTTTCCAGGTTTCTGGATTTTTTCCTCCATAACATCTGCCAGTTCCTTGAGTTCACGAAGTGCCTTGGGGGAGTAGTGGTAATGTTTATAAATAGATTGAAGCATTTCCTTTACAGAAGAAAGTAGATGTTCCTCCTTGAGTCCATCAAGGATAGCCAACTCCAAGTTGTGAGCAATACAATGAATTCCAAGCAACCATGGAATGGATTGTTTAAGCTTTGCAACTACACCATTGCGAACTCCAGTGTACACTGCAGCACCATCTGAACCCAGTGACACTATAGCATTTTTCCAGTCATTTACTCCAACTTTTCCCATTGCCCTTTCAAAGCTTTCTATCACCCCATCAGCTGTGCCATTGGGCAGTTCAACAATAGTCAGAAACCTATTTACGGGTTCCCCATCACATAGCATTCTGACATAAATTATTTCTAAATCTTTGTTACTGGTGTCAGTTCCACCATCTCCCATTAAGGTGAAAAAGCGTGGCTGAGCATTGTTCATTGTCTCCTTTTGATCCCGTTTCATCACCTCAGCAATTGCTTCTATAAACTCACGACATCTTTTGTCATTTCGATAAGTTTCTCCTAATGTAACACCATTCTTAACTTGAAGAATGCACAATTGATCGAAGTCTGAAAACGGTCTTCCGCTCTTAGCAATGTAATAGGCAGTATTAAACAACTTCTCAAGTTTATCTAGAGTCTGCTCATTAAGATTTCTAATTCCAATATGTATTGGCGTAGCCTCTGGTACTTCTCTTGCTTTTTTCGCTTCTACACACCTCACATGTCGACGGCTTTGGTCGTGGCCTTTGATATTGCCCAAATGAAAACTGTTATTTCCGTTGAAGAAAGAGCTACTCTTGTCTGCTATGTTTGGGAACTCTCTGCAAACTCTGCAGTGCATCTTACCTTCCTCTTCGTTATATTCCAGCCATGTATATTCTTTCATCCAATCTCTACGAAACCCACGGCCGAGCATTTTCCTTTTTTCTTCATACCTCTCTTTAGATGTTGCAGTGCCTGAAGTGTTTTCGCCAGTTTGGCTTTCTTCAACTTCTTTATCTCCTTCTGTAGGCTGAACATCACCACTGCGTTCTGATGTCGCAGCACGGGAAAACCCGAACCGAAATAAACTCATTTTCAAAATGGCGGATTCAATTACACCATACCATGTGTATTTATCGTACCCAGACCTCCTCAGGAGCTCTTTCAATCCTCCAATTTCCTCCAATATGGCGGACAGCAAGAACGGTGGAAATTCGGCCAAGGATGGTCATCCAATATAACACCAACATTTTACCAACAAAAAGTGTTGGTCCAACTCTCCCAACATGGAGTGGTAATCAGTCCAGAATTGGTAGAGCAACAATGCTGGGACATTTAGCCCTGGGCTAAAATATCACAATCAAGCTCTGGCTGTTCATAGAGATGATAACCCTGTATAATTGTAAATAACAAATTTTATCACTTGGATAAGCATTTCTCAGCTGGATTAAGTTATAATAATATTCTTTAAGCTGTGGAGGCCAGTACTTGAGGAAATAGTTGGATCATATACAAGAATTATAATTATAACAGATACAAGAGCTGAAAATAAGTTTGCTATCGTCCATCATGCTTACCAAAAGGGCACAAAGCTGCGTTCTTCCCTTCTGAGCAGCTTCATGTAGTGGTGTAAAGAGCCAACGGTCAGTGGCATTAACATCTGTTTTGTGTTTTATCAGAAGAGATGCAATGTCCACATGCTGGAAGAAAAAAGACCAAGAATTATTTTAGAAACACAACAACCACACTTAGACACCTCAAATATGAAGGCTCGACCTCTGATAGAAGCCACGTACATGTACCTCTGATAAGCACTGGTCTGATCGACTTACCCCATATGATGCGGCATTGTGTAATGGGATCAATCCTCCTTTGTCCTGTGCATTCACATCAGCTCCATTTTCCAACAGAAATTCAGCCACTTCAAAATGGTTATAACCAGCTGCAAAGTACAAAATAAGGAGACATTTGAACTGCTAAAACCCACAAATTAAAAGACAATCCTCTTCACCAATTTAACCTTCTACTGCCAAGCAATCAGAAATAGCAATCTAAAAGAATTGCTTAAAAAATATTGTTCTGTGACTATTGTTTAGCTTTGCATGGCTGCTTGGTTCTTAGGTGTGGAGTTGTGTATGAGAATAGCAAAGTCACCACAGAAAAAAAAAACATTTAAGGTAAACTGAAAACTGAAAAGAGTTTACACCACATTCTCTGATAATGGAGCAACATGGATTTAATATTTCGTATGGACAAAATGATCATGATCCTTTATAAAATTATATTTAATGGCCATGTGTGTCATGTGTATTACTCACCAGCAAGATGTAATGGCGTTGAGTTACGTCCCTGTGTATCTCGACAGTTTATGTTTTCTGGAGTGGATAGTTTCATGACCTACGTACACAAACACCACCAAAAACAAACATGAGTTCAGGCTTCACTTTCAAACTGGATTCCCTTAAATTTACATTTACCAGTATTATAGTACACTTTCCAAAAATAAATAATCAACACTAAATACTTACAGAACGGTTAATGATAGAGTGGTTTTCAATTGAGTGTCATAAACCCAAAACCAAAGCAATCACTCTGGCCAAGACAAGACAAGTGACATTCCAACAAACCAATCAGAACATGACAAAAAATTAATTACTGTAGCCAATGCTAAGCACGAAAAACCAAGTGAGAAGTAATATATCAACAACGAGTGCGAGGGTTTCATCAGGGGTTCCAAACACCGAGAAACAGATGAAAGCACGAGGCCGCTTCGGCCGAGTGCTTTTATTGTTTCGAGGTGTTTGGAACCCCTGATGAAACCCGAAGCACGAGTTTTTGATATAGCTTCTCAATCGGCGCCTAATTGCAAACAAAATAGAAAAAGAAAAGAAAAGAACAAAAGAAAGCAAAAATCCCGAGTTTTTGACATGTCTTCTCAAATGAAACAATAGGAAATTATGCAGTGACATGTTTCTCAAAGCAAACAATGATAAATTATTCAGTGATAATTTTTTTGCGCTTTGCCGAAAAAACACGTTTATATGCATGAGGACTTGTTGTTGATCACAGTTGGCGTCCGACCATTTCTGAAGAAGGTGCGCCGAAAGCTGTAAGGTTTCGAGAGCCGAGAACGTCATGCGAAGAAGAAGACTTAGTGGAGAAAGCTGTCCCCCTATCAACGAAGTATAAGAACAAATGGGCCCTGTCGAGTTTTAGTGAATGGCAATTTGCTCGGACGATTAAAGCGCCCGTTTTAGATCCAGGAGGCCTTTTCAAGGATTATGACTTGCATAAAGTCTCGACGCTCTCTACAAGACTCGAAGAAATGGACGCGCTGAGCTTAAATTATTGGCTTAGTAAATTTGTTATGGAAGTGGCTAAGAAGACCGGTGAGAGATATCCCGCGAAAACTATTTACGGAATGGTTTGTGGTATCCGACGTTATCTTGAAGAACGGAATGGCGCTGACGCATTAAATCCCCTTGATAATAGCGACCGAAGGTGAGCTGAATTGCAATTATTTAGGGAGTAAAAATTTAGAGTTATCGAACTTGTACTAATGTTTACTCTCTCGCATGTTTAACAATGTACGAGTTGTATTATGAATAAAAACCTCATTAAAATGCAAGTGTTTGATCTCAGATGAAAAACATGTTTGATCTCAGATGAAACACGGTGAGATCTTTATCTGGTGTTTCATTGGGTATCAAGATTCATCCACCTGACCAAAATATCCCTCATTGATTGGCTCTCCACTGCATGCATAATTAATGAGTTTGAGAAAGTACAGCACAGCACAGCACAGCACAGCAATGCAAAACCAAAGCAATAATTATTGCAAAATTACTATTGAAACTCAATAAAAACTACTCTAGTGTTGACATTAGTTTATCATCTAGAGTCCAAAACTTACCCTAGTGAGATTGCCCTTCTTTGCTGCATCAAGCAAAGCAGCATCACCTACATTTCAAGACAGTCACAAATTAACATTTATTTTATATCAATATTGGTGAAGGAATGTTGGTCTGATAGGTACATGTAAAGAGCTGATCATTCTCAAATCAGAATGATCTACACAGGGCTATCATTCTTAGCCAGCAACCATCTATTATGGCTGGCAACTTCAGTTAAAATGACTACATGTAGCTACTCAAAGTTTGAGAAAGACTAAAAAATAACAAGCATGGGAAGACTTTCTAAGTTTGTTTTATGACTGGCTCCTTTATTTGTGGAGCCAAAAAGTTAAATGACAGCCCCGCAGACACAAAAAAATATTCTAAGACTATGCCAAAGTAGTGATTTTTTTACATTTTTAGGAGGAAATATGCACACATGATTTTGATGTATTGTGTTATAAACTGGAATGGCCAGAATATTTTCCAAAAATTGTGCTATCTTAAATGTGTGTCTCAGACCACTTTGCCCCTAAGCTGAATGAAGCTTAAGTATAATTAAACTTTGCTAACAGGCTTCAGATGTAGATGATGAGTACCCAAGTGAGTGGATAACCTGACTTCCTGAAATATCTCTGTGACTGACATCACTTTTTTTCTCAAGAAGATCTACAGCAGCTTGAGAGAAGCAGACTGAATCAATCTGCCATTAATGTTGTTTGGTGATATCTACCAATAAATGAGGTAATGACATTGATTGGTTGATAGATAGATAATGCAATTTAATAATTGACTACTTGAAGTGGAACACAAAAAAATTGGCTTAATCATGTGAGTTGATAAATTGGCCACTGTTACAAGATTCCAAGATTCTAAAGCTGACATTTTGGCTGCTAGCCATTCATTAGTCTGAATGATTTGCTCTGATGAAATGCTACTCAGCTCAAAATCTCATCTTTGAATCTTCAGTGGCCAATTTACCCAACTCACTTCATTAAACCTAACCCCTTTATCAACTTGAAGTGAAGCAACATAACTTACTTAGTTACATGTACTGGGGATCTGTATTTCAACCACCAACCATAAAACAAGCTAATAATAGATTCAATTAAATTTACATTAATGCACACAACCACTTAGACAAAACAGTCAGACTAATATTAGTTTAGAAATGAATTACATGTAATATACATAAACATTAATTAAGAGAAGAGTTCAAACAAATAATATTGACCTCTTAGTAAGTCTGCTACATCAGCGTCTCCTTCTTTTACAAGATCCAGGGGAGTTTGACCATCTCGAGTCTTCTTTTGAGGATCAGCTCCATGCTGTATAAGAAAAAAGAATTAAAAAACAAACAAACCAAAAAATGACAAAGTCTTTTAGAAGCTTTAATTCAAATGGCACCGTCTGCTGCAACTAAGGGAGAATTACAGCAGAATTTGAATGAAACAGTAAGAGTTCTTAACAAGCGATATAAGACAGAAAATTATTTTTTTAACAGGTGATAAACCTAGCAAGAGCAACCAGGAAGCTAGCCGCCTATTTTGATGTCCATCCACTTGAAGTTGTTAATTCTTTCAATCCTGTACCAGACCCATAGTTGTTCATCATTGGTACATGTACATTATTTTAAAGGGCACTTTAGAAAAGAGAAACCAACCAGAAACTACAGTATGTATGTTTTCAATATCCACTGCACAATTCCAGAAAATATCCATACCTCCCCAATGGAAGTTCAATGGAAATTCTGAGGGGGGAAGGACTCAAGAGTCAAAGTGTTCAATGGAAAGTATAATGCATAATTGGAATTTGCAGAGGGGCAAACCAAAAAACCTTTTGTAGGCGGGAACAAGACATTGTTCAAGTCTGTTTTCTGATCAATTATATCCGAGAAATCAATAATAATTGTTATAATTTTTTTTCAAGCAAACTTTACAGGTCTGAGTAAGTATGGATTGCATTTGACTAACCTTGAGTAAAAGTCTGCAGATTTCAAACTTTCCTTTAGCTGAGGCTTCATGAAGGGGAGTAAACTTCCACAGATCTGCTACATTCACCACAGCACCATGCTAAAACATTACAACACATCAACAATCTGCATTACTCATTCACTCTATTGAACTACCAGGCAAGCTTTTAGCCAGCAGCATGTCTGGGCGTCCTGAGGACAGCCAGATTTTTTTAGAAATTCATGGCTTTTAAAATTGTATAAGGGAACAAGCTTCCTGGACAGCCACTTTTCAATTTCTAGCTAAAAGGTTGCTACCAGGTGGTAAAACAACAATCAAACACATTTTGTCTAAAGTGACACAACCCATAAAAATTGGTGACTCAGAGTTGACATTAGTAGCTGGCAGCTGCTGTCTTGAGTTCATGTTTGCCTGTTTTGCTTGTACATTGTATAGCTTACAACCTAAAGGCTCAAAGACAGCACTGTTTGCTACATAGTTTAGTTTTAATCTCTAGAAGAGATGATCTGTCTGTACCCTAAGGGGAACCGGTGGAATTTTAGAAAATGGCAGCAAATTCAGGGCTCGAAATTGCGCCCATATCAGGCCCATTTGCGACTAAGATTTTGCTTTTGAGACTAAAATACATGTATGTCTATTAGTCGCGATTTTGCGATTGTTTTATGGCCTTGTTAATAAAGGAATTATATTCAACAGTCTTGCATCTTATTTGTAACTGGTAGTTGTATTTTTATCCAAAAAATCCTGCGAAATTCACGTTGAATGTTGCGCGACTTAATCGTCGATTTTATGCTCCATTAATGCGGTTTCCACGAAGTGTATTACGGGCGCACTTTTTCAGACTTTCTCAGAAATTTCTTGTCTCTCATTTTCGGTTCCGATAGTAGTATTTAGTTTTATTTTACGACTAAAATTTTCGAACTTGCGACTAAATTTTAGGAATTACTCGCAAATTGCGATTGAGAATGTTTTTTAATTTTGAGCCCTGAAATTTACAGTGTATGTTGACCTTGTTTAGGTGACATCAGTACTGGACCAGAGTTTCAATAATTGTGCCTCTGAAGGCCTTGTAAAATATGCAGAAGTGAATGTTAAATGGACTTTTGTGCTCTCTAATATGTGTTGTCGTGTTTGTTTCCAAGTACAACACGGCAATGATAACCTAAAAAATCTGAAAGATTCTTGGCTTGTGATTGATTGTTGTTTGTACGTACCTGGTAGTTCAACAGATCGGAGTGAGTGAGTAATACAGATTGTTGATGCGTTGATGCAGTGTAATATACAGTGTACATGTACTGTATGTTATTCTGGTGCTGTCTAATGTTTGTTGTCTACTGCAGTATTGATAATCAAATCAATTTTATTTTGTAAAACATGACTTGTTTTTATTACCTTAACCAGAAGTTCAGCAACTTCATAATGACCATAAGAACAAGCATTATGGAGAGGGACCAATCCACTGAAATAAAGACACGCAAATATTACAACAAATTTGCACAATAGTCCGTCAACCATGATCATCTTGGTATACAATGAAAATGCAGGGCTGTTATTAGTAGACAGCAGTCAGTTATAGTGGCCGGCAAATGCAGCGAAGATGACTGGCAATTCTAGGGACTAGATTTTTTGACTGCCTATTTTCCTTATGTATCTGGCAATCTCAAAGCTTAGGACTGCTGCTGGTGACTGATATTTCAATGGCAGAGTCCAATCAATTCTGTGGTTAATTTGTGAATGGCATTCAATCTTGACTATTTGTTAATTTGTGTTCAGTCAGTTGAACATTCAAATTTCTGCAAGTCTTGCAAAAAATAAATAGAATATAAAACATTGGAAAAGCATGACGAGGAATGGTGAAAAAGTTCATTTTAATTCTTTTGTTCTGGCAAGGTGCCTGATTATGTAATAAAAGGAGCCTAGTAAATGCCAGGGGAAACATTAATTTTATGTATGAATTTAGTACATTCCAAGGCCATTCAGGTCTGTCTTTCAAAATGAAAGACAGACATACACACACATCTGTACATATTTACAGGGATGAAAATTAAGCACTCGCCCACTCGCCTAGATGAGTCATGATCTTTTTGGTGTACATGTAGTTCTGTAAGTCTCTTACTCAAATAGCGAGTGCTTTCAAAATTAAGTTCCAACCGAGCATTATTGACTAGTGACATTGCAATGGTGTTAATATTAAAGATGATATAAGTCATACATGCAGTTTCTTACTGCTTGTTTTCCAACATGGTTGCCAGCTGTTTGTTTTAATTTTTATCAAAAATTAACGTCCTAATGAAGCCACTTACCCTTTGTCCTTGGCATGCACGTCAGCTCCATTCTGCAGTAAATATTCCACGACTGCAACTCTGTTGTAACCAGCGGCAAAATGAAGAGGGGTGCTGTGCCGTCCTTCAAGATCTCTACAGTTCACAGTCTGTGGTGTGCACAGTTTCTATAATAAAACCCAAACAAGGAATCTATGAAGCTGAATTACTCTTAATGTTATTCTTTAAAACTCAATTTGGCAGTACAAATGAACAAATTAAATAATATCCCCTAGACGAAAATTAAAACCCTCATTCTCTACGACCCTTTGAAATTGAGTTCATATTTTAACCATGTAACTGCCAAGAGTGACAAATAAATTTTTTTACAAAAAATCCCAAATGTCATTTCTTAAAAATTATTAATATTGAAAAATAAATGGTACCATGCAAAAGTACTGCTGAAGAGGTTTTATTTGGATGGTCACACCCTAGGATTTTGTTGATAGACTCAAAAGTTAGAACTACACTACATGTACATGTCTCAAATATTGAAAGGGTTAAAGTGAATTTATTGTTGATAAAAAAGGAACTTAAAAGTAATTTTATTGGTAAATAAAGATGTGCTATAGCTGTCGTTTTTTACCAATCAAACACAAGGGGAAAATTGACTGTAAGAACAATACTGAGCTGGTCTGAGTAGTGCCTAACACATTTCTTTACCTTGACCACTTCCATGTCTCCCGACCTTGCTGCCTCAAGCAGCTGCTTCTCCACATCTGAACCAGTTGATGGCGGATCCTCTAAAAAACAAATTACATAAAATGAATAAGAATGTGCTTACAAAATCAATAAACTTAAAAACTTATGTCAGGTAGATTTACAGTTTACATAATTATGTTATGAGGTCCTGGAGTACATACTACAGGTGTAAATTACATGACTGTATCACAACAGGATTGAGAAATCTAAGTTGATCTTATTGCTCAATGTTAGAACAAACAGACTAACATGTATGTTGAAACAAATTGACCTACATTGTACAATTCTAGACACATGTGTTGGTACAGATCTGATCTTGATTTTCAAGATTGGATGATTCACAGAATCACAAAATTCAACATTGGGAGGGGGGAAGACGGACTGTAAATCGGAATACAAGTGTCCCATGAGGTGTCCTAACTTAACACGTCTAGGATTGTAGGTTAGAACAATTTCACCTGCAATATACACAGGAAATAGGAAAGAATCAACAGGCAAGAAATAACTGAGCAGAAATAAAACTGTTGCTTTTTACCATGTAGAATTTTTTGCACAGGTTCGGAAGCCACATCTGCTGCAGTGTGGCCTTGAAATGATCGCAAACTGATGTCTGCTCCATGTGTGAGTAAAACACGGCAAGCTGAAATCTGGCCAGCTGCAGCAGCTCGATGGAGTGCAGATTCTCCGAGAGCATCAACTGCATTAACCTGTAGATGTACAACATCAGGAAATTCAATTTAATATTCAAGATGAAAGTACCATTGTCTAACGGAGCACTATATACATGTACATGTATGGGAGGGTGCTGGTCAAAAATTTCAAAAATTGGGAGCAGAAAATAAAAATGTTGATCAAAATTAATACTTGAGGTTAATGGAGGTATTTTTAACTTTTTATAGTATTTCAGTGAAATGCCTCAAGGATAAGCATTTCATTGGAAAAATGGTTTATACAGAACCAAATGTGTACCAACAAGGTGAAGAAAAACTGATTTCTCATAAGACACACTTTTCAAGACTGCTTCCTGATGCAACTCGTGTTGATGTTAAACTGACTTCAAAATCTACAGAGTGACTTTAATAGATTAGAAGGCGCATTAAACCAAGTCTGGAAGCTACATTGAAATTACTCAAGATAGCTAAATACATTATACATGTATATTAAGTTTACATTTAAAATCTGTTTAATTACCGCCTATAGCCTATGGGAGTTGACAATCTTTTTTTAAGCAAACATTAATATTTATGGGAAAGGAATTCAAGATACATGTAAATGACTTTGTGAGGGGACAGAATCCCAAAACTGAAAAACAAATTCAGAAAACAGAATTTTGCTGCTTATTTTGTAGGTTGAAATGAAATTCAGGTTAAAATGATTTCAACCTAGCTTGATTTTGAATTACCTTTGTTTCTGATTTATGATAATGAATCAAAGACAAAAGAAATTCAAAATCAAACTGGGTTGAATTTATTATTTTAACCTGAATTTCATTTCAACCTACAACACTTACTTTAGCTCCATTTTTTATTAAAAGTTCCACTGCATCAATATGTGATTTTTCCGAGGCAATATGGAGAGGTGTCAAGGAACTGTAAACATGTTGAAAACCGTCAAAATATTAGAATAAGTGTTTGTACATTTTACAAAATTATACAATTAAACTCACTAAAAAGTCAAGAATTCTGACTTACTCTTTATTTTGTAAGTTGGTGTCTGCTCCTTTTTTCAGCAGTAATTCAATTGCAGCTTTCCTCTTTGGACAAACAGAACTCACTGCAAGGTGCTACAAAGAACATGAAAACAAAAGATACATAAATTATCATACAGGTCTGGAGAACGTGATTCAGACATGCATGAACCACATTTATATAGCACATACAATTAATTACTATAATTAATAAACCATTTTTCCAAAATGATTAATACAACCAGAAGAAGTACTTGAGTACTTGTCTAATGATGAATTTTTGTTAATCACAACTTCCGTAACGCCAATTAAGAAACTGCCTCAAACCTTGTCAAATTGGACAATCAAAATTAATAACAGATGTTTAATTTATTGCTGCGGAATGAGCGCAGCGAGTTAGCAGCAACATAATCAGGATTTAAGAGAAATATATGAAAAAAAAATATAAGCTAGGAAAAATCTCGAATTGATTGCTTTTTACCAGAATTCACTGTGCCACGAACACATTTTGGGCCAGAATGCACTGCGCCACGAACACATTTTGGGCCAGAATGCACTGTGCCACGAACAATAGCCTCGCTTGCTGCTTCAAGCTGTTGGCTGCGAGATTTGTAATATTTTGGTCCAACATGTCCCAGTCGAAATCGGAACTAAAGTGTCGAAGACTACCGTGAGTTGAGCGAGGACTGTGAGGTATGGTGATAAGACCGTTGGATAGCAAAGATTTTAGAAGATTGTACGGAATAAAAGACAAATTTATTTTGAAATCACTCCGACAGCGGTCGATGAGACTGAACTGAGCTGAGCGCATGGGGACGCGAAACCTGAGCTGAGCGCGTGGAGACGCGAACACGATACGGCAAGCTTCCTAAATATTCACACCTTCCCCGTGGTGAATGCGTCCTTTGCTCAACCATATTCTACAGACATGGCAAGAACTTGATGCGTGAATTACAAAACAAAATTAGTCTTATCAGCTGGAGTTTTTGTCAATTGATTCATCCCGGTTACATTTGCTTTGCTTCCCCTCAAAAAACGAAAGAGAAAATTCTGCAATACCAGCGAGACGATAAAACAGCATTATATTACAACAAATTTACCGCAGCAATTACTATCTTTTGGATACACTAGTTATTATTGAGTATATGGAGCACTTACCAGGGAACTCTCCAATGTGAGGGGATGTTGGAAATTAATGATATCAGGTGTGATGTGTTTTTTCAGTTTTGCTGAGTCACAAGCTTTAGCTGCTTCCAAGAGTTGATGACCCTTGAATTCAACTGAAGAGAAACCAAAACAATAAACAAAAATAAGCTGGTGCAAGTTACATGTAGATGATGCAGGTACTAGGCTAGTGAAGACATCAAATGAATTACAAGATTGTACAACCAGACTTTCCATGCTTTTTTTTGAAAATTAATGAAATTGTATGTTCAGTTTTTAGAAGAAAATTATTTTCAGTTTGAAACACCAACAAACAGTCGATACCCATGCAAGAGCATTTTGGATTGACTGAAACATTAACAGGATAATTCCATAAAAGCAATTTCAAGTACCAGTAGCTCAGAAAAAATGGAATTTACTGTTAGGCGAAACTCCCCTTTAAGGTAAAACTATCGGATTTCGCCAACAACCAAACATTATACATGGTGTCTGGCTTCACTTCAAACAAAACCCTGCTGTTAGCTAGTGAAAATCTGTGTACATGACAGTTACAAAAGAATGAGTGAAAACAATTTTACATACATGAGAGTTTCTCCTGAAGTTCTCTTGTAGGTGCGGCATCAACTGCTGCCTTGGAGTGGCAGTTCAGTAATGTAGGGTCAGCTCCATGAGCCAAAAGTAATGAACAGACCTCTACCCTAATGAAAAACAAAATTAACAATAACAGAATTAAAATACAGTGCAATTACAACCAAAAATGAAAATGAAAATTTGAAACACCAAATGGTAGCATAGAGTACAGTGTAGAGTTACTGTAGTCAAGTAAATCGCACATTGACATAGGTCCTCCTTCAACTGTTGTTGACAGTATTGATTTCCCACAAAAATTGTAAGTTATCCATTTGCCCCCCCCCCCCCCCCCCCCCCCCCCCCCCCCCATGGAAGGTCATTGGGAGAGGGAGGGTGTCTCAAAGCCAAAGTTTTTAAAGGAAGGTACATTGTATGAAGCTAAATTGGAATTTCAATAGGGGTGGGGGTGGGGAGATCCAAAACCAAACAATCTTCTGTGGAAGGGGTATGGAGATTTTCTAGAACAACACAATCATTGTGCTACATTTGTATACTGTAATTCCTCAAATTATTCAAACATTAATTTTATTACATTAAACACTGTACCTTGCTTTAGAGGCTGCTTCATGAAGAGGAGTAAACTGCCACAAGTCCATGGCATTAACACTTGCACCATGCTACACAACACAATGAGATGTTAAATACTCCAAGAAACTTGTACCAGTAGTCAAAATTAATTTCCCTTAATTTTGTAACAAAAATTTTAATGGTCAAAATCTGTATACCATTTTAAAAAGAAACAATTCAAAAACTATTTCCTTGGGGTAGCACAAACCTGGCATAGCTTATGAAAAGAGGAGAGGCCCTCTTCCTTTCTTGTTTACTGTGGGCTACATGTATTTACAGGGAGGGCTATTTTTGCAATGAGTTTTATCCTGACTGGATATTAAATAATTAAGTTACTCCTCCATTGATGTCAGCTCATAAATCTGCTTGTGTTGCTGTTTATTTTGTTAATGGGTTGAGTTTCTTGTTAGAATGTTTTAGGACATTACCTTAATCAACAATTCTGTGACATCATAATGCCCATAAGAGCAAGCATTGTGGAGGGGAACCAAACCACTGAAATAAAAATTCAAGATGGTAAGTTATTTCTGAAAACATCCTGTTAAACCTCTCTTTTTAAAAGTAGGTTGAGAGTCCTACTCTGTAGCTCTAGACAAAAAGTGCCATGGAGGCTTCTTATGATAATCTCTGATGAAGTGATCAGAACTATTACTACTCCCCACTGGATGCGATACCAGTGCATAGCAGTTGTTCATTGTTTAACCTATATTTAATGTTATCTCAAACAAAGGCAAATTTGATTCTTCTGCTTTACTTATCAATGATAGCAACTTGGAAGATGATTGCTAATTATAGAGTATACTGGAGGCTGTGAGGAAAGGGCTTAATTATACAGTGGAGGGCTGTTATTAAGGTTTGAGGTCACTGGTATTTCATACAGTTATTACATAATTATACAAAGTGATGATTAAGAAAGAATTTTTTAAGATGAAGTTTGCATCACTCACCCTTTATCCTTAGCATGGACATCAGCTCCGTGCTGTAATAACAGCTGAACTACTCTAACTCTGTTATAACCTGCAGCCAGGTGTAGAGGAGTCGACTGAAAATCAACAAAAATTACACAAGTTACTATAAAAAATATGTTTTTAAATGGTCAGCAATATTCTTACATGTAGTTCTGATAAACATGAGCTGTGATGTTTTCATGAACTTTAAATGTGCTAGAAATCCACATGAAAAAAAATGTCACCTAAGAGTGATCTTGTTTGTTTTACAAATGAGACTACAAGTTAAGTAAGTATTAAGTAAGTTACATGTACAAGTAGGGTGAGGGTGGTTGTTTTAACGACTGTTGTTGGTGATGAGTGTCATAACATTTGATTTGTCAGGTAAAAAGACATTAAATTTGATTGAAGGGTATGAGTCACAGAAATTTTGCTTTTTGGTCAAAATGAATTTTTCATGACTTTGACTTTGGCCTGCATTCTTGGTAATGAACCTACCTTTCGTCCATCACTCGCATGGCAGTTCACATTCAGGGGGGTCAGCAGTGACATGAGTTTCTCTTCATTGCCACTTCTATAAAACAAGTAACAAACACGCTTATCTCAGTCTTTAATATTAACCCATAAATCCTTACGCACAATCAAACTTCCTTGTGTCAACATCCTCACATTGTGGTCAGGACCACCTCTTAAGCAAACATTTCCCCATGATACCCCAATTTCGTTTCAGTCACATCAGACACTCAGATAAAGACATGACAATGTGAGCTTTCAACAAAGGCATTCACACAACGTTGAGAATGTCACCCCATTGTGAAAATCTGAAAATGTCAAATGTTGTGACTATATTGGACATATTGCATGTCACTGGGACATTAGTGCATGCAACAGAAGTTCAAATTAACTGCATAATGTAGTGACCAGACAATTCAGTGCACTGCTGTATCCTCATTTCACATCACATTGTCTTTGCTAAATCTGTCTTTCACAATATTTTCTACCTCATGTAAACTTGGTATTTTGGTTGGTTTTAAGAGGTCCAAGTGTATCAAATACATGTAAATGTTTCTAACAGTGTTAAATGTGCTGAGACAAACTACATGTACTTAACATTAGTCAGCAGGTTTGAAAAACAGGGCTCGAGACTAACGGTAGCCAACTAGCCAAAGTCTAGCAAAAATTCAGTTTTGGCTAGTGGATTTTTGCACCGGACGGAACCAAACTAAAAATTATTTCTGATGAATCGCAAAAGCCAATTGACAGACCAATACCGTAAAAACATAGCTGTATAAACTGTAGACAGTCACAGATATAATATTTTTAATGCCTTCAACCAATAATTTGAAATAGCGATAAAGTTTTGTTTGGAAACCGATTTTCTTTTTCTGGGTGACCAAGTTTTTGTTAGAGCCGGAACACCAGGATCTCTACTTGGCTCTTTCAACTCTTGTTCCGGCTATTTCTTACGAAAAATGTGCTACTGTAGTGAAGTTCAGAACATTTAGTACAGTAACAGTCTTGTTTGTTCTTCATTTCTCTATGTTTCGTTACGTACGACGTAAATGTTGTCTTCAGAACAATTTTCGGTACGATATTAGTTATATCTTATTGAAGCTTCCCATTAGTACGTTTGTAATAAGGTCTTATCTTACATTTTCCCCTACGTTGGTACAGAGTGTACGTTCGTAAGGTGTTATTTTTATCTTCTCAACGTTTTCCGTACTTTCGTACGTTCGTAAGGTATTACTAGTCTTACTTTCTCGACGTTTTTCCGTACTTTGTTCGTTCGTAAGGTGTTAGTCTTATCTTCTCGACGTTTTTAGGTACGTTAGTAGGTTCGTAAGATGTTAGTTTTATCTTCTCGATGTTTTCCCTACATTTGTTCGTTCGTAAGATGTCAGTTTTATCTTCTCGACGTTTTTCCGTACGTTAGAACATCCGTAAGGTGAGTCTTATTTTCTCGACGTTTCTCTGCAGGTAAGTACGTTTGTAAGGTGTTAGTCTTATCTTCTCGACGTTTTTCCGTACGTTAGAACATCCGTAAGGTGTAGTCTTATTTTCTCAACGTTTCTCTGCAGGTAAGTACGTTCGTAAGGTGTTAGTCTTATCTTCTCGACGTTTCTTTGTACGTTAGTACGTTGTAAAGTGTTAGTATGAGATTAAAGAAGAAAACTAAAAGATCCCCACCCTACCTCCCGTACAAGACTGGCTAGTGAAAATATATTTTGGCTAGTGAATTCAAACCTGTCACTAGCCACTAGGTTAGTAAGCTGAAAAGTAAGTCTCGAGCCCTGAAAAACCTATTTTTATTTAATTAGTTGATTTCATGGGCAATTAATTAGAAAGATTTTCCTTGGTCTTGTTGCATAAAATCCTTGCTTTAGGTGCAAAAACAATCCATGATGAACATTGATCAAAGGGGCAAAAAGTCAGTGGTATTTCTGTAGCATCACAATACATGTACCTTGCAGCCTCTAACAACTCATCTTTCTTATATTCTCCTGAAAACAAATATAAAAACAATATGAGTAATGGTTCAGTCCAGAGAGCAAGTACAGTCAAACCCCAATATGCGACCATCTTTCATAAGCAACCACCTCTCCTGAGTGACCACTTTTCCAAAATACAACTGTACATGTACCAAATTTCTTCCTGTCAAATCACATTAGTCGAAACCTCTTATAAGCAACTACGACTACTTTCAATGCTGGTGATTTGAATCTTTCTATTGTTTTTATCCTTTGGTAAGTAACCACTTGTCCATATACACTGTATTTCAATGTTACCACCGATGCAAATTGAATTACATGTATGTGTTACAGTACAAATTCAATAAAAAGAAAAGTTTGTCCTTTGCATAAAAACTTCAATACAGTGTATGATACAATATTTTGCACTGATAGGTTCTTTATAGAAAATATTATTTTTTAAAGGAAAAAACTACCTGTTAAGACTAATTTAGCTGATGTTTCAGCTACATCTAATGCTGTCTTTCCATCTGTATTTCGAATGTTAGGGTCAGCACCATGCTGCAAAAGAACTGATAAAAATAGAAAAGTATTATGAATCCACAGCTACTTAGTACGTAATCCCCACTAAAACAATAAAAACACAAACATACAAATGTATAGCAACTAGAAAATAAATGTAATTTTCTTTCAACCAGATTGCTTAAATTATTACAGTGAAAATTACATGATTATGAAATTAATTTTATGTTATGTAAAAACAAATTAAGATAAAATCTAACATACTACATACATGTACAGTACAGGTCAGAGATATGCGACCACAAATGGACGCGTTATATGCGTTTTCGAAAAACGGGTTAACGCGTTTGCGTTTTCCAAACGGGTTTGGAAAACGGACTTTCAGTGAAGCTCATTAGTATGTATGAGATAGCTCTTTGTTTCCTCTTGTTTATGGTTTATTGTTTATTTTGAATGGCCTTTAGGTTATTATCACAAAAGAAAACCGAAATAACGGCACCCAACTTTCTGTCGTCCAACGCCAACTGGCAAATTTCTCCAATGCGACATGGAATCAGTCTAGCTTGTGTACGTAGTCATAATAATTTTGCTTAAGTTTTAATTGTATCTACAAAAAAATAGAGATGCTCTAAATTTTACTTATCTGTGAATGCAGTCAGCATAAATACCCGCCGATTCAGGGCTCAAATGACGGCCGATTGCGATCGTCTGACTGGGAACTTATTCGAACTTACATGTATGTCAACAAACTCTCGTCTTGAACGTCATATTTTATATGTTCGCAGCTTACATCTCAAGTATTAGCTTAAGTATTGCAATAAAATAAGAATAAACCTTTTCTGATTTTTATAACTTAGGATAAATGCAAAGAACAGTTTCATTCTTCGACGTAGTGGAATGAGAGATTTAGAGTCGAAGCCATTTTTTGCGAGCCTCGAGCCTTGTCATGCGAGCCACTGCTTTTCTTGCCATATGTGACCTCTCACGCGAAAACGATACTAACAGCTATCCATTCGAGCCGTTCAAGCCTTTCGCTTACCGTTTATCAGCCGTAATTTGGCGAGCGAAACTACAAGGATACATGTAACAGAGAATTCTTTGAAGCACTTGGTCTGTATGCAGGTTTCAAATTACCTTTTTGATATATGCAAATTTGGTGCACTTTTAACCGCGCGACAACTGTCAAACTTAAAAGCCGCTAAATTTGTTTTTCTGCAACATAACTTTCCCTGCTGTCTTTAACTTCGATTATTATATTTAGTTTCATTCAAGATTTATTTTAATAATTAGTAAACACGACGTTAAGAAAGAATTTTACACATGAATTTTAAGTGACTAACTCCCACTTGGGACTCGGGGCCGCTTGTTCCAGTCGTTCGAAACTTTTCTTCAGCCGTTCACCGTAAGCCGATCGAAATAATTCTTTAGCCGTTCAGTCGTTGACAGCCAGCCGTTCAAAATAATTATTTTACTCTAGCAGGATTTGCGCGCTTGTGAAATCAGCCGTTCACCTGCACTGTTGTCACACGAGCCGACGAGCACGACGCCGCCTTAGGGCCTGTTTATATGGAGAAAAGTTGGCCTGGGTAGGAGGGTCACCCGCCCACCCGGGACAACTTTACCGAGCGTTCGCATGACAAAAATGTTGTCCCGCCTGACCGAGCCAAGTCAGCCAAAGCTGTCCGTGCTCCATCAAGCGTGACCAGTATTTTTGAAAATTTGAAAGGAGTTGTCAAGTTTATGCATCGGTTTTGTAAATTCATTCCGAGATTCGGAATTCCCGTGAGAATTTCACCGCATTTTCGGAAACAAAGAGCAACAAAATATCATTTTATTTGAAATGATACATATCCGAACAATATTAGGTTTTTTATGCGTGTAGCGAAGTTATTTTTCCGTTAACTCGCGACTTTCAAAGTGTTTTCCAGAGAGATCTTCAAGGTTTCATTCAAATCTCGGACGTTACAAAGAAATATTCAAATGTTCACTTCAGTCTTGTGGCTGTAACTAGCCCGCGCATGCCCAGATTATCTATAGTTGACCGAGTTGGCCCGGTTAGCCGACCCAAACCGTTTATATGAGAAAAAGTTGGCTCGGCTAGCGGGGTCACCCTGCCATCGAAAGAGGGTGACCCGGCTAGCCGGGTCACCTGGCTAGCCGAGCCAACTTTGAGATTCTCATATAAACAGTTCGCCGCGTTTTGTAAGGGAAAGTATGAAAACTTGGCTCGCCCAGGGTAGCTCGGGTGGGCAGGTGACCCTCCCACCCGGGCCAACATTTCTCCATATAAACAGGCCCTATTATAATTTTAAAACTTTCCGTCACAAAACCTACACTTACACAGAAAAAAAATCAGAAAATTAGTCGCGTCAATATAGATTTTATTTCAAATTAAAGCTTAAACGACAGAGCAGTTTTCCGTTTCGAGCAGTTTGTTATGCCTTGTAAAACCAGAGATATTAAAATTTACAACTTCGGCAACGAACATTGCAAAACAATAGGCATCACACTTGTCGCGTCGTGTGTTCTACAGAGTTAAAACACAAGTGTTATTCGCTCGCAGAAATTTAGAAAGATGTGGCGCGTCAATATAAATTTCATTTCAGTTTAGAGCTTAAACGACAGAACAGTTTCCTGTTTCAAGCACTTTGTTACGCCTTGTAGAACCAGAGATATTAAAATTTTCAACTTCGGTAACGAACATTGCAAAACAATGGGCATCACACTTGTGGCGTCGTGTGTTCTAAAGAGTAAAAACAAGTGTAACTCACTCACAGAAATTAAGAAAGATATGGCGTTCGAGTGACTACAAATATATGCGGAAACTTCCAAAGCATGAAAGAAAGTTTAGCAAATATATTTTTCTCGCGACAAGCGAGCAGTTTGGCGGCCATTGTTTACATTTATTAGTGGTAAATTTCTAAGCGCAAATGAAAGTTTAAACAGAAACCCCGGGGGCTAATATTGTCGTTTCTCCGAACGATTGTGTTTACATCTTGATTGCTTAACGTATGTAGCTAAGCGGGCAAAATTTAACTAGAACTCACACTAGTAATAAACGAGCTTGAGCGGTAAATCGGAAATCGCGGCCATTGCATTCTTGGTGTCATGTTTTCTGCGTTATGCAAATTTCGCTTTTCTGCGAAAAAAAGTTTTCAAAAAAGGTCGCCTGATAACAAATAGTTATTCCCTCCAAACAAAATCTTAATTGGTCGATGGATCGATGCGGCATTAGATCGTTCGGAAAAAGGTAAACTTCTTAAAAACGTTTTTGGTCTGGTGTTTATAAATACGCTGTGGCTAAATGCCCGGCAAATAACATGATAACGCTATTCGCTTTGATAATTTTACTACGTTATGAAAATTTCGATCCGCATGTCTTGGCGGCGGCATTTTGAAAACGACTAACCTTTGTTTTCGAAAACAATGATCTAGAAAGCAAACTTATGGCAGTGAATAACAATAGTGAAAATGCGTCGGAGAAATGCGTTTTCTAACGCGTTTTTGAAAACGCGTTAACGCAAAAAACGTGAGCATGTTTTGCGTTTGCGTTGGACGGATATCTCTGACCTGTACTGTATATAGACTAATAATTAGTCTATATACATGAATGTAGTAGTATGCTGTCGTAAAATCGCAATTATTGCAATTTTACGACAGCAATACATACAGTTTATATGAAAGTTCTCAAAATTGTAGAGCCACTTTAGTGAGTGCAATTTGAGAACGCTCAGAAGGTCTCAGAACATCACGAGTGACAACAAAATAATGCATGAGTAGTACATACAATTTATTGTTTATAATATTTTTAACAAAATTTTGCGTAAAACAATTGTAACATTTTATCGAGGTCTTTGTTCAATCTTCAAGTTTAGGGTTAACTTTTCTTTCCGTTGCCCATTTTCTCCATTTGTGTACATGTCCATGTAGCTTTCATGGTGGTTTTGTTTTGCATTTTCTTTGAACTGTTCAACAACAATTTGGTCTGATACAGCAAACTGGCAGCCAGCCATTTTATTTTCAAATTTGGTGCTTTCTAGTTGTTTTCATGGTAACTTTAGTATTGCACTTTATAACCTAGATTTGCACTCTATAATCTATTTTTGTATTCATTATTGACCAATCAGAAACTGTATATTCTGTTGAGTAATGTATTATATTAACGGCTAATTCCGTATTGGGTGGAGTCGCAAAGTGATAGAGCCCAATATGGAGAATACAGAGAGGGAAGAAGGCTTGATGCAGGCTAACAATTGTCATGTACAACCTGCCAACTTTTCCTAAGTCAAATGCGTGTTATTTCCGTATCCATATTACCCGAATTTCAGAAGAATTTCCTAAAAATTTCCAACGACTTCCCGAACATTCCCGATAACTTCCGAACATTTCCGACGACTCCTGAAGATGTTCTGATGATTTCCGAAGGTTGCCAAATGTCGCAGTGCTCAAAAGCTCGGCGCGATCTTGCCTACATAGCGTTTATCTCGACGAGATTACCAAGATCTCGGTGACATCTCAGCAAAATCTCCAACTACAGTTCAAATGCCAGTTACAGTAACTTCTTTGCTTGTTATTAACAAGTAGTCCAGAATTGTGAGTCAGGCATGTGAAATTGTCCTGTATGCATGTGATCGATGTTTTTGATCCGCAGGCGTGTGACACATGCATAATGCGTGTGAGTTGGTAGGTATATACATGTCAAACAGAGTCCAATATGGAGAACACTGGAGGAGGGAAGAAAGCTTGCTTGCAGGATAACAGTTGTCATGTACATGTACTTGTAGAGCTGAAAAGATGACTTACCGACACAAACATCCACCTTGCCTTTCACTGCAGCCTCATGAAGAGGGGTGTAATTCCAGTTGTCTCTTGAATTTGGGTCAGCACCTTGTCGCAACAGTAATCTGACAACCTCAGCATGGCCAAAGGAACAAGCATTATGAAGAGGGATCAAGCCTCCTGAAACAACACAAAACTTATTTCTAATGAAGACAAAATACAAACTTGCCCATGTTTAAACAAGTGACCAGTGAGTAACAGACTAGTCTTAATCAGAATTACATGTAATCAAATGGACCTTGAAC
This sequence comes from Dendrophyllia cribrosa, assembly GCA_024195265.1. Classification (NCBI taxonomy): domain Eukaryota; kingdom Metazoa; phylum Cnidaria; class Anthozoa; order Scleractinia; family Dendrophylliidae; genus Dendrophyllia; species Dendrophyllia cribrosa. Next base: position 59,032,724 of record JAJLRJ010000001.1, read on the forward strand.
CTGGATTAAATACTAGGGGTGTTTATTTAAAACTAAGTTTTGTGCATGACCTGGCATTTTAAAAACTCATTCCAGATTTTGTTGATTAAAATACCAGTGTAAAGTATCCACGGAGAGCCTCAGTAATGTGACTTTGGAAAATTCACCTTCACTGTTGCCAAAACAGCCAAAAAAAAAACTAAAAATGACATGTAACAGACTGTTGATAATGTAAAATAACAACTCACCGTCGTCTTTTGCATGTACATCAGCCCCATACTGCAGCAAGTATTCTACAACATCTTTTCTGCCAAACCCTGATTATTGGGAAGAAATACATGTACTTTGATCTTAAGTAACATATGACTTTAAAAGGGTACCCACCCTTGGCTATGCTCCTCCTTTCACACTGATAAAGTTCTTCTTATTATTATATCAACTCCCACTCGTAATCCCTGTTATATGATTACCAGCTGTTATAAGCCTTCCTGGATAAAAAGTCTACAGTGTATATCCTTTCCCTGCAGTGTGTTTAACCTTAATTTTTAGGCTTGATTTAAATGGTACATCTCTTTTCCATGAAAATTGCTTGTGATATTTCTATAGAACAACCCAGGATCCATTTAAAATGTTGTAGCTAGATTTTATTCATGCAAAACAATACATGTTCTCACACACCAGTGGTAGCCATGCCAAGTCAACTGCCACAACATGACCTATAAACATGTCCCAGTGGTGTGTGAGAAAAAACATTTTCCACACAATTATTTTGTTTCATTCAGCCAGTGGAAAATTACCCTCATACAATACATTTTGTATGTTGAAAGCAACAAAGTTGTGTCATCTCATTCATCTTGGTCGAACATACAGACTGTAATATTAAAAGTTACAATACAATACATTGTAGATCAAAAGTACTTGTAGATTGGAACATTAAGCAAATCTATGTGTAGAGTATTTGACTGGTTCATGTAGTTACAGTAGTTAGTTAGTTGGAAGTGCAGTTATGCACTTGTCATCTGGCTTCACTTTATTACCGAGCTTAACATTAACCGTCTTTCTTTATTTATCACCTTACAAAGTTGTTTAATTATACATATATTAGCCCGAGACTTGTAACCTGCAGTAGATACAGTGTAAACAAGTAAATAGAGTTTTAAAACATAACTATAAGCTTAAAAAGGCATAAATTACTGTATGTCTATTTCCCATACTTTAATTGTTAGTACATGATTGTACAGTACATTGATTGATTGATTCAGCTGTATGGAATTCCCCTCTCAACGGCAAGGTGGTGTATTTAATATATTTTATTGTAAAAAGTGTTTTAAATCAATTTATATCGCAACCTCATTCCCAGGGTCTTCTCCTTCCCGTCCCCTGGAGGGAGAGAGAGAAAGACCCTGGCACAGGCTGGTCACATGTGTCTCCCAGAATCTGGGAGATTATAACAGAAAACATTGAGGGAGGGGCTGCCAAATCGGGAGTTTGGTTGTACTTAGCCTACCAGGGAACGGAGAGTATTTGCATAAAAAATAACAGATCTGGTTTGTGCCACAGTAATAATCTGCGCAAAGTAAATTTACCTGCGAGAGGTCAAATGTCAAATATTCAGTCACCAAAAATGATTAAACAGCTTCTTGTCATGTAAAATACGAGTTGCTGTAGGCTTTGCAAGTCTGTAGGAGATATCTCACACTCCAAAAATTTGTTTGCGAAGAATAATCGAGCGCTGCTTGCAACTGCAGAAGAACTTTATAGTGGGTCTTTGTCACAGAGTGAACTATTGCCTCATTTAATATGTAGACCATGTGAGAAGTGAACAATAAGTGAGGTGAGTGAATAATGTTCCAGTTCTCATGAGATTCAATTTTAAGAATAAAAAATATTATTGTACCCTATAATGTTCAGGGAAGGAAATTAATTTGACTGAGACCATTCACAAGGCATTCATTGCAATCACATACAGTTTCACAATAGCTGCAACAGAGATGACCCATACATTTTGTGTTTGTGGCATCAAGACTGTTCAAAAGAAAATTATAACGTATTTCGCATCTTGTAGCCACGAGGAGTTCATCTCGCTTATCTCATCCAGCTTTAGATTGTCGCTGTTTTTGGCCTTTCTTACATTATGGATAGCCACTTTGACTATTCTTCTGATCTGGTCGCTTATCAGAGAGTTCAACAGCGAAACAATGACGATAACAAGATGAATTGGCGAGACTGTCTACAATGTATGTCGATCGAGAGTTGATTTTGTCCAAGAAAAGCCTGGGTAAAAGATAGAAGATGATCGATTTTCCGTATCCTGTTGACAGTACACCAATAGTATTTCTTCCAGAGTAAATTGCTTCCAGGCACTTGACTTGTTTTGGTTTGAAATTTATGTTCCAGTAGCTGCTATTTACGATCGCAAAGTGAAGCTGCTATATAAAACATGGTGGATCTCAACTGTCGAAGCCAGCCTCGTTTTGATGTTGACAAAAATTTTGGGCAACAAAACTTCCAGAAACAGGGACCCCTAGTGGGGAATTTTTTATTCTGGGAGACATGTGACCAGCCTGTGCCAGGGTCTTTCTCTCTCTCTCGCTCCAGGGGACGGGAAGGAGAAGACCCTACTCAGCAATAAAGATAGCACTCAAGTTGACAAGATTAAAACTTTGTTTTTGTGGTTTTATAATAGTACTAGTTTCATTAAAATAGAAATAAAACCGAAAAATCGAACAAAGTTTATTCAAAGCTTTGTGGCAGAAAATGGTGACTGCTAGCAGTCATTATAGTAGATGCGGTTTACAAAAACATGCGAGGATTTCGTAAAATTGTATTCATTCATCACGCTGTCGACCAAAACATAATGGCTTCATCGAAGATTCGATTTTGGTCTGCCGCTAGCTACAAAATTCAGTATTTTTCAGAAGATAATAAATATAACTGAGAAAAGGATTTTAACATAGTTAAATGGTCAAAATTAAAGAAAGACAATAATCTATGTCAAAGGGCATGCAATTAGTTATTTAGTTCAATCCTTGAGAACGTGATGCACTGTCAATAGCAAATTGTCGGTGTCAATTCGACATTTCAAGAATTCAATAACCAAAGCCTGCGTATAACAAATCCATATGTTGTAAGAGAGCGGAGAATCTTGAATTTAAAGAGGAGTGAAGTGGATTCTTAATACGTAAAAAAACAGTTTCTTTCACAAATGTAAGCTTAATTGACATCGACAACTGCGCCATTCTGTTTGTTTTCATTCGAAGTCTCTTACCTGCAGCAAAGTGAAGCGGTGATGATTTTCTGCCAGCAGTATCTCTAAGATTCACATTAGAATTAATGTTCACTATCCTTCGAACTTTTGTAACATCGCCATTCCTACAAGCCTCGAATAATTCTCTTCCTCCTTCACACGATTCTGCATCAAAACTGTGACTACCGTGTAATGGCTTTCTTGTCGCCATCTTGGCTCGGCAGCCGCAAGAATACATTAGCGCAAGTGACGTCACTACAAACGACCCGTAGACATGCGCACGGCTTACGGGCACTTTGCCGCGAAAGTCACCTCTGGCGGGAAGTCCCACCCCCTCCTGAGAGGACAGGGTTGACTGGCGTTTTAAATCCTCCATCCGTTAGGCGCCCAGTTTCGCATAGGGCGGGAGAAAGCTAACGGGGATGTTCGTCGGGAATTTTCAAAAAAGGTTACGGTTGTAACGTTTTTCTTGTAGTCATTTTATTCCCTGAAGAAGTCAGGCCGCGAAACTTATATTAAAACGATCACAAACCAAATCTTGATGAGGTTTCCCGATATTTCGGACAGTCAAGCTGTCCTTCTTCAGGGGATTTAATGGAGATACGGAAAGTCATTACAATATTTTATATAATCAACAAATTGTGAAACGGTTATAATTTGATATATGATACAGGCTAGGAATTTAAATACGAAAGAACTAATAAAGCAAGGCTGACTGTACAACTGGGATTGTAATATTCTTTCCAATATTTCGTCAGGCACGGCCTAACTTCTTCAGGGAAGTCAGGCCGTACCTGACGAAATATTGGAAAGAATATTACAATCCCAGTTGTACAGTCAGCCTTGCTTTATTAGTTCTTTCGTATTTATATCAAATTTGCTGACTAGATCCACCAGGATCCGACGCTTTTGCATTGTCCGTTGGCTCCTGCAGATAATTTATTAGGAATTTAAAACAGCGAATGGTGATAAAGCTTAACTAAGTCAATAAACGGTAAATATGATGGCATAATATAAAAATAGAATAGGATATACAAATTGTAGGAAAAATTAACGGTCGTCTTCTCTGTTTATACCATGCGGTTGCATGGTTTTGGCCATTTCTATACACAATGTTTCGCGAGCTCTATATCCTATTCTATTTTTATTGCTGCGGAACGAGCGTAGCGAGTGAGCAGCAACATAATCAGGATTTAAGAGAAATATATGAGAAAAAATATAAGCTACGAAAAATCTCGATTTGATCGCTTTTTACCAGAATTCACTGCGCCACGTACACATTTTGGGCCAGAATTCACTGCGCCACGCATACATTTTGGGCCAGAATTCACTGCGCCACGAACGCATTTTGGGCCAGAATTCACTGCGCCACGAACAATAGTCCTCGCTTGCTGCTTCAAGCTGTTGGCTGCGAGATTTGTAATATTTTGGTCCAACATGTGCCAGTCGTAATCGGAACTGAAGTGTCGAAGACTACCGCGAGTTGAGCGAGGACTGCGAGGCATGGTGATAGGACCGTTGGATAGCAAAGATTTTCGAAGATTATACGGAATAAAAGACAAATTTATTTTGAAATCACTCCGACAGCGATCAGATGAGACTGAGCTAGCGCATGGGGACGCGAAACCTGAGCTGAGCGCGCGGAGACGCGAATACGATACGGCTAGCTGTACACGACCCGAAATGATCCCCGACCCCAAATGATCCCCGACCCCAAATGATCCCCAAAATCGACCTAAACACGACCCGAAATGATCCCCGACCCCAAATGATCCCCAATTTGTTTCACACGCGACCTGAAATGATCCCCGAGGAATTATAGGAGTGGAATGGGAAAACATTTCTATCCCGGGGATAAGATTGAAGCGTTTTGATTCCGTTTTTCGGTTAATAAATGCGAAGTTCTTCAGCTATAAATGCGAAATCTTTTCAAAATGGCTAATCGACTGCACAAAGTTATTTTCAGTTATATTAATTGCCTGGAGTTTACCGTATACAACATGCAAACATACATCTAGATTATAATCAATGACATATTGAAAGCTACACACTTGGCTCTTACCAGTACCAATTTTTATTGTTATGACAGTTTTGTTCCTTCTGAATTATTTTATACAGTTCAGGTTATAACGTTCCTGCATGTTAACCGACAGGTTAAGGTTTTATCGCCTAGCTGTTGCATTCAGTTTATCATTAATTTCACGGTTGTTTATGTTCACTTTTTCCCTTACAGAGGCGGAAAGTTTTATATTGCATATTGTTACAGTTCAGAAATTCTATAATTGACGGAATTGACGGAAATAAACGGTTTTGTGAATACTACGTACGTTAATGGGTACTGACAGGAAGCGAAGACTGTTACTTGTGACAGTAAGGCCCGGTTTAAACGTCGCATTTCACATGTGCCAAATCTAATTCAGGTATTGAATGCGTGCGAAGTTCGACGTTCAACTAAAATTAAATTCGACAATGCGACTTCTGTCGCATCTTCGACTGAGCCAGTCAAATCTCGACAGAAGATCAACCGTTGTCTTTTGTGCCGAATCGAATTTTTAAATCATGTTTAATTTATTATATCCCACAATTCTCAATTTTTTCCCAACTCTATAAAAACTCGATCATGATTCAATGTCTAAAATGGCGGATTTACTTATTTAAGTAGAACCAAATAAGTATCAGACTCGAGACATGTGAAATTTGACTTTTAAACCGGGCCTAACGAGATGCTATGTGCACGATTTTATTTAAACCTCCAATTTAAACTCTAAAGTAAAGTTTCTTGAAAATTCGTTAAAAAGGAGTTATAATTATTTAATAAATTGTCCAAAATTTATAAATACATAAACACTTCAAACAATTCGAGTCAAAATTCTTTAATTTACTTTATTCTAGTAATTATAGCATCTTCGGGAATTAAACGTCATCCCATTCCATTCCAATAATTCCTCGGGGATCATTTCAGGTCACGTGTGAAAAAAATTGGGGATCATTTGAGGTCGGGGATCATTTCGGGTCGTGTTTAGGTCGATTTTGGGGATCATTTGGGGTTGGGGATCATTTGGGGTCGGGGATCATTTGGGGTCGTGTACACTAGCTAGTAACGCAACATATTCATTATCAATAATTAAGTTAAACCTAAATTTTCACACTTTCCTCGTGGTGAACGCGTCCTTTGCTCAACAATATTCTACAGACATTGCAAGAACTTGATGCGTGAATTACAAAACAAAATTAGTCTTATCGGCTGGAGTTTTCGTCGATTCATCCCGGTTACATTTGCTTTGCTTTCCCTCAAAAAACGAAAGAGAAAATTCTGTAATACCAGCGAGGCGATAAAACAGCATTATTACAACAAATTTACCGCAGCAATTACTATCTTTTGGATACACTAGTATTATGCCATCATATTTACCGTTTATTTCTTCTCACAAACGACGAACCGCTTGGAGCTTACCGGACTAGTCAACACCGATAAAACTGAACAGACAGCCACCGAAATAGATCATATTCACCTTCAAAATTTGGGAGGCAATTGGAGTCAATTAGGTTTTCGAGAAAGTTTAAGCCTTGAATGACTGCAGGGATTTGGGTATTTATATTTGGCTAATTTGACTCCAGTTTTTGGTATCGATCCAACCAATTTAAAATACGCCTCAGCGAAGACTGCACACTGACATGGACGATAACAGTCAAACAATGCCACGATTATTTTTTTCAACGGGTATACTCCAGTCTAAGAGAAACATTTCCTGGACCATTATTTATAGAGTAATAAGGTACTTATTGTTTTCTTGCCATGCGGCATTCTCGTCCCCAGAGCTCCACGGTTTTTTTAAATTGTGTCTCATGTTCGTTTTTTCCGCTGACCAAACGAAACGAGGGCTCTGGGGACGAGAATGGATGTCGTAAAATCCACGACATCCGTTAGCGCATGCCTAATGCATTAATGTACTATTGCGCTTGCTCAATGCCAGGAACTGGATATAAAAAACCTTTCGTGTGTGCATTCTCATCTCCAGAGCCCTCTGGAGACGAGAATGTTGTGTGTGTGGAATGGCGTTCGAAAGGACTGTACAGGTAAACATCGCGCTAAAAAGGAAAGAAGAAAAACTTTACGTGCTGCTGTTACTTAGAGGAAAGATTGTCTTTGTATTTTGCCCGAGAATTTAGTTTTATCGACTGAGTCGATAAGGTAAATTGACCACCGTAAAAAGATTCAAGTAGCTGACGTTTCGAGCGCTAGCCCTTCGTCTGAGCGAATCAAGGAATTGTGGGTAGTGTGTGGTTTTATATAGTAAGCGGTGGAGCTACGCTATTGGTGGAAATTTGGTGACGTGAAAAGCAAATGTAAATTAGTTGAATGAAAAGCGTTCGTTGATTCCGTGGGGTTTGAGAGTGCCGATTTGAAAGATGATTTTTTGTTCTAGGTTTTTACGGCTTTCTGTGTTACCCCGGTGTAGGGAAAGACGGCAGATTGTCATGTGTTGTTTAGAATGGTTAGTAAGATTAAAATGGCGCGCGACTTGTTTGGATGCGTCTTTGTCATTTTTCCAACGTCTCGGAGATGTTCACGGAAACGGTCGCCCAGTCTCCTCCCTGTTTCGCCAATGTATATCTTTTTGCAAAAAGTACATGTTATGCAGTACTGAACATTTACGGAGGTGCGTGTAAAACATGACGATCAGTGATTTTAATCAGTAGATCGTTTGGGTCCTGTTATTTTGTCCGCGTTGTGAATGAAAGGACAAGTGTTACATCGTGTGCGTGTGCATTTAAAAGCCTTCCCGGTTCATCGTCAGATTTCAGTGCGCTCGTAACTAGAAAGTTGCCTATGTTTTTGTCACGTTTGAATTAAATTAGTGGGGGTTGTGAAAAAATTCTGCCAGTTTCGGGGTCGTTTTGGAGTAATTTGAAATTTTAATTTTTTAAATGATGCTTTTGACTGTGTTGTTGTGTGGGTGGAAAGTGAGGGTGAATGGAATTCTCTCGTTCTCTTCCTTCTGTGGCGTTTGTAGTGCTGATTGTCTGCTGATTGTGCACGTTGTTGGTCCGTATTAACAACAGAGTCAGGGTACCCACGTTTCTTTAAAATCAGGCACATTTCTTCTGATTTGTTGGAAAAATCAGAGTCATCACTACATAGACGTCGAAGTCTGAGAAATTGAGAATACGGAATGGCGTTTTTAACGTGCGATGGATGCGAGGATGAATCTAACAGATAACTGTGGGAATCTGTAGGTTTGTAGTACACACTTGTGGATAAACTGTTACCGTTGATTGAAATATTAATAGCAAGAAAAGCGACTGAGGTTTCGGAAATTTCCCAGGTATATTTTAGAGCTGGATGAAAAGTATTGACAGAAGTTATGAATTGATTAAGTTCCTCTTTACTGGAAGAGGTAGCGCCAATGCAATCATCGATGTAGCGGCCGTAGAGTTCGGGTTTGGTTCCGTGGTACTGATTAAAAAATTAACAAAAAGGTTAGCGTAGCTTGGTCCAATTTTGGTGCCCATGGCGACTCCATTGTTTGTAGTAGTTTTGGGAAAATGAAAAACAGTTAATCGCAAAACTAATTCGGCTAAGCGGAGCTTGGGTTTTGAATGGAGCGCTGGTCGAAGAAATATTTTAGTGCTTGAATGAAGTCCTTCGTCATTGGGGATGACGGTATATAAAGAGGTAATGTCCATAGTGAAAATTAATTTGTTTTCGCTGGGAAAACCGAAATCCCGGAAAATTTTGAGTGCGTGATTGGTGTCCTTAATGTACGAGGGTAGTGATTTGACAATGGGGGCCATGATTTTGTCTAAATAGCTAGAAATTAGTTCGGTAGGACAGCTACAAGCGGAAACAATTGGTCGGCCCGGATTGTTTGGTTTATGAATTTTTGGTTTGAAAAAAAAAACGGGTAAGGTTCTAGGCCGGGGGGTAGTGATGATGAGATTGTTGGCGGTAACTGGTAATTGTTGTTTAGTAATGAGGTCTTGGATAGTTTCTTTGACAATTTTTTGGTTGGTAGAAGTGAGATCTTTATCAACTTTGGCATAGAAAGCGGTGTCAGAAAGTTGCCGAAAGTTGCTGTTGTTTGTATTTTGCCTACTGGTTTTAGAAATTCCTCGATAAGTCAACCGATTTCTTTCGTTTGGGAGCTGTGTACAGTGTGTATTTATCGTTTCGCCACTGAACGCTATCGTATCCGACCAAATCAGTTGATGGGACAGCTAAGTTTGTTGATGGACACGCTGTGGTCATTGATTAGGCTTATTTCATCGAACAGTGGTAAGAAATATCGAGGAATTTTGGTTTGCATTCGTTTCATGTTATTTTAATTGGGCTTCGAG